>JAWWEE010000074.1:46849875-46928663 GCA_035221455.1 Xenops minutus
ACTATTAAAAAATTTTAAAACATGGGAAACACTCCAATATTCCAAGTAACAGTCCACAGATCTGGTAAGTGTCCTTCGCATTTTGATGACAACTCCATCCACTCGTGAAAGTCCTTGTATTCGCTGGACTCCCCTCCTACATAGGCCTGCTGAGATGCAAGTGTGCATCTGAAAAAGCATAACCCTTTTCTGAACCGGTAGGGTCACAGACTTGCACTAACAGTGTGTGAGCATGAGCAGTCACCACCTCTGGCTTCCAAAACCCTCCTCTGGTCACCATGTCATCTGCCGAAATTTCCCCTTTTAGTCCCTGTTGTCTCATAATTTGCAAGTAACACAGAATGAAAGCAGATTGCTAATTAGGTGCCAAGACCAATTTTCTCATGTTAAAGGGTAAGGTTGGACTCTGCCTAGGGTAAAAGGAACAGAGGAGAAACAGTGCAGGAAACAGTGACACTTCCTACAACCTCTGTGCTCCCCAGCTCTCTCCACATTTCCCTCTCTGTATGCCCACAGCTCCTTGTGCCATGTCAACCCCACACTGAAAAAATAGGGTGATGGGGGGTGGGAAATGACCCTTGGAGATTGAGCAGAGGGTGGGGCTGGGGCAGGCAAAGGGTGGGGGATGCTGTTGGGGCCGTTGAGGGGCGGCAGTTGGGTGGCCGTGGAGGGTCCCCAGGTTCGGTGTCCCCAGGTGAGCAGCAGCTCCAGCACAGGGACAAGGTGTGCAGGTGGGCAGGGGGCTGGGGGTGCCTGTCTGCTCCAGGGTGGGCACCCACTTCAGGGCACCCAAACCATTATGCAATGGTGTGCTTGTCATGGAGGAGGGTGTGTGTGAAACCACTGGGTGCACGAGCTCCTGGGTGCTCTTCCTGGTTGCAGCACCCTGTGTGGAGCACTGCCACCCCTGAACTGGAGTGTGTCTGTGCATTTTCTCACTTATATATGTTTCTGTGTGTGTGTGTGTACAGGGAGGGGTCTTACCCACATGCACGTGGGCTCAGCCAGGCGTGCTCGTGGAGAGGGCTCACACAGATGAGTGTGTGCCTGTGCAGAGCAGGTGCTGCTGGCACATTTGGTGCCTGCAGGAGGATGTGTCATTGCGTGCACTTGTGAAAGCATGCAGGCATGCATGTGTGTGCAAGCTGAACCGCACCTCAGTGAGTGTTTTCCACCCATGTTTTTTTGTATTTAACCCAGTTTCATAGAATTCAAGGGTAGGGAACAGATGGTCTATCAAACTGCTGTCTAGGAACACACAAGGATCCACTGTCATACACAAGAACTGTTGAACAAGGAACTATATGTCTCTATGCATGTAACTACACACATATGTATGTCAAAATCTTGCAAGCTCTTGGGTAACTTCATGTATAGATGTGAATGAGGGTTTGTGCTAAGATATTGAACGTCTGTCTGCAAAGACTGTCCATATTTGAATGTCAGTTTGACACTGTATCTGAGTGTGCACCCAGGTTATTTTTATATCTGACTAGTTCAAGGAACAGTTTTGGTTGCAAAGTGTGTAGTAAGAGGTGTAGCATTTGCACATCCATGATGAAGTATGGATGGCAAAATGCCTTGTATTAAGGCTAGAAAAGCATCTTGCTCATATCATATATAATGGAGCAAACACGTTTGTCTGTTCAGGTTTTATCAGTATAATACTGACTGCGTTATTGAGAGAATGTTATGTGAAAATTATATTTAAAAGTATAGATGTCACATGTAGCCTCACATGTGTCTCATACAGCTATTGTTCCAGATTAATTTGTATATCCATATATTTGCATATGTCTGTTCTGAAATGCTTTTGTTTGCCATTTGAGCATGTATGACTGGTTATTTTTAGTTGGGGACCGGATATCGGACCATTGGGATGTGTAGCCCACTATCATGTATGTTGTTTATGTTTTGCAGATCTAGCCTTGCAATACATTGATTTCATTGCTCAGGGACAGAAGGTAATAATGAAAGACATGCTCTTTTGCTGAAGATTTCCTACTAATATGGCACATATTTTCATCTGTCAGTTTTCTCTAGTTTCAATAGTAGCATCATCTCCTCAGAGTCTTTAAAGCACAGAAATTAATGCCATGCTCTGTCTCACTACCTAGTTTAAAGGATTTGAAGAAAGCCTGCATTAAAAATTTTATTCCTTAACACTATTTTTAGATGAAATACGAAACCATCATGACAGTAAGAGCTGTCACATTGACCACTGTGCCTCAATCTGTGATCTGAAGGGAGCAGCTTCAGTGAAAATATCAGGGTAGTTCAAACTCTGGACATATTTGCTGATTGACTTTTCAGATAATGATGACAATGGAGGTCACACTCATGGTGGCACTTTCATTTTCCCCAAGACAAAGACCACCATCTTAACCAAGAACTTTAGAAACATAAGCTCCTGATGCAGTGATAACATTTATTGTTCAGTCAAGATTCGTTTGGAAACAGAAGTCAAACTTAATCCACGTATGTATCTTTACTGTGATTGCTGCCCTGCCCAGTTCACAGTTAATTATCTATTAAAACAAAACTAAACTAAACACAAACATTATTTATTAATGACAGAATAACGAATGTATCAGGATTTAGTTTGGGAGATTAGGCATGGGGCACAAGTCTGACATTGCTTTTCATGTATCCCAGCAGACAGGAAGGCTGATTTGACATTATTACAGTGGAAGCTCTTAAATCAGCATTTTTCTGAAATGGTCCAGTGTGACAGCAGCTGCCATCCCATCAGGTCTCTGTGGCTTTACTGAGCAGAGCAATTATAAGCTTGAAAAATTGTTGAGGCCAAAAGTTTAGAACACCCTAACAGATTAGGAGACTAAATTTTGTTCTGTTTCCCATGCTTTGTGGGCTTTGCAAACATGGTGTATATTGCTCCACAGAATTCCCATGTGGGGTGTTAACTGCACTGCCCTTGTTGCAGGTGCTTCCGTTGTGCCAATTTCAAGGGAATCAGAAGGCAGCGATGTTCTGAAAACTATATAAATCTGTTCTGCATGTCACACAGTCTTTTAAAAAGCTTTTACATGTGCTTCATATTTTAATATATTTCCTATAATCACAGGAAAATGGCAACAAAGAGGAAAGAAATTGCACTCCAGGTATAAATCTTAATTACTTGAGCAATTCAAGAGAGGAAGAGATGTTTTTTCTGCATTTTTAAGATGTTAAAATATCAATTAATTTTATTTCAGATAGTAATAGCCAATCAAAACCAGTGGGATGAAATGATGCAGATGAATGGTATAGCAGGTACTAACAGTTCCTATTTTCTGTTTAGTCTCTCATGGAAATAAGTACAGTTTTTCATACTTATATATCATCTTTAATAGATAATCATCATGAACTTAGAAGATTAGTGCCATATTATCTTTTAAAGAAAGGCTATATGAATATATATTTAAAATAGAATCATTGAATCATAGAATTTTTTAGGTTGGAAAACACCTTTAAGATAATATATTGTGTTTATGAATATACAGTCTCTTCTATAATAAATAATTTTCATAAATAATATTATCTAATATTTTATATATATATATAATATATATATATTATTACCCACTGTTATGCACCAATATTTGGAAAATACCTTGTCAACATGCTATTCTCTGTGGTAGGGTGTTGAACATTTCTGTGGAAGTTTTTCCCTAAAATCTTGCACAGTCTAAATTAATACTGCAGCATTCTTGAGAGTGCATGTTCTATGATGTGTATTATTCCCAGTTTTCAGTTCACTTAGTGCAAAAACAATGTCTCCTAGGTCTCCTAAGAATTGTATTTGGGCATAAGGAACAAATCTGTGATGGGATCATATCTATAGAAGGGTAGTAATTAGAAAGAAATTATCTGCATAGGCTCAGGGAGGTAAAAACCTTATAGAACAAAGATCTAGGTAAGAATGAAAGACAATGAGAAAGTAAAAAGAGAAACTAGAAGGAAAAGGCATATGAGAGAAAAGATGTAAAGATTAAACATCTCAAATAGCATCCTGAAGTAGGTGTTCAATGTCAAAAGTAATTGAAATAAAAGAGTAAACCCTAAGGTATCCACTAAATTGGTGTATTCATGATGCATTCATTGACTAGAAGAGGACTGAAAGATAGATGTGGATGTTTTCCCAATGCTGTTCCAACCCAAACATAAATATGTCTCATTTTATAAGTTCCACAAGTCAGCTGTTTGTAATTCCAAACTATTACATTTTAGTAATAGATGTGCATCAGGGCTGGTGTGGTCCTTGCAAAGCTATGATGAATATCTTCAGAAAACTGAAGAACGATTTTAGTGAGGAGGCTGTGTTACATTTTGCCGTGGTAAGGACATAAATTCTGCGTGGGACTTTATTTACATTTTAATTGAAATATATCTTCTTATCTGCCTATACAGACCTTTCATTTTACTCTCCTTAGGTTGAGTTGTCATAATTTTGGCCTGTTTGCCTTTCTTCAGCATATCTCCTCATATGACTTTGTTTAGAAGTAGATTAAAACTTGTAAGAATTATGCAAGAAACTATAATAAAAATGGAGCTGATATCCCCAAGTTTTTGTTTTCCTTGATGAGATGGCAGAAATATTCAAAAGCCAGACTATAGGATTTTTAGTTTTCAGTCTCTACATTATGGACTGTCAGATTTAAAATTCTTGTGTCCCTGAGAAACTATTGCGTATTTTTTGCAAATATTCACTTGTATTGCATTTTCAAGAGGACAAAAATGGAGGAAATGAAAAGTAAATTATAACAAAACTGTAGTAGTAAAAATACTTGTTTACTATATATATATATATATGTTCTTCCTTTATGTATGTTATTATAATGTACATGAGAAAATAGTATCAAGAGAAGATATTTTTCCATGATTAATTGATGTAATACATTGAAGAGACAATCTCATGTTACCAAAACAGTTCTTTCATCACCACAAGGACTGTTACTTGCATTTAGCACTGCAGTTTGGGTTTGTAACACTAAAGCATGTAAGAGTAGAGTTTTCTTGTGGGCAAAAAGATTTAAATGTATCTACCTATTTATATCTGTAGCTATCTATATATAGATACGTGTATATGCATACACTTTGTTGTTTTTTTTTTGGTCTGACTTCAGGCAGAAGCTGATAGTATAGAAACTCTGAAACCCTTTAGGAACAATTGTGAACCTGTGTTTCTTTTTTCTGTTGTAAGTACATCACATCAGTTTCTTTTAATGTGCTGCCTACTTTTGCCTTAACTTTTCAAGATTTTAAAACAGATGTAAAGCTCTATAAATCCTATCCTTACATTTAACAGTGTGTAGGATGGTTTCATCACATGTTGTTTACTTGTCTCCCATTCCTAAATGTTGTGGTTCTCAAGCACATTTTTGTTGTGGCTGTTGCCACTGCTTTGGTAGTTACTTAGTGAGAAATTCATGTAAGTTTTTTGCAGGTTTGACTCACATAAAGTGCCTACATGTGGTTACACTGATATGGTTATTTTATGCACATTTTCCATCAGGGGCAGAGAGTTTACATTTTCTGACACTATAAGATTTTTAAGACAATAAATAAAATTGTGTTTTTCACACTTGAGAAACTGTAGTAATTAATCACGTAATTATTATCTCTCACTGATGAACACAGAGAGACTGCTCTTCTAGGACACCCCCATGGAACATTGCTCACTTAGGAAGCAGTGGGGGGAAGGCAGGGGGTAGGGGGGCTGTTCACTTGAGGGTGCCAGAATTTGAATTCCCACAATTAGGGACCACAAGCAATGATATCTTCAGGACAGTTTCAGGTTTGAATCTAAATGCTCCGTAGAAAAGTTAGTGGTATCTTTGGTCACCCTTAGGTAGCTTATCTATGGTGCACCTGAATGTGGTAGAGCATTCATTGAAATGTAACACACACACACAAACAAACAAACAAAAAACAACCGACAAAAAAAAAAAACCAAAATAAAAAACCCTCACAAAACAAAATGAACAAAAAACCCCCAAAGAAACACGACAAAAAAACCCTCTATGTAATAGAAGTTAAGAGCTAGTAGAATCCATATTTGAATTTGCTTCTAACTGTACTGTTAATGGTGAGCCTTGTCAAGAACATGGAAAATTAAGTAGAGAAGGAAGTAAGGCATTAAAAGCATGAAAGGCTCATTCTGAGCTAATAGAGGCAGTAGTAGTTTTGGTATTTCTTCACTGGGCATAGGGAGTGGTCCTATAGCTGGAAAAAATTAACAAGATGTAGCATGTTTCAAAAACTCAAGTAAATGTGTAAACTAAGTGAAGAAAACTTATTTTCTCTCTTACAGAATGGCAAAATTATTGACATAGTGAGAGGTGTAAATGCTCCTCTTGTAATTAAGAAAGTAACAGAGCTGGTGGAAGAAGAGAAGCAAATTGCAGCTGGGGAGAAGGAACGCACTGAGGTACTCACAAAACAGATACTTAAAGATAAATGTGTATTTTTATTACACTGACGCCGTTTCTCTCAATGTCTGTCATAGTGTTTTGGGTAATGTTTAATTTTTTGTATCTTTTTCTTAACAGTAAAGTGATATATGTGACAGGGATTTTTTGCAGAAATTTCATAAAATTATCTGAGTTCAAAGAGACTTAAAGATCACCTAGTGCAACCCCTCCTGCCACAGGCAGTGACATCTTTCACTAGGTCAGGTTGCTCAAAGCCATGGGGATTGCTCTGACCTTAATGAATCCAGTCTGCTACAAAAGCCAAAGGACATTCAACAACTTGATTCCACCACCTTTCAGTCCTGGCTTCCAGATAACACAAGGACACAAGGACACCTTAGTCTGACCTCAACAGCCTACACTGCAAACAATCCTACTGTTGGAATTCAAAGCAGTAGCAGAATTAATCCTCCCTTGCTGGATGTTCTCTCCAGGAAAACCAAATTTCCTTTATGGTACTTCATAAAAACTTAAGAAATTTACAGATTACCCTATTAATGAAAGAAATGGAGAGATGTACAAAATGTCACTAGCACATAAAGGGTTTAGTAATCTTTTTTCTTTCAGGGCTAAGTATTTTTAATATATAACTAGTAACTGCATCATATGAAATGAAGACATGAGAAATAGTCATGTCTCATTCCTTGTTTTGAGTGAAAAAGGAGACCAAAGAACTCTGTCAGTAAAAAGACACTTTTAACAAACTGCTGCTCAGTTAGGGAAAATCAGACTGACCCAAAGTGTTTTGTAGAACTTCTTGTTTTTCAGGGTAGCAAATCCATTCTTAAATTAATACAAAAGTGTTGTAAAGATCTGACAGCTGTGTTTGGTGACTTTACTTTGTACTGATGGTGCATTTTTACTCTATTTGCAATTACCTTAGGTAGAAGAACTTGTTTTTATAGAAGAGAGTTTATCAGAAGACAGTGTTGAGGAGACTGCAGCTGAGGGTAAATATATTTGATTTATATTAGAAATGTCAACAGGAAGAAAGAGAACAAACATCTTTTGATTGAGAATTGTCTATGTCAAGCACTAATAGACCTTCCTTTGGTTGAGTTAATAATAAGAGATGCTATGATTAAGCTTTCTTCTGTTAGGAATTAATATATTGGACTGCCTATTTTCACCCCCACACTGGGAGCCTTTAGACTTTAGACAGAAGTCACCCACACCAGGGAACCTTCCTGTGTAAAATTAGGGCCTGAAAGTCACTTCTACACAATCCCTGTGTTAGCTGTGCACTTCTGTTGAGGTGGAATACTAAGATAGGGGCAACCTGAGAGGTCTGGGAGAGTTAATCTGTGAAGCAATGGCATGCCTTTTGTCTCAGATTATCCTAATTGACTCTTTCACCAGACTAGATTTAAGAACAGAATTATATAAGAGCATAAATCCACAGTACAGCAGGATAAACTTCCAAAAAGACTGAAAAACAAGCACTATCCTGTTTGAGAGTCCCCTGTCTGTGATTTATCTTGGGCTTGTCATGAGCTGAGACCCACATCTTTTCTATTCTTGTTGTTACCTGTGGCTACCGAGTCTTCCTGCTCCTTCACATATGTACAGAAGGCCATTCTGCAACACTGAGATGGAACAAACTCCTCAGTCTTCTCCTTCTGGATATTGGGTTTTGGTTTTTTTTCCTGTGAGAAGGCATTAGATCACAGACAAGGATTAAGATGCGTCCCTTTTCCTTCCTCTTCATACCTTCTTTATTGCATGGTTCAAGAGACATTCCTGACCTCTACTTTAGGCAGTATTTTCCCCCAGAAACCCTGTGAGACCTAGTAGCACCATATTCTCATTTAACAAGTATCTACAGACTTCAAACTAACCCACAAAACCTAAATGTGACACAAAATCAGGGAACAGAACCTTTAGCTCAGGTTCAGCTTCAGGTTAGGGGATGTCTCAGGAATTGCAATACACTAACCTTTTGTGGCAATATTTTCCTCAACACATGCCTGTGTTTTCTAGTACTGGAAACAAGGAGAAGCCTGTTGTTTCCATTAGCACTACCATTAAGTTCTTCTGCAGTGTTTGGAATGGGATTGAATTACATCCTCATGGTTAAGGTTCTGCAAAGATGGTGCAGTGTGTATTCCCTTCTGACAGTTTTCAGGGATCTGTATGCTATGGATGTTGTTACAGTAAGGAATACCTTGTTTGAAACATTATATAGTGCTAGCAAGCATGTGTGACCAACACTTATTAATTGCAAGTGACTTCAGCATTCAAAATGCTAAAGAATCAAAGATCTTCTATGAAAAGAACTGTATGTTTTATGGGAAATCTCCAATATTCATACAGATTTTCACTTAGTGAACTTTCCTCAGTTATTCCTTTCACATTTCTAGTCTTGTATGTACAGAGTTCCCCAGACAAAGCCTCCACCTTAAGCTGAAATTTTTTTCACCTAATTTCATGAGAACCATCTCTCCACAATATTAACCCCAAAAAACATGGTTCATCAGGAATGTGGATTCCTGGAATAGCCAAGGGTGGTCTTGCACTCCAAGACATGTTTTAGGTGCTGGTATCAATTTTTTGGAACCACTGTTTGGTCATCTCAATATTGAAATGGAGAGTTATTTAGAGAAACCCACTTGCAAACAATGGCACATTTAATTGTGTATGTATTTTGATGAATGTATTTATTAACACATGACTTTTTTTCCTTTTCCAGAAGAAGTACTCAAATATTCTGTTGGAATTATAAAACCTAATGATGTCTCAGAGGGACGTGTAGAAGAAATTAAAAGAAAGGTAGACAGAATTTTAAAATATTCATTCATCCTATTTATTTAAGAGACATAGTAGTCAAGATATAAGATTAAGTAGATCCTAATTTATGCCCAGGCTTTAGAACAAGATCTGTTAATGGTTCTCTGGTAAGGATGATAAAAGCACAATAGTTCTGACTTGAAAGAATATGATAGTCAGATTTATACTATTGCTTTAATATTCTATGCCAGTAGATGATGTTAGACACTGATTCATGCTGTTGCTGTTACAAAAATATGCCTCATAACACTATATATCAAGATAAAATTATACAAATTTTAAAAAGTGTTATGACAGGGCCAGTGACCTTTGCAGGAAGGGAAATCAGAGTGCTATATGGGTTGTTTCTGCAATTACTCTGCCATGGTCAGAAAGAAAGGAAGCTCAGTAAAGACACAAAAAACCTGCCCAAAAAACAGGCAGTGCTTGAAAACAATTTAGCTGGAGCTGAGCAGCTGCTGCTTGGCTTATGAGGTGCGTGCCTATACTGTTTCCAGTCAGCCTTGTTGAGGCAGGCTGGAAACACTGGAGCATCACAGGGGCTTTTAAAGAGCAGAGTGCTGGTAAGCAGTTTAATATTAGCATATGATCAGTATCGGGGCTGGATAGTGTCTTTGTTGATAAAATATCAGTATATGGTGTAAACCTCATACCAGGAGACTCTGAATTTTAATGCAGGTCATGTAAGTGTGTATCACTTACATGTACTTGATTTTAGTGTGGTAATGGAGCTTAAAAGAGAAAATTACAAAAGAGATTTCATTTTTCTTTATTTGCTGCTTCTAAAAGCCAAAATACAACAATTGCTGGCAAGTGCACATTTATATGACTACCACAATTATAATATAGTTTATAATAACATTTTTAGAAGTGGTTGCATATTAACCAGTAACAATGGTCAAAAGGAGTTTATTCAATGAAAAATAAAAGGGATTATTATCTGAGTGAATGTACTCCATATATTGAACTGCACTATATTTTTCACAAAAATTAATTTAAGGGTATTGTAAAACTGAATTCAGTGAAGTGCTTTGAAAGGCTGGAAGTTCAGTTTAGGCAAAGATAGCCATTATAGTTTGAATACTTCAGGGAATTTTAAGCTTCAGATATGTTTCAAAATCAATCTTAAGATCCACACTAGCATATGATTTTGTATATATCCATTTTCAAATGTCACTGAGTAATAACTGAATAATTGCAGATTAGACATGCAGGATTTGACATTAAAGCAGAAGAAGAGAAAATTCTAACTGAAGAGCAAATCAGAGTGTTCTATGACCGGAATAAAGAACAGGTAAAAACAAACTAGAAATCTAAATAAAAGGAATGGGTAAAACATATCACTGTAACTAGATGTGGTTGCAAATATCTGTACTGAATGTGTATGATCACTAGACATGGTGCTAAATTCATAACACTGTATATCAAGATAAAACGATACTAAAATTAAAATCTGTTAAGACAGGTTCTTTTGCAGGAAAGAACATCAGAGTGCCGGATAGGATGCTTTTGTAATTGGCTGTTAGGTGCTGAATGTGGCACAAACCCAAAATCTAGTGTCATCTATATAACAGTATGTATCTGTCAGACATATATTCTTCCAGCCAGAAAATAAGTCATATTATATATTATGTTTTTCTAGTTCTTTGCAGCTTTTAATTATAGGGTAATACTGGGAATAAGCATGTGCATTGGCAGAAAGGGAAAGCATCTAAGTTGAAGTTAGTTCTTCTGTCCCTATCCAATATTAAGGGGCAACAATAGCTAAAGACAGACATGAAGTTCAAGAAAAGAGGGAAATTAGGCTGGCCACCATTAAATGGCAGTGATCTAGCACACAAACACCTGGGTATTGTCATAGTCTTTGGCGGTATGAGAGCTAAAATTAGCTTTAAAGAAGAATTTGAGTCATGAAAATGAAGTGCCTAGCAAATATTTATACCTTCTCCCATTTAAGATATGTGTAAGATAGACAGAGGTTGGAATTATATGCAGACAAATAGTTTGATATTATTAGAAAGACCAGTGGAAAGGATCAATGAAAAGGCTGGCAAATTCAAAAGAAGAAACTGGGAAAGTGTTTCTGAGCAGTTCAAAATGAATTGAGAGCAAGATAAGATGGTTACTACTGAAGTCAGAGAGAAAAAAGAAAACTGATTGCAATCATCAGATAGTTGCACTATGGTTTAGAAATGAAATAACAGGGAGACCTTGTAAGAATCACGAAAAGCTTGGTTTTGGCAAAGCTGGGATTCTAGTTTAGATGGAGATAGTTTTGAGATAGAGGTAAAAGAAAGTCATCTTCATGGGAACAGCAGCCAGGTTTGAGACTAGTTAGGTGCAAAGGTAGACATAGGAAGAATAAAGACAGACAAAGCATGCAATGTTCGATATATCATGGAATCACGGAATGGCTTGGATTGGAAGAGACCTTAAAGATCATCTAGTTCTAAGTGCAGTGACATCTCCCACTAGACCAGGTTGCCCAGAGCCCCATCCAGCCTGGTCTGGAACACTTCCAGGGATGTGGCTGTCACAGCTTCCCTGGGCAACCTGTTCCAGTGCCTCACCACACTCAGAATAAACAATTTCTTCCTCATACCTAATCTAAACTTACTATCTTTTGGTTTAAAGAAAGCTGTAAAAAGTTTCTTCCCATCTTTCTTGTAGGCCCCTATTATGCACTGAAAGGCTGCAGTTAGGTCACCCCAGAGCCTTCTCTTCTCCAGGCTGAACAATGCCAATTCTTTCAGCTTTTCCTCACAGGAGAGGTATTCCATCTCCCCAACCATCTTGTGATACTACTCTGGAATTGCTCCAGCAAGCTGATGTCTTTCCTGTGCTGGAGACCCCAGAGCTGGATGCAGCACTCCAGGTGGGGTCTCACCAGAGCAGAGTAGAAGGGCAGAATCACCTCACTTGACCTGCTGGCCACGCTGCTTTGGATGCAGCCCAAGATATGATTGGTGTTCTGGCTGTGAGCACACATTGGTGGCTCATGTCCAGCCACCAGCACCCCCAAGTCCTTCCTGGCAGGGCTGCTCTTGTTCTGTTCAAACTCCAGTCTGGATTGATAGCAAAGGTTGCCCTGACCCAGGTGCAGCGCCTTGCACTTGGTCTTCTTAAACCTCATGAGATTCCCATGTGCCCAACTCTCCAGGTTGTCTAGGCCCCTCTGGATGGCAACCCATCCTTCAGGTGTGTCAGCTTGGTTGTCAGCTGCAAATTTGCTGAGGGTGCACTGAAGCCATTCATCTAGGCAATTACTGAAGATATTAAACAACACTGGTCCCAGTACAGACCCCTGAGGGACACCACTTTTCACTGATGTCCATTGGGACTCTGAGCCATTGACCACTACTCTCTGACCATTCAATTACTTTCTAATCCATCTAACAGTCCATCCATTGAATCCATCTTTCTCCAATTTAGAGTGAAGGATGTTGTGAGGGACCGTGTCAAAGGCTTTACAGAAGTCCAGATAAATGACATCTGTAATCCTTCCCTTGTCCACCGACACAGTCACTCCATCATAGAAGGCCACTGGGCTGGTCAGATGGGACTTGCCCTTGGTGAAGCCGTGCTGGTTGTCTCAAATCACCTCCCTGTCCTCCATGTACCCTAGCACAGCTTCTAGAACGGTCTGTTCCGTGATCTTCCCAGACACAGAGGTGAGGCTGACAGGTCCATAGTTTCCAGGGTCCTCCTTTCTACCTTTTTTTAAAGATGGGTACAGTGTTTCCCTTTTTCCAGGCACCTCGTGTCATGACTTTTCAATTATCATGGAGAGTGGAAAACAGAAGATCCTAGACAACATTAGGACAGGGAGAATAATAAAACTGTTATAAATTTTAAGAGGTTCAAGAGAGCCCTATGCATACTGAGAGGCCAATTATTTGGCATTCTTTAAGTTTAATTTTAAGACGAAAAATAATTATGTTAAAGTGACAATATAGGATATAGATTCCTTTGTGCTCAATGGACAAAATTATTTCTTATTTAATACTTTGAAAGCTTGCTGAAGTTCCAGAGTCTGGCTATTATAACAGAAAAAAGTCTCAAGGCAATAGACCTTCAGATAAAACTGGAAGGTGATGATGAAGATAATGAATCTGGGTGACCCAGGACAGCCAAATCTAAGAGCTGTGTCTAGTTGTTCTACATGAGTGAGTGTACTTGTGAAGCTACCACAATATAAATACTGCCTTTATGTATCATCTTAAACATTTTACTTGCATTCATTGTGTTTCTTCTGAGTTTGAGGCACACAGTGTGACTCTTGGGGATGGTCCTGTGCAGGGCCAGGAGATGGACTCAATGATCCTTTCTCTTCCAACTCAGCATATTCTGTGATTCTGTGACCTTGAGAAATGAGTTAAATACATGTATAGATATGAAGATAACTGAAAGCGAGAAGTAATGAATTGAAAGCATACAGGTGAATATTTCATCCTTGTATTATTAAAGGCAAAATGTATCATGCACAATCACAAGAGGGTGACTGACAAAGAAAAGATTTAGTAAAATATTTAAAAGGAGAATACATATCCACAATGTTGAAGAAAAATATGGCATACAAGAAAAGAAACTTAAACCCTCACATTTTCAAAAGCTATTTTTCTGATGAAAGTGTACATTCACAGGATGGAAGGTTGAAACTGAAGGTGTGAAAGGACTTAGCAAAGCAAATGAAGGGAAAGTGTGCAAATGTCTTGCAAATACCTCAGTGTTCTATATTTATAGCCAGCTACATGATTTTTAGCTTCAAAAGTTATTCATGGAACTGTATTGCAATTTGCTGTGTCACACTAGTTGTGGTACTGAAAGCAGAGCATGTGATCACATCAAGTTTATAGATAATTTTCTTCACTCTTGTCATTTACATTTTAACCTGTAAAAACACAGTACTTGCTTCAAGTAGTTCCATGACTTCCTTGTCTCAATTAATTTTGTTTTAGGCATTTGATAATGTCTCAAATAATTGATCAAAAAACTTCCCAAACAATCTAACAGACTTCTGAATAATGTATGTGAATGCCAGTTTTAAACAGGAATTTACGAGTTACTTCGAAAGGATGATTGTCTCATTTCTGATGATAGACTCAGTGTTCCTGCAATTCATGAGGCAAAATTATGTTTTTTAGCCTGACTTTGAAGAATTTGTTCAATTCATGATGAGTGGACCATGCCACGTTTTGGTAATCACTAAAAAAAGAGAAACTGGTGCTATTCCTCACTGGAAAGAACTAAATGAAACGCAAAATGTGTCTGAGGAGCCTGAGCCTGAGCCTGAGCCTGAGCAGGAGGAGAGGTAATTAGCAGTGAAAATGTGTTTATGTAATTCAGTTACAGTGTTCAGAGCACTCCATAAACCAAGGCATGTTCTTACAGAGGCAGATGTGCCCATGTGCACAGGGTCAGGGGAGCAGGCAAAATTCTTCACCTGGTCCTTCACAGGACCACAATGGAGAGGAAATTGCAGTTCTTGTGGGAACTCAGAAACTCCATGGTTTCTAAAGATGATGAGCCAAGGTCAATGATCATTTTGCACTAGCCTTGAATGGGTCCTCAGACCAGTGGGAATAATGCTACACTTCAAAGATGATGTAGCCCATGCAATTCTACTTCATGCCCAGACAAAGTGACTGCCAGCACTGCTGACTGAAGGTTGCACTCTTGCCCATGGTCACTTCTTTGTGTCCTGGGAAGCGGTAGATGTCACCCAGGGGAGACCAGGGGACACCTGAGGCATGTTGTTCTCCCTGGGAGCACTGTAAAAGCCAGCAGAGAGGGGTAGGATATTGGGGTTTGTGTTGCCACCTTGCTCCAAGACACATAAAACATCATAAGGATTAGGTGTTCACAACCATGGTACCCTGAACAGTCTGTTTTTCTCCTATACCAAGGGTTTATAGAGCATTTTAAAGAGGAGGACAGTTGTACACACAGCCTCAGACAATAGTGTTCACAAAAATTCAAATATTGAATCAAGCTTTATATTTAGACACAAGATTTACTGAAAGCAACATGACCGGAAATACTTTGCCCGAAAAATGATTTGTTGATAATGATTGATAATTTTGTTGATGCCTTCTGTATCCCTTTCTGCTTTAATTTAGTACAACTAAATCCATTAGCACAACATACTGCATTTTGTGTAAGTGGCCAAGAGGGACTGTATTTACATGGCTAAATAGGCCTTAGAAATACAGACAAGTAACAATGAGAAGTATCTCTGCTAAAGACAATTCTGTAGTGCCATCATTTTTATGATCATGCTGTACATGAATTAAGCACAAGACTGTTATTGGTCATTCATTATACACTGTACACTTGACAGTAATGACTCTCTCTCATGAAACAGAGAGATTGTCTTGAATAAGCTACAGGGGAATTACTAAAGTTTGTGTGACTAAGACCTCTCTTTTAGAGCACATGATAAGGCACTTTTTGAGACCATTAATAATCCTCTTCTCAGAAACATTATTTTACTCATGAATCTGAATTTAATAAAAGCTTAATTTTGCAATTTAGTCTTATGTTTCACTAAATTTTAACATACAAGCACATCTCCAAGAAGCCATCTTATTAACACTATGCATGCCGTGACTTAACTATTGTATTACTTCACATTTCATTAGTGTGGAAGGAGTCGTGGAGGCTGAGAGTCTAGTAAATATATGTGATGTGCAAGACAGTGTTGAAGATGCCAGCAGACAACTCGGCTTCTTTTTCCCAAATTTTAATATCAATAACACAGGACAACAGGTTGAAAAGACTTTGGCTATAATTAGACCTACTCTCCTGAAGGAAAGACGACGTAAGTGTTGATAACTTTTTTTCCTAGGGTTGGTTTCTCCAAGAAAGTCTGTACATTGTATATTTGGATGGGATATTTCTAGAAGACATCTCAGAGAAGCTAGTATTTTCAAATGTACTATAGGGGACCGACCATATTTCCCACCATAATAAAGCAGTAGATATTTTTGAATGGCAGGTCCAAGGCAAATCAATGGCAAGGTGAAAAAGATCCAGCCTAAGATGTTCTATGCTGCATAAGGTGGTGCTACTCAAGGGCAGGTCTAAATAGAAAATATTTTTACAGATAACATAAAAAAATCTACTTTCTTAACATGAACCTTCATCCAAAGAAGTTTACTTTTCTTCTCAGTCATATATTTGCATTTCTTCCTAGATTTCAGACAGCATTTTTATTTCTAACTTGAGACTCTCTATCCTTTAAATAACTTATACATAGAAATCTGAAAGACTACAATTTTGATCTTTCCTTGTGTATTTATTTTCATGATGGTTGTCTAGCATGTTGCTTAGAGCAGCAATTCATGTGTAGGTAATTACAGAGTTACTTTGATTTGTGCTAAATACAACTTACTTACCCACGGGGTCTTTTAAGACTTAGTTAAATAAACATTCACCTATTCAAATTCCTTAGACCTTCTTTCGGTGATAGGAATGTATATCATATTTCTCAGTCAGTAATTCCTAATTAGGTTTCTGAAGTAAGAGAAAGCCTTAAGAAGATCAGGATCAGCTTCCTGAGTGTTCAGGCAACTACTGAAGCCCTGTAGTATTTGCTTTAAATTAGTTTTCTGTTCTTTAGTTAGGGAATTAATTCACCTATAAAGATTTAACATTATACTTGAAAAGTCCATGTCATTTCTCTACAAGTGTGCAAAGTAATGCATGGATAGCAACTTAACACTACTTCAATGTATTTAACAGATTCTATCATGCAAAGAATACAGGATGATGGCTTCAAAATAGCAATGCAGAAAGAAATAATCCTATCTGAAGAACAAGTACGTACATTTTACAAAGAGCATGTAGATGAAGACTACTTCCCAGTCCTTCTGGAGCAAATGACCAGGTATATTGAATGAAAAATGAGAATGAGGATGTACACATAACATGGAATTTTCACAGTTAATAGTTATAGAATCACAGAGTCATAGAATGTCTTGGGCTGGAAGGGGCCTTTATGATCATGTAGTTCCAACTACCTGTCCTGAGCAGGCACATCTTCCACTAGACCAGGTTGCTCAGAGTCCCACCCAAACTGGCCTTGAACACTTACTGGATAATACACGGCTACAAGATACACAAATATCTAAAAGTTTAGTAAAAGTCAAAACACGATCAGATAACTGCAGATAATGAGATAATTCCCAGGTATAACAAATAAATACACAAATGAGGCTTTCAAACATTACTAGCTACTCCATACCTCTGTATGTATGATGTTAAAGTCAGAGGCAAAGTCCCTTGATTTGGGTGAAAGCAGTTTAGCTCTGCTCTGAAAGGCTGCATTTAGGTTGTCTGTAGGAGAGCTCTGAAACCTTCAATCAGGCTGTGTGCTGGAGACCTTGGAGAAGAGAAATAAATCATGTTTGGATATTCCCTTCATATGAAGTTGGGATATGGCTGCAGCACAATCAGTGTTTCTACATCTTCCTATTGTGATAAAGCTCGGTAACTATGACATTTAAATTTGTGTTTAAGGCTCATAAGGTTTTATCAGCCTGTAGATGTTTAAACAGAGATCAGTTTTAATGTTCTCTAATGCTAGGGCTCATTTTCCCAGCCTGGAATATATCTCATCAAATTACTGTTATAAAGTACTGAGAGCTTAATTTTTTTTTTCTTTTAATGCTGGTTTCCCTATTTTACAGTGGTCCAACTCTTGTATTGGCTCTAACACGAGAAAATGCTGTAGCACACTGGAGAAGTTTACTGGGCCCAAAGACTCTTGAAGAGGCTTGCAAAGAAAATCCAGACAGGTGATTGTCACAATAGTAAACTGACATTCACAGCTTCCAATTTATTTTCATATTCCTCACCTCAGTGAATCCCACATTCCAAGTGGTGTAACTATAGTGCCATCATCTGGAAATTGGTATGCATTTCTGCAAGTTGTTAAGCTTTTCTTGGAAGTAGTGATTACACATAGAAACTGCAGCATTTTTTTGACAAATAATGACTGCTAATCATAGTGAAAAGGTGAGTTTAAAAAAGGGTATTGAAGTGAAAGGGGATCTTTTAAGTCAGAGAAATATGCATTTTTAATAGTGTTTTTTCCTTGGAATACTGCCATTATTTTTTTAAAAAGATTATTTTTCTTTTGGTTTGATGAAAACTTTCATCAGTAGAATATTTTATTTCTGACTAAGTTTCTCCTACATATTTTATAAAGGGACATCTACCTGTTTATCATCTCATTCTAAGAAACTGCTGTGCTGTCATCTTACCTGTTGCTGACAGAAATGCCTTTTCAGTAAGAAAAAAGTGGTATTTCTTGGAAATATAGCAAGATGAGAGGTGGGAGGGAAGGTGTTCATATTTCAGATTGCCAGACCAACAGTAATTTATATTCATTAGCTTCAGGCTAATTAAAACTCTTAGCTCAAAATGGCTGTTCCTTTAAGTAACTTCACTCTTTCAATGGCTCTTAGTTTGCGTGCAAAGTACGCAGTCGACAGCGTACCTATTAATCAGCTGCATGGCAGTTCTACACTCGATGATGCTCAGAAGGAACTAGAGTTCTTCTTCCCTCAGGAGCAAACTTTTGCATTAATCAAACCTGATGCTGTTAAGAATTATAAAGGTAAGTCATTTAGAAAGTATGGGCTATGTCTACTGATACAGACTTTTCTACAAAATATTAGCATTGTACACCACGTAAATCAAGTCAAATGAGTTCTTTTTGACTCTCTGAAATATATTTTCTGTGCAGAGAAATAATTTTACAGGGCTTGCATAATTCTGATTGAGATTTCAAATATGACGTTTCCTTTGCTTAAGCTGTCGATAGGTCTTCACCAGAATAGTGGTGAATTGAAGGAAGAGAGTTCTTAGCTGGCTGCCCAACATCTTGCTAAATCAAAGGAAAGAGAGAGACTGTCCAAAGTTATGTTACTTACTTCAGGCAGGTACTTTTACTGACTCAAAAGGGGTCATTGCTCAATTAGAGCCACTCCCACCCTTGGTTTAACTTGCCATTAGGCAAAGGGAATAAGGAGGAAACATCAAAGAGCACCATGTACAATTTGGAACCTTGCTTTAAATATTTTTGCAGACACTTTTTAAAAAAATCTTATATCCAGACTCACTTCTTAGTATTATTCTATTCTGTCCTAACAAGTTTCTAATGTTAATTCATCGTTGGCTTTTGTGAGTCTTTCTTCCCCTCTTGTAACAATCCAGACTCACTTTGGCAGGCCAGCTGGTGTCTGATACAGCGTTACTGCAGTCCACATTCTATCCAATGTGAGAATCACCAGTCAGTGCTGTGGGTATAGTTTATAACAATCTGATTTTGGCACCTGCATCAAGATGGACAATGCAATTGCAATGGTTTCTGTATATTTTAGTTTACTGTTGAAGTGTTTGCTATGTTATCCATGGGTGTTTGATACTGTAAGAAGAATTTGAATGATGTCAGTGATGGTTTTTTTAAAAGGCATCTGGTACCTTCTGAAACGTTTAAAGCTGGGGTGTTTTGGTTAGTTTTGTTTGTTTTTTGTTTTTTTTTGCATCTAAACCATTTAAATCAAAAACGAACTTGTTTGTTATTCTTCTAGATGACATTATGCAAAAAGTTAAAGACGCTGGATTTAGCATCTCAAAGATAAAAGAAGAATCCTTAACTCGTGAAATGGCTGCACAGTTTTACAAGGATCACGAAGGGAAACCCTTTTATGAAGAACTAGTGTCTTGTATGACTGAGTAAGTATCTTGTTTTACAGTACTGAGGTATCTAAGCAGATATCACACTTTGAATTTACAGTGTCAACAAAATATGATCCACCATAAGTGGGATGAGGATTTTATACCCTTGTCACTCTTTCTGGCAAGTTTAGTGCCTTCTAGCACAAAGTCCTCTTCCTTTAAAAGGAAAATTTAAAATTCTTTCAGACTATGGATAGTTGCTATTATTTTGGGGATTTTTCTCAAAAAAGGAACTGCTTTCCAATGCAATCCTTGTTGTACCCATGAAGGACAAAGTATCATTCTCATAACATTGTTAGTATAGCAGTTGATAAAAAGTATGTATTGTGTTGCTTCAGAAATTATTGGGTGAGAATATTTTTTGGAAAAAAAGTCCAAATTCAAATACCTGGCCATCATAATCTTTTTGGCTTTCAGATATGGGATATGGTCTTAAACAAAACACTCAAAAACAAATTTTAATACTTAAATGGTTTAGGAGAATTCAGGTAGTGCAATGCTTATCATAACCCTTCATGGTACCTCTGAAATCAAAGCTAAATCTGCGTCTCAGAATAATTTCCTTATATTGATTTTACAGGGGTCCATCAGTGATAATGGTCTTATCCAAGGAAAATGCTGTGGAAGAGTGGAGGAAACTAATGGGTCCAACTGATCCAGAAGAGGCAAAGAAAGTCTCACCTCAATCAATTCGAGCTCAGTTTGCACATGATATTTTGTCTAATGCTGTTCACGGATCATCTAATATAGAACATGCACTGAAGAGCATTGAGTTTGCTTTTGGAGAGATTAATTAAGAAGTAATCTCTGAAAATTGATGTCCACGTCATTAGATGCATTTGTCTACCCAACCACCTATATTTAAGACCATATAAACCCACGCATTTTCCTTCATACTCCATCCAATTTTAATTAGGCAGCTTTTTGTTATCAGCTTTCCCATATTGCTAAGCATATCGGCATAACAGGTAGTGCCTGCTAGAAGTGTGACGTTAACAATGATTTCTTTATGTATGCTTAGTAGATAGTTTGGTTCTTTTATCACTTTAACAGATTTATGCCTTTCCACTAGTTCCAGGATTCTAAGCTGCTTTGTATGTAGCTACTCTAAAAAGAACAGGGTCAAGGAAGGTGATTAAAACACTGTTAATGACACATCCACTGTGATGTGGATCAAGTCCTGAAGTTCCTATTGTGAGCCAAATGGGTCTCCTGGACTCATTGGCCAGCTGTATGTGTGTGCATCCCTGGTGAGACTGCTCTGCGCTATTATTGGTTCCCGCAGAGTCCCAAAAAACATTTGCACTGTTTATTTATCCTTTCCCTAAATATCTTCTAAGGATTATGGCCACAGGTAGGATAACAAACCAAAGATCCTTTCCAGTCCATTTCCTTAATTCAAATATATCAAAGGAACTAAAATATAAAGCCAGCCCTTACATAACAGCTATTCTTGACATACACCTTCTTGCCAAACTAGCAAATTCGTATCCTGTCCAGTCCAACTTGGCTGGCCTTCATAAAGAACACCAATTCTGTAGCTGATATATTCTCACTTTTCCTGTCTCAGACAGCAAAGTGTGAGATACTAAAGAAAGGCATTCAATTAAAACATTTTACTAATGGTGTTGATTATAAGTGCAAAGTTCAGAAAGAATGAAGTCTTTCTCACATTTTCGTTATTGTTCCTATTGTATTTAACACAACTGGCTGTTTTAAAGAGCTTCCTGACAAATATTTCTTTTATGATGGGGCATTTGTTATTATAGACATTCCTCCAGCAGAAGTTGGACTGAGCATTCTCCTGGTGACCCATTTTCACCTACAGCTGCTTTACTGCCACAAACTTGGCTTGAGGCTAGCTAGCCTCTAGGAAGTTGAGATTAGTGCAGAATTTATATGTTGCCTCAGTGAGGTGAGTTCTGAGAAGCATACTTCAGGGCTCTGAAGGATGTTCTTTGGCTTCTTTTTTACCTCAAAAATCCATTAAAACTTCTTGGCACTATTTCAGCGCTCTGGGTGTTTTGGGTGCTGGCATGTTGTACTTTAAACCAAGAAGCAGCCTCAGAAAAGGCCTGAGTAGGACAATTTCAAATACATCAATGCAGCTCATTTCCTAAGATCTTTGCTGGAGAAAACGGCTTCTCAACCAATGGGGCAAATATAATGTTGAAAGTTTAGATGGGTTTATTTTTTGACAGGAGCGGAAATGCTGAAAACATCAAAATGCATTTATGTCTAATTAAAGGTTCATCAAGAGTTCATCTGGTGAAAGTTCACAGTCAAATAGCTTGATAGATGTCATACACATTAAGAGTACTGTGAATCATTTATTGCACTGGTCTGAGAAATTTCAGTTGGCTGATGGGGTTCTGTAGCTCCACCTCTCCCTCTTTAAATGTAATAAAATTTTATATACTGAGTTATTGCTTGTTTGACCATTACTCTTCGTCCTCGGTTACATAATTCTTAATCAATAGAGCATTTTTTGTCAGTTTGGTTTACCTATTGGATTTTAAAGGATTTAGTTTGCATGGGTTTTATGTTTATGTGTGCCAGTTATGAGCCCTGATTTGTGCTTGGTTAAAGTAATCCAGTAGATTACATTGAAACATTATGCACAGATCTATGACAGTCTTTTGTTCATGTTGCCTAAGTATCCAAACCCAAACTGAAATGTGGGAGCATTTGATGCATTAATGCTCATTTTTTTCTCCTAAATATGTCCTTGATCTCAGAGTCTTTTAACGGCTTTGGAAATGAGGAATTTGACAGGTACATCTCAAAACATCAAAAATAACTGTTTCGGTCAGATGATGAGATTCAGATTTGTGAAGCTTTTATATCTTTGAGAGGCAGACTTTTCTAGAATTATCAAAATATGCACTCAAAAGTATGGTAATCAAAATGCTGTCAATATTTTAAGAGACTACGTGGTCTCTCTAGAAGTTTTGCTCATCACTTAGGTATTGCAGAGATAATTTATATCACCATCCACTCTTCTGCAAAAATTATATTACTATGACACAGATATGGATGTAATTTTTAAGAATTTGAACATTTGTGAGGGGATTGGTAAGCATTTGATTTATAGAGTCAGGAGGAGCATGTCCCAACATAAATTCCATTGAACATCAAAGATTAAAATCTTGAAATTAAATTTACACAACTCCACTGCCTACAAATCTTACAGAAAGTCTGACTCTGTCCATTTATCTCATATCTAAATGTCAGATCAGAAAAGAATGTGGCCTTTATGACTGTTTATTTAGAAAATATCTTGTGGCTCATCATAGAACTAGGTGGTGCAAAAATATGATTAAAATTCTTCCAACACTAACAAAAGATAACATAATTATTCTTCTGATTTTTGTCCCAGCAGGAGAGAAATGGAACCACAGGGCATGTTTATTTGTACCACAGACCACATATTTCCTTGTTTGGGAACTGAAATGAAATCGTAATCTGACACTAAAGACTATATTAAAGATCCATTTCAGTTTAGAATGATAAACAGGAGGGTTATAAATCTCAAAATACTGTTTAAGAAGAAGAAGTATGTCTGATTGCAGTGAGTTTTTGTACTGAATGACAGCATAAAAGAAATAAGACAATTGGGGAAAAAGGGTTTTTTCCCTGCCAAGAAGATGGAGTCAATCAGCCTGTGGTTGTGCACTGCTGCACTATCTTCCCTTTGTTCTGACTGCTGAGTGAGCTACGCTGGCAAGTCGAACCTTGCAAGTACCTGTTCACTTTGTCCACAGTTCTTTGTGAGCAAATGATCAGCTTCCTCATTATATGGCTAAGAGGCTACAAACTGATGTGGTCTGAGTATCTACAAATTAAAGTTTTCATGCACTGTAACCACAAGGAATCAAACTATTCAGGGTATTGGTCTGTTTGGGGCATCTCCTAGTCAATTTAAGTCATCCATTAACGTTCTGCCTGGAAAATAGACCCCTGATGCATTTAAGGTACTTTTGGGGTTTGATCTTAGTATCTTCATCCAGAGAAAAGAAGTGTGCCCTCCCTTCCATACCTTTTCCTTTATGCTCATTGCCATACTGGTTTATCCACAAGCCTTTTGGCAGCAACAGGAGTCAGTCTGACATTAATAGAATAATTTATTATTTACTACACATCTAACAAGCCCCTCAATTTGTTGCAAATCTAACAGGCAAGTTTGAAACCCTGTTTAACATTCCAATAAGGCTGTTGCTTAATTTCAGAGATGTTACAGGAAATACAGTGTCAGCAGTTGCAACTGAGTGCCATTTTCCCAGAAAGTCTTGACTAGGTCTAATTAGAAGTAATTAATTTTCTACGGAAATTAATGACTTGCAAGTTAATGGGGGCTTTTTTATTATAAAAGGAAGCATAATTTTGAGTGTTTGTTGACCCATACTGACTTATTGTATTTATTTACAAAATTAATTGGAGCTGATGTGGTTTACCAGAAAAATCTGGTTGAGGAAATGTTTTCAGATGTGCATTTACATTCAGCTACTGAGTGCAATCAAAAAGCGTGTGTCGGTTGTGCATAATTGGAGTAAATATTTTTTCAGGTTTCATTCATTTGGAATCTAGGTTACAATTCTGGATAAAGTCATTTAAGAGCTGTTTGAGTATTTTGGACTGGAAATCTTCTTTTTATTTGCTTAGGAATTATTTCTGTTATATGCACTGAATGGACAAAAGTTGCAACACTGAATTGAATTAAAGTGACCGGGTCATTCAGGTCTTGTTGGAGGGGGGTTTGTGGGGGTTTTAAAAATGTGTTTCATAATAGAGTTCTGATTTGCAGTTACAGCGAGCTTCTAAAATGGTGCCAATCATTCACAATTAAAGTAAATATTTTTTCAGGTTTCATTCTTTTGAAACCCAGTTTAGAACACTCAGTGAAAATACTGAATGGCACTTCTTACTAAACCAGGCACATGTGTGTGGGAGGTAGTAAGCAATGCACTAGAAGCTTATTTATGGTGCTCCAGGCAATTTTTGGTTTATACGAAAAGAACGCCAAGCCCCTCACTAAGAAGGCAGCTGTAACACTGAGAGGAAAACATTTCAAACTTCAAGAATTTGGCCAACTAATTTACCATCTTTAAGCAGGTGCAGTAATTACCTTCATCCATCAGCAAACTATATACCCACTAAATCGAGGTCTCACGATTCCAGTGCTGGGGTGCACTAACAAGCAATGGCTACACCTGGCCATGGATGTGCTCAAGGAGTGACTGACCTTCTGCCACATACTGGAGGGTGGAATTGGTGAGTGGACCCCATGGGGATCCATTTGCCTGTTCTAACAGCCCTCACTGCTCCAACATCTATTTCACACCTTTGCAAGGGAAGGAAGGATGGCTGGAGGGTGTGGAACTTGGGGGTCTGGATTCATCTGGCATTCGATGTCACAGGAACTTAGTAACTCCAAGGGATTTTCAGAATGCAATGACTTGCATTAATGCTGAATTGGGTTGACCCATGATTCTTAAAAGATACAAAAAAGTGGATTTGGAAAAGAACATTACCCTACTAATTCATCCCTTCTACATCTTTGATTATGATATCCCCTGTTTTTTGTTGTATTGCCTTTTCTTCTTGCATATTTTTACCATACCAGAAAGAAAATTAGTCAGCATAAATCATACATAAAAATGTCAAGAATTTAGAAACCCTTGGCTTGGCGCATCAAAGTTTATTCCAGCATACTGGAATGGTAAATGTAGTGACAGCAACTTGCAGCAGGAGAGGTGACAATTCTCTGGAGAAAATATTTTGTACATTTTCTCCTGTGACAAAACAAACCAAACCAAACAATTAGTTTGCGCTTAACTGTAGTAAAATAGTATGTAACGTTGCTATGAAGTCTAGGTAGCTGTTTCAAAAATTTCATTCAACAAACACATTTGACAATTTTACAATAAAGCTTGTTAAAGTGAAATATCATTACTTCAGTATTTGTTATTTCAACATCACATGGATAGGACTGTCATTTATTCTGTAATAACTAACCATATATGTATTTATTTGGGTACTTTAAATTGGGATGAATAGGTAATCAAAGTTTAAGAACTCCTGCTACACAGTACATAGATCTAGTTTAGAGACTTTCCAAACATAACAATCTTTTAGATCATGCTTACTTAAGACAAAATTTTCAAACTCACCTAATTTAGTCACCTGCAGTGGAATTCTGTCTCCTTTGATTTCCATTTCAGGTTTTCCATTTCATTGTACAGGATTAAGATTTCTCCTATAGGCTGTATTTAAGCACCTGAGTTTGTGGTCTGTTTTTTTAGACATGTCAAACACACATAATTCCCTCTAAACTCAATAGATGCTTTATATGCTCAGCATTCCGGCACCTGGAATGAATTTTGGATCTTATTCTGCAGGTGTTCCATGGAGATAAATTTCTGCACCTGACCAGAATTAGCAGTAGGGCTACATTCAAATGCTGACCTTTGCATATTTTAACCAGCTGCTCAAAGCTCTAAATAATGAGTATGTAAGTTGTTTTTTTACCCCCTGAACTATCCTATATGCCACTATTCCATTTTTATGTAACGCCTTTGTCTCTCTGTTTTAAGCATACTAGCTTGGGATCTATGCCTCCAGCTTGTGTTAGCATATTACCATTAGCGCATACCCAATGCTACCAAAATCACTCCAGCATATTCTGCCTTGAATTTCATGCATGCAAATTTCATTGCAATTCTTTGTAATAACAAAGATCAACATACTGACATGACAAATTGTATCTCCTTGTGTCAATCTACTTAGACTCTCTCTATTTTATAGAGGCTTATTTTGTTTTATAAACACCAGAACTGAGCACTCTGGACCCTAGTTTTCCTGCAGGAACTCTAGAAGGTCTTTCAGATTTCTATTGTGAGCTCTTCAGACCTTAATGTAAGTGATTCTATGTGTTAAGTGAAGTTGAAATCAGAATGTGTTTTCTGTGCTGCCTCATTTAAGTACACCTTGGAAGAAATAGTATAAATGCCATCTTGGAGTTATGTCAATTAGATTTATATCACCTTTGCTATTCTAATACCTCACACAGCAAATGTTAAGTCAGTAAAATTACTCCATAAATAAAAGCATCTGCTTTTCCTGTCAACCTTGTCAGGTTAAATGGTATATTCTGGTCGGCAAAACTGCAGATAGCCAGTTGCTTCGAGAACTTCATTAGTAGGAACAAGGGAGATTTATTTATTTATTTATTTATTTATTTATTTATTTATTTATTTATTTGGTATCAGAGAAAGATTAGAAATATGGTGTCAAATGATAAAAAATTATCCAAATGATTACTGAGCCACATAAAGTCTTATCTTTTCCTTAGTACTGTACAGTAGCTGTCAGTTACGTTTAGGATAAAGCTTGTATTCCAGTTTTCATAACAAAGCTGTATTACAGCAAACATATGTTTTACTTTTAAGAATTCTACAGATCTGTTTCACTTTAATTTGTCCTTTCAAAAAATACTGATTTTTCAATTAGATGCTTAAATATATTTGAAATTAGAACAACAGAAGCCAGCCTGAAGTGCAACAAAAAATTAAATGTCTGCTTTCAATGCATTTTTGATACACAAACCCACAAGATCAAATACTAACACTGTAAGCATATTTTTGGCACACACAGAAAAATAATCACATAATGCGTACCCAGATGCTTAATGGTAAACTATGCTTTTGAACACTCTGAACCAGGGCTGTGATTCCAAATAGTGGATAGATTCAGCTCCAGTAGCTGCAATTGTTGCTGCCTGAGGTGTCTGCTAGAGGTTACCATCCCCCTACTGCTCCTCAGCTGCTGTGTCTGGTGACGTCTCAGATAATTCACAGACTAACTCAACAACTACTACACCTCCTGAGGAGAGAAGAGATGCTCCATGCAGTTCTCCAACCTCTGGCAGAGAAGCAGAGCAGGCAAAAAACTGCTGGCAGCCAAGGCTAATTCTATCTAGAATTGCAAATCAGAGCCCAAAGATAAAGCTCAGTCAGCTGAAATATGCCTACCTCATATTAGTGCAAACCTACGCTCTATGGCTTACAGTGACTTGAAAGGAGAAGCAAACCTTTTAACAGTAAAGTGCAGCAAAAAGGTCAATGTAGAAAGTGACATGATTTTTTAAGTCAATGAGTTCCAGATTAATAAAACATGCCAACCAAGCCAGATTGTGACCCTCGTTGTGCAGGGAAAGTCTTTCCTTTTGGAAATTTCACTCTCATACTTTTTTAGGGTTGATTTCTTTCTGGCCATTCCTTGATTTAGTGGCCTTTTTTGGGCCAGTGATCAGTGGGCTAGTATTCTTGGTTGATGGTTTCAGGGCTCCACTCTGACCACTGCGTCCTGAATTCTGGTTCTTGCTGCGCGCAGTTCGTCGCTTTTGTTCTTGCAGTCTCTGCTCCCACCTCTGTAAAAATGCAGAAGACAAAGAGAATGAGGGAGGGAAGGATATAATCATAAATAATGGTGGCTTAATCAATACTATTCTGGACCACTGATACTCATGCTGCTTTTAACAGTTTTGTGCTCTATACTGCAAGGCCACTCATGTCTACATGTTGTGGCTGTTTGCACGGGGAACCTGACACGTGTTCTTGGGTGGAGGGAATTTCCACAACACCAGTGGCTGAAAATGACAACTGCCCATTTTGTGTGCATGCTACATGTGAGTGCCTTCACAGAAATCCAGGGGAGGTGGCAACGTGCCATCAAAAACCAGGATTGCCACACTGGAACTCTTTTGCAAGCCCCTTCTTTGCTGTCTTACTGAACCTGCTGCTTGACTTTTCCTCAGAGAAGTCTGCAGAAGTGAAACTGTCCTTTCACAATATATATCTAAGCACACAGCTATAAGGAAAGGTGATATTTACTTTCTGGTTCTGCTTTTCCCTGGGGCAGAGAAGACATGGCGTAAGCGAGCTTATGTTACAGAGGGATAACAGACATGACCACAGAAATCAGAGTGTTCAGAGTTGTAATGATGTGGTTGAGAAAAATGTACCTGCAGCTTTATTCAGCAGCATCTCTGAGAAATTTTGAAAAGCAATTAGGTCAATGAGCCCATCAACGAGAAGAGCTGTCAGATTTTCAAACCAAATAGTGCAGTGGTAAGAAAACAGGTTTTTACAGTAACTTTAAGTGCTTTGCTCTCCAAAATGCGGAGGGATCCACAACACTGCAGCAGATACTGCAGTCTTCCACCTCTTGGAACAGAAATACTTATTTTAAGGAAAACAAGGGAAACAGTAGAACCTGGAAAGTGTCTCTACGCTTCTTTCTATTAATGATTTTTCTCTTCTGAAACTCCTGAAGGCAGGGGATTTACCCAGTGATCAGAGCAAGAGAATTGCTCTCCAGCTTCCCTATTTAGTATCTCACTAAATATCACTGATTCTGTTGCAACTCAGACTCTTGTTCTCACTAGAGAAGAGACCAGCCATGCTGTGGTTACGTTAACAGCTCTATTCTGTGATTCACAGACAGCTCAAAACATTCATTTTAAGTGGTAACTTCAGACAAAAGTTGGATGAAAGTCTTCGTAGATGAATGATGGGCATTAAAATGAAGTCACTGTGATATCCAGCTCCATACTCACTTTGTGTAGTCAAGAGTCATTCAATGCATCTTTGTAAAACAAAAACCATCAGCAGGCATTTAGTTGTGCCTCACTCAAGCATGTTTAAATGAGGATTTAGTTTATGAAACTATTAGTATCAGAGGAAATGACACATGCTTTGAGAGGTAATTTGTTTGGCAGTCATGCTTCTATTTGACAGTCTGGAAATGAATGCACAAACACATTTCAAGACACAAATAGAAATGACAAAACAGTGTGAGGAGGCAACTAAAACACACTGTGCACCAGTAACAGGCCATTAAGATGACAGCTAAAGGATGTCAAGAGTCCGAGTCATATGTCAATATTCTCCTAAATCCCACATGGTATCCTGTGCAATTGTCATGTATTTATTTTTTTAATATTTAAGGCATGTTTTCTTTTCCACACATGGGTGTCAGATGAGTAAGTGAAAAGGAAATGATAAAAACATCAAACACAATTTCCTGCAAGAAGTTGGTCTGTAATCTAAGCTTCCTCCTATGCATTCCTACATCTCTTTTCCTCCTCTCTATCAATTGCCAATCACCTCATAATTAAATTAAACATACATGCATGTCCTTAATGCTTTGAAACCTTTTCTGAATTCCAGAAATAACTCTCTTCCATCCCTAAAAGTGGGAAGAAGAGTCAGTCATTCTCTTAAACCACCCTTTGTTTCCATTATAAAGAGGAAGTTACAAGTAGGGAGTGATATCAAGTGGATTTTAACTTCCTTTCTTACCTAATATGGACCACACACTCATCTGAATATCACCAATCTGACAGCTACCTGCCTTAGCAATGACATGAAAGAAATTCCTAGAGACATTATTGTAATAAACCAGAGTTCACACAATGATCATACAATGAGATTTAAAAAAAAAACAACAAACAGAAATAAAATTTTAGAGACCCTAAAATGCAAGACTAAAATTTTCAAATTTTCACTTGTGTAATTATGAGGTCTAAAAATGTTCAAGTGAAAATAATAATACCCAAATGTGTTATGGATATCTGAAAGTCATAAAAATTAATCAGTGCTGAAGTAAAACAAAGGTGCTTAACTTTTTATCAAGAACATCCACATTGTTTTCTTTGGTTGTATTTACCTTAAATCTTCTGTTTAGTTGATCCTTCCATTTTTCAACTAGACAACCATCAAGAAGCATCAACCTGAAAATTAAGAAACAAACACAAGTTACAGATATTTCTGATTTTGATTCCTGAGATGTCATTCCAGATGATTTAACACAGACTAGGTTGAAATGCACCCACAGATACTGGTACTGATAATTTCTATGTATGGGATCATAGGTAGAAAAATAGTTTTCTCCATCCCTACGTGCTTTCTAATGGATTTCTACATGCTTATACTGATACTTCCAAAATTCTATTCTAAACTCTGTAAACCCAGAATATAGCTTTCAAAAGAAATCAGATTTTAAAGCCAAAACTGCAATGCAAGGCCAGTATTGAGAACACATTTAGGGCCCTTTGTGCTCACCTGCAGCTATTCTGCGTGGGAAAATTGTCCTGTCTTGATCACTGTTAACAAAATGATGGGCTGGGTAACATCTCATGAAACTGCTGAAATATATGTGTACATATACTTTCATTTATGCCCATTATATGTTTATGTGTGTGTTTGTGTGAAGAGTAGATTAAACTAATGTATTTTATTTCTGAATTAGAAAAAAAAAATGCACCAATTAATATAGCTCAGTTGAAAAATGGTCACATAGTTACCTGATCATTCACAGTCATATCTACTTCTACCTATAAATGTATGAGGATGGCATTATGTGTTTCATATATGTAACTGCTTAATGAGTTCTTTAAAGCGAATTTGGAACAGGTCTGGGTAGTGATACTTGCCTAACAGTGAAATCTGGCTAGCTCCCATATGAAAACATTGAGTCTAGGTTTTGTGAAATGAACCAAACAAAAATGTGACTATTAGATATGTATGACTTTAACAGCTCCTAAAATAGCTTTTTCTAAAGCAGTCTGATGTCACACCTTCTAAGTCCCAACGTAGAAACAACTTTTGGTTTGGTTGTTTATTTGTTTTAGATGCCAGGTCTTAATATGCAGTAATATAAATTTTGTTAAAATTTTGGAAGTCAGTGTTGACTGGAGCCATCAAACTATCATTGCAAATGCACTCAGTTCCACACAGCACTTTGCTGGCTGGTGAAGTTTGCACAGTGTAGCAGTGCTTGCCCTGTGGTTTCCAGGCATAGTGGTGCTGCTCCTAGCGGTTCAAACACAGTACAAAAGGCTGCCTCTCATAGTCATTAGCCCCTGTGCATCACTTTGGCCAAACATAAAAGGCCTAATGTCAGTGCAAGCCCTGGAGAATCAAGACCAGCATGATACACATTTCCTTTTCTTTCTGAGGAGAGATTAGAGAACTAACATAAAGGATTGAAACTAAGGCCACATCATAATAAATGAAACCACAACATGGTGTGCATTTGTTGCATCTTCTGTTCAGGCCAGATTATTGAGTAAGACCTTAGCACTACTGACAGGCAATGTGTGCTTTGCCATTGCCTTCAGTGGAGATACAGCTCCCACACACTTTGCTTCTGTCATTTTAAAAAGCTGGTGTAACTCAAAACCTTCTGTTTGCATGCCACCAAGTTCAACAGGAAGCACATATAATAGTTTATGTTTCTTTTTCAAATCCATTTTAGTACACTATATGAAATTAAAAACCTCAGTGACCTTTATAAACCATCACAAGACATTTAGTGAATCGTGTGTTTTTCCATAATAATGAGGATGCAGATTGAGATCTTTGACTTATGAAATCTTTCCTGACAGCCTCCAGAGGATCCTCTCCAACAAACCTCTGCAGCCCAGAGCTTCTCCAGCACAATTCTGGTCGTGGTACTTCTATGTGACTCAGAGTTTGTAACCCTAAAATGGCTAGCACAAGTAGAGGGTTCTAGATTAATCTTTATGAAATACTTCCAGTCCTGGAAGGGCAAAGTGCTGTGCAATAATAAAATGCCGCGGTTGTAAGCCAAAAAAAAAAAAAAAAAAAAAAAAAAAAAAAGTAATAAGGTATCAGATGGCAACTTTTAGAAACATCTAGAAAATAATTCTAAAGTATCAGCATAAAACTCATTAAAAATATGGTTATGGCACATGATGTCCTGTGTGTGAATGTAACAACAGTAACATCACTGTACGCAAAACCTGCTCACACATTTTCCAGCCAGCCCTGCCTTCAACCCACAGCACACAGTACCTACCACACCACAACCTGTCCTGCTGGCATCTGCTCTACTGGGGCACTTGGGGAGCTAATGGGTTTGGGATGTCCCCTTCCGCCTCAAGGAACCAGAGAGAAAAGGGAACTGTGATTCATCACTCCTTTCCCTCCAGACCAGCATGCTGGATTTCCTTCCATGCCTGGGGCTAGGCTGACTGCCAGATGGAAGGTCTAGTAACATTAGCTTTGTTTTGTTTTTTCTTTTAATCATACAGCAGGACTGGCAGGCCACTCTGAGAGTATTTACTTTTCATCTGCCATCTGAGAGCTGGAGCTCCAATGGCTGCAGCTTTGGCTGGTCCTGGTACAGCTGTGGGATCAAAGGATATGCCCAGTTGGAAGGGACCCACAAGGATCAAGTCCAACTTCTGGCCCTGACCCCAAGAGTCACACCATGTGCCCAAGAGTACTATTCAAATGCTTCTTGAACTCTGTCAGCCTTGGTGCTGTGACCACTTCCCTGGGGAGCCTGTTCCAGCACCCAGCCACCCTCTGGGTGCTTTCTGGGATCAGAAACGTCTTGCTAGTGGCACTAGTCCAAAGTACAGATAGGCCAATGGAGAAGGCCTGGCTCTGACTCTCACAGACAGGAGATGTACATCACCTCTTGCCCACTTCCTTGGGGTTGGTGAGGCAGAACTATGCCCCCCACGTGGTTTGGCCAACACAGACCATCATCTATAGCCACCACTGGGCTTGCAGCACATGAAACAGCTCATACCTATGGAAAGAGATCCTGGAAAAACACTCCCAAACAGCTGGAGATGCCTGAACTGCTGCATGATGCATTAAACAATATGCTGTCAGTACCTAATGCACCAGATTTTATGGTCCATGTGTGAGCCAACTTTTGTAAACACCACATTGTGGCACAGAGCTGAAGCTGATGAAGTGGAAAAAGTCAATTGCGAAGGTAACCGAAACATGTACATGTATGTATGAGTCACCCTAAGAAAAACTACCAACAAAACATGCTTATGATAAGGAAGGGAGCTTTGCTGGTCCTTCTTCCCCTCCATCACAATCAGCTACAACACTTTCCTGCACTGCTTCACCAGGGCTCACCTTGAGCGCCACTCATAGCACATGATGAGAACATCCTGCTTTGGTTGAAGAGGTGGACACTGGCAGGAGGAATTTGTAAGAAGAGGCACTTGGGACAGAGGAATTGGTGTTGTAGACTTAAGTATGTCTCTGACTTCAACCACAGTCGTTATCTCGTTGCAGTTTCCTCTTTCTACACTTTTTACTTTAGCGTGAATGACTGCAAATAGAAAACAGAGGCATAAGAACAATAAATGGTCTTAGACATTTAAACATACCTCAAAATAAAATAAACCATACTAAATTGAAAGCTGTTGTTTCTGTTGTGAAACTACAACTACTTCTTCGTGTGTGGGCATGAACAGTGGCTTAGAATAACAGAGGCCTGATTCTGATTTGGTTCTCAGTAGGACTGCTGACAACTGTGAAATTAAACATGTGCTTAAATCTTTGACAGATCAGGCCAAGCAATCTCGCCTGGAATCACACACATGAACAGCTCCTTCAACTCAGACTTGAACAACAGTTCTGAATAAACCAGACTCATTCTATAGCCACATCCGGCTATTTCAAATTAATAATGAATAGTTTACCTTGCAGAAGGTTATCATGAGTTCAGACTTTTCAATAATAAAATCATTTCCCTATAGATTGCAACCAGGAGCTATAGCCTTTTCTTAAATATAAGAAAGAAGGGAAGGTTTGAAATAAGTCAAAAAACTAAGAGGCTTGAGATTGTCGTGATTTACTCAATTATACTTTTTTTCATCTTTTGCCTTTGGATTATTCATCAGTAGTGAGATCCTCATGCAAACCAGATGCTGAAACAGGTTCTTCTGACTTTGAATACACAATCATTAATATTTTTACCTTTCATTGAGAAAAACTGCCTGTCTGCATTGGATGCAAGAAGGTGAAACTGTGCAGATTGTTCTGAGATAATCACTCACAGTACCTACCACTGCAGCATTTCATCCCTTCTGTCTTGTGAGAAATACCAGATCAGAGAAATGAAGCGCAGTTTTTACATAAAGGACACTGTCTGTAGGAAACGTCAGAACAAAAAGGGTCGCAATACCAAAAAACTCTTCAGTGAAAGAAGCATGAGAATTGTATGGACCACTGGGTGCTCAGCCTGCATCAGCGTTACCCCTGCCAGCCACCAGGTCAAAAGCTTTTAACTAAACTTCATAACATTTGTAATAAACTCCACATGTAGAAAACAGAAGACCAGCATTTTTATTGTGGTCTGGGGTTTATGTGCTACTTTTATCAGGGCATGCATAAAAGGCAGAAGACACATGAGAAATTTCACTTTTGGAGATTCACAACCCCTTTTTAAGGCTGATTGGGAACCAAGTTCCAACCAGCTAGAAATACAATTTGGCTGTATGTATTATTTTAAAGAATTCCAGAAAAATAAATTGATTTTCAGTTTGTTTGATGTTGTCTTGTCTTCCATTTCATTTTCCATATAAACAGCTCTATTTATTTCAGAGGAGGCTGAATAAAAAATTACCTCTCAAAAACAAAATCTTGATTTCACAGATTCAATGGAATTAAATTTTGGGCCCCAACCTACAGGCTTTAATCAAGGAACACTCCCACTAAAGTCACTGGAATCAGAATTTATATGACTAACACTTGTATTTAATTTTGGAACAGTCATTTTACATCACTGCTTTTTCATGTATTTCAGACAACTGTGCAAGTTCATTGTCCCATCTAAACATACCACTACGTACTGAGACAGATCAAGAAATTATATAAAAAATATGTCAAATAAATGCATCAAAATGATATAACAAAACAAAAAAATGTACAATTACCTAAGTTAGATATTCAGCTTGATTGTTCTCACTAAACTGGGTTTGGATTCTTTTTTTACATGCTAACAAAGGAGTAAATAACTACAAACTTACTTTCATTTGATATCAAACAAATAGGGATTGAATGGCTATAATAACCCTATTGCAGAAGAACTGAATAAATGCCTTGAAGAAAAAAGGCCTCCTGAGAAGAAACCCATGAAGTGCAAACTACGACAATACTGCATATTAAGTTCATCATTAATAGGGGTTTCCTGTTGACATTACACGTGTTTAATCTGGCATTTATCTAATCTTAATTAAAGTTCTTTCTGAGTGACACCATCAGAAAATCAAGGTTGGGGGGAGTCAAGAGGAAAAAGGGGCGAATATTTATTTGTATTGCAAATATGTCATGCAGCGTATAATAAAGCTATCAGCCAACTCCTTTGCTGGATGGTGCGAATTGTCACTGAATTCACTTAATCTCAAAAGATTCTGGATCAGATGGAACTCTGGCTAGTAAGTAAAAGTGTATATGGATTTTTAAAAACTTTTTACTTCACGGCTTTGTTCACATTTATAAGTTCTATTTAGGTGGCAAATCTCTGTTTATTCTTCCTGCTGGATGAAAACATAAGCTAGCCAAGCAGCAGGTGCTCACGTTAGATGCAACTGTGCTTACTAAAGTGACCTTGGCAGCAGCAAGCATCCTTTCTGAGGAACAGCCTGTTGATGCCAGTGCACATTACCAGCACTTCACTGCTGTTATCAGAAACGCACCATCATATGCACAATTACTACTGCTGCCTGCACATGGTGTGTGCTAGAGGTGCATTTTGGAAGTGGAGAGCCAGGCATCCCCAGCCAAAATCCCACTTGGAAAGGCTGTGATGGAGTGGTCTACTCATGTCACGCTTGCTGGATGGGGTGCACCACCCACACGGAGCCCCCTGACTTGCAGGGGACAAAAAGAGGGTGTGAGACAGGCAAAGTGAAGCATTTTCCCCCAGGCACTTACTGTAGCTGTAGTTCTTGGACAGGTAGTTTGACAGCGTAGGCTTTGTCTTTTTGCACTTGCACCGCTCTTCAAAGGAAGAGAAGGGAAAATGGTTGAGGGGTGTCAGAGGGAGCCTGTCTCCAGGGAGGGGGAGGTGGGGGATCACCCAAGGCTCACCCTGGCCGCGGCTCCTGCAGTCGGGCTCCAGGGCTCTGTCCGGCACCATCACGCCCTGCGTGAAGTCTGTCCACTTCACATCTGCAAACAGAGGCGCGCCAGGGAATGAAAACTGCCGGGAGAGGCTCCGGGACTGAGGCGTGGGGGTCCCGCAGCCCCCCCAGCCCGGGGCGCCCGGCGGGGCAGAGGGGGTCCGCCCTCCCGCTGCTCCCGAGGTGCTCACCCTCCGGCAGGTCGGTGACGATGGCCTCGGGGGAGATGCAGACGCCGCGGTCGTAGACGGGGAGGTCGTCGCAGGCGAGGCTCTCGGGCCAGCTGTGGTTGTAGCGGCGCATGATGGGCTCGCAGCCGTCGCGGGCGCGCTGGCAGACGGAGCGGCACGGCTTGATGGGGTCGTAGAGGAACTCCAGGGTGCAGATAGGGGCGTACATGGCGCAGAGGAAGAAAGGCAGGACGGGGCTGCAGCCGGTGGCCACCAGTTCCTCGTACTGTTCGATGGCGAGGACGGCGTTTTCCTGGGTGCTGTGGTGGAGGTGGTTGGGCATACGGGTGATGTTCCAGGGCATGGAGCGGCACATGGGGATGCGCACCGCCTCGCACGGCGCTCCCTGCGCCCGCGGGCTCACCCGCAGCCACAGGGACACGGCCACCAAGGCGCGCAGCATCCTCCTCCTCCTCTCCCTCCTCCTTGTCGTCGCTCTCCGCCGCCGCCCGCCGCCGCCCCGCGGGTCCCGGCGGCCGAAGGGCGCGGAGCGGCGCTGCCTCCCGGTGCCCGGCTGCGCTCAAGTCGCGGGAGCCGCCGCGCCGACAGCCATGGACATCGCGGGACCGCATTTATACCGGTGGCACGGGTGACGTGGGGCCGATCGCGCTCCCTTGGCAGCCCCGCTCCTCCGGAGGGGGTGTGCGTGTGCGTGTGCGTTTTGCTGTGCAGGCACGGTGACATCACCTCCACCCCGTCTAATCCCCCGGCGGCATCACTGCGTCTCCCGGCCGCGGCTCCAGCTCCGTTTCAGTTTTCATCTGTGTCATAAATTCCTTCAGGTGGAAGGGGGTGGGGGGAAGGAAACCCAAACCACACCGTTCTGCCGGGGGCTCTGCGCTCCGGCGCGGGGAGTGGGAAGGCGACGGTCGGGACCGCAGCTCCTTCCCGCCGGGCTGAACTTTACGCCGCGTTTTCTCAAGGGAGAAGAAACTTTTTGCAGGCTTCAGGAAGCTCCGGCGGCAGTTCCCGGCGCCTCCAGGGGAGTTGCGGAGTTCCCTCCGTGAACTCGGCACGGACGGGGAAAGGCATGAAGTGGAGGGGCGGACAGACGGGGTGGTGGCTCCTTGCCCGTTCTCTCGGGACAGGGGAAGGGGCGGCGGAGCCGGGGCAGCGCCGGCCGGTGTGGGATTGCTCTGCGGGCAGTCAGCCCCCCGCTCCGCTCCCCTCGTCTGTGTCCGCCACCAATCGCATCTGCACTCGAGTGGAAGAAGGGGTTTCAGGCTTTTCCTGAGCTGTTTTTTTATTTTTCTTTGGTGCTCCACGGCCAAGCGACTCTGATGGAGCGGAGTGGCGTGCCCACGCGAGGGCGAGGGGTTCCCTCCCACCCCACCCCGGGCACGGAAAGACCTACGGGCCCTTTCTTCACCGCTGCTCCTCAGTCTTTGAGGGACGCGCTGAGAAAAAAAGATTAACTCAATGCCAGGTTATCGCAGTGGCCTGAGAGAGCCCCAGAATGGCTGAGAGGTAGCGGCTCCCGGACCTGCCCCGGCCAGGTACCGTGGTGCCACCGGTGTGCCCCCTTTGCAGACGCAACAGAGCTGCAGAGGTGAAGCATCTGTAGGGAACAGGGTTCCGCCTCCCTTTGCGGTTGAGAAAAGCATATCCAGGACGGGCAGGAAACTACAGCTGGTAAACCTAAGGGAGATGAAAGAATGCACGTGCTTTGTGACACTGCCTGCCCATGGGGAGCCACTGAAATACCCCGCTTGAGGGCAACATTAAAGCGGTTTGACCCAGCAGGTCCCTGCTCTTCGTGTATCCCCCTTGCCTCTCCAAGCCCGCACAGAACGCCCAGGGCTTGGGCCTTGCAGTTCCACTCTGGGAACCGCTCAAGGACCAGTGGGCAAAGCCAGAGTGCGAGGATGGAGGTGAGGGGAGGGAGGTGCGGGGAGGGCGAGTGTCACCCCGCCGCCTCCCGCCCCGCTCGCACGGGGCAGCCGGCGCAGCATCCGGCCGCCCCCGCCGAGGCGATGCGGGTTTGGGGGCGATGCGGGTTTGGAGGCGATGCGGGTTTGGAGGCGATGCGGCTTTGGGGGCGATGCGGCTTTGGAGGCGATGCGGCTTTGGGGGCGGACCCCCCCGCCGAGTTGATGCGGGTTTGGGGGCGGACCCCCCCGCCGAGTTGATGCGGGTTTGGGGGCGGACCGCCCCCGCCCCCGGCACTGCCTGCCCGGCCGCCTGCGCGCCGTGCGGGGAGCGGAGCGGAGCGGGGCGGGCCATGGCGCGGCCGGGATCGTCACCGGGGCTGCTGCTGCTGCTGGCGCTGCCGGCGCTCGGCATCCCCCTGCTGCGGGGTGGGGCGGCGGCGGGGCCCGGGCCCGGGGCCGAGCCGTGCCAGGCGCCGCTGCAGTGGGAAGGGCGCACCGTGTTCTACGAGCACGGCTCCGGCCGCAACACGCGGGCCGCCGTCTCCTACGATGGCCCCAACCAGCGCCTCCGCATCCTGGAGGAGAGGAAGGCGCTCATCCCCTGCAAGAAGTAGGTGGTGGTGGCGGGGCCGGGCCGGGCCGGGCGGGGCGGGGATGGTCGGCACAGAGCCCGGGATGCGGGGCCGGCAGGGAGGGAACGGGTATCCCTCTGCCCCCCTCTGCCCCCGCGTTGCCGGCGGCACCTCCCCTGCGTGAGACGGGCAAGTGCGGGGGATGCCGCAGGGGAGGCACCTGCGTGCTGGGAACAGCTGCCGGTGGAAAACCTGTCACCAGCCTTAGGTCTGTCCTCCGTATATATACCGAGAGATTTATGATCGACAGTGTCCGCTTTTCACCTTCAGAGATACCTCCCCCCCCCTCACAGCTGTTTTGTCTTTTAAGTGGAATGGGAAGCGAATCCAAACTTACAGCCCAAAATGTGAAGTATAACGGGTATCGTGAGGTATAGTGAGGAGATTATACTCAAACATGGTAATAACGTGATGGGGGCTGGGGGAGGTTCCAGCTCAGCAACTTGCTAACAAGTTTGAGTTACATTTTACAAGTTCTCTGGGCACTCCTGGTCCTTGTCAGTGCGAGGGGGTCGGGATGCATCACTTACCTGTGGTACGGTGTACTCATTCACATTGCACAGCCCTGCAGGACCTCACTGTTCTTCATTTATACAGCATGTGTCTGTTAAGCCCATAAATAACCCTCAAAAATCCCTGTGTCATTGTGCATTTCTTGATTTGCTGAAAAACAAGCATAGAAAAAAGCTGACTGAAGAAGAGCCTCTTTGTTTCTTCTCAACCTGCCAGGCTGAGGCTGGGTAGAAGAAATAATCAGCACAGAGAGGCCTTCCTGAGTGAGACATTTCTGGCTACCAAGTTTCTATCACTTTCAAACGTGTCAAGACATACCTGTCAGTATGAGAGTAGCCAGTCTGCCTGTACCTCTGCCTCTCCCACCTACCAGTTGTTCAAATAATAGTGCATCAGTCCTGGGGATGTGTAAGGCAAGGCCTACAAATGCTGTATCATCCAAACGAAATGGTCTCTGCTGTTGAAAGATCAATATTCCTCCTTGCTGTTGCCGCTGTCTTTTTTTTCTGACAATCACTTTCTTACCAACATCACATTGTAATTGTTTTAGTCTTTCCAAAGCATAAGTTCCTCTGCGATCCTTTCTCCGCAAATCCCAACACTTTTAAAATTGTTCTATGTGTTTCACTTTCAAGCTTGGCTTTCTCTCATTGTAAGCTTTTTTCATTACTGTTTTCATATTAAGAGCCATATGAAAAATGTTAAAAACAACATACAGCATAGAATCCAACACTGGCCAAGGGGTGCTCATGCTTCCCTTCTTTTACAAGTCCCAGGTTGACCTTCATGTTTGACAAGCATAGAACTGCTCTGCTACAAAGTCTGATGCAAGTCTTTTCTAGCTCCTAAATTGTACTGAATTAATTTCTTTAAGCTAATGTTTATTTTATTTGGAAAGTTTATTTTAAGAATGAATAATTATTCTACTACTGGACCAGATTTTGTCTTTTGCCAAAATCTTATCCTTTTACTTTTTTTTTTTCAATAAATATTTCCTCTGGATACAGTTTTTTTCTGGGCTGATAGGGCTAGAAGGAGGCAGAGTGCAAACAGATACCCTTGAAACATTTCTCTGTTGGTTTTTCCTGTATTAGTTTTTTGTTGCAGACAATTTCTGCCCTCAGGGATCCCCAGTGTTTCCATGCTGACCATGTTTCCTGCCACCCAAAACTGGAGAGAGGGTTTGTTATGGGCACAGCTAGTGTCAGTTTCCATTGAAACCAACAGAAAGTCTCCCATTGATTTCAGTGTGTGTTGGATCGGGTCTGGAGTTGTGATCACATCTTCATTTCACTGTGGACACAGTGAGTCATAAACTGAAGCCTTCAAAAGTTGGAGGTGAGGGGATGTATCCTGTCTTTTGAAAAGTAACCTCTCCCCCACTCTGCTTTGACCTCAACAAGAAAGAGGTAATTATGGTGAGACTACAAAATCAACAAGAAAAGTAGTGCTGTCCTGGTCTCTGAGGAAATCTCAGTCTAAATTCTCACATTTTGCTCCTATTAGATGTAACTTACATGCAGCAATCAAGGTTGGCCAACAACTACATTTTTCTACAAAGTGTTTTCTGAAGCTTGCAAACCTTAATCAGACACAGCCCTGTGTGAGTTATTGACTGAGGTTAATCAGGGACACAAGGATTTGCCTGTGTGGAATGGCTTGTAGGCTCATAACTGCAGGAATATATGAAACTTTCAGGTTTTATTGTAGATATACCTTTCAAATTTATGTCATTTGCTATGTGGCATTTTCATACCTGCATCAACCCCCCAAAAGGGTCCATAAGGTAAATAACTGATTGCTCCTACGTTGACATCACTTCTTTGCTCGTCAGTCATTGCAAGAGCACCCAAGATGCAGTGACCATGTTGGCCAAGACTGCCCGTTCCCCATCAGCCAGCTGCAGTGTGTCACCTGCCACCTGAACAGACACCTCACTCACTGGGCAACAAAGCAGAGTCAGTCCATTAGAGAAGTCTTTGATGGTTGTTTCAGCCAGCTTGTCAGGTGGGTGTTTCTCTGGGTCATACAGTTGGCTGCCCATACTCTGGCTTAGAGTGTAAAAACTACCACTAGTGATCCTATGCTGAGCTTTTTAGAGGGGAACCTATTCCAGTTGGATTAATTACTAAACTTTCTTTTTCACTGCTTTTACAGACTCAGCCTTAGCCATACTCTGCTTCTTATGTTTTCTCCAGAGTGCCTTACCCTGCTGTTTTTTCCACAACAAAATCAAATTTTTTGAGGATAGATAAGGAGGGCAGGGACAATCTTATGATTTTGTGTAGTGCTCAGCTGATATCAGGAGAGGAGAAAAGAAAACAAACCAGTTTTCATTGAATAGATTGTGCCATTTCCTATTTGGAAGAAGCCATGCCAGGAAAGTTATTGTATGATATGAGAGCACTTTAAACAGTTCCTTAGAGCTCTTGAGGGAAAGTTGCATTCATGTTATCTGTTAAAAACAGGACGTGTTTTTTAATCCTTTATTGCCTATTGCATGAAGTTACTTCCTTTTGTACTCTCTGGATATTAAACTTTATTCACTCTTGTTCATCCCTCTGTTGGCCACCATCTCAAGACACTTCACAAAATAGGTAACAGTCGTCAGCCTCGTTTGCTATTGGGGCAAAAGTGTTTCTTTTTAAGGTAACTTCTAATGTTTTAGATTTAAATATGATATCACTGAAAACTGGTAGAAATCCTGGCACAAAAAGTCTAAACTAAAAATCCTACTGATTGCGTTGTGGGCAAGAACTTCTTGTCATCCATCACCTTTATTTTCTTGGAGAAAGAGAGCAAGAGGTGTGTTGTCTGGCACTGCTGAAGCCACTGAAGCAGGCATTAGTGCTGTTATGAAGAAAAAACCATGAAGTGAGGAGCAGAGCTGAAATAATGCAGGTGGTGTTTGAAGGCTGGAGTGTTACCACATGCCGTACTCACAGAGTTTCACACTTACTTCCATAGAATGATTTTCAGGGGAGGCCCAGTAACAGACTGTGCTACAAGAAGTGTGATGGTGGGAAGAAAAAAATTTCTGTGTGCTCAGAAGTCAGTAGGAGGAAGAAAGTGCATTTTTTTCTTCTATGAGTGTATTTTAACAGGAATGTCCAAGGCCCATTGCACAGTGCTAAGTACATTATGATGCCTGTGTTTTTGAGACTGTTAGGGCTATTGTCTTAAAAAAAATTTAGCTGCTAATATGATAGAAGAGTGCCAAAGCTATGTTTGGAGAAATACATCTCATTCTGGCAGACTGTTTGCTTGCATGTGTCAATTGCTGTCCTTGACTTGAAGAGAAGCAGCTTAAGGTCAGGTGCAAATGTAACAGCATTCATTCTGGAGAAGAGGTGATGACTTTTCAAAATAAACAGAGTGTGGGCACGCGTGTCTGACTTATCTCAACTACTTCTTAGTTGTTTTAGGATGTGTGATTGTAAAGGAAAAAACAGCGGTGTCTGACCTATTAAAATCATATAATCCATCCGTTCTGTGGTCATTGTGGTGACTCAATAGGCTAAGTATTGAGCTACCCTGAGCGACTGAAAATTTGTTTCCCAGACTTGGGTTTGGGAGTGGTTTCTGCAGCTTAATGTTTAGAGGAATGAACAACGGTCATGGGTAAAATTTTCAGAACTGGCCAAGTTGCTCAGGAACCCAAGCCCCATTTTTTAAGATTATATAGAGTGTGCAGAATTCTGTGGCCCTTAATTTGCAGTGAAACACAGAAATTAATTTTCAGCAGTTTTTTAAAATCTAATGTGAATTCTTGGGATCTAAGATTCTTCATAAGCTGCTGTGTATCTAAGTCACTCTGAAAACAAGAACTAAGGGAGGGTCCTCATACCTCCTGCATTTACTTTCCTGCTATAGGTGTCAAGTGCTTTCATGTGACTGCTGCTGGTAAAGGTTGTGAGTTTGGAAAGGTGGCATTGCAAAGCTGCTGTGGTGGATGCAGGTTGGCAGTCAGATGCTGGGCAACAGCCTGAAGCAAGTAGCAGCGGTTCTAGTGAGAGATGTGTGATGTTGGGGTGTGGAGGGCTGGCTGCACAAGCTACAACTCCTGTATTTGCATCGTAAGCCAATTTACAGGTCAATTTACTGATACAAGAAGGGATCTGTGGTCCCTGAGGGTTTCATGGAGAAGCATTTTGTCTCGCTCATCTGTTCCTTCTGTTTGTTTCTGCCTACAGGCAGCAATAATCATTTCCCTTTCCAAGTTCTTGATCTTGTTGGAAGTCCGACAGGCTATACAGTTCAGGGAAGTGCTGAAGTTACTTGCTTTTGTTGTTACAGGTGGGCTGGTTGGGAAGAAATTAGAACTCTGCTCAGGGGAGGCAGTTGAAAGTCTTCAGATGTTGAACTGCAGCACTAACAAGCAAGTGGACTCTGTCAGAAGAAGTTGGCTTAGCAATACTTTGCTGTCTTGTGTCCTATGCTTCCTTGAACAGCAACATTTTTGTTAGTTGTGACAAAAAAAACCAACAAAGGGAAAAATAACTGAGTATGAATAAAGCAAATCCACTGCTTTAAGATGCCTCTTTGTAGTGTAATGTTCTTGAAACCCTTGTTTATGCTAAGTATTCTGGAGCCATTTCATACACTACCAAAACACAGCACACATCCAAACTGAACAAAATAAACTGTCTCTTAAATTTAAAATAGCAAAATCCATGAAACCCTTTAAAGCTAGAGGGAAATGTAGATGAACAGAATCCAGTGACCCCAAATTGATAATTTGCAAGAGTGCTGGTTGCTGTGCTTAAAAACCACTGTCAGACACTCAATGGGGTCATTACTTCCAGATGAGTTATAGATGTTGACTGGATGTTCTTAAAAAAGAGAGGTTCTCATCAAAAAGTTTTGTTTTTCTGAAAAACATTGTTAAATGATAGTCATTGACACCATATTGTTGTTGATACTAGTGGATATTGGCTTTAGCCTTTCATCCCTCTGAACCCTTTAAATTTAAGGGAATACTTCCTTCTTCCCTCTTATCATCTCTTTCTTGTCTTTTTGGACTCGTTGGAATAATGTCTGTTTGCATTGAAACTTATGGCTCATTTTGTACTGTTGGACATTATAAAAGCTTAAAGCCAAACCAAGACTGCACTGAAAATATAATATACCTGCATCTCTGTAATTTGGAGCAGAGGACCAGTGTTTTCACAAGATAAATCACTGTAGTTTTTATTCAGTTTTTTTTTATTCTTTTTTTTTTTTTCTTGGTAGAGACTTAGAGTGGAGATGAATAGAGAGAGATTCAATGTTCTGTGCTCACAGACAGCACACAGACAGTTGATGGTGATGTGACTGCACAGCTAAACAAACACAGTGAAAGACATCTTTATATTCATGATCTTAATTTGGGCTCCATTCAGCTTGGGACCTGATGCAATTTGAATGTCACAACTGACAACCTCACACCTATTCTCACAGGACCAAAGGCTATTCATCTGAAAAAAGTATCTCCTCTGAAGGCTAAACCGTAATCTTCTAACTTAGGGCTGTACTTGCACTTCTGTGAGGTTAAAAAAAGAAAAAAAGTAAATATGATTGTACATTACTTTCAGAGAAATCTGAGGGATAAAAACATTCAAACAACACTTTACCAGTTGATACATTTGTCCTACAATTGTACTTAAAGATACAGGTCTCCTCAACGTAAAACTACCAGTAATTTAAAACATTTTAGGTACTCAAGACAACATGTACTGAAATGCCTCCAAAAATGTGTCTGTTCCTTCAGTTAGTATAAGTACTATAACTCTCTAGGATATTCCCTGTCTCTAGAATCTCTCTATCTTCCCAACCCAGTTTTGTTCACTGCAATTACAGTGCTTGATGCAATAGGGTGTTGTGGGGCACATTGTCTTTCCAAGGATATATTTTCCTCAGTTTCCTGTTGTGGCTGTAGCTGTCCCTGAGCTGAGTGGTGGTGTGTGTTGGAGCTCCCTTAGTTGCAGGGAGAAGGAATATCCTCCAAGATTGTCCCAGCAGCTGAGCAGCTGTGACTTTTTCCCAGGTACTACTGGCTGCTGGAATTTGACCAGAGGGCACACTGAATTGTTCAGGACATGGTTTGTCCTCCATATGCAGTTGAACAGTGTTTTGCTTGATATGCTACAAAGTGTTTTGAATATGATGGTTGCATATTTTACAATTTTATAGTTGAGAACATACTGAAAAGCTGAAGGGTCTATGTTAACAAGGAGAAGATTTTTTTTCCTTATTTTTGTATCTCAGGGCTGCAAACTTAGTGAAGTCAATGAGAATTTTGCCTTTGGCACAAGGATCTGATTCTGGGACTTTATCTTGGGTGCACATTCGTAATATATGTGGGAGGTACAAGAAATACATTTCTCTGCTTCCAAGTTCAAACTCAGCCTCAATTCCTGAGGTTGGTTCATTCTGCCAGAACTGAAACCATCATTCTGCCTCTACTCTTATTGATGACAACAGTGACATAAGTGAGGTGGACAGATTGCACTATTGTGTCTTTTGAGTGGAACCGGAAGATGGAATGGTAAAACCTGTGCTTCTGAATCCAGTCCAGTCCTTTGCCAGCACTTCCAAGAATGAATTTTCGTAGGAAATTGTCTGTTAAAGGAGAAAAAGTGTTCAGGGAAAGAGGCAGGATGTTTAAACTGTAACAGAAGACTTCTTTTTTTAACCTTCTTTGCACTCAATTGTCCATTTGTTCACCAATGTAATTCATTTTCATGCTACTGATGTTCATTGGTTAGTATTGCTGTGTTCATTCATTAGTATTACTACTAATTTATGTGACAAGAGAATTTATGTGTAAGTTTATTATCTTGTAGGTTAGAGGATGATGCTCTTGTGCTTTTTCCTGTCAGAGTTCATCCTACTCTGAAAGTTTTGTTCTCCAGACAGAAACCTGTTTTGTTTTGCCTATCAACAGGCTTATGCATTTATGAACTGTGTAGGACAGCTTTTGAAATGGATGACATTTTCCCAGACAAGCGAAGTGAGTGAAATGGTACCAAGTTATGCCTCTGCTGGGTTAGGGATGGTACCCCTTTGGAAGAATTTGTAATGAGGAATTAGGACTTATTTTCGCTTAGGAAGCCTTTCCTGCCTAAGACTACTTTTCTCAAAAATAGTTGGATGTTTTTCTTCCCCTTCTCCTTTTGCATTTCAGAGAAAAGCTGCTGTCTCTCTCTGGTCTGAGGAGAGATAAACCCTCACAGTGTCACAGGCTGTGCCTGCAATGGCCCTGGGGGGAGGGAGGCCAGAGAAGATAAGAAGCTTGGAAGAGATCAGGAGGTGTGACTTTCTTATCCAGGAAAGGACAGTGACATAATAAATCATACTCAGCTATTCAGAGAAAGCATAAATACACTTCTCTGCCACATAACATGGGTGAAGGTTAAATTTAAAGGAGCTTTGAGAAGGACGAATGGTTGCCACAGCAGCCAAGTGTTCAGACAGGTAAGAGTGGGAATAGGAGGCATGTAAATAAATGTGTGAAGTTAGAAACTGATACAGTTGCAGAAATGGAATGTTGACAATTCAAGGATGAACACAGTAGAAAATAGGGCAGGGTTTTCTTCTGAAGACAGGATTTAGGCATCAGATCTGTGCAAAGACTGGAGGGAAGGGTATTTTCCCATACCTGTCATGCTGCTTTCTGAAGAAATGGACTTCAGGCCATCCAGTTGTGAATCTGTAGCTGTAGCAGCAGCAATCCATCTCCTTAACCTCCTGTTGGTCAGCTTCATCCCTGTCTTCAGGTGGCTCTCATATTGGCATTACCTGTAGATTTGCAAGGAATTGCATACTCAGCAACTTGCCGAGTTCTCTCTTCCAAAGTATTTTTACCTGTTGCTCTTCTTAACTCAAAGGATAAATTATTTTCTCCTCCAAAGTGTTTTCAAGGCATGGTATAGTGTGTGGTGTACTGGGGAGGGGATGATGTCTGGGTAAAACAGGGCTACTTTGTGCAGTATTTTGGCTCTTCTAGAATAAGGAGCATTATGCCCAGCATGGCATTGCATAACATGAGGGTACCACTGGCCAGTGAAACTTCTCCTTACCTCAGCCAAGCAGACCTGTTCCTTCAGATGTTTTTGTTTACTCCTCACTTTTATGGCCCCGAGGGAGATGTATGTATGTTGACTAGAGATCTGAGATTGCACAGGGAAACTTTGTGTCCTCCCTAGCCTCCGGAGGATGCCTTTTCCCCTGTATCATGGTCACTCTCCCATGCCTGAGAGTCCTGGGTCAAGGACAAGATTTTCTGCCAAGATTTTGTTCCCATGTGTGAAAGCATGGATGGCTCAGCATGTGAGACAGTCCTTGTTTTAAGTAGTGTGTTAATTTCTGAAGATGGTTCCTCTGATACTTTCATACCCAGGAGTAAATTAAGGGTTTCCAACACCAGCCTAAACATCCTTGTCCAAAACCTAATTTATTACAGGTTGTAGTAAGAAAGAAGGAATCATCTGGTTTCATCTGAACTCATGCTTTTTTTCTATTTCTTTCTTTTTTCATCTTTTATAAATATAGGTCCTTGACAAACATTTGAGAATCACTTTAATAATTCTTTTGAGCGTTATGTGCACACATTTGGCTTTGTGTCCCACTTGATTATTGAAAGATGTTTCCCTTGCATCACAAAAAGTGAAAAAAGGTACTTTTTGCCGTTCTGGGTTTTACGCTGAGAATTTTATTAGCAACTTTCCTGCAGTCAGTAGGGCTGTTCCCATAACTTAGCAATGACCATATTTTTGCTTTTTTATATTTGTGTTTTCGTATTTTCATGATTTTAAAAAATTCTGGCATCAGAACATGAATTTGGCAGGCATTTTCTTCTTATACAGTGCTCACACTGTAGTTACTACAATTTTTCAGTCTTTGGCTACTAAGAGTTCATATGTCTGGGGAGCTACTTAGCTATTCACTCCATGAAAGCCTATTTTATTCCTTTCATTCCTTATGAAATTTACCCTTCCATTCTGGCATCATCTAGACTATGCTTGATGTGTTCAATCCAGCCCAGTGGGAACTTCCATCCAGCCTTCTGCCTTTCCCCACTGAATAGTTCCTTGTTGGTTTAATAATGGTCTGAAACTTGGATCCCTCTGTGTTGCTGCCCCTGTGTCTGTGTTGGAGGAGCAGAAGGGACTGGATGCATAGGCTGGAAATTACCTCAGGTGCCACACTGCATCTGTATAGCTTATTCCCTTTCCATATAAAAGTGAGTGATCTCAGGGCATTATTCATTTATTATCTGACAAAAATAACCTGTAAGATTCTGGCAGTTAAGAAGACTTAGATTATCAGATATCATTGAGGGATACCAAATTATGCTAATTCTGGAGCTCTGACTGCATTTTTTTTTTCTTTTGTAAATAAAAAAAGGACATGTTTCAAAACTTAATGGAAATACATGTAGAACTGCATAACTGTCTGATCCAACCCAATTGTTCTCAAAGAGCCATTTAAAAGCTACAAGAGCACATAAGGTTTTTGAAGGTCTAGAAAAGTAGTAACAATCTTGATTGCTGCCTTATTTTGGATCTTAGAAGGCTGAAACTTTCTCTAGCTCCTCACTAAATTATAAACAAAAGCAATCTCTTCATTGCAGTTCAAATTATTTTTTTAATATGAAACAAAACATCCAAAAAGTGGCTTATCCTTAAGTTCATTACTCATTTGCCCTTATCAAATGGAAAGGAATACTGCATACTTACTAGTTATCTTATTTTCTATATGTATTATTTTTACTGAGGACAGTTCATAATGGAATGTGGTATTGTAACTGATAGCAAACAATGCAGAAGGCCAAAATTACCACATGTATTGCAACATCTCTTATTAAGGTTGGTTATGATGAACCTTGTTTCTTTACTTAATTTTAAAAATAACATTGTAATAATACCCTGCATATTTACCTTTTGGTCACTTGAATAGTTCACAAGTAAATCATTCCAAAAATGGCTTCACTGACCCTTAATACTTGACTTCTTGTGCAGTGATATGTTCTTCAGAATCTGCTCCTTTAGAGCTATTACCAAATATTATTTCATATTTTAGAGTGTATGTTCAAAACATACTGTCAGCTGCTTTGTCAGGCGAAATTTTATGATGTCTGTAACTAATATTCCAGGTTGTCTATTTGGAACAAACTGTTTTCTAAGGTACATTTTCTTCAGTCTTTAATGAAGTGAGAAGAAAAGGCCCCCAAAACCCCTTCATATAATGTAGTCCTTCTTACCGGTAGGATAAAGACCAAAACCCTTTGTCTTTGTTCTGCTCTGTGCTTATTCAGAACTTGAGACCTGTTGCTGGGAAAAGTTGGTATAAAACAGCAATGAAGATAAATGACTTGTAAGACTTTCCACTGAGGTTTAGGTCTCTGATGTTGCCCATCAGTTGCTCTGTCAGGTCTGGTATTTTCACACTTAGGAAGGCTTATCTGCTCTCCTCCCATGAGTTCTTTGTGGAAATTAATGGTTTCTACTTCATCTGAAAATCAGATGGCTTGGTAGATAAGAGGGTTCTAAAAATGTGATATGCTTGGCATTTGCTGTTTATTTTGGTGGAACCCTTCACAGAAAAGTTGGTGTGGAATGTGTATAGCTGCTGCTGGAAGTTTCTCCTTAAGTAGTCTGTCTGTATGGAAACCTACTGTTTGTATGGATACCTGTTGTTCCAGAAATTAATATTTTTGAGGGAGAATAGCCAGATTTCCCCAGATTTTCCAAGGGCAGTTTTGTGCATGGCAGTGCTAAAGGCCTTTAAACACTCATATGGAGCACAGAGTCCACCCAGTGAACATGGTGAAGAAAGATTTGCATTTTTCATTCTTTCAGTACCTCCTAATATCATCTGCAACTGTGATTTTATCATATTCAGATACTTTTGTTGCCAGGAATCTTGTGATTCTGCCATACTTTTAGGCAGCCAGCACTGGAAAGTTTACTCATGCTATGCAGTTATGGCAATTATCAGTGGATGTTTATTATTTGGAGAGCAGAATTCTATACAGAGTGAGGAATTCTTACTGCAATTACTTCCCAAATTAATATATCACTATTAAATAGACCCACATCTGTCGATTTACATCTTCTGTACAATAAATTAATTTCTTTTTCACTTATTTGTGATGGTATCTGGAGACTTCCACCTGGTCTGGTGGAAGATAACTGTGTCCATGACAGAGGGGTGGCATTAGTTGATCTTTAAAGTCCCTTCCAACTCAAGCCACTTTATGATTCTGTGATGACTTAGACACTTCCTTGTATTACTTTAAATAGCTGTGCACAAAAACACACAGAACTTACAAAGCCAGATGAGTTTGTTGCCTTGCCTGTCCAAGAAAAGAGTGGGAGGGACAAATTTGGATAGCATGCTTGATAAAGTGTGAGGGTGAGGCATTTCCTGTACCTTTTTTATAGATGGAAAAGAAGAATTAGGGAAAGTAGAAGAAGATAAAGGTATGAAAGTGGAGACACCCTATTGTGTTTTGTTTATCCCCTTGTTACTGAAGAGTGAAAATGTGAGAGACCACATAACTGCCTCAACATAGCAGAAGATAAAGAAATTGATATTGATTTCATTTATCTTCTGTCTGTCTCTAAACGAAATGTAAGCACGTAGATATTGATTCTCAGTACATTTATGTGTATTCTTTGTTTATTGATGTATTTATATTAATTTTTGGTTAGTTACATTGACTGTAAGAGTAGGTGATTTCACAACGTGTACCTCATAGCCAGGTTATTTTAAGTTCCTACATTCCTAAAGTAAGCAATTTAGTCTTCTGAAGTAGAAAACACTTGGCCACTAGAGAGGAAGGCAAAACTACTTCTAATTTAGATATGTCCATAGTACCCAGTCTGTCACATCCATTGTGCTAACATAATCAAGCCAGGTCAAAGTGATGTGTACAGTCAGATGGTGTTTGAGGCACTGCCAAATGTGCCACTGTTTAGGTGGAGCCCGGTAAAGGGATCCATGGTGGATCAAGTGGGACCTCCTGTTCTACTGTGTTTTTTAAGTCTGAGACATGTCTGAAACACAATTTGGTTCTCTGGATTTCCTTCCTCTGAAAGAATAGGAAAATTCACTTACAAAGCCTATATTATGTCTCTGCAGAGCAAGTATTGTAACTGAGACGCTTATATGATGTAGCAATAGTAACTATAGACATTGTTTAGTGTCTTCAGTGGACTTTTTGTTATAGATTTTAACCGTGGAAGTGTTCTTCAATTATTCAGTGTTCTCCTCCATGTTGCACTAAAGAATTATCTGCTGTGCTGCAAGTGCTGCACAATTAATAATCAGTCTGGTCTCCGTAATTCATCCCCCCAAATATCTGAATGCAGTTTCAGGCTGTAAAAATCCACAGATTATTTTTGTAGATAATTTTTGTGTTTATTTTTAAACATCCCTTAAAATAATATGAAAAGTAGAAGACCATCTCATTACAATATGTGTATGATGTTTGCCAGAACTTCATACAGTGTATCAGCAAGCATCAAATATAAAGACAAAAGTGCTTAATTCATGAGCCCAAATTGTTTAAACTGAAGCACCATATGTAGAAATTAAGTTTCATTAGACCTGATCATAGCAGCCTCCAGCTAGCATGCCCTTGAGATACACCTGCAGTGTACAGCGCTGGGGCAGGCAGTGACAACGTGGGGCTTGCCTGGTGCAGAAATCTTTTCCCATCCTCTGTTCCCCTGGTTGCTTCAGCAGCAAGCACACTGATCCTGCTGGTGGAGGGTGGCTGGCTCTGCTGGGCAGGGCACATGTGCCACCAGGAACACCACCAGGAGAGGGACCTGCAGTGCATCTCTGGCCAGTGACTGCCCTGCCCAACAAGTGCTGGTGCTGTTCGGAAGTTTGCTAGAGAAGGTGGATCCTGTTATCACAACTAGCATGTTATAAATTAGCTTTTGCTGTAAAGCTTGAAGAATAAGGAGGACTTTGAGGGCGAGAAAAGCGATATATCACACAGGTCTCCTCTTAGGACCTGCTAAAGGCTTTGGGCATACCTCCACCTGGATAATTTTTCTAGGAAGTTGAGCAGCAGCCGAATCACCATTTTGGCCAGAGTGAGTTTCCTCTACAATTTTTTCTCCTTACCAGCTCCATCTCTCAGAAATCACTTTCCCATTCCCTGAATGAGTCCAACTAGAAGGGTGAATGTAAAGCAGAGAACGTAAGAGATCAAGTACCCCCAGAGATACAGCAGACCAGAAAAGAAATGGATAAGTGAAAATTCTGCAAAGATTCCTCATAAACAAATTCATTTTTTCTGAATTTCTGTACTCTCAGAACTGTAGGATTTTTGTCAAGTTAGCTGTAGCAAATTACTACATGAAAAAGAGTTTTTATTGACAAAAAGATGTGTCACATCGTTCAAGTGTTTTTAGTGAAAGATATAAAGAAATTAATTACTTTGCCTAAAAAGAAAGCCCAGGACACTATGAAGGGAAGAACAAGAAATACTGGGGAACCCAGAATATGCAAAATTTGGCTTAAACCTGTAGAAATAAATTTTGGGGAGTTGGGATTGCATAAAATGTTATGTTTGCTTCTTGGCATCTCCTCAGGTTGTCCGTGTGAGATCAGTTGAAAGCCATCTTAGCTTTTAAACATTTTCAGCTTGTTTTTTCTTTAAAATGGAACAGCCAATAAGCACTTGAGGTAGCATCTGTAAAAATCAGTGAAACTTTTCTGGCTGATTTCGCAAGACTTCAGGTCAGGTTAATGTTTAATTTTGGAGAAGGGTCTGTAGAGCCAGATTTATCTCTAATTACATAGCTTGTAGATGGAAATTGTAAAAAGCAGCAGTTACGTGAGGATCTGCTGTTATGATGTGGAGAGAAAATTGTCTCCTGACAGTTGGAAACATGAGAGATGGGAGAGAATCTGATGGGCAGAAAAGTGGTTTCTGTTCATTCACTTCTCTGGGGAGAGAATTCAGGAGTTTGTTATGAAGTCTTTGAACAGTAAGTGTGTAGTAATGTTGGGCACCTCAGTTTTTCAATGATTATTGTGACACTGAATTTTAGAAAATGTTGAACACTGGCCCTCTGAAAATTTGTCCTTTTCAAGTACCTTTGTGTTGAACATCCAAAATAGGAAGCAGCTCAAAATCACTGGTCAGTTTTGAAAATCTTGTCCATTAAATGTATAAAATAATATAATTAGAAGCAAAAATAAACCCAATAAAACATGAATATGACTGTGTAATTTTAATATAGTTATAAAGTAATTTTCACTTTAAAAGCAAGAGTTTCTTTAATTTCTGTTATGATTATAGGAATGGTAAAGGAAAAGCCTTTCAGCATGTACAAAAGTTCTAAATTCATATAATTAAGCAAAGCTCAAAGAAAACTATGGCTCCCTGTCAGTGTATGTAGGACACTGGGCTCTGTGTTGGGAAAACACCCCAAAATTAGGTAAGCATACCTGTTTGTGAAAACTTCAGTTTGTATTTGTGTCAGATGCTAAATGGTAAAGCTATTTTTGTCATGTTTTAAGCAGCAGGGGTAGTCTAAACATGTTCAATAGGTCTAGTGACCTTTTCCTGAGTAATGGAAAACTTTCAGCTGTGCCAATGTAGTATATTTATACCAATATTATTTACAGGTCTTGCCCTTTTTGCTACTGCTTCTTAGAACTGTCTTTGAAAAATAAACGTGTCAGGGTTTTAATACAATTAAAATGGTTATAAACATTCTTAAAAACAGAAATGTGTGCTTAATCATGCTTGCTTTAGCTGATTGCAGTGTCTTCAGCAGCTGTTGTTTCTGTGATGGACTAACAGATAACCTGTGAAATGGTTCTGCATCAAACACACTGATGTGTGCCTTAAAGCTAGTAGAAAAAACTTGAAAAGAAAGGGCTTGAAATTAATTTTCATCTATTAATTACTTATATATTTTCAATCCAGCTGATTTTTAAGAACATACTGAGGCCTGCCAATTTCTTGTGATGCATCATGGATATTGCTTGTGGAGGATTCCTACAAGCTGTATGCTTTGTGGTGACTGTAGAAAGCCACTCCCCACCTCTCAAAGGTGGAAAAGTTGATGTAATAACAAAAAGGACAAAAACTCAACATATGACCAGAGAAAAACAATTTTGTGAAGAGCAAATTTAGCAGATTGTTCAACCTTTTAATTATTCCCCTTGAATGCTGAGCATGTTTGGTTTGAATCCTATCTCTCCAGTCCTGATTTTAGACAGTATTTTTCCTTAATTCATTCAGGCACTGAAAACAATGTGGTGGTGTAATTAGAGTTAATTTTACAAGTGAACAGAGCTAAAGGTCACCTGTGTGCAAGAGATGGCACCATCCCTCAAATCACCACGTGAAACCAGATGGAGGCTCAGCCCTCTGCTGGGACTCCTCAGAGAATGTCACCATTGCTTTTGGGGTCTCAGCAAGTGATCCCCAAAGGTTGTTCAGCACTGTCAAGGACCCAAGTCATTAAACTGATAATATCAGGACTAATTGATTAAGCTAGTCTGTCACCAGAAGGGATGAGCAGGCATCAGTACTCTCCAATCACTTATGTGCAAGGCTGGGAAGGTCTCCAAGTTGCCATATAACCTGTTCCTCCATCCTGGAGAAGAAAAGCTTCATATGAGTTATCCCTGATCCCTGATTTTCTTACCAGTTCTTCTAAGAGCTGGAATGTAAGAAGACATATATTTTTAGAATATCTCTTAAGTAAGCCCTCCTTGCTTCAGGAGAACAACTGGTATTAATTTTCAGTGTTTTATATACTGGCCAGCTTATGATCCTACCTCAGTCTTCCTTTTGTAGACTAAACATGCTCAGTTTCTTCATAGGTCCTGTTTCTTAAACATCATACTGTTGGTGGTGTTCTTTGGATTACATCCCATCTGTTTAGCTGTTTCCTCACATGAGGGATCCAAAAGTCAGAGCAACATGCACTGTGCCCTCAGCAGGGCTAACGTGAGCAGAATAAATGAACTCCATAATGACCCAGGACTGTAAACTTCCCTTTCTAAATCATTACTGTGTATTGTACCACATCTCAATGGATATGTGTTCAAAATGCCATTTCCTCTACAACCAGGGAGCAACTAATGTCTTCCCTAATTATATGTTTTCTTTCACATAGACATTCCCTTATTTCCCATAATTCTTCTATTTTGCACACTTTTAGCCAGTTTCACCTGGAATTTTAACAAACTGACACATTATATTTGAATCCAGTCACTAATTTATGCACTCAGCTAACACTATTACTTTTGATTGATAGCTGCTGAAGGAAGAAGAAAAAGACCTGCACAAAGACTTCTGGTTGAAATGAAGGAGTTATTTTTACATTGGAGGTGGGGAAGAAGAATGAAGTTCAGTGCCAGGATTTCAGGTTACATTTATTTCCAGTGAAGTGAATCTCCATTTTTCACAAAGTTTATTTAAAAATAAACTATACTCAGATCTTTGAATAGAGAGATTAGAAAGTTGAAGTGTACTTAGCTTTCAAACTGCGTTGTCCAATTATCTGGCCTGACTTCCAAATTCCCTTGAAAATAGACACAGTACTTTTTATTTTTTAACATTGGACAGATATCTGAAAGACCTGAATCATCCCTCTTAAGGAAATCATAGCAGATGGAAAGTGGAAATCATTACATCTTGGGGTAGGAATCTGGTACAAGCACATATCCTCAGAAATTTTTCCAGGGATTAATCTACAGAGGAAGAAAATTTCGCTTTATCAGAACGGGGACCTTCTCCCCTTCTGTTCCAAAGGGCAGTCTGTTCCTCAGACTTCTTCATTATTACCTTTTATATGGGAATGCATACTGAAAAGCAACTAACTGTCCAAGTATATGAATGATGGGATTTACAATCTCAATGATCATTACAGGGCTCCTGAATTTCATGTAGTCTGTGCTCATGGTGTCTGATGATCCTTCTCCGTTCAAACACCAAAGTTAAGGTGTGTAAGAAACTGCAGTACCCAGTTCTAGCTAAAAAAAAAAAAAAAAAAACAAAACCAAAAGTGATTTTAATATTTTATTATTCTTTTATTCTAGAGTATGTGTCTGGAAAGGGAGAACATCTAAGTTTAGTTTTTTTGTGATTAAGAGACCTCATTCTGCCATGCCTTTCTGACGTGTAAAATAGAGATTATCATATGTGGCAGAGCTAAGATCCAATTTAATATTCTGTCTCAGACCACAATTAAGAGGAAGATGTGAAACCTCCAGATAAATCTGACAATTAGAATCATGGAATTGTTTAGTTTGCAAAAGACTTTAGGATCATTATGTCCAACAGTTAAACTAACACTGCAAAGTCCACCACTAAATTATGTCCCTAAGAGCCACATCTTCAGGTCTTTGAAATACTTCCAGGGATGGTGACTCAACCACTTTCCTGGGCAGCCTGTTCCAGTGCTTGACAAACCTGATGAAGAAATTTTTCCAAATATCCAATTGAAACCTCTCCTTGAGGCCATTTTCTCTTGCCTTATCACTTGTTCCCTGGGAGAAGAGACTGACACCTACCTGACTACAACCTGCTTGAAGGAAGTTGTAGAGAGCCTCTTTTTCTCTAAGCTAAACAATCTCAGCTCTCTAAGCCACTCTTCACTTGTGCTCCAGAACCCTCACCAGCTTTCTTGCCTTTCCCTAGACATGTTCCAGCACCTCATTGTCTGAGGGGCCCAAAACTGAACACACTGTTTAAAGAGCAGTCTCACCAGTGCTGAATACAGGGGGACAATCCCTGCCCTAGTCCTGCTGGCCACACTACTTCTGACACAAGCCATTGGCCTTCCTGGGCACACTGCTGGCTCATGTTCAGCTGGCTGTCGACCAGCAACCCCAGGTCCTTTTCCAGTAGGCAGCTGGAAAACTCCAACCACTCTTCCCCAAGCCTGGAGCACTATGTGGAATTATTGTGTCCCAAGTGCAGGACCCAATACTTGCCCTTGTTGAAGCTCATACCACTGGCCTCAGTCTATCTGTCCTTCTGTAGAGCCATTGTACCCTCCAGCAGATCGACACTCCTGCCCAATTTGGTGTCCTTTGCAAACTTACTGAAGGTGCACTTGATCCCCCTGTCCGGATCATGGATAAAGATATTGAAGAGGACTGGCTTCAGCACCCTTGCTGCACACCCTTCCACATGATTTGCTGCCCCACACCTGCTTTGCCTGCCCTGCCCTCTAGTGCTCCCTAAGGGCTCCTTTTATATGTGATAGGGGAGCTTGGCCACTATTGTTTGTGGCCCTGCCCTAGTCCCACCAGCTGCCGTGGCATAAACTGCAGGCTTCTGGCTGGCCTCTAGAAGTACAGTTAAAAACAGGAACCCAGGTATGTCTTTTATGTTGGGATGTAGGTTTGGTTTTGTTTTATTTTTTTCTTTTTGGTGATACTCTCAATCGTAACCATGTTTTTTCTGGCTCCCTCCACCTGTTAAAATTCTGTTTCCTCTTTCTTATGTCTTTACAAGCTGACAGAGTGCCTTAAAATAACTGAACTCTCAAAAGAGCGTTTCCATGTCTCAGTTTTGAGCACCAGCTCTTTCAATGGAATTGTTTGCTGCCCTTCTGTATGTAGCACAAAGAGGATGAGAAATCTAATAAATAAATTACAATGTACCTATGTCATTTCCCTCCCTATTATTCTATCTCTCCTAAGGTCTTTAGTATGCATTGAGAGTTCTGAGTTCTGGCCTTCTTCACTCTTTTTGGTCTCCTCTAATCCCTGTTGTGATTTTCCAGTAACCTTTATTATTATTAACTTACTCATGGAAGCGTCACTGTACTAGACTTTTTTACAAACCAAAGAACAGGAAAATAATCTCTGACCTCAAGTATATTTTGATATCATGTGGTTCTGCTAGTATATACCATATTCCCTAGGAGGTGATTCCATTGATTCATTGGAAAGCATTATGGTATGCTGGTCACATCTTCCATTCCTTTCCTTTTTGAGTTATGTTGGTGTCTGCTGAGGCCTTCAATTCATAAATATACTATTAGTTATGGAAACACATGTTCTTTATTAAGGACAGTGCATCTTTTAGCCCCTTGCAAAACACAACTCCCTTAAAAACAGTGCTTTATTGTTTTCCTGAATTTCAACTTCAATTACAATACATTGTTCTCAGGGGTGCGACTTAGTGGATTATTGAGTGTCAAATGACCAAAAGGGGACAGCAAGGCAAACAGCATTCTTGCCAAAGAACTTTATTTCCCTTAGTATTTGCCAAAGCAGCTGATCTAATTTATGGGAAAACAATCAAAATAATAAGAAATTGCATATTTTTTTTTAAAGAGCTTCATATCTAAAGTCACAAAAATGTCATCCTTTAGCTGGTGTAGCTTTGACTTTGTAGTTTTTGATTGCTGTATTTGGGATTTTCTTTCTTCACAAACTTCTTAATTCATGGGACTTAAATTGCCTAATTCTCTCTGCTTCAGAAACTGGTAGTGTTGGCAAAGTTCCTCAAATACATTGCTAATTAGATACCCGATACAGTGGGCTTGATTGCCCTGAAAAAAATAATAAAAATTAATAAAAACCCCTTTACAATCTGTGAGTGATTTAAGTCAGACTAAAAAATATTGCTTTTACACCATATCAGGTTACATTTACTGTCACATGTATTTGCACAGTACTGTATTTGTACAATATACCATATTCCTGCACCGCTGCCAAACATGTGAGATCAAATATGGTAAATTACTGTTGTTGTTGAGGTCTGATACGCCAGAAGAAAAACACAAGTCTGAAATTACCGAAAACTTCATGGGAAAGAGGAAAGGAGTTCCCAGAAATATACTGAAAAACGAATGCTTCTCTGCTTTGAAATGAGCTCGCCAGAGCCTTCCAAAAGCAGATGGATGTTCTTGACCTGGTGAGTGTTTATCAACTGTCTGCATGTCTGCTTGGCAGCTTTGCTCCCTTGAAATATTCTTCATCTGAGACCTGAGAAGATGAGGTTATGCAGTCACACTTCTAGTAAAGGTTCCCATTCTCCCTGTACATCGTCAGGAAGAAACATGTAAAAAAATTGTAGTGGGGTATTTTATCAAGAGTACCCAAGATAACTCAATAATTGCTACCTGGGTGTACCTTTCCATGCACTCTAGAACAGAGAATTTGTTTGGGATATTTTAGTGAAATTTGTTCTAGAGAGATGTGTTTCTAGCTTCTTTCAAAACATTTAAAAATGCCTTTTTACAAACAGAACCAGCAGAGAATTAAGTAGTACCCCAAAGGCAGACAGATGCTTCCAGCTTTCAGTTAAAAGAAAAAGCAGAGTTAGCTTGGAAATAATTGCGGTGACCTCAGTTTGAGATCTGAAATAGCAAACGCTGTTTCCTGCTGAGTAATACAGTATCTCAGATACAAATAACACATAAAATTTTGCTTTCATTTTTCAATTGCTTTATAATACTAAGTAATATAAGTCCTGGCTTATATGAGTGAGAGTTTTAAGGTTATAGCACTTCCAGCTGGGAAAACTGAATCGACAGGTTAAAGCCCTAGATACATGAAACCTCACATATCTTTGCAGGGAAGGAAAGTTTGGTTTTCAAGAACCATTGTTCCACTGTGTTTTGGGGCAGGATTTGTGATTTTGTTCTTTGTTAATACAATGCCTCAGAGCACAACTGGTTCATGATCATTGATTTGTGTCTCTCCAGTACTACAGCACTCAAAACCCCCCCCAAGAACAGCATTTTAAGGCTCCTGTACTGAAAGTTGCTTGTCCAAAGCCACAGAATAAAATTATGCAGAGCCAGATGTAGCACACAAGGAGTTTCTTTTACACAATCTCAGTCTCAGACCATTATTTTCTTCTCTCTAGCAAGCGATCTTGTCAGATGTTCTTTAATACATCATATAGGTCTTGCCATGCCACTCCCAGCACCTCTGCTCCTCTGAGTCACTACAATGGCAGTTGCACAGAAGGCAGCTCCTTTCTTCTAGGTTTGATGCTCATGAGGAAGCCTTTGGAAGTGCAGAAGTAAATTCCAGGTGGCACATGGATGTGTTAGATGATGGGCAGGCTAGCATGCTTCAGGACTGGGAAGGACCCAGAACAGGACAGAGGGCTTGTTGCAGACTTAGCACCTGAAAAGAAGCTGGTAGTGTGATCTTGAAACTAATGACATTTTTTCTGTCAAATTTTGAAAAATAATTCATTGTTTTGAATTGCATTAATAACATGCAGAACAGTAACCCACCCAGAAGACAAGTCAGTAGATAAGTTTATTGGTTTCAGGCCTTTATTAGGGTCCAGGAATGTGTCTCTGTGTTATCTGGGCTGTTTCCTGGGAGGTACCTCTAACTCTCTCCTCAGATTTCAGAAGGAATCTCAGAGGTAGGACAGTATTTGAATACCCACTCCTCAACACAAGTGCTCCAATGACTGTGTGGGAATGGTGAATTCTGGCTTTGCATTGAACGCAGTTGGTCTCCTATTCAGACAAATACTTTCCTTAGCTCAGGAGAAGAAAGTACTGAATGCAGCATGTATCCCACCTGTCTGATGAGATGAGATTACTTCCGGCAAAGTCAGTGGAATTATTTGTGCAGGATATGGTCCAGTGTTAAGAAATTCTTTAAAGCACAGAAGCAAAAATGTGTGTATATATTTAAATGCTGGAATTTATCCATTTTCAGGCAGAGAAAAAAGGGAGCATTACAGATTATGAGACCATTAAAAGCATAGCATAGAAGGGTGTGAGGCATAGGACAGGATACGGTGGAATAGGATAGGAAAGGAAGAGAAATAATCTCAGTGAGGCAAATAGGATAATTTGTCCAAATAAGGTCTTCAAATCTGCTTCAAGGTGCCTGGTTGGGGTGCCTGGTTTCAGGTTGGGACCGTCTCAATGTTGCAGTTTAAGTAATTAAATTATTTTTAAAATAATACTAGAAGTTGGCACAGCCAGTAAATATGTTAATTTTTTTCTGGAAAAAAACCCAAACTAATTAAAAATAATTTCCTCTCCTGTTTCTTTGCCAAGATCTATTTTGAGGACTCTGTGTTTCTCCTCAAGAAGCAAATGAAATCTCAGACACCTAAAACAAATAGAGGTTTTACTCAGGACTTGGCTGGTTAAAGAGGAAAAAAAAAAGGAAATTATTTATTATTTTAAAATATTTTGCTTTAAAATTATAATTTTTATATTCATGCACATTTTTTTATTCATTTTGGTTGGTTAATCTTTTTATAAAACAACAACTTGAACATTCACCTTTCACATGCCATTAAATTAAGATCCTGTGTAATCTTAGTTTCTGTGCTTGTTACTGCCAGGACACAGAGCAATTCTCTGTAGAACCTGGATGTGAGGTGTATCTGGGTTGAACAAGGGCAGTGTAAATCTCAGTTCTGCTTATGCAGGGCTGCCATGCACAGGAGCAGAGCCACACTCTCTGCAGTTCTCATCTTGTGTCCCTGCCACTGCAGAAGCTGAGCTCATCCCAGCAGCACATCAAAGAGTATGACTTATGTCTATTCAACACACGTTCAGTCTACCTCTCCCACAACCAAAAATGTAGGTAGTGGAGTCTCTTATTCTGTGGAAAGGGTGCTAGAGATATGCTTGGAGATGAGTTTGATTTGTTTGGACTTTTCTCATTCTTCTTTACTTTGTTGTTTCATAATGCCCAGTTTGCTGTCCGCGCGAAAGATGGCAAAGTCAAGAAAGTAGCGGTTTTGGGGGGTTTTGGCCCTCCTTCTAAAAGTATACAGGCCATCTGTTGAAGTTACAGTGGCTATTCCTGTGCTGGAAGTTAAATACAAACATTTGTCAGATCAAAATTTGAACTACTGTTTCACTTGTGTGAAGGTCCCTCATGCAATTATATCAATTCACAGGTTACAAAATTTAGGACAAAAGATATTTACTCCATGAAGTAATTTATAAGGGAAAGGATAAGGAAAAACAAAACATAAAATAATTATTGTTAAAAATGCAAGTAAAAATTCTGTGTGAATTAAGTCTTAAGTAAAGATTTTAAATGAAATTTAATAGTTTAATTTTTCTTTTCCCAGTTGTCATGGGATGATGGGTAAGGTTAAATCTAAAGGAGATTCAGAGTTCAGCTGCAACTCTCTGGACAGAGCGAGGTTAACATGCTCCCCAGTACAATGATAAACATCTGCTCAGAGGAACAGAACGGAGTGTGGAACAATGTGGAGACTGCGTGGTTCCCTTCCATTCAAATCCCAGCAGAATGAGGGCACGCTGTGGTCCTGATACCACCTGTCTGATAAGGGAGAATCAAGATATTCTGCTGCTGAAGCCAACAACCATGCTGAACCCCCTCCTCAGGTGCCAAGCCACAACCACAATCCCTTCCATGAGATACGCCATTCAGAAATAAAAGTTATTTATGACTAGAGCCACTCAAACGCCACCCAAACATAAAGAAAATAGTATAAAAGTAAGTTGGGGATAGAGGGAAAGTGGAAAGTGGAAGAAGACCTCCACCAAAACTGCTGTGATCGGTGGATGGGCTGAGTTCATCTTTCCCTGCCAAGAGAGATGCCTTGGATTAGAAATATACTCTACATGCATTAAATGCTGATTACAGGACTAGAGCTTTTGTTTCTGCTTACCCTATAGCATATTAGTAGATTGCTTCATATTAGAACTTGTGCTTCCTTAATATATGTGTCAGGAGATTGCTTTAAAACATATTTTTGCCCTAGACTCTATCACCAACAACTTTTGAACTTTATTAATCTGTCACAATTTGTATTAATAGGGTGTTACTCCATGAACTGTTAAAGTGAGCCTTGCAGTTGTTGGCAGTGGAAAACACCTTGGCAGGACCCGCTGAGGGATCTTTGCTCTGTTGAGTCCCCCCTAACAAGGGTGGTCAAAGTACCCTCCGATCTTGTGAATCTCTTGGTGAAGGGTCTCATGATGAGACACCAGGGTCTCAACTTTCCTGGCGGTACTGACAGGCAATAATCTAAACACCCAGCTTTCAGTAGTTTGTAATGCTTTTCGAATACCTTGGGGTTTACTGTTCCTTCACAAAATGACTGTATTATCACTGAGATGTATCAAACATGTTGATAGATTCCTCTAAAAGGCATTTCCCATCCCGCTTTTAGAGGAGCTACTGAAGAATAGTTGAGTCATTACAGTCTTGTTGAAAACACATAAATAGATGCTTTTTACTGTTCTTGTGAGTATGTTCTCTGGACTGAAAGTGATAAAAAAGTTACATATGTCCTTATGTGGTCACAGGCTTGGGTTTATGTAAGGAAACAGTTTACAAATACACTGAATCCTTCAGTAGCATATCACAACTGTGGAAGCCTTGTCTTTGACTAAGAAGCTGGCAGGTGAGTTTAGGTTGGTATGAGTCCTGACAGAAGCAGGAATATTTTAAGATATGGGCAGGAGAATGATCTCCCATGAGGAAGCCAATATATGTCTTGCAGCTTGTGAGGCTCTTTGTGTGAGTTTTGTTAGTGTGGGGAAAGTTCATAGTGACTGATTCCCTCATAGAAAGTGGGACAAGCTGTCTCCCATCTTGTGCAAGGTCCTGGGTGAGAGATGGGCCCCAGCTTCCTTGTCCCCATGTCAGCTTCCTTGTCCCCTTCTATTCTCCATCACTGTTCAATTTGGCTAATGCCATTTAGCCTGCCTGTGTTTCCACACGTGCTGGATAAATGACCCTTTCATGAAGTGATGGGAATGCTGCTCAGGTGCTTTTAACCATGCTTAGACCCATCTCACAGTGCAACCTTTAAATGCCAGGGTGTCAGTGGTGGGTGAAGTGATTCCTGTCTGATGCAATTGTGTAGTAAAAAAAAATTAAAACTGAAAACTGTTTTTTTCATCCCTATATTACGTAAACTTTGCAGCCTCCCTAAAAGAATGTGAGGACTGCAAATAGAAACATGCAGGTGTTGAGAAATAGTATAGAGAAGAGTCCCCTCTTGCTGTTGTGCATCATCTCTTTAATTACATGGATTATGCAGTGTTTTCCACCAGCTTCCCATCTTGCTGATGACACAGAGTGAATAGTGTTAGGGGCTAGCATCAGTCTTGGAATGTAGAAGATGCCTGTGTTGAAAGACACCCAAGATATTTTTTTTGCAGGAAATGGAGTCAGCAGTAGGAACAAAGCAAGGAATTACAGATGGCAAGAGACACTATTACAGATGGCAAGATGAAGCAGTTCTCTTCCTTTTCTCTAGAGTCACTGTATAACAGTAGGCTGTAGCCAAATACTTGAGCTGAGATATTCACAGGAAGGCTCCAATAATGAGTGCACAGTTTTAGAGGGTTTGGAAAGGGATCCCCATCAGTCCTTTGCAAAAGGTGCAGAGTGTGCATGAGGATGCTTTGAGATGTGCTTCAAACAGCTTCTGAATGGAAATACAAAGTATTGTGGAGAAGTTAGGCTTTCTGTGTTTCTAGTTGAGTATTCAAAATCAGATGATACTTCTGATAATTTTGATTTCTTTTTCTCTGCTTCTGTCCCCTGTTACAAGGTAAGGATCATAACACCTCATTTTCAAAGGTGTGGAAGCATAGCCACAGGGTTTGTGGTAGACCTGACTATTATAAAGAGTAACTAGATGAAACTGTCCATGAAAATGTGTATCATCTCTCCTCAGAGCATGGCCTGGTCACTTCAGGCTCAATATAAAATTGTTTTTAAATCCTTATTCACTCTTCATTTTGTTGACCTCTCCTTCTCGCCTCTCAAACTCATTGAGCTCTCCTTATCTCTGCCTTACTATTTTGCTCCTCTGCTTTCTCCTCTCACTTCTTCTTGAGTCTGGTGGCTTCCAGAGAGAAACTGTGCCATTAGGAGGGAAAGCCTCTCAATTCTGCACTTGGGAGCATGCATGCCCCTTTCACCAGCATGTCCCACTTAAGCTACATGGGTTGCCATGGAGGAGCACCTATGAGGATGGCAAATACCACATCTAACCAGCGTAGAGAAAGGCTCTGCCACATTCATGGACAAGTAAATCCATCCAGCCTATGCAAGCAGATTTTTTCAATGGCTTATAACTTAACCAAATCTGGGCAACTTTTAATAAAAACCTTTCCCCTGCCAAAATTTTAAGTCCTTTCTCCGAACCATTAGAGCTTTTTAATGAAACAGTTATTAAAAAAACCCCAAAACAAAACTAGGAATAATAACATGTTTTTTCTCTCAGTTGTTCTCAGAAAAGTTGTTCTGTTGTTCTCAGAAATGGCTGAACCAGTTCAGCCTGACTTATTTATTTTGGAAACAGTCAACTGAGACAAACTTTCAGCATGGGAAATTTCAGCCCAACTGGTTAGCATTTCTCAAAGTTTGGCAAAGTTTAATGCAAGTGAAAATGTTCTTACACTGAGAAGTCAAAGGCAAGCTTACATATCAGCAATGCTCCTTGCTTAGTGTAGGAAAAGACTATGTATAATAACTGCTTTTTCTTAATGTTTCAGATTCTTTGAGTATATATTGCTCTACAAAGACTCAGTGATGTTTCAGATTGAACAAGTTACAAAGCTTTGCTCGAAGATTGCTCTGACAGAGCCCTGGGATCCATATGATATTCCTGCCAACTCAACTTACGAAGATGAGTACTACATTGGGGGACCTGGAGATGAAATTATGGTACAGGAATGGTCTGACAGAAAACCAGCCAGGAAACGTATGTGCCTGCTTCTGTTTCATGTTAATAATAATCAATATCTCTGCTGCCCAGAGAAAGATAAAATTATTTGTGCTTCATTCCAGCTTTCTGTATTTCTATAAAGCTTGCTGGAAGAAATAATAAAAATGCCCTTTGCACAGCATATCATTTTATTAACAATGCATTTTATTAAGAAAATGTTCCATATCTGAGCAGGACTAAATATGTCCAAGGGACTTGATTGTTCATATCATGCATGTTTTGGCATGGAACAGCATAATTTTGTGTCTGAATCTGGCAGTCTCTGTCCAACATTGCCTAGAAAACAATTGGTACTATAATTAGTGGCATGCACAATCAAAGTAGAGTCTGCATAAAAGAAACAAAGCAGGTGTCAGTGTTTGTCTACACATGATTCTGAGACCACTGATATCTTAATATGTGCCCAAATTTTCTTATTCACTATACTAGTAAGAAAAATCTCCTAAGAAGGCTTTGTTCTGTGTTTGGCAGCTGAACACCTACATCATAAAAGAAAGTAAACTGACTTTTCCAAGGCACAGAATGTTAGGTTTCGAACGCATAGCAATTTGTTAACACATTGATTTCAATTCATCTGTGGTTTACTGGTGACCCAGATGACTATAAAAATTTTATAACCCCCATGAAATTTATGGCACTGTTCAAGTAATGCAGTACTTATTGTTATAGACATCTAATATATAAGCTGGATATGAACTTAAGACTTTAGCCAGAGGAAAATATTTCTCTCTTGAATAAAAGTAGAAAATATGAAGCAGAGAATGAAGGATAAGATCATTAGACCTCTGCAACTCAGTTGGTATATTCTCTGGTATTCTTCAAGAGGTAAATTATCATTTACTCCAAGTATTTTGTTTTTCAGATCTGATATATTTAGAACTTTTATAGAACTTAATATCCAGATACATTCAGTTAATGAAGTGGGATCTTTCTCCTATATTATTTTGTATCTCCAGTGCTTTTCTGTGCGATAATTCATAAAAATAATGTCTTGAAGTTGCCTATCCACCTTTCAGCTAATATTGTCTTGGATTTTATATTTCTGTTAAAATTATAAAGGTTTCAGGAGAGATACAGCCTATATCTTGGTAGCATCACATTTTACCATGATCTTTTACTCAAAATTCTGGTAGATACTTGTTGAGTAAAAGATGAGTCCATTTCTGTATATGCAAACCCAGACTCATTGAGGTCAGAAAGTTTTTTGTGTATTAACATGCCCCAGAGAGGTATGTTCAAATATTGCTCGGCTTGCCACCCTTTCTTTAGGTATTGTATATGTGTTTCATGTCACAGCTTAATGTGATTGTGGTACAGCAGATGACACAATACTGGAAGGACAGAAAGTGTGTGTGATTACTGCTGAGTGAGAGACAATAAGCTTCCTTGGGACTGGAAAAATTTTTTACAGGCATCCCTCAGAGAGACTAATTTATGGTCATATTAGGTAATTTTAACATCATCAATTTCTGCTCTTAAGGGATCTAAAACACATAAAACAACAGGATGAAGTGAAGTGTGGTGGAAGGGGTGAAGAGTGATCACACCTGTGTGTGGGGTTAGTAGAAGAGATATAAAAATGAGGGGTATTCCAAGCAAACCACCTGAACGGTATTACTGCCACTACCAAAATGGCACAGTGGTGAAAGTAGAGGTGATGGCAGAGAACAAGGGGGAAAGGTAGCAAGAGAACACCTCTGAGATTAGAATATCATGCAGTTAAACTGAACTGAAAAAGGGACAGACTTGCTACATCACACACCTGGAGGAGATCAGCATTGAGTGCAGTCTTGAAATAACTATTGAACCACTAGAGTGTTGGAAGAGAATAGGAATCAAAAAAATTAAAATAAAATATCACAATAATGACAATTTGAATAGATTATGTTAAACCAAAGGAACTAGTTAAAAGAAGAGATTGAGGCACTGGAATTGTATTTGGGAATGTTCCTCTTCTAAGACGACAAACCCTCTGTGCTTGAGACAGATGGAAAAAGATGAAACAAAGTCATATTTTCTTGGATTAAAGTTGTGCTGAGCATCGTCAATGTGAGATTGTAGAGGACCAACACTATGGCTGTCAGTTCTGGTGCAGAGGAGTCTCCAGCACAGCACAGGACAAATTCTTCCTTAGGTAGGTGAGTGCAGAACTTCCTGTGCGTGGGAAGGAGCCACATGTCCTACACAGTTAGGGGAGCTAAGTGTTTAGAGCATTGAAGGCTATGTTGAAAGATGATATTATGAGATGGACCACAGGCTTTCAGTAATCACCCCTTTCAGCTTGTCAGGAACGGACTGTGAAGTGAAATGTTGCAGTGCTACCCAAGCGGATGGCATTAAAATTTGCCTTCTGCGTAAAAAAAGCATTTCTTCACTAGACAAGTGAGTAACTGCTCTCATGGAAGTGGCATGACAGGTGAGAGAAACCAGAAGAGTCCTTCAGTAGAGGTATACTTGAAAGGTGACATACCAATGCCATGATGTTATCTTGATTTGAAATACGCTTGACACCAATATGTTCAGGTTTAAGATCATTGTGGTGTCCAAGTGACACCAGTTTTGTAGCCTTTCTTGGTGTTGTCGTGCATAGGGGTGGAACTATGGGTAGTTCCAGCCTATTGGCTCTGCTTGAGGAGTGGTCATGGTTTTTTGACTGACATGACACATGCACTCATTCTTGTCACCTAAAGCAGCCACATTTCTGTTTGATTACAGTGGAATCGTGGGTCGGTGTTTACACTGTCAAAGACTGTTACCCAGTACAGGAAACCTACACGAGGAACTACAGCGTGACGACCTCCACGCGCTTCTTTGACATACACCTGGGCATCGCCGACCCCTCGGTGTTTACCCCTCCCAGCACCTGCCAGACAGCCCAGCTGACGAGGATGAGAGATGAATGCTGACTATGGACACTGGCTGACCTGGGCAAACACATATTAGCCAAGAGGATGGTTATTAATAGTCAGCTGCTGACATCTAAAATAATTTTTCAAGCTAATTGTTGTTCTTTTGGGAATTTGTAAGTTTTCATTGAAAGAGAACATAAGCATATAACTGAGTGAAATATGTAACACAAGAGATCTCTTTTAATCACATTAATGTGTACAGTGATGCACTTTCAGCATATAGTTATCACTAAGATAATATTTCTAGATGCTATTTATTTAAGCTGTAGTTGATTTTCCTTTTGCAAAGGTTTCATTATTTATTTTTGTTTCAAGAAGACAAAGCATAAGCAGACCACAATAATGGTAATGTCTAGAAGGAAAAGCTAGATGTGGTTGTTACTTCTGAGTGCTTGAGGGGAAACATGACCTGGGCAAAACCTCATCCCTAAGTGAAAAGTACCATTTTAAACAATATACATCAAAGTTGTGGAAATTTATTCTTTTGGTTTTATTTTGCTTTGTGTTCTGCTTGGTTTTTGTTTTGGGGTTTTTGTTGGGGTTTTTTGTTGTTTGTTTTTTTTTTAATACTCTTCATGAAACTGGTAGTCTAATTTTTGAGCTATTTTTTTCTTTCTGAAAAGAAACTGGATTGGTTTTATGATGTAATTCTAGCTGACATGCAAAAAAATGCTTTTCTGCTTCTTGGGACAATAATGTGAAAGGAAGGGAAGGAGGGAGAGGTCCACCTCCAAAAACAGTAAGCCAAAGTTTTCATGCATTTACTGTGCTTTTGGGGAAGGGTTCCAGTAGGGTGCAATGAGACATTTTTCAGTCACGTTTTGCTTCAGCACTCACTTTTCAGGGCAATACTAGTTTTAACCTATGCAAAGAGATGAAAAGGTACTGCACTCTAAATGGCTTTAATATTTTGTAGCTGTTTTCAAAAGTCTTTAATCAGTGTATGGAAACACCTTTATAAATCCAGGTAGACGTGAAAAAAAAGCTGTTGTTAGTGTGTGGTTAGTAAAGGATAAATCATCCTTCACACGGTGCCTGGTGGTCCGAATGGAGTGAGAGACAGAGCTGTGTGACCTGTGTGGGCAGGTGGGAGGGAGGAACGGGAGGGAGAGGTTTCAGATGACCCCTGTGCAGTGTGGCAGTGAGGCACTGCAATCTAAGCAGGCATGACAATCTTTCTTTTGCCCCCACTACATTGATGCCAACGTATGTTTGCTGTTTCATCAGCATCTCAGATCTTCCTTAAGGGGAACTAACAAAAAGAGTGCAGGAAGTACAAATATTTTGCATTAGAAAATTCAAACCAAACCTTCATGCACCTTCAGGGTCTCTAAAGTGTGGAATAATGATGGGTTTTGTACTTTTACCAAATGAAATTAATTGGTTTATTCTGTAAGCATTTTCTGTATGCATTTCTGTAATGAGTTCTGCATTTCGTTTATTGTTTGCAAATAAGTTTAAAGACAGATTCTTGTCCTCTTACACATGCTGGGAAGTTATTTGCTCCAGAAGTTGTCTGGCTGTAGACAGTGCCACACTGGGAATTTTGGTGTTTCTGAAGAAGAGTGGCTGGGCTGGCTTTTAGTGCTTTAGCTCATGGCTTTTTGTGCGTAAGCAAGTGGGACAGTGGTTATTTTGCTTTCACAGTTGTGGTCAGAATAGCATTTTACTTTGCCTTGTGCCTAATGAAAGCACATATACATACCACTTGAAATTTAGTTAGTTCATTAAAAAAATTCTCTCGGACATTTCACTGAGGCACATTAGTGGAAAGAAAGATTGGTTTCCTTGAATTTAGAATGCATTTATTCTGTACTTGCCTTCTGTATTTTTTTGTGTCAACCTAAATGCTAACAGCATATTGTTCTCATTAGGACAATGATCAACATGCATTTCTTAATATGTGTCTTGTTAGAATCTGGAAAATATAATAAATCTGGCTAGCAAACATGAAGCTGTGGTACCGTATCGTTCAGGATGGTTTTGTTGTGGTCGAGCAGATAGCTGGGTAATCCCGGTGTTTGTATTATGTTTTGCTGACAGCGATATAATTTGTAGCAACAACATTAAATGTTCCTTTAAAAATGAATTTGCAAAAGTCTGGTACTCAAAAGTGCTTTAAAAATTTTGCTGTGGCATAGGGGGCAATTTTATATGGCTAAATATGTACCTCTTGAGCAATGTTACTGTCTTTATATTTATGGTCTACAAATTCAATAAAGAGAGTTGCCAAAGAGATGTCAAACAACAAAATTTAGGATTAAGTATTTTAAATTATCCACAAACCAAATATGAAGGACAACATGCATATGCCTGGTTTGTTATCTCCATTGTGATTTGCTTTGGTTTATTGTCACGTTTCACAAGAGACATTTTGTCTTTGTGCAACTGTGCCAATGACTCAATAAGAATGAGCACAAAAGGAATTTAAGGTACCTATATAGTATGCTACCATAATTGAGTAAAAAAGGGGGTTTCCTATATCTGATAGCCTGGGAAATTTGTCATAGTTTTTCGGTGGAAAATTAATAATAAATTGGTGTGTACATGAAGTATATTGTATTCTGTGGGATAAGAGTGACAGAAACTGGGAGCTGGATAGCCTGTGAGACAAAGCTGATTTTGTGAGATTTCCAGTGTTTCCTGGTTTCAGCTGGGACAGAAACAGTGCAAACATAGATCTGCCTGCCGTATTTTTATGTTTCTGCTTGGAGGCTTTGCTGAAAGCAGGATGTGTAGAAGCACAACATTGTTTTATTTAAAGTTAACCAAACATTCCTGAACCTCAAAAAAAGGTTTAGTTTGAGTTTGGGGAGGAGATCTGGGCATTTGGTTCAGTTCCTATTTTAACAGTTTATTTAACTCTAGTATTAGGGACATATTTGGTGCCTCAAGCCATGCTGCACACCATGGAAGTGCTGCCATTTACCAGGGTGTGCCAAATGTTAAGAAGGTAGGAAGAAACAAAATAATCCATAGTCAAAGCAAATTTTAGACAAGAAATCCCTAAAGAGTACAGTATTCTTATTCTGGAACACAAACAAAATTAGTGTTTCTCACCTTGAAGTTTGTTTCATTCTAGTGCTCACACTTACTCCTTGCAATCTTGCACCTCTTTTTCCACCACCCTCTACTTCCTAATGTCAGTGAAGTCCACTTTCAAAACAGTATTTACAACCCTCACTTGCTTGTATTTCAGTAGGAGTTTCAGTAGGAGCACCTCAATACCTGATGGTTCTGAGCTGGGCTTGACCTCTTTAATTTTGCCATTAGTCTTACTGCAAGTTCAAAAGCAGTGCCAGCCATAACCAAATGTGAGCAACATGTGCTGAACTGCATGTAGGTGTCCAACAGAGAGACCAGAGTTGGCTCAGGTGCGATTTCTGGTGTCCTAAAATATCAGCTGATGGGAAGTCTCCGCATGGTTGTTGCATCACATCCTGCATTTCCTGCATCCTGGGCCACAAACTGGTGCTGGAAGCAAACCACAGGACATTCCCACATAACAGAAATGCACATCAGGAGATCATCAGCTAGTTGTCTGCTCCCTAGCCTGGAGGAATAAAGATTTCAAAAGAGCACCCACAAAAACAGACAGAGGTCCCTGACTGTAATGATCTGAAGGTCTCCATCAGCTACCTTTCCTGGAGACTGAAGGTATGGCATGGAATCAAAACACAAACAGATTTAATCTTCACATCTGCACTCAGGCATAGGAACAAATGAACCAAGCTTGGAAGGCTTTTTAAACACTTCTGAGCATTTACTGCTTGGTAAGGGGAGAGGAAGAAAAGCTTATCCAGAAGACTGTCAGAAATATAGTCTAAGAATGATGAAATGTTGCTAAGAAGAAGTTAAGAGTAAATTTCCAAACACTAATTTAAGTGTATACTGTTTTAACATGCTCCAGGGTAAAGATCCATGTGGTTTGATATGTGTGTTTCAGCACAGAGCCTGAAACTGCATACTGAATGAAATGATGCACATAGTTACAGCATAGTATTTTGTTTGAAACAAAGAGAAGTAGCCCAGCACTGTGCATTTTGCAGGCACGAGTGTGTGACTGATGACCTGCCTATTTACCTACAGGAATGTAGGTGCCTTTAAAAGGGTGCTGCCTGCTGCCTCTGAACACTGAAGTACTCCTCTCACCACTACATCCATGGGAGTCTGCTTCAGTATCCTTTCTTTCCCAAAGTGGGAACAGTAATTCTGCTTTCCACCTGCTCTTGCCTTCCTGACTATGTTAGCTCTGGGCTAACATCATTGTCTCAGCCAGTGGGGCCCCCAGAGGCTTGCAGGCATTGGTGCAGCAGCACGAATGCCATGGAGGGTTCCCAGCCTCTGCCTTATAATGTGTAACTAAAATTATGCATGTTACACGCCTGGGCTTACCCTCTGCACCCCTGTGTGCTCGCTCCGCGCATGGGGTGTTGCTCATGTGCTCAGCACCTGGCCATCACCATTAATGGGCTCAGCTTGGGCTTCACTGACGCCAGGCAAAGGGACTTGTGAGCAAAAGGGGACTTGTGAGCAAAAGGAAAGGAGAGCAAATGAAAGGAAAGCCTGCTGGGCTCACCCCGCTCCCCGCCAAGGTTTTTCCCACGCTTGCCCAGCACTGATAAACAGCTTTGACGTTCCTGAAACAGCAGCAGCTGGGTTGCCAGCTCTACGCCACAGCCCATGTCATGCTGAAGGAGAGGCTTGGGTTTCACCCTCTGCACTAAAATTATGCTTCAGGCCAGGCCAGCAACTCAGTTTTGTTTTTAGTGGAGGACGCATGCCCACTCCCACCACCCCTGCCACTGCCCTCCCAGCCTGGCTGGCAAGGGTTTGTGCTCATGTCACCTGCCCCAGTCCAGCACTGACAGCCCCCTGGGTGGCCAAACAATGCTCTTCAGCCTGTCCTCACTGTTCCATCTTCATTCCTCACTCCCCAGTTCAAGCAAGGGTTTGTCAGGGACCTTGCTGTACCCACATGCAGGGCTGAGAGATCTCCACTTTCCTGCAGGGCTTTCAAAAGTATGAGAAAATATCATCCTATCTTCCCTTTTTATGTGGTTTCTTCAACTGTTTCCTTTCTTCTTTATATGAAGGCTGCATCTGTTAATGTGGGTGGGGCAATTTATCCTATGAATGCTGAGCTTGGGGCCTTATTTTACCACCCTCTTGGTCCCAGGTAGCAGCCCTTGTTTATTGCTGCAATATCTCGGTGACTTGTGTAATGAAGGACATTCTTGATGCTGGTAGCAGCTTGCACTGGTAAGAGCACAGGAGGTGGAAGTGCTGAAATTAATGATAAGTGACAGCACAGATACTCTTACTGGTGGCCCTAGCGGGTACCAACTCTGACAACAGTGTTAAAACTCTGGGCTCTGGAGAGGTTGTAGGTGCTTAACCCCAAGGAGTGCATCACACCTCTCCAAAGGAAACAGGGAGCTATGCTGGGCAGCCCATATTGTTTTTACTTTATTAAAGTAAAATCTTGCAATAAATCCTGTATGCATGGCCATAGCTCATTCTTGAGCAGCTTCTTCATAGGGGGATGGAAAACCAGATATTTTCTCCCAGGATTCTTCTACAGACATTATGTAAAACTTAGTTATTTTCAGAAAATATTATTTTGAATTAAAGAAACAGTATGTAGAAAATTATTCTAAAGATTTGTAGTGAAACAAAATATGTATCTATAAAGCAGTATAGCTTTAATATAAAGTTTTCAGCCTTCAAACTTCTACTTTAAAGTAATAAATAATGCAGCCTGTCACAAGGACTGAACTCTGAATAATAATACCAACTGGCATTCAGCTTTGAAAGAAGATGCTTCTTTTGTGGGCTTGAAGGGAAGCTCTTACCTAGAGCTGGCTACTTTTCCAACCATACCAATTGAGCTAAGGAAAGATATTTCCTTTTACTGCAAATCCTGTCCTGTCAAAGGGGTTTCTTTACTTGTGTGTAGGCTCAGTACTCTGCTGATTTCCAAAGAAAAATTATGTTTGATGCCAGCACAGGATCTTTCCTTGATTTCTTTGTAGTCAAATGTGCTTGCTTGAACACAAAGCAGGCTATGAGCAACAGGCAGTGTCCCTTACCATGGGAGAAAGGTTAGCCAAATTGAAGAAGTTTTTCCCCACAGTCCACTGTGGTGTCGTAGAAGGGGAAATCTCATTCAAATCTGTAAGGTTCATGTTCCACATAGGTGAGAATGGAAGAAAAATAGCAGTAAAGAGCAAGGTGAAAAAATAAGTGAGACAAGGCAAAATTAAAGTATGCCAGCAGAGTGGTAGCCCAAAAACCTGTCAAACACACCCAAAAGAAAAGGGTAGGGGAAAAAAAGTAAGAAAAGTAGAGAATCATCTTTGCCTGCCCCTTCTCATGCTGCTGTATGGATTTATAGAAAGGACATGGGGGACAAATCCAAATATTAAGGTTTCTAAACATCAGCATTTCTTTTCAGGCAATACAGACTTCTGAAAGACCTGACCAGTCCGACAGAGCACCCATGGGGTTTGCTCACAGGACACTACTCACTCAGTGCCTGGTGGCCCTGTGAGGACCCAGTGCATGGCTTTTGGGTGACCTGCAGAAGGAAAGAGGGCCTGGGTGGACTTGACCTTTCAGGCTCACTTCAAGGAAGTACCAAACATTTGCACCTCCTGCTGAAGTGGATAGATTAAGCGTGAAATAATCTCTAGCCGGTGGAAATAAACAGTCGGCACCTCTGACTCTGTTCTTTTATTTCCAAGAAAAGTTTTCCTAACTGAGCTGCTGAATTTGGACATTGAAAGCGCCCAAGTCCCTTCCATTTAATTTCCACGTTGTGCTAGCTCACACTGCCAAAATGATATTGCTCTTACCATTATTTGTTCCAACAGTCTCACTCTTACAGATGTGGATGAAAAGGACTGATGGTCCCTCTGGGAAACATTAGGACAAATAATCAGAGGGAGAAGTCCAGAACAAAGAAAGGCAGGACACGTTCACATGCACCTGTTGCCTTTCCCATCACTGAGCCACCCGAGCTGGACTTGTGAAATGGGCAATGGCAAAAGTTAAGCCACACGAAGCAAAGCACTGTGGTTCAAAGATTGGGGCGAATTTTGCCTATACTAGAGCAGTGCTAGCATGATGTCAGACATGTTGCTCACTAACGAAATCTCCCTCTCCAGAGGATCTTTTTAAACAGCAGAAGGAAATGTTGGCTATTGCCTGATGGTGAAACATGTCCCTGCCAGCCAAAAGCACCAAGCAAGGGCAGCCAAGCACAATACCTCCTTAAAACTTCCTCCTTTATTTCTGCAGCAGCTGCCTCAAACATGGCTGGGAAAGAGCTGTAAAGGAGGGAGGCATATGTGGTATGTGTTTGGTCAGGTGTCTTGAGCACTACAGTGAACTTTGGGCCACCTGAATCATTGCACTTGAGTGCTGTAAACAGCACTTGCTTTGTACCGAAACCCCTGGCATTAAAGCGCCCTGCTATGTAACAGCAAGTCACAGGAAGATGTTTGGGGTGAGATACAAACCTCAGATCAGGCCTCAATAGCCAGAGCTAAAAAACAAAAATAAAAGAAAAAAAGCCAAGTAACACCTGCATTTCCAAAAAGAAATTCTATGTATAGTGGCTAAAAGATGTGACTATTTTTTATTTTGATGTGGCACTCAATGCCAATTATATAGGAAGTTGTTACTTCCCACCTGGATTGTTGCTAGATACAGCACAGGACGGAATGCATTTTGTACAGCTGGAGCTAATTTTTTCAGGATGTGCTAGTTCAGCATCCTTTTGCATGTGGTCACTGTTAGAAGGCCCTGAGGTGGCTCCAGACTGCGGGACAATCGAGTTTGGGCATCCCCTGGGAGGCATGACCAACCTGTGGCATGAGGGGGTAGGTCTCCCTCACGGGCTCAGTGAACAGCCCATCACCAGTGCTGGGATTAGGAAGCAGTTTTCCTATGGGACAGATTGGCACAGTTTCACGGGAGTTTTTTGCCTTCCTCTGCAGCATCAAACATGACCACCAGTCAGAGCTCCTCCGACCCTTTTTGGCTAGATTGCTGCCCGCTGCTCATGCCCCACAGCAGTGGCCCTCGTGCCCCACATCTGGGGAAAGGCAGCTCTCTAGGCTCCCAGGGCTGAGCCTACAGAAGGCTCCCAAGGGATTGCTTCTTGTCCTCTGTGGCTCTGAGCACAGCCCCTCGTCAGGGCTCCTCTGGGCCCCTGCAGCTCGGTTTCTGCACGCTGCTCTTGTCCCTCTGAGCCACCACTCGTGCCTCGGCTCTCTCTGGCTCCCTGGCCCAATGCAAACGTGGAGCAGAAACAAGCTCTGCTCTTCCCTTGGCTCAGTTTTCCCAGGGGTTCTTGCTTATGCAAAACAGCCTGTGCTTGGAGGGGTTCCAGGCGTCCAGCCCCGTGAGGAGCTGCCACTTTTCAGCTTTCCCTGTGGGCAACACAAGCGCCAGGCAGGCATGAGAGTGCTTTTCATGCATCACTGCTCAAGAAGCACAGCAGAGCAATTTTTGAGAGGCAAAAGGTGTGCCTCATAAGTGTGTCATCAAGATGTGTCATAATTTGGAAAATACCACGCATGTCTCCTTCTTTTGTGTGTGACTATTACTGACCCTCATTCTCGCTCTTCAGGAAACAGGGACTGCTTGACCTGCATTCATACTGCCATATTATTTGAGATTTGGCACCCAAAGTGATCTATAACATTGGCTATTGGTCTTTCTCCTCAAAGGCTAAAACCCAAAATAATTTAAAAGCAGAGGAAAAAAGTAATACATTATCAAATAAAGAGAGAGAAAGTCACATTCTTAAAACTTTTGATTTTTTTTTCTAGAAAGAGCCTTCTTTGTTAATCAGTTAATTATCTGCTTTCCTGTTTCTGATAAAGGTTAATATTTTACCGATAATTTTGGGGTTTCTTTCCATACCAGTTACACATTTTCAGCACTGTTTTATCATC
>JAWWEE010000074.1:46929647-46989617 GCA_035221455.1 Xenops minutus
AGTAGATCATTGATAAATACATTGAACAGAACTGTCCCTAGAAGTGAACCCTGAGGAACACCACTGGTGACTGGTCTCCAGACAGATGTAGCACCATTCCCTACCACGTCAGTTCTTCACATAGTGAACTTCACATAGTACCTGCTCCCTTCACAGTCAGAAAACTTGTCCAGAAGTATGCTGTGAGGAACAGTGTCAAAAGCCTTGATAAATTATAATCCAGACAAACTATATCCACTGCCTTCCCTTCATCCACTTTCCTTCATCCATCTTATACTAGAAGAATGTTAAATAAGATATGCAGGACTTTCCCTTTGTGAACCCATGTTGTCTGTGCCTGATGTCCTTCCAGTAGTACCCAGCATTATGTTCTCTGTAATTTTCCCAGGCACTGAGGTTAGACAAAAAGGTTTGTAGTTTCCTGAGTCTTCCCTCATGCTTTTTATGTAAATTGGAATAACAATTCTCTCAGCCAGAGGGAACTTCTATTGTATGAAACCCCCTGGTTTCATCACCATGGTTCCTGAAGTGGCATAATTGGCTAACTGGACTACAAAAAGGGATCTTGAGAATGCCTACAGTTCTTTCTCATTGGTTGTAATGGCAATACACTTATAATAGAGCCTTCTGTGAAGAGTATCTGATTATTATAGAAAACTAAAAGCCAAAACTTTCTGTCGACTTATGCAAGTATGGAGCCGAGGACAGAGATATACTCAGGGAATGCATTCTTTTATTGACAGCGAGAGATTAGTCTCACCCTTTGCAAGGCATTGGATAACAGAAATCAAGTATTCAGCTTCAGGCAGACTTTCAACTACTTTTTATTCTGGGAAGTATGACAGAAAAGTAAACATCCCAGTAAAAAATTCAAGACAATTCGATTGACACTGCAATGCTCAGCAAGAGGAGCATCAAGGGCTCTGTAATCTGCAGCTGGGCATGAAGGAGCATTATGACAGAGTCTATTAACTATCTTTGGTTCCAAGTGCACTATGGCAATGATCTGGGCTACTTATTTGTTCATTGTTTACTGCATTTTTTTTTTTATTTTCCTTTGTGAAAACTCTTTATGGAAGACCAGAAAACTGTAAGCAAATCTAGTGGCCGAAATTCCTGCAGTATTGTTGGCTCTAGAGTTCCTAGCCTTTTATTTCAAGTTAGCTGCAGTAGCTGCAGAGGTTGGCTGCCACCCACTGAAGTTTAAGCTCATACTTTCCTGCCAAAAGTCCTTCCTTCTTTACCTACCTTGGTCTCTGCTCCAAGCCTCTCTCATACCACTTTGTTTTTCCAGTTACTCCATCCTGCTGCTTCCATTTTTTTGAGTATTGTAAAACACTCACTGCCATATTGTAAACATTCCTGCTATGGGACTAACGTGCTTGACCCCTTTTCAGATGGCAACTCAGAGTACCTCACCCCTCACTCTTAGAGGTGTATTATATCCAGATGCATGTTATGTATACATGTACAACAGAAGAATAACATGTAATTGTCAGGTCATAAAAGCAGCAGTCATTATTGATGTGGTTATTTACTGTTCATCTTACATGCAATGGTTATATCATTAGATTTGGAAGTTTCCATCACTTCTATGATCATTATATTAAGCTTTTTCAATCTTATTCATCTTTTCCTGTTCCTGCAAAGCTTTTTTTCCAGCTAACATTAAAAAGGGTTGACATCTGCTCATGAAACTCGGTTTTATTTTGATGTTCCTTTGCAGCAAATCCTGACAAAGTTATCAGCAAGTGTGATGCTCTGTATCATTGTATAAACCCTTAAAACACGTTTATTAGAGAAAGCTTTCCATTTGAACTCCTGCTACCCTGGTAGGGGTCTTCCTAATTTAAACATGGCCTCTCCAAGAAAGAAGTTTTTCCAGATGGTGTGAGCTCATTCTGTGTTTAGCTTTAGCTTTGTTTCCGCAGGATCTAAAGAAGGACTGAAGTTAAAAAGCAAGTGGAAGGCTAAATCACCGGGGAGATGGAAAAGAGTGTTTTCATGAGATGTTCTAAAATTACGGATAGCTGCCTTGGCCAGGTTTGATGCTAGCAGTCAAGAAACTAAGCACTAATTTTACATTTTTTAACTGGATTAAAATGGGTTTATTTTTCAGTTGGAATCCAAATGACTCACAGCAATCAGGAGGAGCAAAAGACCTCATGCCAGATCTTTATGCAGTGCAAACCAGTGTCAGTCCACAGCATCCAGCGGAGCTACTCTGGCTGGCGCCAAGCAAGCCGCTGACTCTCACATACCATTTGCTGTCTATGAAATCCAGGAAAACAACCCTTTTAGAGATGGGGATCTCCAAGGGCAATATCACAGAGCCCCATGGCTCAGTGTAGCTTGGTTTTGTCTCCATTTCCATTGACCACAGCAGTGGCGTGATGGTCAACTGCCTCTGAAACAAAATGTGAATCCTCTCAACTTTGCTGCTTTGGCCATGCAAGCACCCCAGGGGACATGTGACATGATACTGGTGAGGTGACCTCCCAACGCTGAGTGCCGACGCTGGCCCCTCTCTGGCATGATGAAAGCAGGATGTTTTCACGTCAGCTGGAAACGAGCACGCCCTTGAATTTACTGTCGTTTCCTTGTCACCCTGCAAAGCACAGCAGACGCCAGCACCATCTGCAGTTGCATAAACACACACCGTCAAAGACCTGGAAGCCACATGCTGGCACAGCTCACAGGCGGAGGGAGCTTCTGTTCTTGTAATTAATGAACTCCTGGCAGGAGGCTGCTGGGATCTCAGCAGCCCTGAAAGAGCGCATGCCAGACCACGCAGAGGTGGCACTCACTGACATTAAAGACTCGGCTGCAGTGAAAGAGAAAGCGGAAGCAAACAGCAGCCTTCTGCCAATAAGTGCATTTCCTCAGGCCAAGCTTTGGTGCTGCTGCACACTTAGGCCACAGGGATGTCTGCAAGGGCGGCAGGGCAAGATGTGAACAGGACTGGGAAGAACTGAGATAATGTACGGAAAGATCCAGAGTGTAATGCTGTGCTAACACCAGTGCATCATGACACTGAGTTCTGCATCTGTCCAAGGTAAATGAACTCAAAGAAAGACCCAAACTCTAACTGGAGGACTGCAAATGGGCATCCTGAAAGCCAAGCCCATAGGTTAATCCAAGGCCATCAAGGTAACTCCATATCAAACGCTACCTTTTTTGCCATTGTGGTACCCACCATCCAATGTCTCAGTCTGAACTGGAGGTCTGAAACACAGCATGGTTGCTCTTTGTCCATGCCCAGCACCAGACTGCATGGGGTGAGCAGGAAAATGTCCCACTGTGATGCCTTGCCTTTGTGAAAGCTGCTGGAACACAGACAAGGTGCAGTGGATTTCGTGGAATGTTTTGTTCAAATGAGAATTTCTCTGGCATGAACTCGGTGAGTCTTGCTCTTAACCCTTACTTCTTCAGAGCCAGCACAGCTTTGGCCTGCTTTATACTCTCATTTCTAATTTGATACTCATAACCCTTAATAATCTTCAACTTTCCAGCGCTGGAAACTCCTTACTATGCATTTTAAAGTCACAGTAAACATTAAGAAACCAAATCACTTTGCTATTTATGGCTTGAATGGGTTTATAGTATTAGAAATCATGGCTAACCTCTTCTGACCTTCTTTGATTATATTTTCAATTTAGGGAGAAATTTTGGATAGGTGTTGATATATAAATTATAGATATTATAATATATTCATATTTTGATGAGAGAAATGCACAGCATAGATGTACATATGAAAGAGAGGGCAAAGCAGACCCAGGTGGAGAATGTACATAACCAAGTAGAAATTTTTTTTATATTTAATTTTGAAAGTAGCCTGCATGTTGAAAAATAACCTAAAGCACAATAATATTTAATTCTGTCTTTTGGAGAAAACATATGAAAGCAAACAGGCATTTAGGTCAAAGACTTTGTGATTTGTTTTGTATCTCTGTAATGAAAACAAACAACATATTTTGGTTTAGCAGGAATTTTTAAGCTCAGTTTTTGTAAAATAAAAGCAAAAACCAAAGTCATAGATTCAGGTTTCTCAGGGGTTTTTGGTGGAAGAATTATTGCCTTATACTGCAAATTTTAACAAAAGCTGCTATAATTTTTACTTCAGATAGAGGTATAAATATCATGTGATGATTAATTTCCTAGATTTTTTTATCCTCCTTTGTCATAAAACTGATTTCTTGGGGTATTATTATTGCTATCATCTAATCTGAAATTCAAACCTTTAAGTCTGTAGCCACACTTTTCATTTACTCAAATATGGAGCAAATACTTTTACAGCTGATGATGAAATGGGACTTCTCTGACTTCAACGAGAACACAAATGTTTTCTCTTGTACTAAAATCTGAGGAGGCAAATGACATGCATTCAATAATCTCTGCAGAGTACTGTCTTTAAGTGAGAGGGGGAAAACACTTCTGTTTGTTCAAATCACTTTATGAAATTAAACTATGTCAGTGTATAGGTATAGGTCTCAATATTAATTTAGAGGCAACAATTTTTAAAAAATTATTAAATTAAACCAAAGGTATGACACTCAGCTGTCACAATTCAGTTTCTTAAATCCGTATTTAAGCACATGAAAGATTTTATCAAAGACTGGTTTGTTAAATGTTCATCTCTGAAAAAAACCCAAAACGTTAATATTTCAATTGCCAGTAAATTGACTTGAAACATAGCTTCTGACATTCACTTTCAAAAATTAGAGCCAAGACTTTGATAACATTAAAGGTAGGAAATCCAGTCCTCTCTGTAGAGGATTCTAGGAGATGCAGCTTCAATGTTATAATTCTATACCTAAAACTTATTTTAGAGTATGTTTAAGACCCTTTAAATTCTATTTCTGTTATTCTTCAAAGGTATACAAATCATAATGACAAAAAAAAATCTGTAATTTCTACTTACAGATATAGACAATTACAATTTATTAAATTATAACATTATTAATCATAGACTCATAGAATTGTTTAGATTGGAAAAAACCTTGGAGATGAGAGTCCAGCCATTAACAAAGCACTGCCAATGGTTCTGTCTCCTAAAATATATGTTGAGACACATCACTGCCAGTGGTTCTGTTTACTAAAAGATGTGTTGAAAATGGAACTCTCACTTCTTTGCTGGTGTCTTATAAGCCTTTCCTTCACACTACATTACCATATATTTTAACTTACAAGACACTGAAAAGATCTGCAAAGCTAAAAAAAAAAGGAGAAAGGTCAAATCTGAATTGTCTTAAAACCAAGAAACTCACCTTGGAGTCCATATTCTACTCACTGAGCATTGGCTCACTGAAGTGAAGACTGTTGGGTGAATCAAAGAAAAGGGAAGTTGGATGAGCTAAGGAAAAGAGGAACAAGAAAATGAAGACAAAGAAGGGGCTCTAGGAAGCAACACCTTATGCACTGCAGATCCTAGTTTGTATCCTTTGAAATGTTCAGTTCTAGGGAGTCTTTCAAAAGTATGCATCTGCCAGTGTTGCCAGAGAGTTAGTAAGCAATGTATGGACCCCCAAACAGGAGTTATATCTCTCCCACACTGAATCTTACTGCCTATTAAAGGTGATGCAAGGTTTATATGCCTAAGTAAAGATGCCTGTTAATTTTACCGCAATCAGGGTATGTGATGAAACCTAATGAAAGCACTGGAAAGATGCCCATTGACTTTAAAGAGATTTAGATCTGGTCCTGAAGTGCTAAAGATAGAAAAGCGATTCCTTCTCTCCTCTCCCTGTTCTTAAATAAATTGTGAATGTGATTGCATGGTCATGCTGGAGGACAGATATTGTGGTAACAGAACAGCAGATAACAGGCACCTTTCAACCTCAGTGCTCTTAGTGTGTGTATCATACCCTAGCAAAGTAGTACTCTTGCTCACTTGAAAGATTTAATTATTCCTCTGTCTCCCATGGCTGACTCACAGCCCTCTTGCATTAGGGTAAGAGTAGATTTAGATCACATATTAGGAAGAAATTCTTTACTGTAAGGGTGGTGGGATACTGGAAGAGGTTGCTCAGAGAAGTTGTGGCTGCCCCATCCCTGCAGTGTTCAAGGACAGGTTGGATGGGGCTCTGAGCAACCTGGTCCAGCAGAAGATGTTCCTGCCCATGGCAGGGGGGCTGAAACTGAGGGATGATATTTAAGGTCCCCTCCAACCCAAACCATTCTATGTTCTGTGATTATTTGGCATCAGCACCCTGCTGCATCTCTACCTGATAGTCCTAAAGTTTGATCTTCTGAGGGTGGCCTGTGGGTTGAAGGGAGCCTGTGGCATCTTCTTTAGCAACATCCCACTGACAAAAGGGCAGAAATAGGCATTACCACAGATGGGGATGTGTTGTTGTTTGCCATTTTTCTGAAATAAGTGAGTTCATAGAGGTATAACTGTTGAACCTCTTTTCCATCCCCTGGTCAGTGCAGGTCACAGACTGGGTTATACACACACTGCACAGAGACAAAGGAAAATTTTGTCTGGGTGCTCAAAACCTTTTTTAATCTCACCCACACTATAATAACTTGTCCCTGTCCGACGGCAGTGCAGAGGCTGGACAGGCTTCCTGCATTGTGCTCCCAATGTCTCCTGGCTCAGGAAGTGACAACATCTTGAACTAATTTTTTTAAATGGGGGTTGATTTTAGGCAACATATTTTCCAAACTGTTTTTTTAAGTGTAAGTCTAATTATTTTTTTTTTCTTTTTCTTTCTTTTTTTCTTTTTAACCACTTGGCAGAGGAAGGAATTGCGTGCAGGACCTTGAACGAGGGACACTCAGGGCAGCCAAAGACATCAGCAACATCTGCCAGCCACCTCTGGAAGGCAGGAGCATCGCTGAAGGCTGGATGTAGGCTCTTCCATCAGCGGAGCCCTCAGCCGCAGACAGGGTCAGTAACCACAGCCCAATCTGCTCCTCTTTCCGCAGCAGACAGTTGTCCTTTTCCACATGGCCAGGTACAATGTTTCTGGGACAAATTTGGGGGTTTTCATCACCAGTGGTGAGCGGGTGGGAGAGAAGTTGCAACCAAATAAAGGACGATCGCGTGCTGGGCTGGAGTCTCATGTTATTCACCCTGCCCATCCAGGGAGAGATTTTCTCTGTATTTTCTCCTCCTGGATGTTAGGAGTAGTTTGAAGAAAAGCGAAATGGGCAGTCAGTTTCATTTCCCCCTGTTGACTTCTCACCTTTGAGCAGCCACTTGTGGGGCTTCCTTGGCACATCATGAGTCTGCACAACAGGGAAGAGGACTTGGCCAGTTGCAGCTGCCTCGAGCTTGTTGGCTCACCTTGGGTGGAAAACACATGAAGCGCCTGCTGAGGTTGTTTCACCAGCCCCAAATATTCAAACATTAAAAAAAAAATGCTCCCAAATACATAATGAGAGTGGCTTAAAGCCCCTAAAATTAAAGTATGTGAGCTTGCCAGTGGATGTACAATTGTTTCTTTGCAACTCATAGCCAGACACTCCTGCATGCCAGTGGGGACAAAGTTTCCCAAAGGGATTTTCCTTTCCCTAGGCTTGTCTAGTGCAGTGGGGCAGTGAGGATGCTGCAAGACACCCCATGGTCCACTTCAGTGGGACAAGATGAGAATCCCACGTCGTGTGCAGGGCTATTGCCTACTGTGTTGCTTGGGAGGGTAAACCCAGATTCTGTGTAAAAATTCAAGTTTTTCTTACTTTTTGAAATTTTCCACCTCCTTTGCAGACAGGCTTCTCCAGCTCTAGGCTGGTTTCCATGAGGCTGGACGGGAGTGCCTCACAGCAGCAGGATGTTTTATTGCTGCCTTTTGTACCTTGCCCAGACAGCATTCCTCTGTCCATGTGCCCAGTGTCAATGGCTGCAGATTTTTCTTTGGTGCATAGAGTGATATTACCTTCCTGAAAAGCCTCTCCAAAGACTATGACTGACAGGTAGCTAATATTTAAGCTAATATTTAAGTAAGGACTCACTGGAAAGGATGAATCTCTGCACAGAGAGGTCTGGATCCTGCCTTGCAGCAGAAGAGCATTTGCCATGTGACTTCCTTGGGCAGTGTGAGCAGCTGGGAGTAGGTTCTGACACCCAGCCTAATCTCTCTGGCTGTGGTCTTGAACCAAGGGGGAGCTTTTAATCTAGATTTGGTGTTTTACCCAAGGACAGGAAAGTCATAAGAGATATTAGCCTGGAGAGCATCTAGAGTACAGTCAGCTTTCCAGTTCCAGTAAGGTTGCAGCCCCACTTTTTCACACTAGTCTTATGTCTGTCTCATGCCTTAACCCCTTATATTAGGCAAAACTAGGCTGTAGCTAGTTTCAGCACCTCCACCTCTCCAGCAGCTAAGAGAGAAAATAGTTTTTTGAGGAAATATGATTTTAGTTTCAGCCTGTAAGTTATATATTGTTCATTGTATAGGTTGTTTTACACTCACAGTTTTTGTCGGGGTCTGCTCTCAAACTGTAAAGTCTGTAAAGGTCTGAGCCTTTTAGGGAGTGGGTGAATTTGGAAACTGGGGAAGGGAAGTTTATCATAGGCATCACTGCATTGCAGCACAAGTACTAGTTTTAGGTTTCCTACAATAAAATATTAACTAATGTAACAAAACATTACACCTCAGAATAAACTAGAACTCAAATTTAATGTTTAGAGATCATATATAGAAATCAGCTGGTACTATGCCAAAATCTTGCTCTGAGTGAGCATGTGTGCTGGAAAACATGTGGGATTGCACCCCAGTCCTTGGTTGGAACCTCAGAACAAAGTGGGGGAAAAGAGCCAAATCAGCATTTCTGCATTTAGAAGGAGGGGAGAAGTTTGTCACAGGGCTGATCAGCAGCCAGCTCAGCAGCAGAGCAGGGAGAGGGCTCAGGCTTTGCTGTTCAAGTGTTTCTTATGAAAGAAACATGATCAAGAAGTGTGTTTCAGTGCCTAGCTAGTCATTTCACTGCAGAGGTTTTCAGAAAATATTGAACTACCTCAGTCCATCTGTTGCCAAAACTGCAGCTGGACCTAAGTCCCCAGAAACATTGTCATTGTCAGAGGGCTGTGCATCATCATTGGAGCTAGAGTAGAGAGGAGCACAGGCTTAAACTTGCACTTTTGCCATTATAGGATGCAGATGTTCAGCTTTTTTTTGTTGTTTTTTGTTTTGAAACGCTTGGGATCTGGCAGCCTCTAGTCCTGCAAGCATTATTTTAGAATTTAATACACTTCTAAACACTATGAGGCCGTAACGATAAGCAAACAGCAGTTTTGGCAGGAGTTGATGCAAATCCTTCCTCAAGTTCAGACCCTGTTGCCTAAAGCACAACCCTGCTCCATGCAACATGTAAGTACAAAGTGCTGAACAGAGGGTGAGGGTTGCAGTGCCTGGGATGTGGATGGGGAGGTTGCCTCCCAAAAGCAATAGACCCCACTTCTGTCTCTCCTCCCTGCTCCCAGCAGCACCAGCCAGCAGCTCCAGAGCTTCTGTCCTGAATCCCTTTATGCTTTGTCATGTCATCTGTGCCAAATTGATCCACGTTGGTGCAAAAAGTAAAGAACTGGAAATCTGGCTGATTGCTGTATGAAACCAGGATGTACAAGACAGATAAGCATCAAAAATATCTTTTAGATTCAGGTAGCCTTTTGACTCCAAAGCACATTGCAGATGGCTGAATGAGATGGAGCTAAGAATGTCACGCTCCACAGTAAGATTGGAAATATCGGGATCTGGCTTTGCAGTGAAAACACACCAAGCAAGGAGGTCAAACTCAGCACGTGGATACCCAGAGTATGATAAGCTGAACCCTGAGCACACCACAGTTATCTCCCACAGGTATGTGCAGCAGGGAAGTGAGGGGGCTGCAGGAGTCTGGGGCAGTTCCAAGCAAAGACTTTGCCCTTGTGGACAATGACCCAATGCGCCTGTAAGATCTGTGGCCTGAAAGCGTGTGCTGTGCATACAGTAGCAGAGGGAACTGTAAATGCTTGTCTGTAAATTCCATGAATGGTTTGCCACAGCCCTGCAATGGGATATTTAGCACATGTCATAGCTTGGACACAACTCTCAGAAGCTTGTATCCACTTACTTGTTTCCCCTTCCTTTGCATATCCTGCGTGGGAGCACAAGAGGATTAAAAGGCAGTAAGTGCTTACATATTTTTTTATCTTCCAAAGGCCAGAGTGAATTAATTTGGCAGATTCCAGTTAACTTCAACTGGCTTTGGACCAGTGTCTGAAAGAAAAGATGTGAACTTTGATTTGCAATCTACTGTACCATCTAGTTGAATTAGTTTGGGAAGCTAACTTGTAATTTAGTACTTAAAACATTTTAACCACTGTTACTGAGGAATTTTAAACCTAAGCAGTATAAAAAGTCATTACTCATGTACTCTTTCATAGAGTCAAGTTTTTAATGTGCATTTAAATGATGATTTTTCCAAGCATTACCTTCCTTTTTAGGCTGGACTTTAAATTCAGAAAACTGATAATTTATGTTTCCATATCTAGCAGAGGACTAGGAAACCTCAACTAATGTTCATAAAGCCTTGTATTAACATCAGATTTGAAGACTGTGATAGCTTTGTTTATACTGTATTTTAGGGGAGGATTACCTGTATTTTCAAAATATTTTCAGCCTTAAAATCTCATCACTTGACTTATAAATGGCTTTATGTCTTCCTCTCTCACTGCAATGACTTTTTTTTCAGGAAGACAACATGCAAAGGCAGTAAAAGCAAAGCTACTTTTAGAAATAGTTTTCAGAGAAAAAAGTGGTAGTATGTTTTTGAGGATTTAAAAAAACTGAACTAATTTAAACTTATTACAATATCATTGTACAGACAGGGGAGAAGGTCTTCTAGCAAGAACTTTATCTTAAATAAAAATGAAACCCACATTGCAATAAACAATTGGAAGAGGAGTTAGCTTCCAGAATAGCCAGCAGCTTTCAGCTGCTGAGCACTGGCTATTGTCATGCTTGCTGCTGACTTAAGGATTTGAAGGAAATCCTTTCAGAAGACAACTGGTTTCTCACTGTTTGTCACAAAAAGTGCATCCATGAGAGAACTTTACAGAGCATTTTCTAGAACTTAGGTGTCTGAACAAGATTTCTATTCCAAACCTTTCTTCTGAAAACATTTCTCTTATTTCACCTTGTGTCTCTGAAGGGTGTGAGAATGTTTTAGTCAGTCTTTGAATATCTACCCTATCTGAGTGTCTTACATGAAAGTCATTTTCTCATGCAGTAGCTGAGGCTGGAGGTGACTGCTGGTGGCCCTCAAGTCCAGCTTTGCTCAGTTCAGGGCTATCTCCAAAAAGAAGTCAGGTTCCTCAGGACCATGTCCAGCTGTGTCTTGAGCTCCTCCAAAGAATGCATCTCCAAGGATGAAATATTGGTCTCTGCCACACTTATGATCAGAGGATATTTACCAAGTCTGCACTACTGGATCATGTACCTTGGTCCCCTACACCAGTTCCCCCAAGTGTGTATAAATAGAGATCGCGTGAAAAAACAGAGGAGGTGGTAAATTAATTACAAAAAACGTGAGGGTTTGAAGACTTTTTTATATTTTCATCAGTATTTTACAATATTTGCCATTTTCACTTTGAAAAAAAGCTGTCTAATTTTCAAGTGCATTTAGGAATGAAATACTGATATATTGCAGAAGGGAACCTTTATCTTGACACATAAAAGAAGGAAGAGGCATCTGCAATAGATGAAATCCCCAGACTTCATGGCAAGCCAGCAGACAGGCTCTGTAAAATTAAGAGTAATTTATGGTCTCTTATTAAAGGATCTTTATTGATAATACTATCCTAGTAGGGGAAACAGCTTGAATAGCACCAGCTACATTTTTAGAAACATTGATAAAAAGTCAGGTCTTTAGAACTCAAATGACATTTCCAAAATGCCACAAACACAAACGCGCTCATCAGAGTTGATCACTTTCAGATCACAGCAGAAAATAACTTCAATTTAGTTGGCTTGTTTTCACTGTCATTTAGACTGAGCAACAACTTCTAGAACTGACATTTCAGCTTTCTGTATCAATTACTCCAATTTCGGATGCAGCAAGGGAGAAAAGTTTACAGCTTTGACTGGAGAAAGCCATTTACTTCTTTAGGGGACTCCAACAAAGACAGAAACACAATACCAATGTTGATACACAGGCATGAACTGCTCTGCTTCTCAGTGTCTCTGCAGATTTTCCTCAATCAACTGAGAGCATTGGCTAAATCAAAGCTGTAAGAGCTACTATTAGTTTATTATTAAAATATTCAAAATTGACTGATAACTTTTTTAAAATAAATAAAACAAACACAAAACCCCACAGTACAAATCCTGAGAGTATAGAGAACAGAGACTTGGAAAAGTCAGGCAAATTTTAGTTTCAAACCTGTGCGGCTTCTCCAAGCATGACCTCAGTGGCTGATGTAAATTCACATTCTGAATTATAACCAATAATTTAATATGGAAGTATTTTGCTCTAGCTGAAGTAGAGTGTTCACCCACCTCTGAACTAAGTAAAGCACCTGGGTATATAATTAGGGAAACCAAGAATTCTCCTCAAATTTATTTTTCACTTCCTTCAACGACCTAAGAAGTTTCCAGGTGCAAGTTGCCATACTGTACAATACAAGGCAGCAAACTCTAACCTCAGCTTTCCTCACCAGGGTAGAAGAGTCATCCTCAGGCAGGCAAGAAACCAAGAGCACCTTTAGGCTCATGCCTCTGAATTTTTGTCCCTGCCTATGAATTAATCACATTTTCTAATGAGGACTTAAACTCTTCAGCACAATGGCAATATTTATGCAGCTTTGTGCAATAAAAGAATCATAATGCAGCCTTTGGATATTTGGCATCCTCGATTCAGAAAGCCCATACCAGATAGGAAGAATGATACTGGCCCTTGGAGAAAGTGTCTCTGCTGTCAGTACCACCACTGTTCCATTAATACACCATGTGGAAATAAAAGGGAAGTGCTGAGCATCCCTGTCAATGTGCACTTTCCAATGAGCCTGTGAAGGATTGCCTTTTCCTCTCCTCTGCTGGTCTGCACCCTGGCCACAAAGGGCTGGCAATGACATGCATGCCCTCAGCCCGTTGGGAATGCCTTCAAGGGCAGTACCTATCAGCAAGATTAAAAGGAGATTTACAGACTGATAAAATACTAATGAAAAAGTCCTTTTTCTGGCCCACTCTGGAGGGAAAAATAGTTGCAGGTCAGCTGACAGCAAAAGTTAGGTGTAGCTGAATGTCTTTTCCTAAAATCCATTTCCTTCTTTAGTGAAGATAGAGCACTTACTGTAATATTGTTGCCCCAGAAGGAACCCTAGATTAGACTGCATCTCAAGGAATAATTGGACAAGAACTAAAAAAACTTATTATTTACCAAAAAGCTTCCAACCCAAACCACGACAGAGACAAAGCCACTACATTTCACAAGACCAGTCTGGAGGGAAATTCTTGTGCGTCATTTAAAAGGACATTTATTTTTAAAATATAGGACCCTCTAATGGAATAAGTGTTTCACCTTCAGCTCACTTGTATGATTTTTGGCATATTAAAATTTTGCCTCCCTTCATAAAGACTTATGTCCATTCTTCAGAACTATGAGAGAAAAAATCCAGCAGGACTGTCCGAGTGGATGGCTAATGATAGGGTATCTTTGTTTGTGCTGAAAAGACTTTGCTAAGAAAATTAAAGAATAAAAACTTTAAATATTGACCTTGCCATCAGCTTCCCAGAGTATTTTTCTTGGCAGAAGTATTTTTAAATTCCTCCCAAATAACCATTTGATAATATTTAAACTTTATTTTTACATACTCTTTGAAAACAAACTGGTTTGTTGAATCTTTTTGTTCTGCAAATTTAGCAATCATATGAGGGCTTTTGTTGTAACAAAACCAACATTTTAACATTGAGACACTCAAAACTTCCTGCAAATAAATTATCACATAGTACAACCTTAAAGAACAGTAATTACAGCACTGGCAAAGTTACCTAAAAGGTTAAAAGACCTTTTCCCAAAGTAATAACTTAGTGTGCTCCAATCTTTTCCTCTCAAAGCTCTAGAGGAGTAAGAGATGGGTGGCTAGGTTTGAATAAATCTGAAAATCCTAGACTACAGTACAGGAACCTTTTTTTGAATTTGACCTCAGTTTTTCGTTTAAGAGCATGCTTTGATAAAGATGTAACCTTTCTCAGTTAGAATTCTGGGTGCTTGTAAAGAGAATTTTAGCTAAGACAGTTAAAGCTACAAGTAGTGAGAAGACAAAAGGGGAATCAGTTCTGTACCTATTTTTTAAATAACAACACATTTGTGGTTTTTAATTGTTTTTGTTGTTGAGTTTTTGAATGAAAGAGAGCAAGACTGTAGGAACTGATGTACTTTGCCCTCATTTTTTAAGACATGATGGAAGTTCAAGGGCAGTGTAAACTCAGGCAGGATGTGCTCAATGTCAGCCTTTGAGATTGTAAATTCTGAAGCAAATTAAAACCAAAAAAGAAAAACAAAAAGCCTTTACGTAAGCATTTAAAAAACATGTATATTTTTGTGCTGATTTTTTTTTTTAAATAAAGAATCCATTCTAGAAACACTGTTTTTCTTCAGTCAATAATAAATCAAAGAAACAGCATCCAAAGAACTATTGCATAGACTACAGTCAGATGCAACAGGGTTACTCTGTACCTTCAGGAAAGCCAGAAAGCCAAATGCCAGTGGACTTTTTTACCTGTCTCCACAAGAAAATTGTATTCTTTATCAGTGAACAGGAATCCATTTCTGACTGTGGCAGCAAACCCCATGGCACAGGAAGAGTCAGAGACCAAGATAAGTAATTACAACCCCATTAAAGGCTTTATGAACAAAACCAGATTAGTGTTTTGGTTCCCAGCACACAGGTGTGATGTACCATGGAAAGATGTGGCCTTTGGCACAAAGCTGTGCCCTGAATCCTGTGCTGCCTTCCACCTCGGGAAGAGCATCAGGCACATTGCATGAAGTGCATCTCAGCAAATCAGTCCAGAGCAAACAGCCAAGAAACAAAATCATTCCTCTGCACTAGAAACGTGATCACCATCAGCAATGTCTTTATCTGGCTGGCATAGGAGTGAACTAATCCCTGAATCCTTGCTTTTCCAGGTGATATCAGTGCCAGAGATTTCTTACTCAGAATGACTAATATTCTTATACTCATCAACTTTTAGAGGATGAAAAATTTAGCAGATAATCTTCCCTCTGAAGAGCTTCACAGAGTCGTCGAAGCATCTGCCAAATGTCTCCTAAACACCCTACTCTGTATTCCCAAAGCTGGTCTTGGTTTAGGTGCCAATTTGTTACAATCCATACTTGCAGAGCAAGCACTACAGACAAGAGGATTTATTTGAAAGCTTGTTGTTTTTCTTGTCTGAACTATGTGTTAACACTGTCCATCAGCTCACATTGCAATGAATACTCTGAAGGGAAATGTGGAAGATGCATCTGTACTTACTCTCACAAAAAAAACATGTCTCTGTTCCAGACTTGTTGCTGACTTGTTGTGCTTACTGGTAAATAGTTTAAACTGACCTTGCCTCTTCATATATTGAATTATTTGGTAACACTGTTCTCTAGTGTTTACCTTCCAAGAAGAAACTCATGTACCATGTATATGAAATATTTTTGATTGTAGATATTGGCTGATACTTAAATCTGGAGAAAAATGGCTCTCAGAAATTGTTGCATTTTGCAGAGCAGCCAACAGTACATCCTACCACAGTATAAATCAGACTGTGTACTAAGAGGGTCATTAAGAACATCACCTCACCTCCACACAAAAAACCCCAAACAAAGCAACAAAAAAACCCAACAAACAAACAAACAAACAAACAAAACCTAGATACAGGTATAGAACTGAAAGAAATCACGAGAACTACCATAAAATATTCTAATTTTGCATAAATGTAGCAAGCACAACAATCAAATGTGTTTCCAAGTATTCCCATTACCATTCGCTCATGACATTTTTTGGAAAATGGCTTCAGAAGAAAGATACCTGCCCATTAGCCAAAAAGTTAAATGCTGTAACAGTTATCTAAGGACTTGTAGGACAAGTCATGATGGAAAGATGAAGCAGCTCATAGATTGAGCAATCTTGGAACCAAACAAGACAAAGACATATGTGATTGTTAGATGGCATCATACATGGAACAGTTCCCTTATTTTCTACTTTATCAAACCCCTAAATTACATCATATCTTCTTAGAAGCAGAACTGTTTTCTAAACTTAAGCAGAGAGAACATGAAAGTTCAAGGAGAGTAAAGGATTCTCAAGCATGACACACAAACCCTTGCCATGGCTTGACTGCTGGTTATGACAGATGCCCATTTTTAAATTATGTTGACCACTCCAGATGTTCATCTTCGACATTGTGTCACAAAGTCCATATGGGATCATCTGTTATCTTGGCTACAGAGAGATGACAAACAGTATTATGGTCCTGGACATAGATGGTAAAGTATAGACTATTGCAGCTGTACTGCAGAGATCATGGGCTGTAGTAATAGATCCCTTCTCTTAGTGGAGGCTGGTGGTATTTGATAGTGGGTAGGAAAAACTGACACAGGCAATGCTGGAAGCCAGTTTCCAGCCTTGGGTAAAGATCCTACTGTAACAGTCTCAAAACAGGGCAGGCAAAGCACATCCCAAGGAGCCTCGGCTGACTCATAGGTGTTAGTGGTGTCAAACTTAACTGGGATCAAGGAACAGTTGCAGACATGTGGTGAATCATTCTTCCAGTTTTATTCTAGGCAAAAACTCCCCACTCCCCCAGCCATCTTATTAAAGCATAAAACATTTCAAAAACTGCTTCAAACCAACTTCAAGACAACAAAATATTTCCTCCCTTCACCCTTCTCTTCCCAGTAACTTAGAGAAAGTTGTCGCTTTCTATCGTTCTGTCTTGTTTTATCTCTAATAATTTCTGTCTCTTACCAGGGAAGCACTTCAGCTTTAGGTAGCTACTGACAAATGTAGCATATTCCACCAAGGCAATAAAAGTATTCCTCAAAGGTCTAGTTTATTTATTTTTAAAATTCCATTTGCATTGGTTGGGAGAGGGGAGTTATTTTAACTGAAATGGCAACAGAGAATGTGTTATGTGATAGTGTTACCACTATCCAAATAATTAGTAGTCTGTTACCTGCAGATGGTTTTATGTGCTAATATAAAAAGATGGGTATGTAATTCTTCCATTATCTGATTTTTTAAAAGTCTGGTGATTTTACCAACAAAATTAAGAACAATTATTTAAGCAGCTAAACTCCTATTGAGCTCAGCATGAATTTAGGAAAATAAATGCAATTTGGGACTTCAGGGACTTGGTTGACTCAGGCTCCTTTTGGCTTCTCAAATCTACCATGAGAGATTAGGTGAATGACTGCTGGTTTAGCATCTCATTTATAAAACAGACAATAGTTTTTGCAAATTTTTTTTATTATTATTTCAAGATAAAAGAAACGAAAAAGAAAATATGCCTTTCAAACATAGAGAGCTCCCCAAAGGAACTGCACTGCAAAAAGTTCAAAAAGTTACATGAACTGTGCCAGATGTGCCTGGAAGACTATACACTTCTGATCATCACTTTTCCAGTTTTTGTTGGTCTGAAACTCAGACTAATGACTGTCAAAGTTCAAGCTGAAGAAACAATTTTCATCATGCCTTCATGTTAGGAGGATAAAGTCAACAGCAATTGTCGTGTAATACATGAAAATGTTCTCAAGTTCCAAGCACTGAGTAAGGGCTGTCAAGGCATTATTACTGTCGGCAGCAATGTAAAGTAGAATAGATGCCCAAGCAGAATTATTCGCATCACCTCAAATTTCTGATCACAAAACCCTGTGAAATCAGATTTCTTTCCATTAGCAGTTATAAATACATTAAACTAACTTCTGGCACTGCAGTGAACATAATTTTCTGGTTTCACTGCTTTGGAAGGAAGGAAGGGGAAACTAAGAGGTCACCACATTAGGGGTCTAGGAGGTAGAGTGTGTTATGGAGCTGAAATACAGACTTATCAGCCTTATTCTTTTAATTATCAAACACATGGCAAATTTCAACCCTCGAATATTAAAGGTGCTATTCATTAAAGAATTTGTTGTTTAGACAACAAAACACTTGATTTTGCTAATATAAGAAGATAATGAGTTTTTCCATCATCTTTGCACTTCTTTAAATCAAAAATGAAGCACTGCCTCTAACAGACTTCTGAATTTTTTCAGCACTGACTTACTAAACACCCAGATGTTACCACCTCAATGGCTGATACTTGACCTCCTTCTCTTAATGGTTTCACACTTGATATTTCCTGTCTAATGTACCATCTGGCTGCAATGAAAGCATTCCAGGGATTTGCACACCTTCTCAGCCCCAGAAATATTACGTAAAAACCTGTTTATGCAGCTTTATATCTATAAATATGTTAGATCTTTAGTATATTGACCTCTTCAGCAATACCTTCAGCAATCCCTGCAGGATTATTAGTTCCCTGATTTTGCTGACACTGAAGCTAGTAATAGTTAGGAAATCTCTTTCATCTCTGTTGTAGCAGCCTGCTGTGGCAAAATGGATGGGGAAGACCCCAAGACATTATAGTTCTGTGATTATCCTCCGTTCTTCTATGTTGCTGTATCTTCATGCAACTTCTGATGACACTCAGATTGGATTCTGTCTTTTCAGGACTTTTATAGGCATTATGGAAGTTAAACTTCAGAACTACTCCTTGTAAAACTTTGATGAATAAATGTCCACAATAAATTTTCAACAAAGTCACAGTTCCAGTCCTCAGCAAAACATCAAAAAACCACCAAAATAGAATAAAAAACAAACCATCAAAATAGAATAAAAGAATAACAGTTATGTGTAGCATCACAGTATTTTTAACCAAAACTTATTAGACATTATTCTTCCATCAACTCCCCACAGTTTTTTTGACACTGCCTTTTATCCTATCATTATCAAAAGCAGTTTCACCATAAGCATTTGCACTGTGACTGGTTGTGCACAATTGCTCTTTTGAGACACAATGTTTCACTTTGCATCACATCTCATTTATTGCACAAACATGGCGCAAAAGATGTATTACAGAGGCTTACAAAAATGCCCCCCTCTAGTCCTTTCACAACATGATAGATCCCTGTCTGACAAAACCTTTGGGAACAAAGGCTCATCACTTCTGAAAGTGTTGCTGGGAGCAGCTCCAGCTGTGCATACCTGGATCAGCTGACCACAGGATCTTGATCCTGCTGGGTTCTTCCCTGTAACCCCTAGAGTGATGCAAATGTTTTGAGAGACCTGAATGGTACCTGAAAGGAGCTCAAGCACACTGTACTGAAGTGGGGGTAATGCTTGATGGCAGCCTCTGAAGTTACCTAAGAACCTGATTCCTGTGTAGTTCGGGGTCCTTTAGGCGTAGATGTCTTATTTTGCCTGTACTCTGAGATGTAAACAAACCCAAATTAAACTCTGTATCTCTTTTTTACCACTTCTCACTTTATGTGAAGGTAAAATGCTGCAAGCTAAGACATGTGGGATAAATGCTTCCCTGGTGATGTTGCAATGATGAGAAAAGAGTGACTAAACCAGACAACAAAAACTTTTTATTGCCACCACTGGATGGCAAGCATTAAACCTTTGCTTTCTGTCAATTACTTTCAAGTGGTGTCATACAGCCCCATGTCCCCACAGCAGAACTGCCCAGAGTTCCCAGGCAGCTATGAAAAAGAGCTGTGAAGCTGTAGTTTCTTTGAAGTGGTATGGGCTCATTTTTAAAATAGCTTTGAGCCCTCAACCATATTTCAAAGTGTTGTTTTACTAGGTCAGTGATTTCCACCTCAGCAGGCTGTCTAACCCATCTCTGCTGCCCCATGGCTGGATCAGCTCTAGCTGCATTATTCCTGATCAGCAATTAACCAAACTGCTCCTAGCAGTCTCCAAGACACGCTTCCTCTGGTCATCTACCTCATTCTTTGTTTCCCATGCTCCTAGAAGTGTCCTAGCTGATGTTTAACCCACAGTCATTTTTCTTACCCTATGGGTATCAAAAAATGGGCATCACCTAATCAGCATGATGTGGAAACCTGTGATGTCCCTGGTTGGCCATAACTTCTTCAAGAGTAACACAAAAAAGTCCAATTTTTCTTCAAAGACTGCATTTTCCAGGCTTCTGCTCTTTGACATTACTCTTCTCTACACTTTTTCCAAGTAGTTATGTCCTTTATGTGCCCTCTCCCCAGCTAGACACAGAGTTTCAGCTGTGGCTGCACTGCAGCACAGTGGTTGGGGTTTTCCATTCATGAGTCTTATCGGTCATCCTCTTGTTTATGCAGCCCAGTTTTTGCTTTTCATGTATCTCTACAACTTTGTTGACTCATGCTCAGCTTGTAGTCCCTTTCCTACAGATGTGCTGCCTAGACAGCTGTTACTCTGTGCCTGCACACCCCACACTAGTCCCTGTTGAAAAGAGTTTTGTTTCATTTCATTTTCATTATGTATTTCCAATAAGGCAAGATTTCTTTGAGTTCTAACCTTGCTCTTCTTCCCAGCTTGATGCCATTTAGTACAGTACTTTATGTGGTACAGTACTTTATTCAGGTCACACATGAAAATATTGCATCATATCAGACTCAGACTGAGTCCCTGTGAAACCCTGCTCAGTGTATCCCTCTGACGATAAAGTTTTCTGGAAGCTTTACCCTGCCCCAGAGTCTTCATTTTGTCTTGACCATGCCTCCCTAGCTTATTTATGGGTGTTATATGAAGCTTGGTTAAGATATATGACACCTACTGCTTTTGCTTTGCCCACAAATCTATGAGCATAGGAAATTAAATCAGCTTGGCAGACAACTAAGAGAAAGGTAACGAATAGCTGTGGTGAACAGTAACCAGTTAGACCTGTAGAAGGACTACCTTGACCAGTATTTCAGACTGGAAATACATTGAATTTCCAACAGTGCACCCTGAAAATAAGTAGCATATCACCATTTTCAGCTCAGCAGCTGCAGACTGCCCTCAGGGGAAGGTCAGCCAGTCATAGAAGAGGTTTGGTTGGACACTCACACAGAAATACAGGGAGGCTGTTGCAGCCCATCTTAAACTGGGCCAGGGCTGGCACTGGGAGTGATGTAGGCAAGTGCTCTGGCAGTCACATTTTTAACAGTTGTGGATTTCATACATGTGCATGAGCTAAACTGAAACCTCTTGATGTGTCTTAGATGCTGGTAGCTATTGTGACACAAACTGGTCATGAAATCCCAAACCCCGAAATCCAGGACTTGTCTACCGAATAGTAGATAAGTGTAACACATCTGTTTTAGACAGATTTTGTTGTTGGGAATTTTTGTAGAAAACAAAGAGCCATGAAACATTCTCAAGACACTTCTCTTCAAACATTTGATTACAACTGATGCTTAATTAGGCAAAGAAAATGTTCCCAGGGCTTCACTAACCACAAGTCAAATTAAAAAACTGAGAGGCTGCATTCCTTGATTTGAGGAAATAGTCCACATTTGAAGCTACAAGTGTTTCCTCACTCACATTACAAAAATCTACAAAATATAGCAAAATGAATTTGTTTTGCTCTATATGAATAAGAAGCTTTCCTAAACTCACCCTTCCTACCAATCAAGAGAGCACTGGGATTTCTTGGACTACTAAGGTCAGGTCCTTTTATTACTACACTTCCCTTTCACAAGCATAGGGTTGCTCCATCTTAAAAATAATCATGTTATTTTGCCTCCTGCTGCTCCTATGAATAGCATGTTGCAAGATCTCCTAACTCTCTAATAGTTAGACACCTCTTACTTTCCAGCTTGAATTCATTCATGCTTACTTTGTAATTCTTTGCTGTCCTTTATCACAGAGCACAAGTTCATTTGTGAGGGCCCATATTAATTGTATCTGACTGTGCCTGCCTCTCTTCTCCTGATTCCACTTCAGTTCTAACAGGAATGGATATTCATTGAAGTAAACCAATGGGGAAAGCCACAAGGGTTGTGGTGGGATCTTGCCTGTACTGAATGTAACATTAACTGAGCAATGTCTGAGTCAGTGAAGCAAAGCATTCACCCTAGAACTGATTATCTTTCCCATCACTGTCAGCCACTTCAGCTGTCTCCCAGAAATTCATTCAGCTTGGTTAAAATTTCTGGGAAGGGAAGGTTTCCCCTGTTGCCTGTCCAAGTCCACAGCTTTTAGAGTGGAAAATAAAGACGTCACTTTTAGCAGATGGATAATAAAAATCGTCTTTATTTCTGGCTCTTTGAAATCTTTTCTTCTTGCACACAGGGTTCACATGTGCTATGCCATCATGATCATGGTGCATTAGCCCTCTCCCACGCCTTTCCCATCTGAAATAAAACTCCTTCTGTCAATAGGGAGAATCCACAGGTCTCCACCAGCCCTCCTCAAGACACCCTTCCCCAGGGCAGTATTGTTCCCCAGTAACAATATGAGACAAGAGGAAGGCATGGTCCAAAAGTAGGGGAATGTCTTTCAATGTTTGTGCTCTGCTGCTGCCCAGGCATTCAGTTGTACAGCACTGTTCAGCTTGGCTCCTCAGGCCAAACTAACCTGGCGGGGTATCCTGGTGTGGGACCTCAGTGCAGCCTCCTGGGGTGCAGGAGGAGGTCACCAAGAAGAGATCATCACCTTGGAGGCTTTCCAGGCCCAAGTGGACACAGCCTTGTGCAACACAGTCTGAACTCAGCTCTGACCCATCTCAGACCAGGGACCTCCTGAGATTCCTTCCTGCCTGAGGGACTGTGGGAGTTCATGTACACAAAAGACACAGATGGGTGATCTAATCCATGAGCAGCTCACAGCCAACATCCTTCATGAACATAAATTGCCAAGCGTCAACCACTAAAAAGCCCTGCAATTGAGACCTGGAAATGAAGGAAGGTCAATAATCCAGCACTGCAAATACAGAAGGGAAGATGAAACAGTCATGGTTACTTCAAAGTGGACACCAGGCACTGGAAAACTGAATCAAGCTGAAGATCTGTGCAAAACAACTTGGCCTCTGCTTTCAATTACAGAAACTATGCCTTCATTGCCTCCCACTGAGACTCTGGCAGGCATTGTTCCTGGACATCATCTATTGGAAAATGATTGATTCCTCTTTGACACAGCATCAGATCATCTTTGGAAATTAGGTTGCCTTATGTTTGGCAAGCACTTTGAATTAATAAGAGATGGAAACCTCAGAATACAAGTGTTCAGTACTCAATGTTATGACTGCATTGCCCAAGTGACAGATCTGTGCAAGATTAGAGACCTGTTTGCGCCAGCTATTTTGAAGCCTAGAAAAGCATTTTATTTCCTTGCAATACTATTGTTTTCTGCCAAACTGACCAACAGAATGTTTCTAGATTCCAGAACTTCTCCAAAAAGTTCTTTGCACCCATTATTTTGCAGGCAGGAATGTTCAAAAGTTACTAAACCAGTGGTGCCAATGCTGACCTCACTTATTTTATGGTCCGTTCAGAAGGTGATAATTTATTTAACAATTTTGACATTATGACATTTAAAAATAAATTACTCCAGAATTATTCTCTCCTTGTATTCAGTCTTGCAGTCAGAAATCAAAGCCTAATGGCGCACGTAAAGTGGCATTTGCTCAAACCCACAGCATGCTGGTAAAAAGACAGTGCATGTCACTACAGCACAGTGCATTTGCAACATTCCTTCAGGCTGATCCAAAACTCTCCTGTTAGTGCCTCTTCCAAGCAGAATGGGTGATCTCTTGTTCTGTATTTGTTTCATATAGTTGACCTGGGTAAATTCACAAGGCATAAATATTTGATGTGACTAGACCATTTCTCTCAAACAAAATGCAAATTAAAAAGTACAAAAGAACCAGAAGATGTGTTCCAACCCCAAATTAAACATCACACCATTGCATGTGTTTGCTGCCTCCAATAAAGACTGTAGACTATAATATTATGGAGATTTTAAGCCTTTCACATTCCTGTGAATGCATAAAAGATTGCATAATTCATTTTTGACTGCAATAAGTTGCCTCATTTTTTTGTATAATAATTTGAAAATATTTGGTTCAAAGTTCTTGTTTGGAGGGAAATTATATTTCAATTCTCTTTCCATCTTTAATTGATGGGTTCCTGTTCCTGCTTTTCTAAAGGCCATTTGCAACCCTCCATCCTAGTCAGAAAACTCCTGGTTTCTGCTCAGTTGCTCCAGGTTGCCACGTGAGAACATCATGCATCACATGGGGGGTGGGAACTCTCTTTTAAGGGGGACCTGGGAGTACATGGTTGCAGACACTGAAGGATATTTTCTGTTTTGAGGTATTGGCCAAGAAGACCCAATACTGCCAGCCCTTTCCTGGTATCCAGTCTGTGCATGCCTCCCTAGGCACCTCAAGGCTTTAACTAGCTCTGACTCAGCCTTCACACATCAGCATCATGCTCATGGAGTAAGGATTGAGAATGAAACCCAGTGGCAGGATGCAAAAGGTGGCATTGCAAGCCTTGATGAAGCTTTTTTTTGAATATTTTATCTGGGCAAACTTTATCCTTTAAAAGGTGTTATCCTGTGAAAAAAATGTGGCTTTGTTGAAGTTTCCTTAACCAGGCCTCAGTCCTTAAGTTCACCTCACTGTCAGTCTGTTGCAAATCAGGCTTCCTCAACTATTACTCCATCAAAAACCTGCCAGAAGTATCCCTATTTCCCTTACTCAGGCCAACCACTTTATTGCCCCAGTCTCAGCTTCACCAGTCACTGATGGATTTTACCCCAGACTTTTCCCAATGCAATTCTCAAGTCCTGCTCCTGGACCAGCACTTGGAAAGCTCTCAAACTGTCTTTTTTTGCTGAATTCTCTCCCACAAGCTACACATTGCCTTCACTGGATGCTTGAGTGGACAGATCTGTCTCGCAGCAACCTTCTGATGCTTTAGCCTTACAGGGTCACCATTACATGAAGAACATGAAGCTTCTCAAGCATGGACAGTAAGTCCTGGGACAATTTAGTTCTGCCACAGCTCTGTGTTTAGCTCAATTGACTTCTCTGATGCATGTGTACCATGGTGGCCAAGCAAACTTACTGTGCTAATGGTGACATTCTGGGGCTTAATTTAGGAAAGCACCCATTGACCCTGGTTGTCTTCCCTCTGGGTTCACTCTGGGTTCTCTGGGTTCATTGGTAATGAGCCCTTGACCCAGCTGCACTTGCCATGTGGCCATTGCCATCACATCCTGTCTTTTCACTACAGCTGGGTTCATGTTTGGAAACTCTGCTTTTCATTCTTCAAGCATTTATTACACAACCAAATTAATCTCTGGTACCATTTCTTGATCTATAAAAATCATGTGTACAAATTTTAAAAGTGTAATAGGAGATGGAACACATTTTCCCACTAAGGAAAATCTCATTAAGGATCCCAAATCCCAAAGCAGCTTCAGCGATTTTTAGAAAACTTTACTTCTAAGGTAGAAAACACATCCATAACTTGTCAAGACACATGTCTCAAGGAAGTGTTTAAAGGGAGATGATAGGGTTCCTGTAGATTTGTTGCTGGCAAGAAAAGTTTCAACCACAAATAATTTCCAGGCTTCATGTTCTAGTAGAAATATTGCCACTTTTTCACATAAAATCAGATCCAATATAGAAATCAGATCTTATCACTTATTCAGACAGTCTGATTCATAGGGACTGCTGTGCTTGGTGATGGTCATTCTGATTGCATTCTTGTATTCTCCATATATTGCTAACACTATCTCATTTTGTAGCAACAAAATCTTGGAGTGTAGCACTTTTATTGGGCTTTCCCTCATTTGTTGGATAAAAGTTGATTATGGTTAGTCACTCAAAGTCACATTCTCTAATTAACAGAAATTTGTTTGAATAAATTTTGACAATACAGCACAGTACCTTTCCTTTCTATGTATCCACATATCAGTTAGATGGGAAATACACAAACCAGAAACAGAATTGGTAACACTCCATCATGGTTTTTACCTTGGGTAAAAACTTTAGGGGAGGATAAAGCATCTTTGAAGAACTAAGTGGGTAGATCCTAATTCAGTATGAGATTTTACATACAGTACTTCCTGCCAGACTATATAAGATAACAAGTACATATATATATATATATCTCATAAAAGTGTATGGATTGCCAGAGTGTAATCAATTTAAGGAAATCTTAATTTTTCCCACTTCTTCTTCCAAGAAGGTGGAGTACCCCTCTGTACACAATGAGAATTTCCACCCAGCTGTATTCCCAGTAGTCTGGAACTCTTGTTCATGTGCTGCCAATGAAGAAATGATCATGTATTTGGTTTGTCTGGGAAGGCAGAGACTATTAAACACAGAGTCTGGAAGAGATGGGATGTTTTGGAATTTCTAGAAAAGGACAGTGGTTTCATTTGCATAGTTTTGCTGCTGACTGGTGGCACGAAGTTTGGACAGCATCTGTTTTATTGCATCACCATTACTGGACATCACGTGATGTGATAAGACTGACCCACCCTGGAATGACTAATCGAGTGGGATGCTTGAAAAGGTTTTTTTTCTTTTTTACAACCCTCAATTACAGAAACCACATTTTCCAGGGTAAAAAACAGTAACTTTTAAGCATGTGTGAATGTGTATGTGTGTTGTGCTTTTTGGATTTTTTTGTTTCTAACAAAAAAGGTTCTCCTGCCCACTAAAGAATTTGGTCAGAAAGACTTTGTTTTTAAACCTGTAGTGAATCAACATGAATCATCTAATTTTAGCCATCATCTTTATAGTTTGAAGTAAAAAGTAAGACTGACTCCCAAGGCAAGGCAAAAATGTATTTCCTGGCTCACGAAGCTTGTCGCCCCATTTGTTGTGAGATATACAGCCATGTTACTTCTCCCTCTTTCAACTATGCCTGTTGGAAATGCAACCGCACCGTTCCCCAGGAATATGTTTGGTGCGTCAGCTAACCTTTAAATATTAAAAATGGAGAGTGGCTTTGCAAACTTATGCCAAAATGGAAAGGTGTAAGGAAACCGCAGTCTGGAACACAAGAACTTGACGTTCCTCACGCTGAGGCCTCTCTGCATCTTTCAGCACTGAGGCCATGGGTGGTTTCTAGAAATAATATTGTGATTGTAGCTGTGCACTGCTAGAAAACGGTTTTCAGACCTACCTGTTTATGACAAAGCCCCAAGCAATAAGCAATACTGTTTTTTCTCTTCTCCTGCTAAAATCGGCATGCTTAATCCCTCAGTGAGGTCTATGTCTCATTTTGGCCCTCTATCCCCTTGCAGGATATATGTTTTACTGTAGGGCTTCACTATACCATGCAGCAGAGTGAGTGGGGGGCAGCCACCATTCATTTGAGGTGATCAGGTGTGTTTAGATCTCTTCAGGAGTTCTGTAAGAGTAAACGTTGACACGCACCACCGCTGAGCCATGGAGCAGATTGAAAAGACATCCTAGTATCCCCCACAGTGCAATAATAACTATCCTTCCAGGCTGGCTGTCTAGGCTGAACAGAGCAGTCGAACAGCTGCTGACCCAAGTTTTGGACTGCTGAATTTGGATATTGCTGTGTACCAGTCAGTCTATGGAAAGCCCCGATCTTCACAGACACCGAGAGGTCAGACATCAGATGTGGCAGGATCCATGGTGTCTGACCATATCCATAAATAAGTCTGGGGCTTTACGAACTGTCTTCATATGTGACACATATGGTTGGGGTTTTTTGTTGTTGTTGTTATTATTTCTTTCCCTTCAACAAGGTTTAAATCTACTCAAAACTGGGAGGTGGAAAGAGGGATTTCTTCATTTATAACATCTATCCAATATCACTGCAAGAACATATCTCCACAGTAGTTGTCATCCTCTTGTAGGAGCTTCAAGACTTTTCCTGCATGTTTCAGAAAAAATAAGATTTTAGCAGTAGTGTGGTGATGAACTCTGTGTTAGCAACCTGCTCAGTCTTTCTATGCCTGGATGACAGAACAGACCATTGGGGTCTGATATTTTACACTGAAGAAAGCAAAAAAATAGCTTTCTTCCAGCTCAAATTTATCTAAAATTCCTTTGACCGTACTTTTTAGGAAGTGCTCTTGGACATGAAAACAGCAATCTCACAAACAGCTTCAAGGATGGAACATCCTTTCTATAATCTCTTAACCTGGTTCATGCACACTTTCTTGATAGTTGTAGAGTGGGACAACATATTTCCTGTAGACCTCTTATGGTAGCCAAATTACTTTACACGAGCACAAAAGACCTCCCACCTCTCTGAAAACCTCACCCTATAGGCATCCCTGGAGGGCAAGTCTGCAGCTGAAGCTCTAGGGATGCCAAAATACAAGAATACTTCCTCAGGAAAACCCTGGGTAAACAAAAAGCCTGTGAAACACTCAGGAACAGTTGGGAAAGCACAGCTAAGGCCTCCAGGGCTTATATTCCTCTCAGGTATCCTCTCTAAAACAGTAGGGAGGAGTTGTGGTTTGTAGCTTGTAGTCAACTGGTGGATTTGAGCTGCCTTCAGGGCCTCCACAGGCTGTCAAAAGAAAACAAATGGTTGCTGCTGTGGCTGCAGCCCAGGGAATCGCTTGGGCTGCTGGTCAGTCTTCACACCCCAAACTTCAAACTCAGCAACAAAACAAAACACTGCAAGGAGCTTCTCGAGACATCAACTTCCAGCCCAGGGAGCTGAAGGGAGACAGGTTCTATAAAATGTGTTATGGGAAGGGCCCCAGCCTCCTGTAAAGGTAACAGTCTGCCCGCAAAAACCACTGGTATTTTAGGGAGTTTTCCTGCTCGCAACAACTCCACAAAGCCAGGGTAGACAGCAGGGAGCAGACCAAATGCTGGTCACCCTTCACCACCTCCCACTCCAGCTGCTCCATCTTCCCAAGGGACATCTCCTGAAACAACGGAGCTTATGTCAGGTTGGGGATCTAAAGAAAACGTTTATAAATATGTCTCAAGCCTTTACTGATTTGTGGAAAAGGACTATTCTCTAGGCAAATGACCAATGACTGCCCATAAAATAATCTGTAGAAAAGGCCTAGGATATTAGCAAAATCTTCTCTCCCTTCTTCCATTTCTTAGCTAGAAACCATTATTTAGCTGAGAGTATAGCTGGGAAGCTATAAAGAATTCAAGGAGTAGTCTGTAACCCTTCTTCTTGCTACCTAAACCTGCAAAATTATGTGACTTCAGAGACCTTGGAGGATTAGTCTACATTTCAGGACAACTCAAAAGACTGTGCCATGCCTTAGCACTCTGCCCTGATGGGCCGAGCAGGTGAACACTTGCTTCCAGGGCTGCCTCCAGCACATGAGGCTGCTGCACTGTCCCTCTGCTCCTGCTGACACTGATGCTCTCCAGGTCTCACCAGAGCTTACAGAAAGTGCCCTGGGCTTCACTTTCAGGGACGATTTGGTCCCTATTAGCAACTCTGACAGCAATTCCCCACCTCCTCTCAGGGCAGGACAATATGGATTGCATCTTAAGGGCTGCTCACAAACTTATCAAGTACACCTACTGGCCTTCCTGTTCTTTAGGACACCAAAACAGATTTTAAAAAAAAGATATTTGAAAAATTACTTATTTATGTTCTTGTAAAAATCTGACACACATTTGGAGATACCGATAGTGTTTTTGTGCTTGCTTTTCAGTTTGTGCTTTACCACAAATTTCCTACGGCTGTAAAGGCAAATAACAAGCATGCAATTATCATGGTTTTCATCATTCAGTGGCATTAACTGGCTGGTTATGGTGGCTTTTATACTCCGGTTTGTAGCCACATTCTAACATTCACTCATAAATTTGGTCCCTGAGTCAGATCTATAGTTCATGTCTTATCGTGGTAGATTAATGTTTCCTCTAGCTGTTCTGCACCTTGCCAACCCTGTGTTTGCTCACACTTACTGTATGCATACCCAGAAAAACCTAAAGCAAAACTTAGGCTAAGCGCAGTCAAAACTCAGCATGGATACTGGTGAATGAATGATTCAAAAGAAATATGTTTGACTAAGACTGTTGTTAGATGAGCTTCTAAGGTGTTGGATAGAATACACAAAATTCATTTTGCAGTGAAATCACAGGAGTTAAATGGGACAGATTTTTAAATATCCACACCCACTTACTGGAAAGGGGCTCAGCAGAAAAGGACTTGAATGTGCTGATTGAGAGCTGTCTGAACATGAGCCAGCAGTATGCCCAGGGAGGCAAGGAGGACTAGGTGAGTGGTTATCCCTCTGTACTCAGCACTGGTGAGGCTGCACCTCAAATCTTGTGTCTAGTTCTGGGCTACACGCTACAAGAAAGACATTGAGGTGCTGGAGCATGTCCAGAGAAGGACACTGAAGCTGGGGAAGGGTCTAGAGAGTAAGTCATATGAGGAGAAGAGGATTCTAGGGAACACCTTATCACTCTCTACAACTACCTGAAAAGAGGTTGTAGCCAGGTGGGGATCGGTCTTTTCTCCCAGGCAACTAGAGACAGGATTAGAGGACATAGTCTCAAGCTGCACCAGGGGAAGTTCAGCTTGGACATCAGGAGGAATTTCTTCACAGAAAGGGTTGTCAAACATTAGAACAGGTTGCCCAGGGAGATGGTGGAGTCACCATCCCTGGAATTGTTCAAGAAATGATTGGATGTGACACTTAGTGCTATGGTTTAGTTGGCATGGTGGTGTTCAGGCAAAAGTTGGACTCAATTATCTTGGAGATCTTTACCAACCTTAACAATTTTATAATTTATTTCCTAGTAGAACTGATTTGGCCAAATGATTTAGTGGAGAACCATAGCTGTGCCTCCTCAGTGGGGGACAGATGATGGCGATGGACAAGGGGAAAGGCAAAACTTTCCTTTCACTCTTGAACATCTACACATAAATTTGTGCTTTACTACATTCAGAGGAGGTAAAGATTTGGTTACTTTTTCTATCATTCATTTTATATACTTGCCATTTTATTTAAGAAAAAAATTAATTGAGACTTTTTATGGGGATAATTAAGTTTTGATCAATGGACAATCTCATGGTAAAGAAAAATTTCAAGTCACTAACACATGCACAAATAAAATATTAATTTTAGTTATAAAATTGTAGTTATTAGATTATATTTATTAAATTAGTAATAATTATTAAATTAACAAATAAAATCAGTGGAACATGATTTAAAATGCCCCTTGAAAAGACGTGACTGAAGCTCTTTCAGTTGTAAGGGAAAAACCTGAAAGGAATTTGTTATCAGAGCAAGCAAACTCAGTACAGTTGGGCCAGCCATAATAAAAGCCTTGCTGCCTATTCATTTCGGGTGCAATGGAATCCCAAAAGCATGTGAATCTTGACACAAAACTTTAACTGCATCAGGCACAGGCTCTTTTAAGAGTGCCAGACAGCAGCAAACCCTTTTGTGCAAGGGAAGTTTTTCTGTGAGCTAGGGGGGAAAGGAAGGTTCAGCAACAGAATTCAGAAAGTTACTCTCATCTTCATAAACAGCTCCTGCTCAGAAACTCTGTGGATACAAATTGTCCATAACATATAAAGACAAAACGGCTGAAGAGATGTTTTTTGCAATATACCATGAGCTGTGCTTTTCTTTGCAAGAGATTGCTGTTCTGCAGTGCCCTGATAGGGCATAAAGGTCTTCATATGTTCTGGGACAAGACACATCCTGCCTTATCCTTCAAACTTTGACATAGTACTACAGGATGATTCATACTAAGTAGAATAAAAATGCCAGAAATATATGACTTCAGTGAGTGATCTTTCCTCTTTCCTCCCCATCCTTGCCTTTCTTCCCTCCCAGCTCCAGGAGGTTGGATGATTAGGGGCCTGTAGCATCAAGTATATAATTTCAACTACTACTCCAATAAGTTATAAAAGATTTCCAGATGACAGTGTAAGCCAGAAACCCTGGTTCAATTTCTCAGGATCATTGTTTTCAATTAATACTAACTCAGCACCAGGGTCACACAACTCCTTTTTTCCATAAATCTGCTTCAACTGAGACATTAGGAGCCTTGTCCCCCACCTGCATGTCTTTTAATTTTTTTTTTTCATATATGAATGTGGCAACTCTGAGGTTCAGTGTGAAAAGTTTTGAAATATTAATAAAAAACAGAATCACAAAGGATTGTGGCAAATACCAAATGCACATGTGAACAACCCCAGTTGTTTTTAAACTCTGCTTTCTGCCCAAGAAACGCAGCACTAGAAAGCTTTATAGTCTAACTTTGACTCAGGTCTGGCAGGTGGAACATTTATTAAAAGAAAGGCTGCAATGCCTGGAGGTTTCATTTTCTTGTACAAACATAAGGGTACATTGGAGCATGTGGTGTTGATGATACTGTGGGGACAAAGCACAAACTACTCAGGCCATTAAAAACCCACATCCCAGACTACGCCACATGGCAGCACAGAAGAAAACCCAAGCATTTCTTGCTAACACAAACCAATTAAATTATTTTTAGTTTCTACAAAAACAAAAAACACAGCAAAAAAAGCAGCCACGCTGGTCACTAAGACAATAAGCATTTCTAAAATTAGTCTTGAAATTCTCTAAATATGTGCAAACACACACACACACCCCTACCTCCCCAAAGGAAAATCATAGTAACCATTAGGGTGTCTGCATTTATGACTAAAGAGGATAGCCCAAAGATTTAGATTTAAGGTTGAAGGCTTTATTTTTCATTCTGCTGTTCAAAAGGAATTGTTTTGCTCTTCTTTGCTCCCAATACAATGACCTATGAGGCCATTTTCTGTGACTGCATATTTAGCAGAGTGAACTAATGGATCTATAAAATGCCTTATTTTCTTGAGAAACAAGTTAACATGTATGTCTGCCGGTCTGCATATGGGTATGCACACATATATAAATACAAGAGTGTATGTTTTTGTGTGTTTGCAGATGTGCATCTAAGAATCCCACATACGGACATCAGGGCCAAAAAGAAAAGGAGACAAGGAAAACATCCTTTCATAAACTATGAGTATGCTTAAAAGCAGCCCTGAGATTTTGGAGAGGGTAGCACAGCACTGTGCAGGCTCACACACTGAAAGCATCTGATAAATGTGCCATGATAACACTCACTAAAGAAAGATAACTTGTGGAAGGCTTCACAGTTGGTTATCATAGGACTCCTAGAAACAGCAGAAGAAATACCTACAGGACTTCAGATTACGTGTCAGAGTTCTTTGAAAACTTCCCCTAAAACAATAAAAGATGAAATTGCAGTTCCATTAACATGCAGTGATATGAGCTGTTACTTTTATTACCTGAAATTTAGCTTGATGATGGTTCCTGGAAATTTTGAAAAAATAAAGAGATAATTGTATATTTTTTAACTCTTTGCATCTAGCACCACTATGTAGTTTTCAGAATTGTTGGCTCAGGCACTCTCCCTTTGCAGAGGTCTGGCTGATGGCCTGGGGCAAGAGCAGCTCCTCTCTGAGAGCCCAGGGTGGCTGGATGCTGTCTCCATCCGAGTTCTGGATGGCTCACAGTGGAATCTCTTGAGAGTTGATGCACACAGAGCAGTGGGCATCCCTACATAGATCTAATTCATGTCCTTTGTTACCCTATTTTGTGATATTTCACTTAAAAATCATTGGGTTTTTAAAAGTGGGGAAACTTAGACATTCATTACCCTGTGGGGAAAACCATAGACAATCTCACTGTGTACAACATGCCCAAAGTGAAAGGCCACCCTAATTAGAGGCTAAAGCCATGGACTAGCAAAACATTGGGCAAGGAGGATTTTTTCAGAAAGGAAAAAACTCCTTTTGGGAAACCTTCATTTTTGATGTGGCAAGGAATCTGTGTGGATCCCACATGCCACTGCACCCTCTTTAAGGAAATCACTTACTAAAATAGACTGCTACAAGGTCCACCCCAACCAACATGGCTAGAGGAAATGACTAGGGGCAGGCAGACCAAGCAAGCCAGCCAGCTGCAAAGATGCTCAACAGGGGAAATGAGCACTCATGGTGGAGAACAGTAGCCAGTGTGGAACCTTGATGCAGAACAGCTTAGTAGCAGCAGGTCTCAATGACCTGTGGGCAACTTCTTTCCCCACCACAGTACTCAAACAATAACATTTTACAGCCATATGTCCTCCACAACCAGCCTTCACTGAGTGGGATGACAGATGGGGCAGGATGTATTCTGCTGGAGAACAGCCCCTGGGTAGGTCAGTTGTCACCAAGAGCTTTCTTGGGGCATTCATTGATGCTCCTCTGATGGTTTTGGAAGGACTTGTATTTTGCTTCTCATGCTTCTTTCCATGGTTCCATGTTGCCTGCCATGAACACAGTCCTACATTATTGTGGCAAGGCTTGGCTCACCAGCATCTGCTCCTCCAGCATCTGCTCCTCCAGCTCTGTCTGAGCACCAAGGAAAACAAATCTTTGCCCTCCCTCTTGCCAGCCCCTCCGATTTCCCACTGTTAGCTCAGCAGCACTGCCTGACACAGCCCATCACCTTCAGTGACCTCCTCCTATACAGGCTGGATAAGCCTCGCAGGCTTAGCTGATACATCTTAGCAACACGGGGGAATATATTTTGTCTGCATTTTCTGCACTGAAAACTTCATATGGGTTGTTCCTGTGATGATCAGGAAGCAACCCAAATTTAAATTCATGTCCATCCATACATGGTGCTGTTTAGTCTTAACTTCTGGTGGTTCCAAGCTATGAATCTTCTGAATTTGTCTATTTTTATTCCTTCTGGGTTGTTAGGTCCTTTCCTAACAGTGGTAGTATACTTCAAATCTGAATCTCTTACTTGTTATCCCCAATACTTTGCAATGACAGTACTTTTTTTTTTTTTTTTTCAAATTACAGGGGTTTAGTTATTATGAGAACACTTTGAATAAAAGTGCCTTCTGACAGCAAAGAAAACATGGCAAGTTCAGTGGATGACAAAAAAAATTATTTATTATCATGCCACTGATTACAAAACTGCCCAAGCAAGTTCTTGAACACCCTTTTAAAATTCCTTGTTAGCAAAGTTGTTTTGTCAGATCACTGGCTTTGAAGTCTAATTTCATGGAATCTGAGCAATCATTTCCTTAGCAAAGGATGGTCAAAAATGGCAAAGTCCACTAGCCAGTCCATAGAACACACCCCACAAAGGTATATAACACAGATTTTTTAAAAAAATTTAATTATAATCAATCCGTTACATTAATGCTTTCATATCTTTTTTTAGGATTTTCATTTTAGCTGTGTTTATCAACAGAATTTCACTTCAGTGAGTTTCAAATCTTCCTTCAGTATATGCCAGAATTCGGGCTAAACTCTTGGCTTGACAATTCATGTTGCTGACTCCAGGGAAAATGGAGCTGCTTATTTTAATTAAAACAAATTATTCTATAGTCTGGGTTAACAATTATTTTTGAAACCAGCAATTTCACGGATTTTTATCTGCCTTTTGCTTCAAATTTAATGATGACTCTGCTGTCTGTCTTCCGACCTCATCCTTCAACACCCTGCTCTCCCAGTGAGTCATTTCAGAAAATTCCCCTGCAATCGTCTGGTGTACTGATTTATGTCTAACTAAGGGAGCAGCTGCCTGGGCTCCTGCTGTCTATCAAATATAGCACTTATTTTAAAGAGTCAATTGCACAGGTATCATCTATAAACCCATTAAAGACCTCTGCTATTTCTGCTTTTAATGGTACAAAATTTTCTCTTGTAAAAAGTTTAATGTAATACCAGAAGGATTCTATTTGTTTTGCAATGTTAAACAGCTCTTTTATATTAATCCCATAATATTGTATTCCATTGCTGGCATACACTTTTTGTAGAACAAAGGTACTAAAAATTCTTTATATTCCATGTAACATGAAAACTGGATAAAAATTCTTACATTTCATTTTTAAATTTTATGAAATTAAAAATGTTAATGCATTCTATGCATGAAAATTTGTAATAAGCTTGTATTACATACTGTGTTATATACATAGACCATACCAACCATGTGAGTACGTAGTCTCCCTTTGTGAGCAAAAGTCCTCTCAGAAGTAATTTTTGGTCACATAAATATAAAGTTTCCAACCCCATTTTGACCACTGGAAAACAAAATATATTTATTTTATGCCTAATCATTGTAACAAGACCCTATGTCTGCATTGTGACACCCACAGCAGATGATGAGATGAAGTGCAGTTAATCTAGAAAAGGTAAAAGCTTACAAATGAAGGGGCTGGCTAATCACACTTTGTGGAAGTTATAAGCATATAGTCCAGATACATAACCCCAAAAAACTTACTCAAAACCCTAAAGAAAAACTCCTGTTGCCCTCAGTGTAACATTTCCCGTATTTATCATCCCTGATTTACACATTTACATAAATTTTTGCATTACATTTTTCTCAATGAATGATTCTGTAGCACATGCCTTTAAAAAGAAAGAAAAAGAATAAATCTGCATTTAAAATATTTTCATATACGAAACGGGTGAAGTCCTTTTCAGCTAAGACAAATCACAGAAGTGTCCCAACCTTCAGGTGTGACAGTAGTAATTACCCCATGGGTTTCTTGAGCAAAGAGGAAAACTCGGTTTTCTTGCCCAAACCACAAAGATGTAAGACATTTGAGAGAGCAAACAGATTTTGAAGGCAGTGGACAACTTCAGCCCCTTAGGCTGGAAGAGCTACATCTGGAGCTACAAAAAGCTACATCTGTAGAACTGTCTTAAAAGCTTCAGCAGTTGGGTAGAATTTAGAGACAAAAGCTCAAATACATCAACAGACCTTGGTAAATACATTTGTACAAAGCTCACAAAATAAAAACAAAGCAAGTACTACATTCAATGCTAATCCATTGTAGAATATGCACTTCTCATGGGTTTGTGCTTTTTTGTCTGATGTGGTTTGTTGTATCCATCAGTAAGTCTTCCAGGATGGAAAAACACCAACCAACTTGCTTTTAGAGTGTTATTGCAATGATGATATTATTCTTTGGTTCAGAGTCTCACAAGATGTAGTTTTGTGATCATAGAAGTCATGTCGTGGTGGAAATCAACTTGCAACAAGTTTGAACAGTCTAATTGACTTCCCTTAATGTCACTTCTTTTTATGGGGGCCACACTTACTGCCTCACTAGTCATATTGCATTTACTTTCAGAGTAGGGCACAACAATGCTGCAGGATGCAAGTGTCTATGGATTGGTATTGGGTGTTATTCTGTTCATTTGACTCTTGTGTGCTTCAAAGCTGGTTAGCATTACTGTTCCTGCTAAGCAGACTCACAGGTGATATCATACACTGTATTTCCTTCTAGCTCTCTGGATGTATTTCTCTTCTGAGGCTCAACTGAGTAAATCAGACAGTAAAGTGCTGGCAAAGATGTGGGCCAGGAGAATCTTAGAACTAAGTCTTCTACTGCACTGGAGTCAGCAGTGTGGGGAACAAAAGCTCTTTCAAATCATTATCAAAACCAGTTTTGCTGCTGCAATGGGCACTTAGCTACCCCTGCACCTCTCTAATAACTACTAGAAGTACTACTTTGGTGCTCTCAAACCCTCCATGTGACTGCAGACATATCCACTGCCTTCTCAGCCTGTCACTGACCATGTAGGCATGGTCACTATCCCATTGCTTCCCAGTGCTCCACAACCACTTGGTCACTGAGTCATTCATCTGCAGATCCGTGTTCTTTGTTTGACCTCCCACTCATCTAGTCTTAGACTGTTGCAAAACTCCAGCTCAGGCAATGCTGAGAACTGTCAATGTTAGTGTTTTGTGGAGATAAAGTTTGTTTTCCTGCCTTCTATTCTAGAAATTTCTTTTTAAGCAGTCACAGACACATCAAGAAACATCTGTTTCAACCCCTTCAGCACCCGCAGATATCACCATGTCCCTAAATTCTATCAAAAACCCCTGATGCATGTGCCAGAATAAGGATTAGGAAATGCCTTAGGAAATTCCACTTGCAAGTTCTCAGGCTGGCACAAAAAGATGAAAGGCCTAATTTTGGTTGCTTCATTCTTCAGAAAAGGCAGTTTTATCACCATCAGCCTCAGCAATAAGCATTTCAAACCAGCAGGAATTTATTAACAGCACTCTGAGCATCTCATTTCTTCAGAGAGACTGGTGACAGCAATGTCTAGTCCCCATCTGTCCCATGGGGTTTCTTGTACAATCAGAGAGAGATGTCTGCTTTTGTTCACAGCCCACACATGGGCAAATAAAGCTCTCCTCTTCATTCCCTTCTCTCCACATCTGATAATTATTCAGAGTTCAGTGTGGTGGAGTGAAATCAGCAGCCCAAGGGTTATTAGCTGGGCCTGGATGCTCCTTACACTCTCTTTGGGGATGACCCTCCACTCTGTATGATGCTGCTATGGTCAGCATGACTGGCAAAAGATAATGGCTACTGACATTTGTTTGGTAACCAATGCATTAATAACAGCTAGCTTTTCTGTGATAATAGTCTAAGTACCTGCAGTTGAGCTTAACTTCACTTTCCAATGGTTCTTTTTCAGTCTTGGTCTGGATGCTGAGGCTTGTGTAAGCATAACATAAATGCAGCTGGAAGCATATCTGCCCTTTGGACTCCGCACTTGCTCTTCCCAGAAGGTCTGTCTTATTATTTCTGTTCAAAAATACATGAAGTTGGCTGCATGCCTAGATCTACATCTGGTGCCTAAAAGGCAAAATAACAATTTGCTTCAACACTGTATTTGGAGATGACAGAGGACAAGAAGGAGCTGATGCTGAGAAATTCTGTCATGGAACTGAGCAGCCATACACTGTAGCTTGAAGATGATGGGCCCAAGAGCAGGAGCCAGGAAATAGAACTCTGTCCTTGTATACACATCCTTGAAAAAGTAAACTGTGGTAGACTAAAATGTGATTTTTCTCTTTTTTTTTCCAATATTCCACCTGCTTCTAATTATATTTATTGATTACTTTGCTTGTTGAAGTCCTCCAGAGGTGGAGCACAGTTCATTCTACATAGACTAAAGAAAATTTGTGCCAACTTGCCACTTCTACTCTGAATATTTCTTGAGGGTATTGAGACAGTCTCTTGGTACCACACCTCTCTCACACTTCCATCCTGAAAAGTAGCTGAGGAAAAAGTCTGGTGTCCCTGATCTCTTGTATAATCAAGACAGCATGAGGAAAACGTGTACTTAACTGATCCACAGTCAAAGACTTAATGTAGTGAGAATGTTTTGCATACTGTCAGCATCTTGGCTAGCTAATAACTAACCTGTAATAACTATCATGTTCTTACCACAGGATGTGAAGCCTCCTAATTTTTGCGGGATAGATGATCAGCTTTTGCAGGATGGGTATTTCCGTGGATGGGATCCTGTTTTGCTCAAGTATGCCTCTGTGAAATAAAACTCAGCCCTTTCCCAGGCTTGAGATCTGCACTGAAAGGAAGACAATGTACAGTCTTCTTAGACTGTTGACCAAGTGAATTTTTCTCCCCTCAGACTATTATTTATCCAGGATTATCCGTCTGAGTTTTCAGTCACTCTCAGTCCTGGCATTACTTTGGATGCCTCTTTAGGGAAATCAATGTTCATGCTACTTTAAAACAGCTTTATAGCAGAAATGAATGTTCCAAATATCATCTATGTACTGTGGCCATAATACATTGTGGATGTATTTCTATAAATTCACCCTAAAATAGTCCAGAGAAAGAACAGACGGAAAATATTTTTAAAGTCTTCATAACAAATCCCAAGCAATTTCCAGAAACTATGTCAGTTAGTATAATAACATTTGCACCCACAGTTCAGCCTTTTTGAAAGATTTGATATTGTATGTTCGGGAGTTCTTAGTCCTGTATTGCATTTCTACAGCTTTTGAAGTCTCACTTAAATTTTGGAAAGTGAAGCTATTGGAAACTTGGCTATTTCCTTGTATTTGATGGCCAACCAAAACACTGGATATGTCTTGTCAGATGTAAATGATAGGATAGGATGTTCTGATGTGTGTGTTTTAGCGACCAAATCCTTGTTTGTAGAGGTTTTATGTTGACATGGGAATCATGCACCACTTCATCAGTAATTTCACTCTCAAACCAAGGTAATTATAATAAAATACAATAGAGTAGAACCAAGCCACAACTGAAACATTAGCTTTCTATCCTGGCCCATCACTTGTGAATGAGATGTGAAAAGTTCAGGCTTACCGTAACTCTTCACTAGTGCCCAATACACAGGATTTCAATCAGTAAAAACAAATATTCTCTAGTCCTTACTGATTTTTTTATTATTTTTTTTTTAGGTTGCAAGCAGTACAGCCCATAAAAACACTGCCACAGTTCTATGAACACATGACTTGCTTAGCTTTGTCTGCTTTCTTAGATGCTACTAAAACATCAATAGAACATAGTTTTATGACTTGCCCATCTCTTCTAAAGCTTCCTTTCCTGATTGTCTTTCTGTATGCCTGTCAGATGAAACATGCTTAGCTGGATTCCTTCTTACTAAGGTACCTACTAAACAGAAAAGCTTCTGACACATTTCCATTAATCCATACTGTCATTTTTTCTCCCTTGCTTTGCTGCTTTGTTGTCTGCAATTCTGGCAGCTTTGCCATTCTTTAACAGTTCCTCAGCTGTATCTGTTAACCTTGTGAATTTAGGGCACAGGTAACAAATTTACTGCAATGCCATAATGTGATTCTTACATTCTGAATATCAGAACAATCCTAACAATAACCTCTGGGAGATCCACACACAGGTCAAAAGTCAGTAACTCAGTTAGTAACTGCTTTACAGATATTGATTTGGTGTCTTGCTCTTGCAATACCTGTTGGAGTAGTTTGTACTCACCTGCACTTCCACAGCTACCACTCTCCTTTTCCAGGTATGTTGCCACACTTATGCAGTCTGATCCCCCTTCAAAAACAACAGCATTACTGTGCACTTGCCAAGTGAGTTGTTCTCATTAACTTTAAGAATTAACTGACGTAAATAAAATGAAAGGGGATTTGTCCACACTTCAACAGCAGTTCAGGAAATTAAAATGTTTCTGTAATTAGCTCTAAATGTATCATAAGTAAAGTCTTCAGAAAATAAGAGGAGGGAAGATTTTGGTTACAGTTATGGCTTAGGCTGGAGAAATATTAAGTAAGCTTACTTTGGCCCTGATACATTCTCCAGTTTTAGTGTTGTTCCTGTTTGCTTCATTTGAAATTTCCTTCTAAAACCAAACACTAGCTTTAACCAGAGCAAATGTGCACCCATTCCCTGTACCATGTGGAAAATAAAAATAAAAAAAAATGTAGGCTTAGATCCTAAAGGCTGGGAAGAAAACAAACCAATCAATCCTAGTTCTTCACAGAGGCTCAGGCAGATAATACTTTTAAAACAAACTTTGTCTGAGAAAGACTTTCTCCTTTGGAAGCTGAGATCTTCTCTTTGAAGGCTGTAACCCGGTGCTCAGAATATGGTCTACTGCTCCTGCCTCTAGGTCTTTGCCATCTTCTGCTGGGAGCAGGTCTGCAGATACTTATGAAAGTATTTACCAGTAGATGTGTAAGTACATTTCTGCACCTCTCCATTCACAGATCCTTAATCCTCACTATAAAAATCTGTAAGACATTTAAAGATGCAGTACCACTCATTGCAAACAAATTACAGTTGAATGCAATTTCTTCATAAAACAGAAGATATGGTATCTATGTATTACTTATTTACTATCTGTATATCGACCTGTGGGCTACTAATTTGTCTAAAGCCCTTTTTGCACTAATCTCCTCGAACTGCCTTTCTTCTCCCACTTTTATATCTGTCCTAGGGCTGCATAAAGAGTGGCCTCTTAACTTTGCAGTCCTCATATGTAGCCTTCAAACTGATTATTTTATTTGGTACAAGAGCAAGATAGTTATTCTATTCTTTATCTGATGCCTTATTTGTGAAATTATTGCTCCAAGAAAAAATCTGCCTTTGAGAGTCCCTATTTTAGCCTTCCTGAGATAAAGCTACTACACTCAAACATTTGTTGTCTGCATCATAAGCAGCTCAACAAAGTGGCTTTCAAATTCTGCATCCTTGAAGAAGGTCCTAAGATTGTTCTCTGTCAATACAGTGGTTAGCAAAACAGAGGTGTGGATGTTTTTCAAAGCTTCACAAGACCTGAAATGATAACCCTCTGCATCCCTTCACCAGCCAACGCATCTGCAGAACCCCAAAGGCTTGGTGATAACGTGCTGGGGTGTCCACCATCCTTAAAGGCAACATCTGCTTTCACATGTGGTCAGGCACCAGTTTTTGGCAGATGTGCTGCCTGGTGTGGGAAAGGCTTAAGCTGTCAAAGCCATTGTGCAGTGGCAGCTGCCAGCTTGGAGCCGAATACCCACCCATTAATTGCATACATGTTTCTCTCCCTCAAGGGCAGTCACAGAAAAAGAAAAGACAGTATTTCACAGTGAGGAAGTAACGACATGTAGCTGTGAACACCCTTGGGAAATGCATAATTGCAGCATGGTTCTACTGTAAATAACAGGAAAGAAGTCAGTGAATCCAGGAGGAAGGGATCTTTTCCATCAGCCCTTGCTCTGTGAGCAACATACCCACCACATCTTCCCTGGCCTACTGGTGTGTGGCAAGATGCAACACTGCCCATGGCAGGAGGGCTTCAAGAGAAGTTCCATGAGGTATTCCTGAGCAAAAGAGGCTTGTGTGAATGAAGTCACAACCTGGAAATAATGCCAATTTCTAATAAGGTGTAAGTTCAAAATCAAAGCCTGTCACCACAGAGGACAGTTTTGTGGGCTCAATGCCACGAGATGACAAGAGTTTCTCCTGTGTGCTGGAAAAGGAATGGGCTCTGTTACCTAAACGAAGTACCAGTCAAAACATTCCTCAAAAATCAAATCCAGCTCCCACAGAGTCAATGACATAGGCTGCAGCCCACAGGTGCCTGCACTGCTCTGTGCTCTTTACCTAACAGATGGGATTTCCCATCATACTGAGGGGCAGTTTTAGGTTTCCATATCACACACTGAAAAAGACAAGAATTTCCTTCCCCATTTCTGTAGTACAGAGCAGAATTCACTACAGCATCAGAACAGCAGCCTCTCTACCTTTTTAAGTAGCCCTACCAAGCACATGATTTTGCAACTGAAATAATTATCTTTAGCATAAAGTGCCTCAAGCTGTCACCACTTTATGTTTACAGTTCCTTTAAACTCAAAGCAGTTTGGTTTTTTTTTTAATTTTATTCATCAGGTTTAAGAATTCTTAGTTAAAAATACAAATTGTTACTAACATTTGTTTAAGCTATGGAGAAGCTTCATTTTCTAAAACTATGATTAGATATTTGAAGCTGATAATTTTGTTACATCTCCTTTGACTTGTATTCTCTCATCAATATAATGTCTATACAGTATTTTCTCACTTGTATTACTATCAATATATGCCAATATAATATTATACAAAATTCATCACTATAAATATTTGTATGATTTTAAAGTTGGAGAATTATTGCAAATAAATTACAGCTGAATGCAACCTCAGCATAAAGGGAAATAAAATGTGGTCTCTGCTCTCACATACGAAGCCTTTTTCTCTAATACATATGTGAAGAAAGATTATCCTCTCGATGACTTCTTAATTAATTTCTTTATACAAATTAATCTACATGGGTACAACTTATGAAATGAAATGCAATATATTTCACTAAGAATCCTTCTATGTTTGTAATACATGTGAATTTGATCTGTTGGATCCAGACCTGTTTCCTGAAAGTTACAGTCCACTGTGATACAGATGATGAAAATGCCTCCTCTGATAAAAAGGATGGGTGCACAAAACAAGGAGTTTCCCCTGTGGTGTGTTATTACCTGGAAAGAAGGCAACACTGCTGGACAAAAACCTGGAAATAATGTTTCCTGTTCTTTTTTAAAGCCTCTACAAGAGGCAGCTCAAATACAGCTGTTGTGGGTCAGACACTATTTTTTAAACTTTTGTAGATTTCTTTTTCCTTCTCTTTGTAGTGCAATGGTTCGGGATTGCTAGACAACTTTAAGGACAAGAACAGAGCAGTGTTTTAGCTTGGCTGACAACCAAACGATAAGGTATTTCACGCTTCTGAAGGCCTTTTGTCAGCGTGTGCTGCTCTTACCCATCATCATCTCACCTCCAGCATCCTGCTGCTACACAACTGAACTCACTTTCGTCCCTCCCGGGGTGCCTTTCCCTTGCTGAGAGAGGCTGCTGTTCCCTGCATATCAGTGCTTGTGGCCGTGCCGAGCCACAGATGACTGCCGGTGTCCCCTGGCACCCCGCAGGACAGCAGTGTCACCGCGCACGGAGGTGACAGGCAGGGCTGGCTGCGGGGACAGCGCTGGTGTCGCGGCTGTGCCGGCCGGGAGCAGGAGCTGCAGCACGCCGGGATGCCCAGGAGAGGGGGCTGCCCGCCCGGCCCGGCTGCAGTCCCCGAGCCTTGCCCAGGGCGTGCGGGAGCCCCTGGAAGGCTGAGCAGCGCCCACGGACACGGCTCTGCGGCTCCCGGGGTAAGGCACCGCCGGGGCGCTGGGCAGCGGGGGAGAGCCCTGCCGAGCACCCCAAAGGGGTTCCGATGTGCTCCCTTGGTTTAACCCCAGCTGGACACTAAGCACCACGCTCCCCTCCCCCTGCCCCACCCCGTGGGATGGGCAGGAGAATAAGGGAAGGGGGAAAATAAATCGTGGGTTGCGATAAGGGCAGTTTAATAACTGAAACAAAGTCAAACAATCATAATTGTAATTATTATAATAAAATATAATAATATTGGAGACTGATGATAATAATTGTAAGGAAGAAAATCTAACCCCGGGTGATGCACGATACAGTTGCTCATGTCGCAGTGATGAATGCCCAGCCTGTCCCCGAGCAGCGGTCAGCCCCTCCTAGCCACCTTCCTCCAGTCTGCATGCTGAACATGATGTTCTGTGACATGGAATATCCCTCCACCCAGCTGTCCTGGCCATGTTCCCTCTCAGCTTCTTGTGCACCTGCTCTCTGGCAGAGCACTGGACACTGAAGAGTTCTTGACTTTGAGTAAGCACTGCTCAGCAACAAGTAGATCATCAGTGCAGTATCAACATTATTCTCATACTGAATCCAAACCACAGCACTGTACCATAAGACAAAATCCAACTCTATCCCAGACACTACCAGGTCATATGCTTTATACCCCACTCAGGCCAGAAGGGACTTTACAAGTGGCTAATCTGAAGAAGGTCCTGAACGGCAGCTTCAAAAAGAGCATCTCAGTTTCAAGTGAGCCAAGATCCAACTGAAAATGCATCCAATGTATTCATGAGGTCCATGTATACTGTTTTAGAAAACAAACCTGAACTGCATTGGAATTGCCTGAGAAAATGCAGTTGTGAGAACCATAGAAAAGCTGGAAAGGACTACATGATATCTTTCAGATAGGAGTAGGATAAAAGAACAAAAGCTTCGATAAATTTGATTACAGATAATTAAAAGATGGGTTCTGCAATTTATTCTGCTGGTTTTGTGCACAGTGTTTTGGCAGAAAGGGCTGTAGATGTTTTAAAATCCACTTATGTGATCATGTGCTAAAGCATAGCCAAAAAAAAAATAAAGGAGAAGGTTTAGTCACTTGAAATGTTCAGTTTCCTTGCAACTTGCATTCTTCTTTTCTCATTTTTCATTTTTGGTGAAGCAACATGTCAGCATTTTCAACCTTTCTAAAACTGACAGTGCTTTAACACATTATAATCTAATAGTTCAGTATATTTCTGTTCAGAAAATGTTATTGAACATAACTGGAGGCTGAGAATTTTGCATATATGGAAATTATCCATGAAACAGTTGATTTCTTGCTAGTGCTGCATTGTTAACCATGTAAATCTGAAATTTGAGAGGTACTGACTGTCTACTGAGGTGATGATAGTCAGACTGATAATACCATATAACTGCAAATTTGTTTATTGAAGGTTGCAGCTGTACCTAACTCTGTTGGTCTGCTGACTCAGACTTTGCAGAATGAGCATTATAAATACTTCCTGGGTAAAGTCCAGTTTGGTGAAAAACCCTATCTTGCTTACAGAGCAGTTTCTGTACAATAATCCAGACATATTTCCTCTTCTAGCAGAGTAAAATGTGACAAAGGGTCACACTTAAAATCTCTGGTCTAGGGTGGTGGGTTTTTTCTCTTTTCCTGATTTTTACTTCTCATTTTTCACTGAAACATTTTAGTTTCAATACGTCTGGTCACGTGAATAGCAAAAATAATGTCTTCCTTTTAAAGCTTCTTGAAACACCCAGGTATTTATTTGATCCTACAAGCATATACATGTATTCCTAGCAGATATATTTCCATGCATAAAGAAACTTGTTTAGGCAGAAACCATGGACAGTTAAACACAGAAATATATAAAAATATGTCTTTGGTTGTGGCTTTGCAGCTTGAGCATTGAAAACCACTGATGCACAGGAATATGAACCTTCCAACACATCCTTGTAAGTATTGAAGTAGTTCCTTTGATTTCAAAGGAGGTCTGGGGGTGTCATGACTCTACATCTTCATGGTTATATTTAGACACCACTTGTAAATACTGGAACGTGTGTGCATATTCTGTTGCAGAAACCAACCCACTCATTTCAACTGTTTACCACAGCATTAAAGGACAGGAAGAAATAGTTTGAGACATTTGTATCAGAAAGTGATTCATCTTACAGCCACTTGCTTGATGTAATGAGGCCTCCTAGAGGTACCTGTTGCAGTGCCCAGACTTTACCTTAGAGGATTAGCTGCTGTGAAAACACTGAACTCATGTCCCTAGGCCAGCATAAGCAGCAAAGAGTTGTGACCTGCCTTGACTCTGCCTTTAGACCTGCTCACTGCCCTGGGTGAGGGATCATGTTGAAACAACCCATATTTCAGCCCCAGCACAGTCTAGAGAGCTCTATACTGCAACCCATCTCCTGAAAAAGCCAAGTGACAAGAAAGCTTTCTTGCTCCTTCCAAACTCCCCTCCACCTGTATTGCAGACTGACACATCCTCTTTCCAAAGATGAGCATTAATAAGCTCTTGGGCATATTTGCCTCCATTTGGCATCCCTCTTGTCCTCCTCCTGCTACAGTTTAAGACTGAGGAATCTTTACAAAGTAATTCACATCACATGGCCTTAAACATATTTTACTTATTTTCTGTCAAGTACCAATAGCACTTTTGAACATGGAAAAGAAGTACTGAATCCTTATGGTCTCTCTCCAGAAAGAAAGAATATAAAGTTGAGAATAACCATATTGAGAACAACACTGAAACATTAATCTGTACTGGTTGCTAGCTACTTATTCTGCCAAATAATGTATTATTGATACACACTTTTTACAATGGGAGCAGAGCTAAAGATGGAAAAATACTAACTTAAATAGAAGCAAAGGAAAATCAAAATGAGGAAGGCTTTAGGATGTAAATTATGAGTATTGCTACTGTGCTTCTCTTTTCATTTTTCTTGCTTCAGAAGATTACAGGCCCTCTCTCCTTAATGTCCTGTAATAGGCACACACGAGCACAGTTCAAGGTAACAATTTAAGTGGAATGTTGTCTGAAACCCACATGCAACCTGCTCCACTTCTTTGGAAGGTGGAGCAGGCACTCCATTACCTGCACATGAAATTCAATTGTTCAAACTTCAGCATCAGGACAGAGAGACATGTCTCTGCTAATAAACCAGTTTTCCTGATTTTGCCTGGGATAGAGTTAATTTTCTTAGCATTCGGTGGTTTGGATTCGGTATGGGAACAATGCTGGTGGCACACTGATGTTTTGGTTGTTGCTGAATAGTGCTTACCCTGATTCAAGGACTTTTCAGTGTCTCAGACGTGCAAGAAGCTGGGGGGAGGGGGGGAGCAGGGCGAGGACAGGCGACCCAAACAGGCTAAAATGTATATTCTCTACTATACAACATCAGTATCTAAACTCAGGGGAGTTGGCTGGGAGCTTCTCATTTTTGCTTGATGGACTGGGCATCTGTCAGCAGGTATTGAGCAATTGTACTATGCATCACTTCTTTCTCTTGTGTTTTACTCCTCCCAATATTTTTTTCCTTTATTTTTTATATATCTACTTTGTTTCTATTACCTATGTTGCTAAAACCTATGGGCTTTACATTTTGCCTGAGTCTCCACCCCATCCCAGTGGTGGAAAGGGGGAGTGAAGAAGCATCTGTGCGGTATGTAGTTACCAGCTGGAGTTAAATCACAAAGGCAGTGTTGAAGAAACTGCAGAGTCCTTCCCTACATGACCTAACATTGCCTGTCCTTCCCTATGTTCAGATTCACTGACAGGGAAATACCTCTGCACAGCCTGCAAAAACTAGTCCATTAGTCCATGCTCAGCAGACTTTTTCCAAGTCTGCACTCTAAATATCCTCTCTCTGGACAGCATTACAAATACAAGATTACCTGGGTAAATTTCTTCAAAAGGACTTTCAAAGCCAACTTCTATATAACTTAATCATTCTGAAGTCAGGCCCTGAGTGGTTACTGAATGTAAATCCAAAAATCTCTCAATTCCCTACTCAGAAGCAGAAGTAGATTATAAACTCCCAAAATTAATTTGTCATTTAGCTCACTAATATGATCTGAAATTACAGCATCCAGTAATAATACTCTGTGTGATACACAATAAAATATTTTGACTCACAGTTCCAAATAGATTAGAAAACATAGCCTTAGCATATTGTGCTAACACTTTAATTACTAACTGTCTTTAGTACAGCTTAGTAAAGTCTTCTCAACAAATCCGACTTGAATTTCCTTGATTAATGCAAGATGTCCTTGTAGCAGGAACTGAAACAGTTCTTCACCCATCAGGATCCCCTCTATACACCCTGCAGAACAGGAAAAGCAGAACAAATACTGTTTGCTCCACAGTAAGATTCTGTAAGACAGTATTTTGACAAACCTTGCAGAGGAGAGGAGATAGGCCACCTAAAAGGAGGCAGAGACTCCAACATTAATTTGACAGAAGAATTTGTTATCTTAAGACAGAGATTTTTCATTTCTATTAGATCTGATCCAAGATCCCTTTTCCCTCTCCCTTCCATAGCTGCCTCATGCCTTTCCCTTAAAGCCAACTATTAATTTCCCTATCATTCTACCTCTCTATAACTTAAACTCCCTCAGTGCTCACCAGTATTCTAGAAGGGTTGTCAAAAGGATAGGAAGATTGAAGAAAGAGTCAAGTTGCACTTTCAGATAAAAATAAATTAAAAAGGTGTTTTCTCTCTTGATCCCAGTTCTACTTTAAATTACCCCTAATGTTCAAAAATATATATTATTTGAAAGTACCTGAGTGTTTGCTTGATATAAGTAGCTAGAATTGTTAGGTTGCAAGCTGAACTTTATCTGAACTCTACAGCTGTGCAGTTTAAGTCAAAGATGGATTATAGTGAAACCTGGAGCTAGCAGTCTGAACACTAATAATATTTAGGATAGACAAAGCTGGCAGCTTAGATATTACTTAAAAATTAATAGCTAGAGTGGACAGCCCATAGATTGTGGTATATGAACTGTAACAATCATGTTACAACACAGACTCCAGAAGTGACCGAAACCCCCACCGAAACTGACATAAGAGGATGTGAAGATGACCACATAGCAATCACTTGATAATGAAACAGCAAAGCAATGAAGAGGGAGAAGAACCCAGACACTAACCTGGCTCTTGGTCCAGACTGCTGCATGAAGGGTGGGGAGTTTAGATAGCAAAGGTATAACTGCCCAGGGATTTCTTTGTTCGTAGTCCCGTGTTTGAGGTACCAGATATCATAATTATTTGTGCCAATAAACATACTTAATGGAGATGAGAGTCCAGTGTCAAAAATTTCTAAAATGTCTACATTTTCAGGAATTTAGGTTTGGGGTTTTTTGGGGTTTTTTGCTACTCTTCTAATCCTATATCTAGTATAACTACAAAATGGAAGAGCCATGCTAGAGCTACAATCTAATTGCCTTCTACTTAGTCCTTTCCTTGAAGACAGATGTCCTTTTTGCCATTAAGCAGCAAGATGTCTATCAGGCCTAAGTCTCAGCTGGTTATAACTATTAAATATATAATAATTTTTTATAGGATTATAACAAATCATTCCATCAGGAATATGCAGGAATATTGAGAGAGTTCCACTTGACTTGTGACGTTAACTGGTTACACACAACTTGTCCAAGCTTTAGTTATCTCAAAGCTAGCCTCTATTTATTTGCTATATTTTCAAGATATAACACTGGGCTTTTTTCATAGTTTGTAACTACTGATGTGGCCTGAAAACAGTGGCTTCTCATGTTATCACAAAATATGCTCCTAATCTATTCAGCTAAATTTCAACCATGCTTTATTCCAAGAAATGTTTGTTTCAAAGTATGCCATGACAGAGGGTTGCTGCTTTCATTTTGCAGTGAGTTAAACAACTTGTGGCAAACCTATTTGGTGACAGGTAATTCAAATACAGGCTGCCAAAAGTCCTTCTCTTTTATTTGCATGAAAAGTAATAGTAATTTCTAAAAATAGTGGCCTGACTCAAAGTGTGAGGTGATCTTCAGTACAATAACCAAAAAAACCACCAAAACCAAAACCAAATTTACAAATTAATGTGAACAAATGTGGGTAAAAAGCATAAAAGTGTAAAGTGATTGTGTGTTTACAAACTTAGATTAAAAAGTGATTACCAAAAAAAAAAAAAAAAAAGAAAAATCTCGCAAGATTTTCCTCATACCAAAAGAATTCCTCTCCCTTCCCATTACTGAGAGGTAGTAGTGGAGCAGACATTTTATTGTGAGTTCTGGGTTTGTGGAACAAAGATGAAGCAATTCACCTCAGCTATCATTTACCATAATGGGGGTTTGAACCCCCCAGGTTGAACACCCCAGCACTCAGCATCACCTACTGCAGCCACTGGGCACTGATGTCCCTGAAGACACTGGGGTCTAGCGGAGGGACCCAGGCAGGGTGCAGTACGTGACCTCTAGCTGGATAGTTCCTGGACCTATATTTTAACCCTTCTTCCTCCACTTTGCTGCTATAATGCAGTAGCTGTGATGAGTTTTATTTTGTTCTTTTTTTCTTGTTATAACTTGATATGTACAGCAGAACACATCTCGCTACATTTCTTTGTCAGTACAGTTTTGTCATGGAACTAGGCTGCCTCACTGAACTGCAGACAGACCTTACCACATATGTGTTTGACAAGGTTTGGGCTTCAATAAGGATGAAGATAACGCTTTCCAAAGGAAAGGATTATTTCCTTCAGTGGCCGGATGGTTGATTTTCCATCATATTTTCACAATGCCAACTACACTTGGATCCCTTCTCCAGCAACCAGTGACAGGACATGAGGGAATGGCCTGAAGTTGTGCCAGGGAAGGTTTAGGTTGGATATTTAGGTGGGATATTAGAAAAAGGTTCTTCCCCCAGAGGGTGGCTGGGCACTGGAACAGGCTCCCCAGGGCAATGGTCACAGCACCAAGCCCGAGGGAGTTCAAGAATCATTTGGACAACACTCTCAGGGACATGGTGTGACTCTTGGGGATGGTCCTGTGGAGGGCCGAGGGTTTGGGCTCAATGATCCTTGTGGGTCCCTTCCAGCTCAGAACATTCCGTGATTCCAAGGTTCTCAGGTGCTAATTTCCACAAAGGTAAGGACAAGTGGAATCTGGGCCAAGCACAGCTAACCAGGCGCCGCTGCTTCGCTTCCTCAGCGGGGCTACAGGGCGGGGTGCCCATGTTTGGGGAGAAGAGCCCTCGCACCCGGGCCCTGCCCTCGCCCCTCGGCCGGCGGGGGGCGGCGGGGCCGGGGGCGGTCCTGGCCCTTCGACATGCCGCTCCCAGCGCATCCCCCTCTCCTCGCCGATCCCAGCTCATCCCCCCGTCCCCTCCGCTGCCCCCACATCCCCCATTCCCGCAGGGATCAGGCTCCAGCCCGACCCCGCCTCCTGCGCGCCGGCCCCGCCCGTGCCCGCGGCCCGAGCCCGGCCCGGGGCGGAGCTCCGGTGGCTCTCCGGTGGCTCTCCCGTGGATCTCCCGTGGCTCTCCCGTGGATCTCCGGTGGCTCTCCCGTGGATCTCCCGTGGCTCTCCCGTGGATTTCCCGCGGATCTCCCGCGGTGAGCCGGGGAGCGATGTGGGGCGGGAACACCGCGGCAGGGAGCGCGGAGCGGGGCGGGCCGTGTTGGGGCCTGCGGCGGGGCCTTCCCTCCTTCCCCTCCCTGCCTGCCCTGTCCCGGCTCCGTCCCCCATCCCGGCCCGGCCCGGCCCGGGGGAGGCGGGGGAGGGAGAGAGGAGGAGGAGGAGGAGGAAGAGGAGGAAGGAGGAAGAAGGAAGAGGGAGGTGACGTGCGGGGAGGAGGTGCCTGTGCGGGGAGGGGGTCCCTGTGCGGGGAGGGGGGGATCCCTGTGCGGGAAGGGGGGTCCTTGTGCGGGAAGGGGGTCCCTGTGCGGGAAGGGGGTCCCTCCGTGCCCGGGGGATGCTCGGCGGGCAGTGCCGCCTCTCCCGCATTCCCGGCGCCGCTCCTGCTGCTGGCAGGCCTGGAAGAGGAAGAGGAGGAGGAGGAGGGAGGGGGTGTCTTTCCCCCCTGCTCTTGCGATCCCACGCCGGCAGATCCATCCATCCATCCCCAGGAGGGTAGGGCGAGCTGTCTGCGCTGCCGTGATTGCGGCGGGCACACAGCCGGCTCCCCTCGGCGGAATGGTTATCCCGGGTTATCCCGGGTTATCCCGGGTTATCCCGTGTTATCCCGGGTTACCCCGGGTTATCCCGGGGGTCTCCCCGGCGCCGGGCCGGGTTTGGGCAGCTTCGGAGGGCGCTGTCCGCTGTCAGCACACGGGTTTAAAGTGGGTCATTCCTTCTCCACATGCGGCGTTTTGTGCGGGAGAGCTGGGGGAGCAGACAGGGCTTTGATGGGATGGAATCTCGGTGAGCAGCTCGGGGTTCCTGCTGGTGGAGGGCAGTGCCCGCCTTCCCTGTGGTCAGGTGTGAGTGAGCACAGGGATTCACTGCAGCGTGGAAAATATCCACCACAAATACTAACCTTGGAGAGAGAGCTTGTTTGTTTGTTTATTGCCTTTTTCCCTAATCATGTTTGTGCTTGGAGGTATAAGGCCATGGCTGTATTTCTGCACAGTGTTGCCAATACATTGTGCATTTGTCATCTTGGTTTTTATAATGTGATGTAGAATTGTGTTGAACATGAATTGCTGTGAAGATTCTCAGTTTGTACTAGGAGTCTTCAGTGTTTTGGGGGATTGTTAGTCAGTCCAACATTGCAAGAAGGCCTGTTTCTATTTATAAGTCAGTAGTGTTGGTATTATTTTTAGTAGATGTTTTTCCTCAGCTTTGCAGTTTTAAGTAGGCCAGATGCAGAGTGATTCACTTTCTGATGGTTTGTTGGTGGTGTTCAGGGCCTGATAATTTGGATAAAATGTACCAGTGGTCCTCTTGCTATGACACACATCCATAACTTTAAGTATTTTTGTGTTGGTTTTGTGTTAGACTTTTTCAGGATAAACGTTGCTTTCTGTAGACTTGGTATGTTGAGGAAGAAATAGTTGACCTTTCTGATGCTGAAATTTGTGAAATACTGAACTTAGTTCAGATGGATGAGGTCTTTGCATTTGGGCTAGCTTGTGGTTGGCTTGATGCAATGTCGTCTAATTTTCATAAATTCTCAAGTGTTTAGCCATGATTTTTTCAAAGTGAGTTTAGCACAATTGTTCTAGGCCTTCATTCATATTAAGGAATGTATTCAGACTTTACTGTTTTAAACTTTGTTAGACCATCCTAGTTAACCATACAGTTATTAAAGTAGTTTTGTTGAAATCTTCTACAGGGCCAAACCTGATTTCTAGTAAGCAGGATTAGTGATCTCATTCACTAATATTTTCACAATATTTTCAGTGCTTTTGCAGCAGGTATGGATGACATGGTAATGGTAAAGCACACTTGTGACAGCAGCAACTGTGATTTCACATGTTTAGGCAGCAGCATCCAGCAACTCCTCTGAGTCACTTTAAAGGATCACAGATTTATTGCTTGTTAAACATTCTCTAATTTAACTGTATCTGCTAAAACTGTGCTCTTAATTTGAAATCATTAGCGATTGTGTTAAGAGACAATTTGCACATTACCTCTGCCTCACTGTCTTAAATTCAGCTAGGAGTAGGATTAAAAATGAAAGGTTGAAAAAAGTAATGTTAGCAAAGAACCAAATTAATATCTTGTAATGATGTCATGCCTTTCATATGAAGTTCAGCTACTTGGGCATCAGCTGAACCCCTGAAGCAGCATCACTTCAGACATCAGGAGTTTAATTTCTAACTTGCACTGACGGAAAAACTAGATAAGTTATGTGGAGGTGTGTTAAAATAAATATTTTCTGTGAAAGGTTCAGGTGTAGGTCTTTGCTAGAACTTGCTGCTGCTTGGACTGGGTAATTATTTCCTTATTATGTCCTTTAAGCCTTGTAAGGAGGTAATGGAGGTAATATGTAAAACCTGATATTTCCTCTCATTTTGAAGCACCTTCAAGAGCTATAAAATAGGAGTTAAGAGTGAAAGAATCTTAAAAAGTTTATCCTGTATTCTAAAGTGGGTGTCATTTTTTGAGAGCTCTGAAGAATTTTCAGAGCTTGAATTTGCCTGGAGTAAACTTTTGCACCATTTTGTGGAATAGTTTTTGAAGGGGTGACAGAATTCTGAGTATTTCTCACTAATACATAAAATGACTGACCTATTTCAGGAAGGGTCCCACAGTTCTGTGCTAGCTAAATAATAGCTTTTCTTGTCCAAGTAGTATCTGGCTAGTAGCCCTGGGACATGCTTGTTTGTTGTTGCTCTGGACAAAAAGAGGCAAACAAATGTGTATGAGTTGCCAGTATAATAAACCAGTATAGTGCTTAATGTTTGAGGCAATCAGTGAGGTGTTTAGTCTCTTTAAAAATTAATTTTGTGTTTAGAGAAATGCTGTCATGATAAAATATACATGCTTTTGATACCTAAATGGTTTCTTTGGCCTACAGTAGTTTCAACTCTGAGAAACTGAATGGATAAAAAGCCCTTATTGCTTAGTATTTAGTGCTTAGTGGAGAAAGTTTGTGGTGAAATCTCATTTCTGTGAGCTTGTGTTGTGCAGGCTACAAAGTTAGCTTCAGAGAGCATGTGATAAATGTGAAGAAGAGTTAATACCACATTTGCTGAACGTTTTTTAACTGTCTTTCCTCTACCTTTGTACCACTTCCCCTTTATACCCACTTCTCCCTCCTTGCTTTTGCAAGAAATCAGTAGCATCTCTTTTTTCTTTATATTTTTTTATTGCATGCAGGCATTGTTTGTGACTTGAATGTGTACATATGTAAAGCATACAAAAATACTGTATACATATGTGAATTTCACTGTGGGAAGCTGGTCAAATTTAGCCTTAAAATCCTGATGAAGCTTCAGGTCTTTGGCAAGATTAGAATAGAGTATCTAACCCCTCCCCCAAAAAGGTTATGTTATTTGTAAGAAGACTATAACTTTGCTTTGATAATTAATTAAATGAGGGTTGGGACTAGATGATCTTTAAGGTCCCTTTCATCCCCTTAACACTATGATTCTATGAAGTGAGTACTATCAATTGGAATGTATTGGTTGTAAGTGGGATGATGTGTTATCAATTCTATAACTGAGATATTTATTCTTTCTGTGTTCTAAGTGATAAAATACACACACTTCAACTTTGTAGTTTGCAATGGCTAAGTATCTTGAGTGACCTGAGGTCTGAGGCAGACCTTTGGAACATGTTACGGTGCATCCTTCTTTTATGTATCTTAGAATATAGTTGGATATTGAAGATCATATAAAGATTAAACAAAGTCTGAACACACATTTTGAGTTCTGAAAAGTGGGTTTTTGAGTATGTCATGAATTCAGCTTGGAGTATATTTTCAAAGTCATAAAATTATAGGAGGGTTGGGGTTGGAAGGGACTTTAAAAGATCCTTCACTTCTAAGCCCCTTGCCATGGGCAGGAACACCTTTCACTAGACCAGGTTGCTCAAAGACCAATATAATCTGGCCTTGAACACTGCCAGGGATGGGGCATCAGTAACTTCTCTGACAGCCTGTTCCAGCATCCCACCACCCTCACAGTAAAGAATTTCTTCCTAATATCTAATCTAAACCTGCCCACTTTTAATTTAAGTCCTTTCCTCCTGGTGCAATCACTACAAATCCATGTAAAAAGTCCTTCCCCAGCTCTCCTGTAGGCCCCCTTTAGGTACTGGAAGGTGCTCTCAGGTGTCCCTGAAGCCTTTTTTTCTCCAGGCTGAACAACCCCAACTCACTCAGCCTGTCTTCAGCTTCTCAAGCTGACTCGCTCCAGCAGATGCACATCCTTCTGATGTTGGGGACCCCAGGGCTGGATGCAGTGCTCCAGGTGGGGGTAATTCTGAAGGGCTGTTCTTTCATGTGTTCTGTCACAGTCTGGTTTGAGTTCATTTTAGAAGTAAAAGTCTGGGATGTGCTATTAAGAAGGGAGTCCAGAGAGGAAGAGACAATGGAGATAAAAGTGAGGGCAGTGCTGATGCCAAATTTACAAGCTGTTTAGTCTGCCATTTTCTCAGCTCTTGTAGAATAAGAAATGAATTGTTTGGACAAAGACAGCAGTGTTTTGCAGGACACGGCTCAGTCAGGGATTCTTCAGCCACAGAGAGAAACTAGTCCAAGGTTGGAGCACTTTGATTTGACTTTCTCAATCTATGAGTCCCACTCTTGGGATGGGGGAAGGTGACACTGCTGTTCCCTCAGATGTTCTAACCTAAAAAAATGATGTCCTTTTTTTTCTTTCTTTTTTTTCACCTTCTTTCAATGATCTGAGAAAAATATTGTTCAGTACAAATGTGGGATGTGCGCAATTGCCCTGTTACTTTTGTTAGGTCACTTTAGAGCATAGAAAATTGGGGAAGCCTCTTTCTCAAGGAAACTGGTGGTTTGTTTTTTTGTTTGTTTGTGGTTTGTTTGTTTTTTTCACAGGGAGAAGTTATCTAAGGTGAGAGCTGTTAATTCAGGGTCTAGCAGAGCTACTCTAGTTCTGAACATTCAGATAAAGCCAAACTCTTTGTAAGGAGTTCTTTCCTGTATGCTGGTAAATCTTGCCCTGCCCCTCTGATGGGAAACCTTCCCAGTCTTCAAATGTGTTCCATATTTGTAACTTGTAATTCCTGCTGTGTTGCTTAATTGAAAATCTAGAGTATTGCCAAAATACAGGATCTCGTGCTTACGTTCGGGGAATTTTGTGGGTGTGCATCAGTTTGAATTTTTCAGTCTACTTAAAGTGTCTGATTCGGGTTTATTTGGTTTTTGGGGTTTTGTTTGCTTTTAGTATTCCCTCCTGTTTACTAAGGAATATTTGTTTTGAACAGAAAAGTGCTTCAGACTGAGAAGTGTTTTTAAAGGCATTGAAACCTTAAAATGCTTCTGAGGCAGTGATGTATTACAGCTAGAGACAGAATGAGTGCAGCTGGGAAGGGATTTCAGTGCCCTTCAGGAACGGGAGCAATGACTATCAGGAGATCACCAGTAATGGATCTGCTACAAGAGGATTTAGTGAAAATTAGTTCTTGCAGTTACATAAACAGAAGAGGGAGAGAGTATGTCAGCAAAGTGGGTTTTGATCATTTTAGTAGAGAACAGTGTAAAAATGTGTCCAGGCAGTCTCCAGCTCTTTGGAATTTCTTTTTCCTGATTTACAGTCAGCATTGCTTTATCTTTATAGAAGTTGGTTTTATCTGTGTTGTCTCTTAATCTGAGTGTGTGCTAGGACTGTTAGAAAACACATTGAGAGAATTCTGCTAATATCCTACATGTTAATTCAGCTTTATACCATTATACCATTTTCTTGGACTTTGAATATGCAGCATACCAAAGCAGTCTTTACAATTATTTGTATTTTCTGTCCAGGCTGCTTGTGCCTAGATGAAGAATGAAGTTGGACTTTGTGATGGTGAGAGAGAAAAAGGGTATGACACCTAGTTCCTAGACCTGAGGTCTTTCATTGGTTCCAGAGAAGGTGTTTAGCAAACTTAGGTCTGGATGAAATCCTGGAGTGCCTGTGACAGGCCAGTCACTGTGGGGTGGATCCTGCCCATGCTGGCTGTGTGATGGGACACTGCCCAGGGTCCTCCTCACGCAAGAAGTTGTTGACTCAGAACTTGCAGACTTGAAGGTTATTTTCTTTTAGGTATGTTAAAATTATCTGAAATTGCTTTTAAGGATAACTTCCATATTTGAATGTTAGTGTTATATTACCAGTTGCTGTATTAAATTCTGTTGTGAGAAATTTTGGGTTTATCTGTGTTATGTAGTGTGTTCCTATAGAATAACAGGTAGTGGAAGCAGCAGTGTAAGCCCTTTTATCAGAAAATTACTCCTTTGCTAAGGAGAGGAGGGGCAAAGAACTGGCATGTTTTATTTATCTCCATATGAGGAAAGTTTTTGGCAAGGAAATGCTTATTTTTTTGTTTTGTTATGAATGAACATTGCTATTCCCTTGGTGTCAGCTTTTATACTGCCTTGTAGTTTTCACAGTACTTCAGCATCTCGGCCATTGTATTGGCAGTGTCATCCTATTTTACTCATTGGAAAGACAAAATACTTACAGATGATTTTTTTTTTTAACCTTCAGGGCAAAGCTGTTTATGGTGGGAATTCTTGGGCCATACTTAGTGCTGTCAGAGACATATATAATAATTATTCTGTGCTTTCAGTATGTTTCTGCAGCATTTGTGACACAGTGTTACACTGTGTTCCTCATTACTTTATGCAGATATGATTTTCTCTGGTGTTTTAACATAAACGCCCTTTCCAAGAATTTGCCTCTGTGTGACACTTTCAGTTTTGATTTTGCTGAGCTGTTGGCAACCTTTGAGTAAGTCTTTTTTTCCTCCCCCCCCCGTCATTTCTGTTGTCTCTTCTCTGTTAAATCCTGCTGTGTTTTTTCCCTTGGAAAGAAAAAAAAAAATACCATAAGAGGAGCTGTTGCTCGTGTGTGATACAGCAGAATAGTAAACATAAGAATAATTTTTTAAAAGGACTATAGAATGGAAGAATAGGGGTAGAATAATGATAACAAAGAGAAGTGGCGTTGTGATGGTACATCTCTAATATATATGTAACTGACACATGCAGTGTGTGCCAGCTGTTTCTGTCAATGTGAATGAAAATAATGATGTTAATTGTAAATGTAACCTGAAATCATGGGCTAGCTCTCACCACGTGTTAGTAAAGTCCTTTTAGACTTTGGGGGCAGGGAAGGACTGCAGTACAAAACTTGATTCCTTTGCTTTTCACTTACCATACTAATTAGTAATAAGCATAAAATCTTTATTTCACTAGGAAGTTTTAGAATTTTATTCTCTGTTTGGATGCTTGAGTTATACCTGTAATAATTAATTGTTAGGGGGGAAAAAAGGAAACAAAACACACATTTGTTTTAATCTAAATGGATGCAAGCTTGGCCTTTTTCCCAGGAAAAACCCCACTGTTGTCTATTACTTGGAATAGGTCAATATAGAAAACTTAATTGGCTAAGTATTTTAATGGTAGTTGAGTAAATGTGTGCAGTTATGAGGAAAAGAAAAAAAAATCTTACGTGTCTTGGAATTGTGGCGTGAGGAGAAAGTGTAACACAAGTCCACTAATGCGGGTTCTTATTTCAGAATTTTTCATTTCCCTTTTAAATGTTTTGACATTTCAATAAGCTTATAGATTCTATCTACCTCGTAGATGAAGGGAAGGTGGTAAATATAGTTTTTTTGGATTTTATTAAGGCTTTTGATACTTCACTCACAGTATCCTTCTGGACAAGTTGTGTGAGTGTGAAGTAAGAAGGTGAATGGTATGCTGGAAGAACTTATTGAAGGGCAGGGTTCAACAGGTTGTAGGGGATGGGGCTACATCTGGCTGGAGTTACCAGTCAGCACTGGTGTTCCTAAGGGCTCAATCCTGGGGCGAGTTCTGTTCCATGTTTTTATCAATGATCTGGA
>JAWWEE010000074.1:46991427-47024258 GCA_035221455.1 Xenops minutus
GATGATAAAACAGTGCTGAAAATGTGTAACTGGTATGGAAAGAAACCCCAAAATTATCGGTAAAATATTAACCTTTACCAGAAACAGGAAAGCAGATAATTAACTGATTAACAAAAAAGGCTCTTTCTGGGGAAAAAATCAACATTTTTAAGAATGTGATTTTCTCTCTTTATTTGCTAATGATTTTTTTTCTGCATGAATTTGTACTTTAGCATTCAAAAACCGAAACTCCAAACATTTCCATGCCCAGTTTATAATTACTTTTTGCTCCGATTTTAAATTATTTTTAGTTTTAGAAAGAACAATAACCAATGTCCTGCGAAAACTCAAGTAATATGCATGGATACAGGCCAAGCAGTTTCCTGAACACTGAGAGTGAGGATCAGTAACAGTCACACACAAAAGAGCTGTGTGGTATTTTCAAAAGTATAACACATCTCAATGACAAGCACACCTTTTTTTCCTTCGTAAACTTGCTCCAACACTGAGTTTTTTGCCCAGGAATGCATGAGAAGCTCTCTTGTGCCTGCCTGGCACTTGTATTGCCTGCATAGCGAGCTGGAAAGTGGCAGCTCCTGGTGAGGCAGCAAGCCTGGAGCCCTTCCAAAGCAGAGGCTGTTTTGCACAAGCAAGAACCTCTGGAGAAATGAAGGCAAGGGAAGAGCAGAGCTCCCTCTTACTACTAACTTCTAATGGGCAAGAGAGCCAGAGAGAGTCAGGGCATGAGTAGTGTCTTGGAAGTGCCAGGGAAGGGAAATGTTGCTGCTGGTAATGCTGAGATGGGTATGGGAATGTCTGGCCAGGTGACCATCCGGCACTACAAGGTGACTGCTGCTTTTTCACAGTCCCTACATGCTTGTAAGATAGCTGCCAGGAAGGAGTGAAGATTTTGCTTTCTGTATGCCCACCTGAAACCACTTGAGAATGTTGGTTTGATGAAATGGCTGATTATGTCACTGAGGTACAAAGGAACTTTTAATTAAAGACACAATCCTCTAGCACACACTTTGTGATTAATTGGTTTGCAGGGCTGGTGCAGGAGGCTGCCAGGCTCTGTGTGTTCAGTTCAAGAGTCTCAGCATTTTGAGACCAGCTCAGTGTGATGAGACAGGCCCTGCCATGTGCCCAAACTTGCATCTGATGGATCAGCAGCCAGAGCAAGGCTAGAGACAAATTCCCCTGCTGTGAGTGTCCCCTGGCCAGCGGGCTTTGAGGCAAAATGTCAGTAGCAGGGATTTCATTTATTAATTCATGGAATTTATAAGCTGAATCTGACATTTTGAGTCATGCTTGAAAACAAACTGGTAGCCAGTGGATTTTAAGACCATACTTTCCTCTTTACAGAGAGCCTTCACAATGCTGAACTTGCACATCCTGGAACAATTAGCTCCAGCTGTACTAATTGCAGTCCTGTACTGTGCTGTATCTAGTAATATTCCAAACTGAAAGTAACAACTTCCTATATAATTGGCACTGAGTGCCACATCAAAATAAAAGATTAGTCACATATTTTAAGCCAATTTAGATGGAAATCTTTTTTGGAAGTGCAGGTGTTTCTTGGCATTTTTCTTTTTTTTTTCTTTTTAATTATGGACAGTGATGGCCTAATCTGAAGTTTATCTCTCATCCCAGACCTTTTCCTATGACCTGCTGTTGCACAGCAGGGCACTTTAGTGGGAGGGTTTCTATTACAAAGCAAGTGCTGTTTGCAGCACTGGAGTGCAGTGATTCTGCTCACACCCTCGGGCTCTGGTGGCCCAAAGGTCATTGCAGTGCTCAAGACACCTGACCAAACCCATGTCACATGTCTCCCTTCTCTGCAGCCCTCTGCCAGCCATGTTTCAGGCAGCTGCTGGAAAAACAGGAGGAAGATTTCATGTATTGTGCTTGTCTGCCCTTGCTTGGTGCTTTCAGCTACCTGAGGACTGTTCTGTGTGACTTGGCCATCCCTGGCTGACCTGCCTCCTCCTCAGCTATGATGTGTGTGCTGGCAGCTCCCTGCACCACTGTCACTTTTCCCCATGTCCTTGTACCCTCCCTGGTGTTTGCCTGGCAGGGTGTTGCAGATCCCCTGTCGTGCTTTGGCTGACTGTGTTCTTGCAGATTAGAGTTGAAATGCTGTTGAAATACAGGAGTGGGAAGGATTTATCTTTGTCTTTTGTAGTTTACTAAAAGACAATCCACACAGGAGGAGGCAAAGTTTTGTTCTTGAATTTCAAAAAGCCATTCCCCAGTGTTACAAAAACTTGTCTGATGTGATTTGTACCTCAGGATGTATAGCTTAAGCTGAGCATTTTGTGTAAAATGAAATTTTCTGTGTGTTTCCATGAAACTTTTGTAACCTTCCTAGTCCATTCTTTCTAGAAGCTTTAGTTGGAAAAAGTTTCTCATGGAGGATTTGAGGGAATAATGCATCCAACTGTTCCCGTTTTATTAGAAATTTAACCTGAAAATCCTTTTTAAAAGCCTTGTTATCAGAAAAGACTTAGGGTAGTTCCATGACCTTTAATCACTGGTTGTATGCTTTTTTTTTTTTTCCAGAGAGACACTATCTGGCAATCCAAGTCGTCATAGCAGCTGAATTTGTGGTGTATTTGCTTTATAGAATGATTACTCCAGTGTTGAGGGGTTTTAATGGACTTCCAATCTTTTGGCTGTGTCAGCTCTGGATGTGCTGGTAGCTAACCCTGCCATTTTCCTGGAATTGCATGTGGATCTAAATGTAGACAGTACTCAATTATTTTCAGCAGTCTAGTTGAACGTTATTATTCACAAATCCTCTGAGAGATGAAGAGGGACTAGATACTATTTTAGAAACAATTTTAGTCTATTTGCCTAATTCTCTTAGTCATCAGTTTAACAAAAAGAGAACTGACATAAGAAGAAATTGCCTATTGGAATTGTGGGGGTTTTGTGACTAATGCGTTCTGGTTTTGTTTGTTTAGAAGTTCTTTCTGTATGGATCAGCCTTCTAGTGATGGTGAGACGGGAAGAAGACCACTCTAAGCAAACCCAGGATGAATCGGGTGCCAGGTGACACAGAAAATGCCCACAGCAGCAGTGTGGAATCTTGTCCTTCCCTGCGGGATGTCCACTCCATCAACCCAACGCAGCTGATGGCAAGGATTGAGTCCTATGAAGGCAGAGAGAAGAAAGGCATATCAGACGTCAGACGGACTTTCTGTTTGTTTGTTACATTTGATCTCTTGTTCATAACCTTGCTGTGGATAATAGAATTAAATGTGAGTTGCCTTTTCAGAATCCTGAGACTTCATTAAAGTATTTATTCACTTCAGAGATTGGTAATAAGTTGCTCCTTTCTGCTCAAATTATATGCTATTTGTATCTATTTAAATTTAAGCAGCTTATTACTTTTAAGGTTTCATGAACATAGAATCTACTCAACTGCATCTACTTTTATTCATTAGAATACATGTTTATCTTCTTATCATGAAAGCTTTTGCTGTTCATGTAGTCTGTGAGCTGTGCTGAAGACACTATTGGAAATCCAGTTAACTCTTCACACAGCAAATAAAGAAAAATGTCACTACATGTATTTGAATTTGTCAAGAAGTGTGAATTTTAACAGGATTCAAGACTTTGCCTTCTGAGTAACTTCAAGTCAGTGATATTTCACTGAGGTGGCAGTCCCTAAAAAGACTTCTAATGGCCAGAATTTTCTTTTGTTGTGATGTATTTCCTTTGAGGCAAACTTTGTATGTTTTACATTGTGTATGGCAGGTTGCATTGAAAAATCATAAACTCACACAGTTGCCACCTTTTAACTCCAGCATTTGTAATTTGGAAAACAAGGCTGTTTTCCTAAAATTTCTAGAAAGCAATAGGATAGATGATTTGTTGCTATTTCATAGTTCTTGAGCTGGATTTTAAGAAGTAATCTGAAGTTTGCCTTTAAGAAAAGACACACTAGGGAGGAATCCCTCTTCTAGACAAGAAAGGTCTTGAGTACATATCGTTTGTCAGCATTCCTTTACAAAGATAAAAAGCCTTGGTAATTGTTTTCACATTATGAAGCTTCAGGAGCTGAGCTGTTCAAGAGTTCATTGATACAATGAAAAATACTAATTCTGATTTAATTTGAGAAAGCAGGCTTTGCTTTCCTGAATGTTGTAGTTTTGGGACTAGACTTTTGTTGTCTCTCTAGGTGGAAAGACTGTTGTACCCAGTATGTGAAGTTATCTTGTCTCAGAAAAGCAGCACAGCATTCTGATGAATTTCTCTCTTAGTCCAGTTTCTCAACAGTTTGTCTGACTAAAAGGAACAGAGTCTGGGTTTATATCTCTTGTCGAGGCTCCAGAGTACTGATTTTAATATGAGTGCTCTCACAATATTTAAGACTCGGTATAGGAAATGCTGCCAACTCACGATGCTTCATTTTGAATGCTGCAGCATTAAGGGACCTCAAGAACCTGGCAGTTTTTTTTGTGAAAAGCTTTATTTTAAAGAGAATAGATTACGAACCAGATTCCTATGCTGCCAAATCTATGTAAGAATGAAAATCGGGGTTTTGTCTTTAGAAGCCACGATGTTAGAAGCTCACATGATATCTGGGATCTGCCCCATGCTTAGGAGTTTTGTTCTGAAAATTGTTTTGTCCTTGGGAAGTCAGATAGCATTGTGTTAGGACTGTGTGTCACTGGTGCATAAGAAATGGGACTTCAGAATTGCTGTGAGACTTCCTGTAAGTATTTTTTTCCCTTTGATGCCATTTTCCATTTTCCTTAGTTGTAGTTTATTTTTCAATGCTTCAGGGAGTAGCTCCATGAAATTTGGAGCAAAAACCAAGGCACTGTTCATCCTTACATTAACATGGTGCCCACACAGCCACTCAGTGAATAGCTTGGAGGGGAGAAGTTGATCTTCCTTATTTATGCCGAAAACAGATAATCACACCAGACACCAAGGGAAAACTGTATTTAGAAAGTTGTTTGTCAGGTAGCCATAGAGGGAAGGGAGGGGAGAAGAAATAGTAGAAGTTTGGAGTTGGAGTGAATAGTCTGAGGGAAACACTGTCCAGCAGAATAGCTGGGAAAGTGTGGAAGTGTCTAAACTCCATTGCTTTGAGATGGTGAGCATATGTTGTTGGCGTGGTTTGGTACCTCCTTTCCTTAAAGAGATGACAGTAGTTAAACTCAGTATCAAACCTGTTGTGGTGTTGTTTTACCTATTTCATGCAGTGCTTAATTATGGAATTTCATATTAAAAGTGATAGGAACTGGACACTGAAGTTTTTTGCTTCCAGCTAAAGTAAATGCTTCTCTCATTCTTTGACCCAATACATCTTAAATTATTTTCTAACTAAGCCAGTTTGAACAGTAAAGTGATGAACCCTTCCAGTGGAAAGAAACACAGTGGCTAAGGAAGATGTAATTTTGAATCTCCTCAGCAAATAAAAGAATTAATAGTAGTTGCCCCTTCTATGTTTTTTATAGCGGGTGTTTTTGCTCCGCTCTCTGAAAACAAGTCATTTGTGTGCTGATAAGGGAATGATGTGAAGTATGATTTCAGTTACTGTTTTGTTTCCTATTTTCCAACATGTGACTAAAGAAGAGCTGGTTTTGGATGGTTTTTCAATCAGCTATTTTCATCCTCCTTAGAAAATGCTTTGTGAATTTGTGTAACAGACTTTACATGTAATCATTTCTTCTTCCCTCAGCCATTTGTTTACTTTTATTTTGGGCCAGTCGGAAATGTAACTTGCCTGGACCAGATAATAATCCTAAATGTTTTCGGTTTGAAGAGTGTGTATAATCATGAAAAACAAATAACAGTAATCTTAAAATTAACATTCTTAGCATATAAGTCCTCTATGTTTAGTTTTTGTGCATCATCAGGGAACTATTGGTTTCACCCTTCACATTTGTATTTTGTTTTCAGTAACTTCTGTTCTAAAGCTGTGTGTGGTGTTGTTTCTTTGTAGGTGAAAGGAGGCATTGAGACTACCTTAGAGAAAGAAGTCCTACATTATGACTACTCTTCTTCATATTTTGATATATTTGTAAGTGTTCTTAAAAAAGAAAGCAGCAAAAGTATAGTTTTTCTGTTCCTCCTTCCACAGATGTTTGCTACTTTCAGTCCTGTGAAAAGGCCGAGCTTTTCTTGATAACTTAAATCAGAAGGACTTGTGCAAAGTTTCACCCATCTGGGGGTTGCCCAGCCCTGCTCTGGAAGCAAACTCAGGGAGCCTGTGGCTGGAGAAGCTTAGGGACACTGAAACTGTGTCTTTGGCTTTGAGGGGAATGGAAAAGCAGGTGAAGAACTCAGGAATGTGAGACTGATGTGACATAAAGGCAGTTCATTAAGAGGAGAAGACCAGTTGTAAAATCCAGCTATAAATGATTTTGTTTGAACCCATGTCTTTGTCCTTCCACAAGCATGAGTCAGCTGCGGTCAGGAGAGACTTGTTCCCAGGTTGGCCGTCATAGGTCAGGCTTTTTCAGATTTCTGCGTTTTAACTCAAACACTGAAAACAGATGACATGAAGTACGATTCTCCTTTACTGTGTGTGAGTACCTCAGGCACATAAGAGGGAGCCTACTGTCTTAGGAAATTCCTCTGTCTTTCAGCAGTGCTGCAATGCATTTTGCACTGCCTGGCCCAAGTAAAAGCTGTTTATGGTTCTCCTAAAAGGCTCCATGTTTTTGCAAGATCATTAATTCTGCCATAATTTTCTCTTTCCCTGGCAGAGATGACTTGGGTTGTTATCAGTCATTGTGTATTAATGACCATATCCAGAATCTCTGTTTGAAACTGGTGTGAAAACCCATCCTTGTTTCTGCATTACACCATTTGCTCTGTCAGATGGACTTAAATACTGGATACAAAAATTTCCTAAACCAGCCAACTATGCTACTTTCTCCCGTTCTCATTGTTTTGCTGGCAGGTTCACCATGATATACTATACTGCAGAAGGCTGAAAATGTTCTCTGTAAATGCTGATGCTCTGGAAATTATTTTGTCCTGTAGTTGAATCAAGGGTTAAGAACATGTAGTGTGAAATAACACTTTTATTAGCTGTGAAGGGACTAGGTCATTAAATTCTGCAAAATGATTTGTGGGCTTAAATAGGATTGCCTTTCTTTCTACTACACATTTGCATAAGATTAATTGGGTTCATTATACTTCTGGCCATGGCTGTCCTTGATTTCTCTTTGTTTTTAAGCATTTGTTTAACATTTTTTAGGTGCTGAACACGTATTTTAAAACAAGTTTGAGACAATCTAATATCCAATAAAGAAGGAAATTGAATATTAGGGTCCCTGATTCAGAAGTCTCACTTGTAGACTATTGATTTAATTTTCTGGCCTAGAAACACCGTAACTTACCTTTCTTTACTGCAAAATAGCCAGAATGACTTGCAGTTGTAGGCATTTCCATAAAGAATGATGGATTTTTGCAATGTTAATGTTTCAAGAAGTACAGTAACTAGAAAATTGTTTTTAAAAATTCTTTTAATTTTCTGGTTATATTTGTGAAGCCTTTACAGTTTTTAATGATACTGTTGTGCAGTAGCACACCACTAAGATCAGTGAGATGCACAGTGATGCTCAAGGTATTTACTGGATTAACTGCATCTAGAGTTAACTGCTTAGATTCCAGTCAGGTAAAATTGATCCTGAATGTACTTTTTGTAGCTTTCTTATGTTTCTGACTTATTTGTGGAATTGCACATGCTTGCATATTGGAGCCTATGTAGGCATGTGAGTGTTGCAATTTGCTTTACAAATGAGAAATTATGTTCTATTTCTGTTTTATAAGCTCACAAATTTGTGGTAACAGGACTAAGGCTGTCCTGTTTAAGCTGTTTTGTAAGCAGTTAGTATATTCAGTGAGCTGAGAATCTCGTGGTTCTTCTGTTTTCTGAATTAACCAACAAATGTTTTTTTCCTCTCTCTATAGCTACTGGCAGTCTTTCGATTTAAGGTGTTAATACTTGCATATGCCATGTGCAGACTGCGCCATTGGTGGGCAATAGCTGTGAGTAGCAGCCAAGCATAATGGAACTTTTACTAGAATGGATCAGACAAAATTTTAGGTGCCTCTTAGCACTTGTATGTGAAGAATCATCTTGATACTGTATATAAAAATTCGTTGTACAGGAACACATGAAAAGCTTTTCTGGAAAACTTTCATCCTAGAGGCAAGAATTTGTGTGGTTCTTATTAGGTGCTTATTAATCCAAATTGAAGACTTATTTTTGGTCCTGTATGGATGGCTAGTTGTAACTGCTTGTTACCTCTGACTTGTTAATTAATGTTGGAAATATAGTTGCATTTGAAATGGTGAGCCATATTCCAAAAGAAGAGTTGGCATTATTGTACCTGAGATCCAGGTCCCATTAACCCCCACATTCTTACTTTTTGAAGTTTCAGGTGCTACCCACTGAGCCCTAGCACCTGTATTGCTTCGTGCTCCCATACAAAATACTGAATATGCATCCCTTCTTAAAAAGGAGGCTCTCGAGAAATGTAGGCAGTCACAGTGCACTGGAACCAGTATCTTTATTGCAGCTGTACTCTTGATAAGAAGGCAAAATTTGGTGACAGATTCATACTTCCACCAGTCAACTCAGTTGCAGGTTGTGACACAATACGCATATTGCTGGCTTAGTGCTTTGTAAATCAGACTTTTTTTCCCCTTCACCATGGCGGATGCATGTAGACCATGTTCATGTGTAACTTTAGCCAAGTGAGTAGCATGCAATTTGTTTAGTAATCTGAGCCTACATGCCATGATTTTTATGAATTGTGTAACTACCATGGCACATACACATACATAATGGTAGCAGCTGCTCTGACTGTGCTTATATTTAAATGTATGCTTCTTAAAAGTCCTTGTCCTTACTTACATGGCTTTAGAGTATTTCTTAATGCTCCAACTTGATGCCTTTGAGGTGTTGAGAGTAACCCATCATAGTAGTGAGCAATTAGATCTATAAAGCTTCACTGGAGGTTTTGCAGAGGCCTTTAATCTTGACACCCTACCTATGATTGCCAGAAGCTAACTAGCTGGTTAGGTTTTGCTCTTTAAAAAATTGCTGGACCCAAGTGCACTAGTAGAGATAGAAGCTTTGCTGAAGTGAACAATACTTGTCCACTGCTTTTTGGGGGGTTTTCTTTAGATGTTTTATGCAGCCTGCCATTTTTTAAATATATCAGAGAGTATCAAGTCTCCAAAGAGATAAAGTTTTCACAGTATTAGGATTTATTCCCCTAAAGATGTTTTGTTCTTTGAAATGGATCTTTTTATTTGGATAGTAATGAAAAGCATTTGGAACCATTGCACTTTGCTTTTTTCCCCGAGTTCATATATAGTTTGGGTTTTTTCCTAAGAGACTTGGTGAATAGAAAAGTGCATCTTCATTATACAGAAAGATCACAATTTTTATAATTCAGTCAGTTCAGATGCTACACAAATGCTATCTGCTCTGTGGAAATCAATGTTTGGAGGTGTTTGTATTAAAAGTTATCTTTATTAATGGGGTTATTTTGATAATGCTTCAAGTTAATTGTATCATGCTTGTTACATTTTATTCTATTCTGTCTGATCTTGCTGTTGTTAGTAAATATTTAAAGTTGCAACTAATAGATAATGGCAGAAATGAGAAAGTAAATCCATTTATTAGTTTAACTGTTCTGTCTCTTTCAGTTTACAACAGCAGTGACCAGTGCCTTTTTGTTAGCAAAAGTAATTATTTCACAGGTATATATTCTAATCCAATGTTTGTTTTGCTTTGTTGTTTTCTTAAAAGCAAGATTCTTCAGAATAATTTCTGTGATGCTTTGTTTCCTTCCAGCTGTTCTCACAGGGTGCTTTTGGCTATGTGCTACCCATCATATCCTTCATACTTGCCTGGATTGAGACTTGGTTCCTGGACTTTAAAGTGTTACCACAGGAAGCTGAAGAAGAAAACAGTAAGCTTTTGATATTTCCCCTCAGTCACTGCAGTTAGCAACATTTGATCCCATGTTAGCTGGCAGAAGATTGCTTCTTTCAGCATCTTAAAATTTGAAGAGCTGTAGGAAAAATTATGATTTTTCTTTTTTGGGAAAAGAACATACACCTTCAAAAAAAGTGAGGTTTTAATTAATTTAGGGGTGCAAAGTTAAAAGAAGGGCCAGATGATCCATTTGTCATGCACTTAGGAATACATATAATTTTGTATGCTTAAGATACAAAAATTTAACTGACTTGGGCTTGTAAAACTTTATTTTTTGGGTAATGCATACAATAAGTGTCTCTGGTTCCTCTTTTAGGAAGAGTAGACACAGTAATTCAATGTCACTAACTCTTCTTTTGAGGTGGAACAGGGAAAGTAAAGAACTGTTTTGGAGAATCTGCTTCATGCACAGGCAGAATGAGCCCAGAGCAAGTATGAATTTCAGCCTCTTCAAGATGAGGCAGCAGGTCATCTGACACTGATGGATTCAGCTAAATGGAGGAAACCCATTGCTTTAGTTGAAGGAGAATATTGCTTGAGTGGTGAGGAAAAGAAAGCCTACAGGTGCTTTGTGAGTTTCAACAGCAGGAGGGTAATTAGACAGCCAATCTGTTGTTTATGCAGCGTTACCTGAAACAGAGTCTGAAACTCAATTGGAAGGGCATGTTTATCTGTTAGGTTAAGCCAAAAATTTTACATGGGCATGGATTCCTCCATTTTTTTTCTTCTTTTTTTTTTTTTTTTGTGCTCTGAATGCAATCTTTCTACTTTGATCCCTTCCCTCTTCTTTTTCACCATCCTGAGAAAGAAGTTGCTTAAATGAGAACAGTGGGTTTTGCCTAGAGAAAGAGAAACTTCGAGCAACTTTTTTGTATCTTTTGAGGAGGTGAGGATGCAGCTGTGTCACACCTTGATCTAAACTGATAAGGAAGCTAACTAGTTTAGAGACTTCTGCATTTTTTCATATTGAATTTTCATAGACAAGGAAAGTATTCTATACATACACACGTAAATACTTCTTGAAGGTTACAGAAACTAAGTATGTTGAGACAGATAAGTGAAAGCAAGCCATTAATGAGGAGTCATAGTGGCAAAGTGAGAAAATAATTTATTTGGTTATGTGTGGCACTTTACTGATCATTAAAAATATATTTCAGACTTGTAGTTAGCCAGTGAATATTAATGAATTTACATAAGACATCCTAATCATGCAACTGCACATAGTAGAGGGAAGGATTCTTTAATTCATATTTACAGTATCTCTGTTTTGCCAGTGTGTGTCACCGTAGCTGCTAAAGTCAAGTAGAAGACATAAATGTTAAATTAACTGTTGACACTTTTAAAAAAATATTTATCTAAAGAAGTAACTTGTTATGAATGCTAATATAATACATTAGTCTTCAAGATTCTTGATCAATATTTGATCTTTAAGATGCTATGTATTAGCATTGGGGAATTATTTTTGTGTGTTTTTTCCCTTTTAGGATTTTTGATAGCACAGGATGCTTCTGAACGAGCAGCTCTTCTTCACCCAGGAGTCCTCTCTGATGGGCAGTTCTATTCTCCTCCTGAGTCTGTAGCAGGTAGTTATGTTGATATAGTGAATGGTTTTTCATATTCATTTTAAACTCCTGCATATTTCACCCCCTTCAAGAGGGTAAGGGGGGAAGGATGAAGGGAAAAAATATGTTCTTATTTTTAAATGAGAAGTGTACTTTACCATCCTAAGATGTGAGATTCTTTTTTATCCAGTAATTCAGTTTAGTTACTACCCATCAGATGAGTTAGAACACACACAGTGTGTTGCAAGTCATGTTCTGACTAAAAACAAGGTAAATCTGAAAGAAAATGGTACTGCAGCTGAAAGGAGGCAGTTATGGTTTGCTTCTGCCATCAGTGATCCTTATAGGTCCCTTCCAGCTTGAGATATTCTGTGACTCTGATCTCTCATCTGCTAGCAGCAGCATTTATGCAGCAATGCACTATTTAATCCTGCCTAAACTCGAAGCTTTACAGTATCTTAGGATGGACCATGAACCTGAAACTGCTATAAACTGAAATTTCAATCAGAGGCACTTCTCATAACAAAAAGAAGACTCCTCTGTGTAAAAAGGCTTATCTGTGTGGGTATATTAAACTGTTGGCTAGTGTTAATTACATCTTAACTCTGCATATCATGTGCTTTGCTCTAGTTGAGGTATGAGCTGAATAAATCAAAAATAAATTTAAATACTGCCAGATTTCAGAATGTGGTTGCAAGCATTTCAGGGTAATGAGTAATTTCTTTATGGGTAAACTGGATTTGAGTTACCTGAGAATGCAGTGTGAACCCTCAAATCTTATGTCAGTCTTTTTACCCTAAAATGTAAATCTCTTCTGTGCAGCTACACAATATAATTAAAATAATATCTGCTAATTGCTACAGATAAGTTTGCCTATTTTGCGTTATATACTTAAAGATATTGGTGATATTTTTCATTTTAATGTCTGTATCTCTGGTTTTTCCATGCTGAGCATCTTGGCTTAATGAATGACTTTGAGCTCCATCTAGGGGTGACAAGACATTAATGTCGAGTATAACTAGTAATTTGAAGTCATAGTGGATTTAGTTAAAACTGTGAGTCTGTCTTGAGGGATAATGGTTGGAAGAATTATACTGGGGGTGTTTTTTGGCAACAGAATATACAGTGTGAGAGGAAGTGTCAGTGGAGCTAGCATGTTTTTTTAGACATTTTGGCTGCGTCAGTGTTGCATATGCTGTAAGGTTTCATGTCTCAGCATGCATGTGTTGACTAAAGGTGTATGATTGTGCCATTAATTTTATCTTATCAAATGGGATTCAGTGACAGCTCAGGTGCCTTCTCCTAGTCTGCCTTGACTGCTTTGTTTAAGCACCCTCTCTGGATATGAGAAGCAAAAGAAACAGTGAAATGAACATATTTGAACTAAAACACACACACTGGTAGTCACAAAGTGAAACTGCTAGATCCTGTACAGTAAAAATAGCTCAAGATTAAAATATTTTCTTAAAAAATCTGCATTTCTTTCTGAGAAGACAAACTGTGGATTGCTGTAAGTTAACAGTTTTTGGTCAATTTGCCTTACATATTTGTTTGAAAAATATTTAGAGAGAAACTTCCCTGTGATCATGCAGGGGGGAATAATCCCCTTGACTGACATGGTAACATTTCTAAGAACAAGTACTTACTTTTAGGAGGTGATGTTTAAACCAGGCTCTGTTAGAACTTTCAGCATATTTATCTTTTTATTTCTTTCTTGAAACTATACATGCCCAGGGCCATACCCCAGAACCACTTCTTTATATGGGTTGACCCTTCATCTTCAACATCAGACTTCATTACCAAGTAACCATTTTGGAGGTAGCAAGTGGAAAATCAGCCTGGAAAGAGTAAATTTATTTAGTTTTTGTACAATTTGAACTTCAAAACAAAAGGCTATTACAAGAAATTAATTATCTTCAGAGTAGTTAAAAAAAAGCTTAGCACTTTTGTCTGTCCTTTTTTACTTTTTTGTGAGAGGGAATGTGTCTCTATAGTTCAACTTTAAATTCAGGGCAAAAGCCCAAGTAAGTCTCACAGGCATTTTATCAAAGATAGTTCGTTACTCACCTTGGTTTTTCTCCTGTGGGATTTCAGAATTTATTAATTTGTAAAGCAGTATTTCTGTCTTCTGAAGTCTTCCAAAGCGTAGGGTGCAGCAAGTGGGAAAATCTGCTAGTCAGTGAGTAAAGGTGGAGTTGGTTGACCTGAGTGTGTTGTCATAGAAACTTGAAACACTTGCTATCTGAATCCATTGACAGCATATTTCAAGAAGGATCCCAGTGCTGGGTTTTGGGTTTGCTGTTAATAAAAAAACCCATAAACAATCTTCAATGTAAAACATTTGAAAATATAATAAATCTAAAATAAAAAGTGTTTTTATGGTAAATACTTGCTTTGAATTGCCTTTTCATAAGACAACACCAATGGTGGTCTGCTTTTTTTTTTTATCCTTAATCTCTTTCTTCTCCTTCTCTTCTCTCAGCTGATCTAACAGCATTCTTGTCTTCCTTCTCAGGATCTGATGAAGACTCAGAAGAAAAACAAGACAGTGAAAAACCAATTGTATAGCAAATATGAAAAAGCGAGTAAGTTCCTTTGCACAGGACCTGAATATTCCTAAAAGTATGGGTTTTTTCTTAGTTCCTTCCCAAATTATTTGAATGATGGGCAAACTTCTAGGAAGTCATAATTTTTGAACTCGCTCTGTCTCTCTTAGCAGCCTTCAAGAAGGAAATCCTGCCAAGCTCTTGAGAGCCTGGAGTTGGAGTCCTCTGCATTTATTTGTTGGCTGTCCTGAAAGGGACAGTGGTGGACCAGATGTGTAGAAACTCCTTTCTTTGGAGATGGCAGTGCAAGCATGCTAGGAAGAGATTTCCTTTGGTTCAGGTCTAGGACAAGTATATGTGAAGATTTCATGGGCAAAACTAATTTGGTATTTCCCCCCCCCTCAGTCTATTTAATACTGCAAGTGGGTTACACTTGGAGAAGCTGCATCTTAAGATTTTTGTAGTGTACTTTTTTAAATATGAGAGCTTATTTCCTTATTTTGGAAATTACTTCATTTACTTCTGGAATTATCTTGTCCCATGCTTTCTCTTCACCATCCATGGCAAAGCTGAAGCTAGGGGAGGTATTAAATATCCTTGAAGCTGAAGCTTCTGATTTGAAGTGCTTATCTGGAAGAGTGGATAACCTTTTCTTTTCACCTTTCCTGTTTACATTTTTTCTTTACTCCCATCTTCATTCATCCTGACTGGTGTAATCTGTTGCAGAAAGAAAATCTCTGAAGGAAGTTTTTGGGGTTTGGAAACTGGCAACAGAATCTGTGGCTGACTTGCTGGTGGTGCTGCTGACAGGAGAATCTACTCCTTAGAAAGCAAAGGGAATGGTTCCCATGTACTGTAATACCTCATGAAGACGTACCTTGTTGACATATGTATATTAGGTTGCCTCCTAGGTGGTATGAAAGTATTTGTCCACAATGTATTTTATTATTCAGTGATTCCTGAAGTTGATCTTCTAATGACTAGGTAATTACTGGAAAGTGTTGTCTTGTGTATCTAATCAAGAGACTGGTAATATAATGAAGTAAAACTTCTCTGTGGTGGAAGTATATTTAATAATTGTTGGGGCTCACTAGATAAAATTATGTTATTGCAATTCGTCATTAGTTTTATGTTTACTTTTTTTTAACTCCATGCATTTTCTTTTTTTTTAATGGATATGTTCACTTTCTAAAATAAACATGTTTAAACATGGGTAATGCATTATGATATTTTGCTGCCTTGTCACTGGAAAAGCTGCATATTCCACTCCTTTATTTCTCATGGGGAATAAATAAGGATTCCAGTCTGCATAGATTTTGTGCAAAATGTGTTACTAAGAGGGCTGTTTGCCTGTAGGGGGTGCCGTGATGGTGGCACATCCCTTCTCTGTTGCATATGTGATATCAAAAGGGTGTAAGGAGCTTTTTGCAATAACCTGGTTCCCACTTCTGTACTGGTGGTTGATGTTCATCAGGTTCAAGGAGGAAACTGGAGTAAGTGAGCCTTTGCAAACACTAGTATTACCCCATCAGTGAAGGTAGACAGACGTTTGAGTGTACAAGGTATGTACTTTCAGATACAGGTCTTACATGTTAGCTGATGCTTGATCAAAAAATGTTTTATGTAACATCTAATTCCTACCTAAAGTGGAATGCAAGTGTTGCTGCTTTGCTTATATAGCCACTAGGTTTTATTAGCAACCTGCACAGCGAATGCTAAGTACCAGCCCATTCTTCACATGTTAACTCATGCACATGGGCCACAATGCTGGAATGTTCCTGAGTATTAAACTCAATGAGAAAAATGCATCTGGGATAGGAAGTCAAAAGTTCCTTAAGCCCGTGAACTTCATCAAGGTGCATGACTCATGACTTTCCTTGAACACCTTCCTCAATCTGCAATATGGAGTTCCTCTGGATAGCAAAGAAATTCAGCCTCTTCTCAGTGCCTGTTTCCTCCTGCAGTTCAGTGCTCAGGGTGGGGGTGGGAAGGGAAAACAGGAAAGGGGAATTGATACAAACTCCTTAATTGCAAAGCAGAACAAGCCATATGTACTAGTGACAGAAAATCATCGGGGTAGGGGGATATTTTGTTATACCAAACATGACTACTTATATTTGGAAAATGTGAGGTAAAGATTTTGCAAACCTCTCCTGAATGAGCATCTTCCTGTGGTGTGTGGTTTTAAGGTTTTTTCGTATAGTTAGTTAGTTATAGTTAGTTTTGTAGAGTTAGTTCAGATGCCACGTTTTCATACATGGGTTGTTTGCCAAGGAAGTTATTCCCTTTGGTTCATCCAAAGGGATTAACAGTTCTGGTTGCTGCCATGAGAGGCTGCATCTCCTGTAAATTTGAAATGCATCAGTTATAGCATAGAAAGGAGTTAAAACACTCAATCTGGAATAATTTTGTTCAATTCGGTTTAGACAAAGCTAAAATGATTCTTTATATACTTTGATCACAGAAGCAAAATAGGTAATTTGCTGTCAGTTTAGTATAATACTAAATCCCCTTTTTTTTTTCCCCATCAGGATTACAGCTTTATCTTCCACCAAGTAAAACTGAACATAACATGAATGGTGCTTATCTAAAAAAGCAGTCTATAACAACTACTTGCTCAACATCTTTCAAAAACTTTATACAGGTCAGGTAGGTTAGCAAGCTGCAAAATGTTGCCATCTTCTGCAAAGTGTTTAGGAGGTAAAAGATGAGTCCTAAAAGCTTTGTAAAGCACATGTTCCACTGTCCATTTCCATGTTGTTGAACCGGAGTCAGAATCTTCATTCTGAAATACAGGGAAAAAAGGACAAACAAACTGAAATTCTTTAAAAACTTCATTCTGTACAGTCAAGTTAATTTTAAGCTCAGAGGCCAAGGACTCTTGTAGTAATATTAAGTACACTGCAATACCCAAAGTTAAAAGGTTCCCTCAATACATGTAATACTTCAAAAAATGTAAGCCACACCACTACTTGATTCACTTCACCGAAAGAGCTGGGATTGGAAGTCTATAGCTGAAAGAGCAGAAGTTTCTTGTATGTGGTTAGTTGTCTGTTCATAGGACTAGTTATAGTATTCTTGTACCTGAGAGTTTGTTGGGTTGGCTTCATCTATGATATACTTCTTTTTGATGGAGTAGAACAGGGAAAGTTCTTTACTTAGGCTTTCAAAACACTCCTTTTCTTCATCCCAATTTACCTATTACAAGAAAAAGTCATTTTATAGAATCTTGATAGCAGTCAGAGGCTTGATAGAGATTCTTAATATGGAAAAGTCATAATAATGTATTGGCCATTTTTGTGCTGGTAAGGTAAAGGTAGAGAATGAAAAAAGGGGTAGGAATACAGGCTTTTAAATCAAAAGGTAGGCTCAGTCAGTAGTTACGAATACAAAGCACAACTATTCAGTAACCATAGCAAAAGCATCTGGAACACACAACAGTGCTTTTAAGCTGCAGCAGAAACTGCAAAGGAAAGGCTGGAGTTGCTTAAAGTGAGAAAAGCAATTGTGAATTAATGAAGTCATTGAGAGAATATACCTCTGTGGCCAGGCGAAGGATAAACATGGGCAGTCCTTCCAGCGGTGGAACATAGTTGTCTATCAGAAGTGGTAACCCAATAAGATTTCCTTCCTGCAAGGCAACAGTGCTGCTTCAGTATAAAAAAATATTCTTTCTTGCACTAAATGCACCAAATGTGCAATCACATATTGTAAAGACTGACTTTTACCAAAGTCAGTGAGCCTTAGGGGAATCTGAAGCTACAAGTTTTTAAAGCCTGCAGGAAGAGAGTTAGTGGTGGTGTTTAACTTCCCAAGGTATGGATTTAAGCCACTCCACTCGGAAGACCTGAACTCAGCTGCCTCCTCTAGCATTAGCCACTGAATACACAAATCCCACTTCCCAGGAGAATATCCAAATGAAGTGCCTGGGCTTGATGAAGCTGTTCACTTTTGTATAAAGTAAGGGATGCAATTAGGCCACACACAAAAAAACGAGACACATTGAGAGCTGTGGTGATGCTGCAGCCCTGCCTGGCTCAAGAGCTGGTTAAGCTGCACGCCTTGTTGGTAAAGAGATCTGCCTTCTGGTTATGGAAGCAGTGACTAAATTACAGATTGCTCAGAGAGGTTGTGGAGTTTCCCTCACTGGAGATCCTGAAGAACCATTTGGATGCAATCCTGTGCAATGTGCTCTGGGATGACCCTGCTTGAGCAGGGAGATTGGACCAGATGATCCACTGTGGTCTCTTCCAACCTGACCCATTCTGTGACTTGCTAACTAGTTAAATATAAACTTTGTGTAGCACTTTTCTTGTAGGCAGCATAAATCCTGAGCATTTTTAATGAACGGGATAAGCCATCTAAATCTTATTGGAGCTGGTTCTTAGTGATACTGAGCCCTGCAAACAAACTACTGCAGTTACCTGTTACCAACATGTAGAATCATAGTATTATTTATGTTGGAAAAGACCTTTGAGATAGAATACAACTGTAAACCTAACACTGCCAAGTCCACCATTCATTTACTGTCAGTAATAGCCAGTCACCTCATCAATTTCAAGAGAAAAATAATCTTTCAACATTTCAATCTTCTGTTTCAAAAACTCCACGATGTACTCAGCAAGCCCTTCTTTTGGGCCATCTTCTTCTGTCCAGCCACTTTCAGGATCTTCTAAAGCAAGCATTGAAAGGTCATATAAAGGAGCTGGCTCCTAAAAATGGAGAAGGCAAAACTTTTGTTAACAATCAGCATGGTCAATTGGAAATCTACAACTTCTTTCTTCATGTGCTAACTAATTACAACATGCCACTTCTGGCCTGTAGAACAAACAGCTGTGTTTATCATAACCAGTCTAAGAAGGTTTTAATTTCTTTCTGATAGTTCTGTGGAGTCCAAAATCCCACTGAGTACTGCAATATTTAAAGGATGAACACTGGCAAACAACACTATTTCTGTAGATTGTGTATTCAAATTAATTATTTGTCCCAATGTAATGAGCAACAGCAAAACTTGGTGAATATCCACAACTGGCACTAATAACAAGCAGCCAGGATGACAATTTAACAGTAGCAGCTAAAAAATTACTAAGAATTTTCTACATTCTAGTTAGGTGAAACAAAAAAACAACACTCTTGTAGTGGACAGTAGCCAATCTGACTATGCAAACAAAACTCTGCATTTGTCTGAAAGGACAGACTTACTGTAAATACATTTTAAAAAATCTTGTTATATAGGATATAATTTAAAATTATACTTACAGACAACCTTAAGACTCCAAAGTTTGCAAAGTCATAAATAAGTATCTGGTAGAAGAGTTCTTGGCTAAATTGAAGCACAAAAATTAGTTACATGGACAGGATCACTTATCTTCAAGTTAACATAATTAAGAGAGAAAAGTAAGAATGATTCTGGAAAACACATCAGATGTATGTATCCAGTCATTAATAAAGCTCTTACCTTAACTAAAGAGTTTAGAGATTCACATGCACTATCTAGATATTTATAAGTGAAATCTATTTCTTGGTTTCTGACATCATCAGTCACACTGGGGCAAACGTTACATACTCAAGCATTCAACCACTATCAGTTTATTCCCTTATACATTTCAACTTCTTTACTCCTTTGCTGTACGTCAAAAAATGCACAGGAGCTAGGAAATTGATAGACATGTCTATCTCAAGTATATCCCCTGATTTGTTACAAAATTTATGTAGCTGACCCCATAAGGCTCCATGTGCAAAATTACAAGCTTAGTGTTACAGTCATGCCCTGCGACACTCTTAACACAGCCAGATACAAGGTTTTACAGGATTTCAGAAAAGCCTCTGCTTGCCCATCTTTACACAGCGTGCTGTAGATGATCCTGAGTCAGGTCATGATGATCATAGATCATGAAGCAAGAAAAAGTATTTCCCTTCCCACAGTCTGTGAGCACACATTACAGCAGCTGGCATTTTAATTACACTGATCCCCTGCAACTTGTCCCAGGCGTGCCAGACTTGTTTCCACTGTTCTGAACTGAATGCTTAATCTTTAGCCTTATGACTTTTTGGCTAGGCAACAAGAGAATGATGTTGCTTTTCCTGTCATGTCCTCCCTTCTTCTGATTAGCTTTGTAATTGGTACTTATTTCAGCTGCCAATAAGTCTTAAGAGCTTATTTACCTGAGTTTTGTTGTATTGAGAAGGTACAGTTTGGTCTGATATTGGGCCAGAGCCCACTGAGGACTGACACAGCCAACAAATGAGTGATCACGTAGCATCTCCTGAAGTTCTGAAACAATGCAGGGGTGGGGAAAAAACAAAAGGATATAATTTCATATTTGCAACCCTGCCCTCATTTATTTAGTTGAGTGGTTTGTGTCTTTTTAGCATTAAAGTCTCAGATTACTGTTCAGTCACTACTATATCCCTGCTTCTTATAGGCCTGTACTACCAATGATTCACTTTTTGAAATATTAATGATTTCCACGCATACTCACACTATTAAAGCATATGTGAGAACAGTTATACAGCAGTTAAATTACAAATGCAAATTAAAAAAAAAAAAAAATTAAAATTACTGTCTTTGAATAGCCTTCCAAAATTAATTTCCAGACACAGGAGATTAGTGAGGGAGCACAGACATACTTCAAAGAAAACTGCAGATTTAAAACAGGTTTGCAATACAATCTGGTATTGTCAGACTGAATTCTGAAAGTGTGATAGAACAAGTCTATAATTTTTTCCCCACAATTTATTTATTTTTCTCTCACAAAGTTTTTTCTCTCTCTTTTAATATATATAAATGAGAAGGCTGGGAAAGTCAGATTCCATCAAAGAGTTCATTTTGGGCATTTTAAAAAAAAAAAATCACTAGTTGCCATCCTTAGGAGCAGCTTTGTTATAGAAGCTCAGCACTGCAGTGACAGCATGTACAAAGCACTACACTTACCCTAATTCTACTGTTGCCTTTTCCAAAGAAATATAACATTGTGAGAAGAGACTTTTCTTTTCAAAGGTGTGTATATCTATCTATCTATCTATCTGGTATTTTTTTACACATGGGAAAATACAGTACAACCTCAGGCAGCTTCACAAGTTCTATCATGCATTTTGAGACATTTTCAGAGACTGTACAGCTCAGGGACAACTACTTGATTTCAGTATTTAAACAGTGACAGTCAGATATGGAATTACCAGCCTTCTGAAAAATATTTACTGGAGCACAAGTAAAGTATAAGTACATGCCTTCTAAAGTGTAAGATTTTTAGTAATTTCTAAAAAAGTTTTTGTTAAAAGCTTGCTTAGCAGCACAGTGAACTCACTGGGCCTTTTAAATACCTTTTTCCTCAGCAGTTCAATCAATCATATTTAGTTGGTGGAGTAATGATAATCTTGAGAAGCAAGAGAAGCAAAAGGCTTGCTTACTTGCATGTCCCTGGTTACTAATTTCCTCCTGGAGAGTCAGTACACTGGTCAAGTTGATAATTCTTCTTCTAGGGGTGCAGGCAGCAGTCATGTCCTTTGTAGTGTCGTCTTTCTCCATTTCTATGTCCTCATTTTCCCGTGGTCTCTTTCTGCAATAACAAACCAAAAGGAATTAATTCAATTCTCCTATCACTTAGGCAAAACACAGCAATAGATGGGATTTTCAATTCAGATGCTGTACGTTAACGCAAGAAATGCAGAAAGTTTCCCAGAAAGACAGACTATTTTATTTTGCTCCCAAGGCATAATCTGTTAGGAAAAGACAGTTCAGAATTTAAAGAGAATTTATGACACACGATTTTTTTTCTATGATAATTTTTCTGTAACACAGGGGAGGGGGAAATCATATTCCACCAGAAGAATTTGGCCTCTCATAACAGCTCCTTCAGGAGCTATAAAAAGTTTATGGAACTTTTATCTTTACTAGGGTAATGTCTGCAAAATTCAGTAATGTAATTTCTCATGTAGTAGGATGGGGGTCCTCCAAAAAGAGACAGATCAGTATGATCTGCCTGAATGTCATTATTTTTACTCCTTTCTGCCTCTCACTATGAATGGAAATCCCATTTCACTTAAAAATTTATCACAAGTTATGTAATTATAGTTCACAGATGAAATTTAGTTTCTCAATAAAATTTCCTGAAGAGTTATTCTAGGAAACTTTGCCCTTCTGGAAAAGCAGAAGTCCAAAGACATCACAAAAATCTACAGTTTCAGGGCCATGCTGTGACATAGATAGCCTTGCACCAGCTCAGAAAAGCTGACACTTACCGAGAAGCCACTGTCTCAGGAGACAAAGTCCCGCTCTCACTCAGCCCTCCAGGCTTCACTGCTTCCTCCTGGACATCTGCCATTTCAACCAGATCAATGACTTCTTCCATTTCAGCATCCTGTGGTCTGTCTGCACCCTCTAGAGGTCCTGCAATAACCTCTGTTGTCACTTCAGTGGGGCCTGTATTTAAGGGGTTGTTCACTGGTTGAAGAAAAGCATCCAACTTCTGCTCTCGGGAATCAGTGCGGACCATCTGATGTGCATAAACTTTATCACTGGTTCCTTTGGTAACCGCAGAAGAGTTGGCTGCTGATTTTACAACCTCACTGGAAGAACAGTCAGCCCCTGGGAGCAATGTCTTCATTCGCATATGAGCAAGCGAAGAGATTGAACAAGAAAAAGAACACAAAACCAGAAAGATCAGCCCCACTTGTCACAGTATCTTACCGCTCAGAGGCAAGTTTGAAACCCCCACAACACAGTGTCAACTGTTTAAACAGGTCACCCACCAGCTTTTCATCTGCTATGCACATAGAGTGAATGCCATCATTTTGGCAGTTAAAATCATTAGTTAACATTCTTTTGTCTCAAAGGAAAAAAAAATTATAGTAGTTCTTATGCTATTCTCTACAAAAAGAGAGAGTAGAAAAATATTTCTGAATTTTTTCAGGTTAGATTAAAAGTGTTGTCAAACACACAAAACAGATTCCTTAGTCACAACTCCTTCACATAAACCAGAGCAGAATAAAAAAACAATTCCCCACATGTGAAGGCCAACCTACTTGTAAAAATCAAGAAGACTGGTCATGTACTTGACACAAAAGTACTTCAAATGTTTTTGTACTTTTTTTCTCTCTTTTGCCACATTGTTGACATTGAAATATTAAAGCAATTTCATCCCTGAAACAAAGACCTCAAGGTACCCATAGAACACTGATGATTATCAATCCCTGCAGAGACTGTACTATTGAACACAGTAAGCGTGTCCCTGATTGTTAAACTAATGCAGAGCTGCAGTCACTTCACACATGTTCTCACCTGAGTGAAGTACATCCTTGAGGAATTAGAGCCCAATAACTTGCTCTCTACATGTTGTTGCACACGCTCTAGGATACTGTCTTCATGAAGAAAATGGACCTCGTGTTTTGTAGGGTGCACGTTCACATCTACGTTCTGAGGGGCTATTTCCAGACTGGAAAACATTTTAAAAGAAGTTAACCTAAATATCCCATGGATGGCAGAGAGAGCACAAGTTGCTTCAGTACAAAATTTCTCTGGCCTGGGGGCATTACTCCATGCAAAGAAGGCAAAAAGATTCTGAAACCTGCTAAAATTACATTAGTCACACTTATTTAGTACATGAAAAAATAATTAATCCAAAGGACTCTATTCCAAACTCACCGAGATCAGCTTACATAGGTAAGCTTAAACCAATCTCTCCGTTTTACAAGAACCCGTGTTTAGAAATATCTTTCACTCGCAGCGTCTCATGAACTAATATGAAAGGACTTTAGCTGAAGTTACACTCACTACTTCTAAAAATGAGGCCTGTCTTCTTAAGATTTCTTTAATGTGATTTAATTATGTCCTGCCTGGCGATTAATTACCTCAGTGCAGTGCTTAACACTATTATCAGGAACAGAAGTGTCGTCCTAAACCTACTGATCCTAACTATATCCTGTAAGATAGTACTAAAAGGCTACTTCTTCCTATTACTTTACCTTAAGTATAGGAATGGGTGGGTGCCTTTTGGCAAATAAGCAGCATACACAGTTTCTATGGCTTTCCGCAAAGCGGCTGACTCTACCAACCGATCTGAAACACAGAACAAAACGCTGTTTCCAAAGAGCCCAGCTGAAACACACTGCACAGTGCTCAACTACTCCTTCAGAGCAACACTTTCAGACCTGGTATCTTCAAAGGGTATTAGTCAGACCCATTTTTCCCCAAGACCTATTTATTCTTCATACAAAACCAGGAATAGACAATATTTTTTATTATGTTTTATATTTTGGAGTATTTTTGTTCACAAATACCAAAATAACCAGACTGCCTTTTCATTGTTTCAATACAGTCAAGGTTTGTTGCATCCCATGCCAGTGTTCATACAGAGTGGAGAGATCCCTCTGTGTAAGTCATCAGAACATAGTCATAACCTTGACATTCCAAAACTTGAGTTTCTTTAGGGCCACTCTTAGCTGCTTTCACTATTTAGACTGTAAACATGATGCACATTACAAATCAAGAAACACTTCAATATCTAAATTAACTGTAATACTTATTCTTCAAAATGTTTTTAAAAATGCTCATACATTTTGTAAGTCTATAGAAAGTTTTGTTCTGATAATTATACAAGCGACATATGACTGTACAAAATGCTGCCTTTTATTTTAAACTTACGGTTTATGAAGAGTAAAAATATACATTTCTTCACAGAGTAGTTTGCATTCGTGATGTAACCTTTCATTTTAAAGGCCAGATTTGCATCTTCACAGCCCACTTCTATCAGTTCCCTATTAAGTTTGACAGAAACACAAACAAAATATTAATTCTTCTATTGATGCAAATTTCAAACAGTGCTCACAAGCAGTGATATACTGATCTATATTCTATTTATATCAGTTAATGAAAACATTAGAATTATCTGAGAGTTCAAACATTCACTGCTGGGCCACAATAATTATTTCACCCAGATTGCATCATTTCCTCTTCCTAAGTAAATGTAAACTAGTAATGTTGTATGATTGGAGTCTTTAAAACTACCCCCATTATCTTTTTAATACTGTAACATACCACAGTAGCCATAACATGTATTTCACTGTTTAAGCAGCCAGAGAAGAACACACTTTTTCTTGGACTATTCTGTCTGCTTTTGTCAGTCTAGTATTTGTTGATGAGCTGTCAAGAAGTCATTAAAATGTAAACCTTTTCTCTTGCTCATGCACACACATCCTAACATTAACTATTTTCCTAACATTTTTAATAATTTTCATGATTCATTTGTCAAGGAAACTCCACACTGGTAGTTTGTGAGCACAGCTCTCTAGCACGGCATTGTGCCAACTTCTAAATTTAACACAGAAAAGAGGTAAGGGCTACTTATTTCCAATTCAACCTCAATATATACAGAGCACCATTTTTATTTGTGTCCATTTTTTAAGTCAAAATAACACCACTCAAACTGAGCAAAATAAAAGTTTTGCTTGAAAACAAATGACCAAAATATTTAAGTTGAATGGGCAATTTATCCTGACCTGTACAAAGGAAAAACTGTACCAAAAGAGCATCCATAGTACACAAAAACAAATGCATAACAAAGAAATATAAACAACATGACGCACCCTAATACTAAGCAGCGTCTCTAGTTTGCTGTGCTTCCTAAAGGTTTTTCTATTAAAAATTACATTCATTATATTTGAAGTGTGGCTTTGGTAACTTGGTCTAGGGATAAATGCATTCAATGAATTCTTAACAGTTGAATGTCTCATAAAGAAAGAACTTTTCCTACAGTGGCAGATATGTCTTCAAAAGATGATTGGTTTTATTTGCTTTTATTTTTTCTGTCTGATTTACACAGCCTTAGTTAACATAGCTGTTGACAAAATAAGAAACCATAAAATTTCAGAAAAACACACGAGTAGCTTCAAAATTTATCATCAGAGAGGTAGGAAGTGGCAAGATTGTCTTGGCATAGAAAGAGGCTAGGAACGTGTAGAGAACCCAGTTTCAGCTTGCTGTTTTGACATGATCATGCAGAAAGTTAAAAGCAGATGGTTCCCTTTAGTGCATTAAAGGAGCAACTTTGTAACTTCCCTCTTCCTTTTAGTACCTGAAAAAAGCTACACACTCTTCAAGAGAAGGGAGAGCTCTCTTATTGCAGCACTCCCTCTTCTCTGCAATTCACCTTGAAGGACACAAGAAAAGGTAGCAAACCCCGTGGTCTTTAACAGAGAAAAGGGAAGGTGATTCACTAGAAAACTTCATGTCAAAAGGAAACTAGGTATCAACATACCTGCTAACAGCATTTCCAAAGATGGACCTAATGTTGTCCACTGTTGAGGCGTTGGATAAGGTTCTAACATCTGACACAGTATCACCTTGCTTAAGAGAATAGAAATGAGTATCAATCAAGTCACATTTCCGGCTGAAGTTTTAGAAATACTTTAAACAATAGCAATTCCAAAACAAAAGCATGGAACATAACATCTTAATAATGTTATTGCATTCTTATTTATGCTCAAAAAAGCAATAGATGGTAAACAGCACAGGTTCACAAGATTTGCCAGAGCACATCAGACCCATTCAGGCTAGTAACTCCATCTTGGAAAATGAGGAACACACATAGTTCAGTACATAACTATCAAGAATGCCACAGAAGGAAGGCAATCTATCCTACCCTCGTTCATACAGTAATTTGTAACCAGACTCTCAAAAGAAGCTAAAACCACTCATAAAGCTAAACCAAAATATAACATTGACCATATAGAAAACTTTTAAGCCCTGACAAACTTGTCTTGTTTACTTCTAAGTGACGTGCTTCCTATCCAAACTGCATCCACGTACAGTTCAACGTTTCAGTACAAGGAAAGGCTCTGTGTGCTATTCCTGTTACAAAAGATGTAGTGAGACTTTTCTGGCATTTTCAGATATACACATTGCATATATATACAGACACACGGTGAAGTTATAAAGATTTTACCTACACACCTTTTTAGCTGAAAAGCTGATGCCCGAGTTATGGATGGCATACCTGAAAAACAGGCAAACATAATTCTGCAGTATGTGAAAGAAAAGACTCTCTGCCCTGATTGCTGAAGAGCAGCTAGTAATGGGTGCAAGCAATTTCACTTCCTGTTAGACAGTAATGTGATTTGAGCCAAACTGAGCTTTTGTAGACTGAACTGCTATAAAAATTAAGTGTCTTCTATTTATAACACATCCGTAACCATCTGAAATTCAAGGATCAGCCTACCTTATCTCTCAACTTGTACAGACATAGTTAGTTCAGTTTCACTGCATAGGTTTAACTAAAAGAAAACCGAGTAAAATGTCCTCAACATAACAGAATCAAGTCTCAACTGCTATGGAGAAAGATCTGAATAATGGCTAGTTCACCATTCCAACTTCCCCTGCTCAGATGGTTCAGCTCTCTGTGATCCCAGGGAAGAGCTCTGATACACTACAGCTGCATAACCTTGGCTCAAACTTTTAGGAAAGTTACTGCATTGCGAAAAAAAAAAAATACCATAGAATCTTGCAAGATGAGCAACGTAAAAATGCAGGCAGAGGATAGACTGCTGTGACTGAAAACTCAAAAACTCAAGAGGAAAAAAACCCTCAAAATTAAATAATAGAAAAATCCTAATCAAAATAAAACAACCATAACGTGGAAGCCTGTAACTCAGCAAGAGTTCAGATCATGCTGTTCCACAGAGCAGCAGGACCTGACCCTCCATCTCCTGATTGAAGCCTGTCTGAGGAGTAGAGACTCTTCAATAGCTCATTTGGGGAACAAAGTAACCCTTGGTATACAATGCTGCTACTCTTTGCTACCTTTTGTGTTTTCTGAGAGTGCAAAGCAGTCCTTTTGTTTAGGTTGTGTAGACTGTGCTTGCAAAACCTCTGTACATGGCGAAAGATGTAAGTAAGGGGCCCAGGAAGGGAACATCCAGTAGCTAAAGCAATATTACTCTTTTTTGAGGATGTGAAATTGCCACTCAGCTTTTCTGAATTCAGCCAAATCTCAATGCTCCTGTGCAGTTTTCACATGGATTCTATTCAGCCCAAGTGAATTTGGAGTTCAAGTCTATCAGCTCTTCGTTGCTGGAATTCTTACAATTAATAGTCACAGATAGAATACAGTTTCTCCTCTGGATTTTTCATATAAAAATGGATGGAGTGGTATCTGACAATGCACACTAACAAATAGTTAAAAAAAGGCCTAACAAACAAAAACAACAACAACAAAATGACACCAAACACACACGTATGTCCCTCTGAAGAACTCTAGTATTCCCCCCAACAATATACTGAATTGGAGCTTCCTATTTTAGTTTACCTGCTAACAACTTCTAGTATTTTTGCATATTCTTCATTTGGATTTTTTAAAGCTTTCCTCCTTGTATTTACATTGTAAAAGAGATCTTCAACCTACAGAGGAAAAGATCACAATTACAAATAATTTTAAAAATCCTCTCTTACTCTATAATTAAATTCAGCCTATTAATTTTTATTTTATACATAAATTTTCTGAGAATACTTAATTTTATGAAGAATCAACATTCAATTTATTCCTCATCTCCCTAGATTCACCTAACAATGCAAATCAAGAGAAACACATGTTTTCAAGTGTTTTGGTACATCAGTATTTTTACCAATAACAACAGCTCTACAGCTCTCTCTTCAGTGAAAGTTATATACCTTCTGCTGAAGATGACAATAGATTCCCTGATTAGACTGTGTTTTAATGAAATGCAAACAACTGTTAAAACAGTTGCTGCACTCAAGGCTGTTAATGTTATTAGAACAGCAGCTTAAACTGTACATTGTCACTATTTATTTAACCAACATGCAAATTTTTTTTCTGCTGTACTGACAAAGGCAGAAATTTAAAGCCCAGCTTCTTTTTTAAGACACATTATCTTAAACAGTGACATGTGAAGCTTGCTGGGCATATGCTCCTACTGCAGGAGACACATCTGCAGACTCCTAGGCCAGGCTTCCCCTTCCCACTCCATGCTGTGCAACATGCACACTCCCTCCCATTCCAAGCTCCTTATTCTTCATAATCCTAATGCCAAACCTAATCCCAACTCACATTCTAGTCTTGCTATGATATATGAAAGATATGACTGAAAAACAAAGTTATGACTGGAAAACAGTGGTGTTGCAGTTTCCTGTGCCAGCCCTCATCTTCCCACACTAGCTCATGGAGTGTAGAACACTCCTCCATATTCCAAGCTTTTTGTAAGTCCTAACTGTCCATTGGGGTTTTCAGCAGTCCAAAAGGACCATGAAATACTTTTGATAGTAAATGACTATGCTACCCCCGGAAGCAAGAAAGAAAGAAAAGGAAAAAGAAAAAAAAAGGATCTTGTGAAATTTACATTGCTGTCTTTGGTGAAGAAAACAAGACTAAAAACCTCAAAAACCCAAACAACAATATAATTTAGAAAGTATTCTAAAAGGTGATACTGTCACATACCTTACAGTAAAATTGGGGTAAGCCTAACAACCAGGGAACAGAAAAGAGACGAGAGAAAACAGGCACAAAAACCTACCGTGATCTGAGTTCCTTGGTTTCCAGCACAGGGTTTTGGAGGGGCTTTAATTTTTCCATCACTGTAAGTAGCTCTAGGCAGAAAATAAAAAGTTGTCAAACATCTAGATTTAGTGGAGGGCAGACATGGACAGATGACAACAGTGGAAGAAGACAAAAGAAATCCCATCATAATCACACTCTTCCCAGCAAAGAATTTGGGCCACTGAGAATCAGCTACAATCCCTCTCCCCACCTTTCTGCTAGAGGAAAACTGTCATCATTGATTTTAAGAGACAGAAGGGCAATGGGAGAGAAAAAGGGGCAGATAATGGCATATGTGTTTTGAAGTTGTATTACTGAGGCTTTTCCTGTAAAGGCAGGATTATTGCATTTTATCTTTCTTTAGAAAACTAGATCTAGACATGGCATAATAATTATTCCACTAGACTTTACACTTTGGTTATATTAACAAGAAATTCTTGACTTTACTATAATATCTGTTTCATTTCTGACTGTAACAGGATTTTGAACATAAGGGATTTCTGACCTATGTAGGTCTTTCGGCAAGTTATACAGATGCACGATTTCATGCAAATTGTGAAATTTGCAAGACATGCTGCCCATGTATATATACAGCCTTTTACCCTGAAATGGAGAAAAAGTGTTTACCCTACATTAGCTGCTGAAGCAGAATCCCCTTTAATATTCTCTGTCCCCCACCTCCAACTTTTAAAATATATTATTTAGGTAAAGCGTACCTTTACAATTTGGAATAAAAAATCACTCAAACTATGTTTTCTCACATTCTAGCTCTTTTTTTAACTACCCTTACCCTATCCTCCTCCGTAGCAAGAGCACTGAAAAGAGATACATGTGTTCTTTATTCCACGCAGCGGAAGTCACCTGTATAACAGGTAGCATACCTGAATGCACACTTGGCATCAGCTGTTTTAGTTGTCACTGTAACATGGGCAACATGACTGATGCTGGCCAGTGCCTAGGGAAAGAGAAAGCATCTCTGTAAACCTTGCTCTGGAGAACACTGAGGTGTGTCCATGCTTTAAACAGCATTGCTAAATTTTGATATACCACTTGCAAGTAATTAATAAAAATCCTTTCAAGAAAATGGCGGGTCAGTAAAGCTTTAGCAAATTTTAGTATCTGTAATGCTGACTTTTATCTGGGACATTCTTCTGGCTTTTTGAACATTTCATTACCTCTGAAAATGCAAGTGGTTAACCACGTAACATAACTAGAAGAAATTCAAAATTTATAACAGTTGGACTTTTTTCCTTCTTTCATGTTAACAAAAAAACAACTGGAAGGTTCTAGCTCTTACTTCTTCATCGTGGCCCAATCTTGACTGTAGGTAACACTATCCAGTTAAGTAACAATAGTTTTCCCAGAAAACTCAATGGACAAGCCTGCACAGACAAAACAAGCCTCAGGACCAGATTCCACTGGCTGTGGAAATGATTATGTTGCAAGTGTGTGAGGAGAGGACTCAGGCAGTCTACTCCCTGGACCATGCAAGGATCTACATATCTGAGTACAGGCAATGTAATTATATATCTTGTTGCTCAGAGATTCACCTTCCACTCAGATCTTTAATTGTCTTCTACCTGTAGATTCCTGAAGCAGCATTTGAGAAGACAGGCCTTGTTTTACTTAAAAAACCAAAAATCTTATTCCAGAAAGCAAAAAGAATATATACCTCCCCCTAGGCATCCATCTAATCTTGAAAGACACAGAAATGTATTTTGACTATATTCACATGGCAGACTCTCAGAAAACAGCTTTTGTAAGCAGTCCTGGCAGTTAAATAGCATGCACACTCCACTACAGCAGGATAACAACAATGAACAGATTCAAAACCTTCATGCAGGGCTCACCTCGCCTCTAAAACCGTATGTAGAAATACTAGCCAAATCTTCAAATTTTTGCAGTTTACTCGTAGTAAATCTCTCACATACAATGTCCAGATCTTCTTTCTACATGAAAGGGGCAAGCAATAGTTACTTTGCAAGTTTTTTCAGGATCAGAAACATTTATAAATTGAAATTTTTAAAAGATAGTATTAAACACCAGCATACAGCTGTCAGCATTGTTTACTTACTCTGATTCCACAGCCATTATCTTGGACCTGGATGAACTTCAGACCACCTTCTTTAACTACTACCTGGATACTTGTAGATTTAGCATCCAAACTGCAGAAACCAAGAAAGCATTCTAAAGAACAGCAATTCTAAAGAATAAAAGGCTACATGATGTTGCTTTAAACTTATTTTTTCTCATATGAGTAATAATTTTTTTCTACTCATCACTCATATTGAAATTCATTCCATTACACTTGAATCTTTACTGTTACAGTGATATATAATTCTAAATCCCCATCCACAATAATTATCAAGAACTATCAGAAATTTAAAAATTAAGAAAGTAAGTAGGTCTTCTCTACCCATGACTGAAACCTGCTACAAGTCTGCTTCTTGTTTGCACACAGCTGCTACTGCTCACACTACATCTGCATGTGGAACGGTGGCAACTTTAATCTTGGACAGAGTTCTGTGTAATATCTCTATGATCTGGACAAGGGGATTGAGTGTGCCTTTAGTCAGTTTGCAGATGACACCAAGTTGGGCGGGAGTGTTGATCTTCTGGAGGGCAGGAAGGCTCTGCAGAGGGCCTGGCTGGATGGGCAAAGGCCAGCTGTATGAGGTTCAACAAAGCCAAGTGCTGGGTTCTGCACTTGGGTCACAAAAAGCCCAGGCAGCGCTCCAGGCTGGGGGAAGAGAGGCTGGAGACCTGTAGGAAAAGGACCTGGTTGTGCTGGTCACCATCCAGCTGACCATGAGCCGGCAGCGTGCCCAGGTGGCCGAGAGGGCCAAAGGCATCCCGGCGTGGATCAGCAGCAGCGTGGCCAGCAGGGCCAGGGCAGGGACTGTCCCCCTGCAGTGCTGGGGACACACCCCGAGAGCCATGCCCAGCTCTGGGCGCTCGGGGCAGGGGGTGCTGGGGGTGTCCAGGGCAGGGCAGGGCAGGGACTGTCCCCCTGCAGTGCCGGGGACACACCCCGAGTGCCATGCCCAGCTCTGGGCGCTCGGGGCAGGGGGTGCTGGGGGTGTCCAGGGCAGGGCAGGGCAGGGACTGTCCCCCTGCAGTGCCGGGGACACACCCCGAGTGCCATGCCCAGCTCTGGGCGCTCGGGGCAGGGGGTGCTGGGGGTGTCCAGGGCAGGGCAGGGCAGGGACTGTCCCCC
>JAWWEE010000074.1:47027063-47042185 GCA_035221455.1 Xenops minutus
GCTGCCTTGCTCTTTTGCCTTTAATAAAATTTTGGTGTTTCAAAATTTTATATTTGTAGTCCCTTGACTATAACACCATCACTGCAGTGCCTTGTCAGGGTGATGTATCTGGCTCATTTCTGTGTAAAATACCAAGGTATATTAATGTTATATGTTGCTTGCAGCTGCAGCACCAAGAAATCAACCTCACTCCAGCTGAAGATGCTCTACTATTGGCATTTCTTAATCTGGTGTGATGTAACTTCAGCAACTTCTCATCCTCTTCATAAACTCCTGTCTTCATGTTTGGAATCATACATTAATTGTAAAATGTCAAAAGCAGTTTTCCCTTAGCAGAAAGGAAAAAACAAAACATCCTGAGAAGTATACCTTCACAGGTGCCACTTTAAACAGGCTCCTGGCCATCAGCATGAAGATGATACAGGCCTTGTGAGGAATGTGTAAAGCACGAAGCAAAACCTTTTTTTGTGAGTGTTAAGGATTAAGTCTGTGAGACGTGGACTGGCGGTACCTTGCTATAAGGTGCTTTGCCTTCCAAGGACATCTTATCCTCAGCACTGCCCAGGACGGTTGCCATAAAGTGTCACTCTTTAATTCCTGCCCATAAAGTACAGATGCCTGCAATGCCCCCAGGCATGAAAGATCTCCACAAAAGCCACTTTTGAGGCTGACTTAAGGTTCCCCACTTGTTGATCTTGGCAAAACTGCCTGGGCAGTCCTGCCCCACCACCTTCCCGGGTCCGGCTTCCTGAAACTCCAGGTTGCAGCAACTGCTGCCTCGGCCATGGTGCACTTTTGCTTTGACTTGCAGGGGAAGGTTTGGGAGCTTGGTACAAGCCCAGCTGTCAGCATGAGCGGGGCAGGTGGCAAAAAGCTCACAGGCACAGAGGGCAACCTGCTGTGCGGTGACCTTGGTTGTGCACTGACCTGGGGAGGACCGGGAGCAGCGGGAGCGCTGAGTGCCGGCTCCGAATCCGGCTGTGCTCCAGCGTTTGAACCTCGGGGAAGAGGAGGAAAGCTGAAGGCATCTGGTGGATCTTGGCGCTCAGTCTGGGACAGATGACATTTACTCAGACTCCTCCTTGTCCGTGCTGGTGCTGAGAGCTATTTGCACTGTCAGTATCTGACCTAGACCAGCCAGCAGGAAAATCACCACCTTTATTCCTCATGCCTGTGTTATAGTTTGTATCATGCAAATGCAGTTTATTTTACTGCATATTGCTTCCATGAAGCTTTAGAGCTTTGTGTGGTCTGTGACAAATTTCCATGTGGAAGCTGGTGTGAAAAACTGTATTTCTCGAGGAGCCACCAAAAGACTTTCTCCTATTTGCATCACAACTGCTCCAGCTGGAGGTCAGCCCCCCCTTGTTCATACCCTGTTAGAGCTTTGCTCCAACACATTCCAGTTTAAACTGTTGTTTTGTGTGACAATCTTGGTTAAAAAGGGAAACATCAGTAACAACCAAACCACTAAAAATACTTTACCAGAGAAGCCTGGGAGAGATGTGTGTGAAATACTTCTCTGAATTTTAGATTTCAGATTTTCTTTTTGCTGCAAAAGAAGTATGAATTTGTTTTTATTAAAGCAAATAAAAACCAAATTCTCTAGATTTCATTTTAAATAATTAAAGAAGAAATAACCAGTGTATTTTGATGGCAGGGCTCAAAAGTGGTGTCAGGGTAAAAGAAGTAGTGAAGAATGAATGAAAAGAGCCTGTTGGAATCTTAATGCTTTTTAAGATCCTAAAGAGGAAAGCTGATATATTTAGCAATCAATGCTAAAAAAATGCTGAAGGCAAGAATTAGTTTCTTAGAAACACATGAAACTGAAACAGCCCCACAGTCATCAGAGAAATGTAGTGAATTTTCCACTTAAAACACAGAGGATCATTTAACTGAAAAAGCCCAAACTTGAATAATACAATGGAAGAACTGCAATCCTAACAAAATCTTTCTCATGCTATGAAGTGGTGGCCTAAGTATCACTAAACGATATGGATTTTAAATGCTTTGATTTTTATTATAAAGTCTATCTTTTTAAATGCAAAGACTTGTCTAATTTTGGGTCTGGTAATCTTAACCTAATATATTCTTTTAGATATGAGAAAGAAGCTTTTTATAATGAGAGTGGTAAAACACTGGAACAGATTGCTCAGGGAGGTGGGGGATGCCCCATCCCCAGAAATATTCAAGATCAGGTTGGATGGAGCTCTGAGCAACCTGGTCTAGTTGAAGATGTCCCTGCTCACTGTTAGGAGGTTGGACTAAATGATCTTTAAAGGTCCCTTCCAACCCAAACTATTCTGATTCTATGAGATTGTATTCAATTTTGAAGCCCTATCCACTCATTATCTGCAGCATGTACTTGCTATTCCAACTCAAATACATTAGGAAGACCAGAAAACAGATGTTAGACATATTGTAAGTTATTATTGTCCTACTCAAAGTCAACATTGTTTTATTTCACTTGAGTAATTAAAAGAGTATTAAGAAATAGTAAATAAGGTTTAAAAAAGAATTGGCACATGGGATTATAGCACTGGGGAAACAAATAAATCCTGGTTGGCACAATACTGTCTTCTTTATGAAACTAGAACTCAAAACTACATCCTGTAACATAAGACAAGGCTGGAAAAAGGTAGAGATCTGCTATACTGAAGAAAGGACTGAAGAGTGATTAAATCATTTTGAAAAATTAAAATTATTAGGGTTTTAGACTGCAGCTCAAGCAGAATAGGAGGTTAAAAATGAGGATTGCTTGAACAAAAAAGTCTGATTTTTTGTTTGTTTTTAAAGAGAAGCAAGTTGAGCAGCATTCCAGTATGCTACTACTTTTCTAGAATTCCTTGTCAAAACAGCTTTTTTTTTTCCACAGTATCTGGAAATGTCTTCTCATTGTTCCTTAAACAATTTCCCCTGATGTGCATTTCAGTGAAAAATGGTATCTTTCACCCTTCTTACAGTTTTTCATGCCAAACAGCAGAGAAGTTTATGACAGTTTCTCCAAAATGTCTCCAGTTGTCTAGGAAGAGATAACTGAAAGAATGCAAACAAATAACCTTGATTCACAGACCTCTGCTTCTTCTCAGCTTGATGGCCGAAACACAGAAACACAAACTAACAGAGTGTCAGTTTATGTGGTGCTTTATTCGGGCCCGGGAACCTGGGGATTAACATCCCAAATCAGGATTCCAACGAGCCATTTTCAGAAGCAGCTTATATACCTTTTCTGCAAAGGTATACATACACAATCTTATCTATAAATCAGTTACACGGGTTACACATATACAATTGATAATTATTTTACAATGTCATAAATCTACCTTGGTTGTCTAACACAGGATACTGTTTAACTTGTTCCCCCACACTAAACCTCCTACAGAAAACCCCTTACAACTATTAATTCTAATCTTACCTCTGAGCAACAGTTTGTTCTTTCTACAAGTTCTATATACTTCACTAATTCTTTTGATCATTGTCCCTCTGTTCTCAGCACATTCTCAACAGTTTCTAAAACCCCACAAATGTTTCAAGCTACTCCTCCTCGGGCCTAGTTGAACCACTTAAACTTTAGCATAACTACGTCTACATTACTATATTTGCAACAAGCTTGTCTTGACAAGCACCCGGTGTCCAGGCAGTTCTTTTAACCCTTAACATTGCAGAATACAGACACAGGCTTCTTGCAGTGAATTTCATGCACTTTTAGAATGCAAAATAAAATATTAGCACAAAGTTTTTGTGACAGAAGTTGGCTGTATATCACTAGCAGAAGCAACAGTGCTGGCAGTACTTATGTATTTCTAAATCTATTTACAGAGAAGCTGCTTCAAGTTAATGTTTTAACCTAAAAAACAACCCCCACACAAAAACCTCCATCCTAAGAGAGAAAAAAGGATCAGACTCATTTTCCACTGAAATCTAATTATCCCATATATAATTCAAGACAGGAACTGATGCAGGATCACTTGTTTAGCTACAGTGACTTTATTCTAAGTTGGTCACTCGTGGTCCAGGGCTTGGTGAAAATGTGCTCCTGTGAGCAGAAGAGCTTCTCAAGACTACATGTCCTGTGCCTTTATGCACACGCTCAGGCATCTACATAAAGCAAGAGGAGCTTTTGCTCCAGTTAGTAATTTTTCACCCTAGTTTATAGTGCATTTTTATGAGTTTGAGGGAAAGCAGGTTCTGGAAGTTCGTGATGAGAAAATAACTCTGAAGTCCACATGTCAGGTATTTATATCCCCTCATCATACCCTGTTCGTACAGTCCTGTCAGGTAAAAAGTTATTATTAGTTCCACTTGATAGGATCCTGGAGCACCCGGATGAGCAGGAAGATTTGTTCAAGGCCCTGTAGAACATGCCTCATAGAATTTGGAATGAGAATTCTGCCTCTTTTTATGTCAGTATATTAACCATAATATCACTTCTCTACCTAAAATATAGGCATTTATTTCTATGGACATTAAAACATCTGTAGTTGCATTTTCTAGAATAAAAAAAAAGTACTCTGCTGTACAAGCTGAAGGTTTGCTACACTCCAAGTCTTACAGGAAAAATGGGACACACTGCATATGTGGAGTTCCCTTAACGAAATCTCTGTATTGGTTCTCAATTGTTCACTTTTCTATTCTTTCTTTTATATCTGAACTGGTTTAACAGGATTATCTTCCTGTACTGACCACAGTAGCTTGTCCTCATAGACTGGGACTTCTGGTACTGTGCCATTTTTGATTCTTGTACCTCCCATTTTGTTCTAGGATAACAGATAACACAGTCAACAAAAAATAACTGTTTTGTCACAGTCACATAAACCCAGCCTAAACCCAACCTGACCACTGGATAATTGCTATCACTGCTAAAATCAGTCAAGATCAGCTTATGCCAACATAACCCAGATAAGTGCTGAGACCCTGCCCTGTCAAGCTGGTGCAAATCTGGAAATTAGGCTTTCATTTTAATGGCAAAAATAATATTTACTTGACTACAGACTAAATCCTGATTCTTAGGGAGAACACTGCTGTAAGCAAGGCATTCTGTATTTGTCCTTTGCAACTATACCAGAACATTACCGGTTATCTGTTCTTTTCATCTGATATTAAAAACTATCACAAGTAGAATGCTTATGCAAATTAATCACACTCATACTGAGGCAGCGTTTTCCATGTTCCTAAGATGGTATAAAGATGGAATTTATGAAAACTAATTTATGCCAACCTTTCTTGTTTTTCTCCCATTACAGTAACTGCATGATTCCACACTGCTTAGATTTTTCCAAGCTACTGTTTCTGATGATGCTAGCTTTTCTGATATTCTACTTATATTTTCCTTTGAAACAAAACAAAAAAAATCTTCTGGACCAATCAGGAAGTATGAAACAAAAGCCCTGTTTTTTTCCTTCATTTTTGTAACTTATTTCCTGTGTGATTGTGTATTCTTCAGAATATAAGAGTTACTTTTACAAAGTATCTTGTAAGCTCTGGCTGGTGTATATATTCTGCATATATTCTCTCAGTGTTTTCTTCTTCAGGGATTTAATATATTCTGAAATATCTATTTTTTTTTTCATAGTCTCAGAGGAAGCTTCTGATTAACTTAGAAGTACCATATTAACTATATAGAATTATTATATATTAATGGGAATAAACATAAGAGAAAAACAATTTTTAAATTATATATAGGTGTCTTCATCTTCAGATACAAAAAAGAGGTTTTTTTCAGTCAGAACAATCAAACACTGGAAAAACTGTCCAAGGATGCAGAAGAGCTCCCCTGTCACTGGAGGTTTCCAAGATGTAACTGGACATAGTGCTAGATAATTTCATCAAGGCTCCCTTTCCCACCAAAAACTGGACCAGATGAACTTTGGAGGCCCTTTCAAACCTGAGCTCTCCTATGATTCTGTAATTTTTGCATGATTGGACTGCAGGGAAAAATAATTGGTTTCTAATATTTTCATTGCCGGTAAATACTGGGGGTGTTTTAACCTAATTTTTATTGTGAATATTTTGATTTTGCTCTTCAACTTACATACCTTACAAGAATAGACAAGATATATATGTTGAAGTTTCAATATCTTAGCCTTTCCTTTAATAAATGAACAAGCTTTTGATGGACATCTGAGTCTTGGGCAAAGAAATCTCTAATGACCTCTGTTTTACCGAACTTTCCAAGGTAAAATAAATGGGAAAAAAATCAAAATGCTTTATTTCCAGAAAGAAATGCAATGGGGGATAAATCATACTTCTACACCTCCAGTTAGTGCCCTGTATGCTCTAAAATTTAAAAGTCACATTTTAGTAAATAGGTAGCTATGCTATTACTGGGCAGGGTCCAGAAATTTTTTACCACCACTGTTCTCAGGGTATTTAGTTTTCTTCAACGGGCATCAAGAGTAGCAAAAGCACCATAGATTTCAGTCAGCCAAATTTTCAGTTTTGAGTTTTCCTTGAGCAGAGAGATCACGCTCCATTGACAAGAAAGCCTAAAGCAAATAGGTAAAAGTCCAACTAAAGAAAAATCCCTTGCTGCAATATGGGGCATATACCATAACTGGAAGAAGACTGTGACCTGCTGAATCACATAAAATTTGTGTCAGATTCTCTAGAAATTTCTGGGGATTTTAGATAATTTCATCCACAGCATGTAATTCAGAATTTGTTATCTGTTTGTGCTGTAATGAAATAGCTTTGTAAGCCTGTAGGAATTAAAAAGCTGTGGAAATCTTTCTGACACATTTGAATAACTAATATTCAGATGTTAAATTAAAGAGATCTGTGCTATTTTTGAAGGTAATTGGAGTATGTTACAGCTGTATTGACTTCCTCTAGCAGTATGACAGCAACTGTGTAAACCAAATATGGCTTTTTTCAGATAAGGCTCTTTTCTTGACAAGCTGGATGGACACACAGGCAATGTTTTTCACCACTTCCTATGTGAGTGAGAGGGCTGGGTGCAGTGTTTGGTAAGGAGTAAGTAATTCAGGAACAGAAATCCTGCCAGCATCTCCAGAACAAGGCAAAAGTCGAGATGCAGACCAAGTAAGCACTCCTGCAGCTGGAGGAAACAGCCCACATAGATGGAACAGACACAGGTTTGGAGGCTGGATGCTCAGTTTTACAGGGATGGCCATGTCAGCCATGCTGTACCCCTGGGATGGGAAGGGATCACACTGGCTCTGCCGGAAGGTCCTGGAGGATGGGTGGCAGGTGTCCTTTCTGGTAGTCACTGTCATGAGCTGGTTTTGAGAGTTTGAATCACATAAGGGTGTGAGAGAACTTTGGAAAAGCTATTTCCACCTCTGGCAGTGCCCACTGCTGTTGGTAAAAACAAGTACTTCCTGCTTAAAACTTGGCATGGACTCATTACAAAAGCAAACACACAAAATCCTGCCAGTCTCTCCTGGTGTGCAGCCAAGAGTGTGCTGGTGCTGAAATCTGGATGGGAACATATTTGAGTTTGTTGCCCTAGCAATCCTGCACAGATTCTTGACTGGTTTCCTGATGCATAAATATCTCCTGACCTTTGGACATCTCTTCCTAGGAGCATTCATATTCCTCTCTGTCACTGAGACTGTCACTTGTGTTTCTCATGAAGTAAGGCTCAATGCCAGTCTCTCTTGCTAAAATCCTGTCCAGCCCTTGGTGTTGTAACTGGGCCTGTTCTTTGCTGACTAAAATTTGGCCTTCATGCTCCAAAGCACCTGATGGCCCACTGCTACTGTTATTTTCGTCATTGGCTTCATGCAGTCTTAGTGATCTCTGGGGTTTTGGCATTCCCATATCACACCATACATAGGTGTCTGCACCCCATTAGAACATACAGGGATGGAAGCAATAAAGATATGGATCTGAAGTTATTGAGTAAAAATTAGCTGAACAAGAACCGGGGAAAATGTATGGATTTATTCAAAACAAGAGTACAAACCCATGTATCTGTTTAATTATTATTAATAGGTTTCTTCCAGGATGACTCATCTCTGACCCCAAGCCCCATGTTTTTGTTTGTTCTGTTGCTGCCAGCTGTTGGTTGCCTATTCTCCAGATTCCTTCAGGCACTGCTGCTGGGGAGACTCACTAGTCCCAGCCTGCACCAGTGAGCCTCAAAGGGTGCCTTTCCCAAAACTTTCACCATCTTCTCCGTTCTCCACCCTTCTCTTTCTTCCCTTGCCCCCACTCATCCTGGCTCAGCTCTTTTGCCTTCAAAACAAATAGGTTGAGGTGACAGGTGCAGAAGGAGCATGTTTCTCTGCCCTGGTCACACCTGTTGCCCTCCATGCCCATTCTCCATCCCTTGCTTGGCTCAGTTTCTGCCTCTTGTAAGATTATTTGAATGGATCCTACAGAGATGACTACCCTTCATGTAAGCAGTCTTGAACTGGCTGGATTACCCCAAATTGTTTAGCATCCAGAAAAGGAGATAGCAAAGGAAGGTAACTATTTGTGCAGCACTAAGTGAATTCTACGCTTCTTCAGCTTTAATGCTGCTATCAATAGCTTGGTTAAAGCTTGGCTAAGAGACATCCCTAGTGCAGTCTTTCCATGCACAATGGACTGTATTGCTTTCCTAACAAGATACACAGCTCTTGCTGTCACAGGACGGTGGTCACAGTTTTAAGTGTGTAAAGAGTAACACTGGAGAATGGCTGTGCTGGTGGCAGACACAAGAGGAACAAAAAGCTTTGTCTTGGAAAGAGCACCAGACATTGCATGTGGATCCCTGACAGCTGCTCCTACAATGACACAGACCTCTGCAGGGGGGGCAAATGCTCCTTCAGGTGTTTTACAAGTATACTGGCCTATATGATGCTGACACAGGAAAAGCGTTAAGGAAAAGGAGTAATGGGAAAGAATACCATGCAAGAAACATTAGACAGGGGAGGTGTGAAGAGATTTTTCACCATGGAGAGCAACTAAAGGCAAAATAATAAATTAGGCATTTATTTGCTGCTATTTGTGTTGCACTAACCCTTTACTTATGTACTTAATGGAAAGCTTTGGTAAAGCTGTTATTCTGAAGCACCTGATTTCTCTGGGACCTGTTTCTTGACCTCAGAAATAAACTAAGGTAAACAGAAGTTTATAACCAGTATTACTACGTCAGTTTGGAGATATGCTTTTAAAGTCAATTAAAACTCCTGAAATAATCATCCTGATAAAAGCTGCAGCTTGGATACCTCCATGAAACCACACCTACACCACAAACTTTTGCCTTCATAGCTGTAATAGCTGAAGATATCGTTTATGGCCAGTGTATTTTTGTTGACCATTTGTCTTGTGTGGAGTGGTTATACCAGGAAACACGTTTTTTCCATGTACAGCATCAGGAATCAGCAAGGGCTCCCAAGGGTTGGGGACACATGGAGATTCCCAGGGAACCAGCCAAGCAGGGGCTTCCCCAGCCAGGGTGCATCCCACTGTTCCCAGTGAGGGAGCTGGGCAGGCTGTAGGGAAGGCAGGCACAGCCCTCAGCCCAGGGCATCAGGCAACCCCACAGGGATGAGGCTAGGCTGAGATGTCATCTTGCTGGCATGAGTCAGGATCAGGCCTGGTGAGGGGAACTAAGGTCAGAAACAGCCCTCTGCCTGCCAGGCCCATGGGCTGGAGGGTGTCCCAGGTGAGCTTGGTCAGGGCTCTTGAGGCTGGTGAGTGCCCCCAGCCCTGATGTGTGGTACAAATTGTTTGGGTCCTCAGGGGATGCGTGTTTACCAGTTCAGGTTGCAGCAGAAGGGGTGTAGGACTATGTGTAAAGGGTTTTACACATAATTTTCTGCTGCGTTGCTGAGCTTTATGAGCAACTCCTCCCAGTGCACTTTCTTCTTTATGAGCACCCCATATCAACCAGTGTGCCTAACTCCTTACAGGTCTGAGTGCCTGTGCAGTCAGACATGTACTATTGCCTCCATAAGTGGGTCCACCCTTTCCGGTTTCTATTCCTTCTCAACTCATTTAGATCAGGAAACACAATTATTTGCAGACTCACTAATTCACTGGCAATGCATGTACATGACAAGGACACGCTGCACGACAAGGAAATGCCTCACTGCACACCAGCGAAAGGCTTACAAGCTGCCAAGTTTCGATTTTACAGCTGAGTTATGAAAACAGAAAAAAAAGAAGTTTCATTTTCTGTCTCGTGACTGTTTTGACAAACACACCCATGGAATACCAACAGATGCAGCAAAGACTGTTGTGCCAGTGTTTAGGTCAGAGTCCCTTCCAAGTCAAAAATCAGCATGTACCTCTTTCTGTATCAGAATTAAAGTGGGTTGGTCCTTGGTTTCTCTGTGCTGCAGTGAAACACCCCTAAATAACAACCATAGAGAGTGGAGAGGTCACATGAAATGCCAGGTCCATTAGTATCCATCAGCCACTCATTCCTCTCAATATTGTGTTGATTCACTCAAGCACTTTTGCCTGAGAACTGCAAAAGCTCACTTTGATTTCTTTAAGTCACTGAGGAAACAAGATTACACTGTACTTCTCCCACCTCATGCTGGTGCAGCTACAAAACAACAATTGTGGATGTACTTTTGACTGCTTGCTTTAAAAGCAGCTTCGCCCGTTATTTTGATGCACTCCTCTAGGAACGAGTGATATAAACCCACCTGTGCTAAGGTTAGCATTACTTTGTTCCTCCAGCCCTTAAATGGGTAGGAGGATAATTTATGTAAATACTCAGCCCAGAAGACAGATGATTAAAAGAAATTAATTTTTCTATGAGAATGGGATGGGTTGACCTTGGCTGGACATCAGGTGCCCACCAAAGCCACTCTATCAGTTATCTTCTGAGCAAATAGGGAGGGGAGGAATAAGATGGGCAAAAAAACCCCCTCATGGGTCAAGACAAAGGCCATTTAATAAAGCAAAAGCAAAGGGTTTGTGCAGAAGCAAAGGAAAACAAAAGATTTGTTCTCTACTCCCCATCAGCACACATTGTCCAGCCACTTTCTGGGAAATAGGGGTTCAGCATGCACAGTGGTTGCTCTGCCTCCAATATAGACAATTCTTCACATCCCCCTGTCACTCCAGCCATCCAGATGTGCCCCTGTAGCCTGATGGCACCAGTGTACACTACACACCAGTGTCTACCAAAGCTTTTTGCTTCTACAGGTCTGATGTGCCAGGCCACTGAATATACACAGTCCAGTATGCCTGGTCATCCCTTTTCTCCTCCTGGTCACATAGAAAGAACCAAGTGTGCCAAGTGCTCCCTTCCCCTCTGATCAGAGCAGGAGAGAACTGATTTCCTAGGGCATGCCTGACAGCCAAGACTCTGGCCCACAGGGATGAAAAGGCACAGAGATTATCTTCAAAGTTTTGGAGAAGACTTGACTACAAAACTTAAGGTGTCAGTAACACATCACTGCCAAACTGTTAAAATATGAAGCTGGAGTACTTGGTCCACATGACTTGTGTGCACAAAGGACATTCTTTGCAGACCTCCTAAATGTTTAGATCACTGTACATAACTTCCATCACCACCAATTCTCTCAGAATGGATGCCTTTGTCTGTGGTAGTTCATCTCCCTGGTGAGTTCACAAGATCTCCCTTGAATGGATACTTTGCCCTCACACTTGAGGAGCTGTTTCCAGAGACTGTCAATTACTGCCTCTTTCCCAATTCCTCTCTCGTCTCCCTAGTTTCAAGCAAACGATCCTCGCTGTTAGGCTTCATTACCTTTCAGCTGCTAATGATCGGTCCCGTTATCCCATCATCAGTTGGACCCATTGTCCCAGCATTGGAGCAGGCAGGCAAAAATTCACTCAACTGCCTGGCTACTGTAATCTTTCGGCTTATCTTGAAGTTCTGATGACAGCAGGGATCAGGTAATTTCTGCTTCCTATTTGAATTCCCTCACTCCTTTTTCAAATTTCTTTGTCAAAGGATCCATTTCTTGATCAGACCTTCAGTTTTCTTCCTCCCTCTCCCTTACTAATTGACAATATGGATCCACTGTTTTCTTTGCCCACTCCTTTTTTTCTGGGAGAATTGCTGTAGTTGCTGTTGTTTGGGTGCCTGTCACAACCACAGTCCTCTGAGAGTACTGAGCTGTGGCTCAATAGGCACAGGCCAGGTCGCAGTACAGTGCTAGAAGCTGCTGGTTTCCACTGAGGTAGGCAAGGCACCCTTCTCTAAGTTTTTCACATGTCAGTTTGCCAGGGTCACTTGCCTCGTCAGGTATGAATTTCCAGGCCATGGGAGGTTCTAACCATCCTAGGAACCTGCCCAAATCTGTCCACACACTCTGCAACACTGGGATAGCTGCCTCAAGACATGTTTCTGTATGGCCTCATCCAAAAGTTTTCTTCTCTTCCACCAATGACACCAGACTCGATAAACCACATAATATGCTAACAACATTAATTAGTACTATTAAACAGCTCATGTAAGGATCAACAAGGACCTCAGGAACCTGCATAATAAAACCATCTGTATCATTCCTGAGTATGGAGAGGGATATGTATTCCCTCATGCTCTCCACAAGGTACCTCCCCCAGCACACCAAGGCCATCAATGCCAGGGCAAAGCATAGTGCCGCTGCTTTTAGTAACATGTTCCCAAGCTCAATAAAATAAAGAGATAAGCAGGGCAGCAAACAACCTCCATGACCAGCACAGGAGCGTGACACTTAATAACCATTGTTGCCACGGCACGCTTAATACACAACTTGTTATCTCATGCTCCAAATTGCGTGTCAAAAGGACTGTGGTGGGTCGACCTTGGCTGGAAATCAAGCACCCACCAAACTACTCTGTCACTCCCCTCTTCAGCGGGATGGAGGGGGAAGGAAATATGATGGAAAAAAACCTCATGAGTCAATAAACCTCATGGGTTAATAACACAAAAGCAAAGGTGGTGCTTGCTCAAGCAAAGGTAAAAAACCCCCAAAGATTTATTCTCTATTTCCCATCAGCACAGGGTGTCCAGCCGTGTCCTGGGAAGCAGGGCTTCAGCACGTGCAGGAGTTGCTCTTTAAGGCAAACGTTATAAATCACAAATACCCCCTAACCCACCCCTTCCTGCTCCTTTCTCTTAGCTTTTATATCTGGGTAGGCATCATAGGGCCTGGAATATCCCTTTGCTCAGTTTGGACCAGCTGTCTTGGCTGTGTCCCCTCCCATGATCTTGGCCACCCCAGACTACTGGTGAGGGAAGAATATGGGAGAGATGAGCATCGAAAGCTCTGGTGTGTTACCAGCACCCTTCTAGCACAGCATGGTGGGTGCTGCTTTGGGGGAAATTAACCCCACCCCAGCCCGCCCCGATACAGAGGTAGATGTGCAGGTGACAATACTCAGTGACAAAAGCCTGATTAAAAACGTGGCTTGGAGAAAAGTGAATTACTGAATGTTCCCCAGTGAAGTATTCATCTTTGACTTATTGTTCCTCGCTTCCCAGGGTGAAAAGACCATGAGAAACGAAGAATTAGGAAAACAGTTGTGTTACAGGAGGAGAAGCCTTCACTCCTCAGGTCATCCTTACACCGTGGAAGAACAAAGCAGCAGCAGCAGCAGCAGCTTCGTCTGGCCGGGGGCTGTCGTGAGACATCGGGGAGACAATACAGCGCCTCAGGACTCAGGGATGCCCATGGCCTGCTGATTTTCCACATATCCTGAAGACACTGCTGCATCATTTTTAAAAAATGGCACTTCCTACACTCCTGCTGCAGTGGGAGCCCAGACCCATCCCTACCGCTGCCCGGAGGCGATGGCAGGAGCCGAATGCTCGCTACCCACCCCACCCACCCCTCCCAGTACACGGCTCGGTACCCTGCTCGGTACCGCCTTCGGAACCATCCTCGGTACCCCGCTCGGTACCATCCTCGGTATCCCGCTCGGTACCATCCTCAGTACCCCCCTTGGTACCATCCTAGGTACCATCCTCGGTACCCCCCTTGGTACCATCCTAGGTACCATCCTCGGTACCCCCTGCTCGGTACCATCCTGGGTACCATCCTCAGCACCCAACTTGGTACCATCTTGGGTACCATCCTCGGTACCCTCACTCGGTACCCCCACTCGGTACCATCCTTGGTACCTCCCTCGGTACCCTCTCCCTCGGTACACCCCCCCCCTCGGTACCACTCCCTCGGTACCATCCTAGGTACCATCCCCGGTACCCCCCTCGGTTCCATCCTCGGTACCCCCCTTGGTACCATCATAAGTACCACCCCCGGTACCCCATTCGGTACCACCCCCGGTACCCCATTCGGTACCACCCCCGGTACCCCCCCTCGCTCCCCCCCCGGTCTCCCCTCTCCACCCCCCTCGGTCCCCCCGCTCGGTCCCGCCCACGGGGCCGGGCCGGCCGCGGTTTCGATTCCCGGCGCTCGCCCCCCGCTCGGGGCGGTGACGCGGACGCGGGGCGGGACGCGGGGCGGGATAACAGGGGCGGGATATCAGGGCCGGGATATCGGGGTCCGACATCAGGGTCCGAATATCAGGGACCGGCGGCCGGAGGGCCCCGCGGGGCTGTGCGCGCTCGGCGGTGGGGCGGCCCCGGCGGGCAGGTGGGTACGGGGGGATGCGCTCCCGCAGCCATCATTTCCACCCTCCCCTTCGGGGTGGCGGGGGGAGCGCCCGCCCCGCGCCCGTGCGGGATGCGGGGTGCGGGGTGCGGGATGCGGGGTGCGGGGTGCGGGATGCGGGGTGCGGGATGCGGGGTGCGGGGTGCGGGGTGCGGGATGCGGGATGCGGGATGCGGGGTGCGGGATGCGGGGTGCGGGGTGCGGGATGCGGGGTGCGGGGTGCGGGATGCGGGGTGCGGCACGCGGCACGCGGGGTCGGCCGGAGCTGCTCGACCTCGCGCCCATCGTGCTCCGCGGGGCTCGGCGTGCCCGCGGAGGGACCAGTGTCCCTCCGGGGGGGGATGGCAGTGTCCCCCCGGGGGGAGGGATGGCAGTGTCCTACCCGGGGGTGGGGATGGCAGTGTCCTACCCGGGGGGTGGCAGTGTCCCCCGAGGGGTGGCGGTGTCCCCCGAGGGGTGGAAGTGTCCCTGTAGAGGTGGCAGTGTCCCACCCGGGGGGGTGGCAGTGTCCGTCATGGGAAGGCAGTGTCCCCCGAGGGGGTGGCAGTGTCCCCGTGGGGGTGGCAGTGTCCCCGTGGGGGTGGGTGGCAG
>JAWWEE010000074.1:47044137-47083187 GCA_035221455.1 Xenops minutus
GGGTGGCAGTGTCCCCGTGGGGGTGGGTGGCAGTGTCCCCCGTGGGGGTGGCAATGTCCCCCGAGGGGTGGCAGTGTCCCCGTGGGGGTGGGTGGCAGTGTCCCCGTGGGGGTGGGTGGCAGTGTCCCCGTGGGGGTGGCAGTGTCCCCCGTGGGGGTGGGTGGCAGTGTCCCCGTGGGGGTGGGTGGCAGTGTCCCCGTGGGGGTGCCAGTGTCCCCCGAGGGGTGGCGGTGTCCCCGTGGGGGTGGCAGTGCCCCCGCAGGCGGTGTCCCCCATCCCCGCCGGGCTCCCCGTGTGCCGCAGCAGGTCCGGAGCGGGTCGCGCTGCCCCGAAGGTGCGGGGCTCGCCGTGCGGGCAGCCCGGGGGCTGCGCTGTGCGGGCAGGCTGCCAGGGAATGTGCGGGGGATGGAGCAGAGGCAGAGGAGCGCATTCCTGGTGGGGCCGGGAGCGCTCCTGGGCACAGCCCGGTCTGCTCAGGGTTCGGAGCCCGCCCCGGACAGCAGAACTGTGGTGCCGGGTCTGGGGGTGTTCACTGAACAGAACAGCTGTCGGTGGTAAAGGAGCCCGTCCATGCGCAGGGTGCGGTCCGGGATAGAAGCAGAAAGGTCTCTCGCCAGTGTTTGTGGGTTTTCCCCCCGGTTTACAGAAAAGTAACTTCAGGTTGGTAGGAGGGGTTTTGTTGAGGATGGGAAGAGGCCTTGATTTCCCACGGAAACAGGCACCAGGGAGTGTTTCCTGCCGGTGTGTTTACCAACATGCAGTTAAACTTGGCAGGGCAAGCACTGGCTGTGAACTGCATGAGCTTGAAAGCCTTGATGTTAGGGATGTTAGGGCAATCTTGGTGTGTTTTATTTGCTGTTGGATTTTTTCCCCCCATTATGAGGATGTTGAGGACTGCAGTCAGTTCTCCCCTCAGTCTCTTCTTTAGGCTGAATAGACCCAGTGACCACAGCCACTCCTCATAAGGCTTTGTCTCCAGACCCTTCCACGTCCTCGTGGCCCTCCTTTGGCTGGTCTCTAATAGCTCAATATCTTTTTTATATTGTGGTGCCGAAACTGCACACAGTATTCAAGGTGAGGCTGCACCAGAGCAGAGCAGAGAGGGACAATCAGGACAGGAACATTGCTAGGCTGAGCAAACAACTGCAGCAGTGTAAACATCTCCCTCTTGGACCAAGTTAGGTCTTGGGTGGCTCGGCACGACTAGGGATTTCAAGATTGTTTTTGTTTCAGAGAGAAACCAGAGGGTTAACTTTTCCCACTGATGTGAGGTTTTGGGTTTTTTTTTTGCGTTGTAAAACAGTAATGGCACTGTGTAAATAGAATACTGAACATGCTTCTGCATCAGGTTTTTTGTATATAAAATGGGAGATGCAAGTTCTTAGTTTACTGGAAATCATAGATAGTTATATAAAATAATCTGGATAAAGAGATGTGCTTCTTCAAAATACAACTCCAAATATGGCTCAGCTATGTGTTATCTTAGGTATAACTTGTTACTGGTAGGTTACACAGAGGGGAGAATCACTTGAAGCTGAAAGAAAAGAATTCTGTTTTGTTTCACTTAGCAAAACAAGATGTGCTCGGAAGCAAGGCCAGACCTGTTGCTGCTGCAAGCTGTGTAGCAGTCTTCAAGGAAGGCTAGTCACATGCTTGGCCTGAGTTCAGCTTGTGAGGAAAGGAGGAAGGATGTTCCAAGATGCCACCTGTCCTTGTTTTGCCTGGGAAAGAGTGAATTTTCTTCCTAATAGGTGGCATGGTGCTATGCTTTAGATTTAGGATGAGAATAATGTTGACAAAGCACTGCTGTTTTAGCTGTTGCTTACCCTAAATCAAGCATTTTTCACCAGTAGGGAGGATGTATGAGGGCACTGCAAGGGGACACAGCTGGGACAGCTGAGCTGAACTGGCCAAAGGGATATTCCATACCACTGAACATCGTGGTCAGTATATAAATTAGGGGGAAAGCTGGGCAGCAGCTACTGATCAGGAACTGGCTGGGTGTTAGTGGGTGGGTGGTGAGCAGTTTCACTGTGCATCACTTGCTTTGTATATTCTAATTTTGTTTTTGTTCTTGTAATTGTTTTCCCGTTCCTTTTTTTCTATTAAACTGTTTTTACCTCAACCCATAAATTTTACTTTTATATTTTTTTCCAATTCCCTCCCCCATCCTGTGTGAGGTGACAGGAAGGGTGGGGAGTAAGTGAACATCTGTGTAGTGTTTAGCTACCTGTCAGGTTAAACCATGACACCACCTTAAATGCCGGATGATGTGTCATGGCCTTTTATGAAGACCTTTGTCACCAAATAAATCAGCAACTCACTGAGGTCTTGCCTATGAACAGGGAGGCATCTGAGTTTTTTAGACTTTTGGTAGTATTATTTTTCCTTGTAATTTTTCTGGGGGCCTTGCCAAGATGAATGTCATTTCAGTGACATGAAGACACCTTATGGACATCCCCATGACACACCAAGTGGTCTGTAGGAGCTGGTCTGTCAGTTTTCTGTTGCCCTGTTGTTCATGGGTGTAAAACTGGTCTCTCTGGAAGTGCTCAGGGTCTAAAGCAGGTACAGAGCTGGTGTCCTGGGGTGTGTGCACCTTATCCCTTTTTGAGGAAGATGTTGTCTCCTTCCTGGCCATGTACTTCTGATTTGCATTTCCTTGCAGTGTTGCTTCCTTGTTTAGTCCTTTTCTTGTGTGCAAATCTACCATAAATCTCTACTCTAAAAATCTGTAACATTTCAGTGTCCATGTCCTATTTCTGTGGCCTTGTTTGCTTCTCATACATCTGAAGAGGAACTGAGCTGCCAAGCAGTGTCTGCTGTGTGTGTTCGGTATGTGGCTAGCTGGAGACATCTGGCAGTGGGCTTTATTACTAGTAATAATTGCTCTCTAACAGTTTACACAAATAGAAAGCAACCTACAGTGGTAATCTGGAAAAGGAGGACCTCAGGAGGTAATTCAGGCCAGCCCCATCCAGAGCAGGGTCCTAGCCCCGAGCTTGAGTTTTCTTGTGTTGTATTCCACTTATTCCCCTTCTTTCATTCAGACCTTGCACACATCTCTTCCTTATCTGCCTTGTAATAGCATTTTAGGTGTCAACAGGCCTTTGAGATGTCTGTGCTAATTGCATTCTGGGGTGCATTTGCCAAATGGTAATAAGGATGTATGTCTTGTTTGTGACAATGTCTCTGCCCTACAATCATCAGTCTACTCTAGAACGTGTTTCCAGGGAAAAGCACGGTATAAAATGAAGAGTAGCTTGGGATTTTCTGTCTCACTCCATGCACCACCAGCCATTTAACATCTTTTGAAAGCACAGCCAGAACTAAGTCTCACAGCTGACTTCCAAAATACAGAAATAATGCTTGCACACTAGAACTGGTCCAGGTGTGAATCCCATCTCAAGAGTGAGACGTGCTTTGTGCTGGCCAGATGTGCTGATTCATTGTGGTACTGCACCAGTGGAACTACAAAAAGGTAGGCTGAACTTCCCTAGTACTAGTTCTGGCTGAAACTTAGGAAGGAAGGGTATCTGGAGAAGCAAAACTCTGTAAGTGTAGTTTATGTTTGCTTGTTTCCAGTTATGGAGATCATGTTCAGGTCTCCAATTCAGAGTGAAACAACCTGATAAAGTTTTCTCTCTATTCACTTACCTAGGAAATGGTTTTCTTTGTCCTTTTAGAGGCAAAAAGCTACTGAGGTGCTTGCTGTCTTTACCTTTGGAGTATGTGATGCAGAGGACACTGACCAGCTGTAGAGCCCAGAAGCAGTAAAGAAACTTCATTTGATCTGGTTTGTGCTAAGCTCAAGGCAACATGCACCAATAAGAAGCTATCACTATGCTGCTCTGCTTGCCCTGATCTAGTCCAAATTTGCTCTAGAACCTCATTGATCATTTTTCAAGTGGTACTGGCTTTTACTTGGGAGCAGAAGGTTCTTTGACCCTTCCAAGTTCTGGTACAAATCTGGCAAGGTGACTTCTTACAGAAATATTTGTTTTTTTGGGAGGAGAGTTTCATGTTGTTTCATAGGACACAGTGAGAATCTAATGTTAGGCTATCTCAGTCTCTCTGAATATATCCCTAACAATAGAGATGTCTAATGAGAAGCTGTCTAAATTATAGGCCTTTCATTTGAGTTGACCAGCTTCTCCAAGATGAGCTGACATTTTGTAAGGGCCGAACACATTCTTTGTGATATTTGCTAAACACTTGTTTAGAATACTGTTCAGATAGTCACAAATACCACTATGGCATTTTCCACATTAAACAGATCCATGAAGATGCCCATCCATGTCTAAATCTCAGCTTCATTCCTCTCTGTGTGAGATTTCCAAATGTACTGCTTGTAGCCTGCTCAGTTACAACCTGTTCATTTTTGTCTCTGCTGTTTCTCCAGGGCCTTCTCTGAAAGTGCAGGTGATTTACAGATTTTTCATCTGACTTTTCAACATTCAGTGGAAAAGCAGGACTGAAAGAAGTACATTTTTTCTTGCTTTTCACTGTCAGGGTTATGCTTATATGCATTCAAAGGTGGCTCTGTACTGTAAATATGTCTTTGGTAGCTGTTGTTGTCAGGAAAACATAAAACTGGCTAACAGGCAGAGCATTGCCATAGTTATGGCCTGTTAGAGCCTTCTCATCCTTTATTTTTCCTCCCTTTTATTGGATCTGCCCTGACATTCACATATGCCTTTATCAGGTTGTGATGAAATTGCCATTTGGCAGACCTGTGTGCAGTGTCCTTTTGCTGGGTGACTGCAGGGGTCCCTGGACAGATGGTGCCAGTGGTGGGCACATGGCTGGGGGGTCCCTCTGACAGCAGGTGGGGTGACGTTGCCATTCCTTCTTGGTGGCACCACGCTCTCAGAGCCAGCATGCTGCTGTTGAGCAAGAGCTGATGAGAGCCCTGAGGTTTCCTGTTGAGAAAACATGAGTTATTCGAGTGCTGGTGAGATGTATTTAATGGTCACTCAACCACAGTTTAGATGCATTGTTGGGCTTTTTCTCTCTTTACCTATTGCCAGTTTCTAATGCATGCCTTTTAGGTTAAGGAGGAAGAAGGAGTGGTTCCTCTGCTTAATAGGATTGAGGAAAGCACAGTCTTTAGAAATCAGATTTGCTGAAAATAGAGAGATTCTGATTTATAATCACTATTTCAATTCAGATGCAGAGCTCCTTAGGTTGCTGTACTTAATTTGTTGCTTGCAACATGAAAATCTACTATACCTCGAGAATAAAAACATTATTCTACCACTGAGTAGTGTCACAGGGATGAATCCTTAAAGCTTAACCTTCCGGATCAACAATAATTAAAAGCACAGCTGTGTAGACCTGCTTTATCTCTGTGAATTAAACAGTATCACACAGTTTCTCTTTTAAAAACCTGTCAAGCAGATGCAGACAGAACAAACAACTGCTTGCATTCACTCTCAGATTTATAAAGTTTTTAGTATTGCCAGGATCAGATGTTCAGAAAGCACAGGCTGGCCTCTTGAGACTGATAGCTGGCGTAAGGAACACAGCATTTTTCAATAATGACAAATAGGTTCTCAGGGCGGTCTCTGTGTTTTCAGGCTTATCTTCTGAAGCAAGAGGAGTCAAAACTTAGGCTTGTAATCCCCCTAAAGCTGTCCTCCTTCTGACAGTAGTTCAATGGGACACTGATCATCACAATAACATAAGAGTTGGCGACATGTGAAGTAAATGGCAGTTTTGACCACTGGCAGCAGTAGGGTTTGGAGCCCATTGTTTCTGACTAAACTGGATAATCTTTCATTTTAATTCTTTGAGTGAAAATTCATATGTTTGTTGTTGCTGTCATGGGTGGTCTCAGGAGCCATAAAAAAAGTAAATGGAGTGGACCATGTTGTCTGTTTGGATTTTTTTTTTTTTTTTTTTTGTTTGTTTTGGTTTATTTCTGTGGATGGTAAGGTCTCAAGAATGCACTGGCAAGGGTCTCCCAGACCTTAGGGCATCCCCACACCTTTATGTGTTAATGGATTCCATGGCTTAGGAGAAATCCCAGCTTTATGAGCGGTACCTGTGTCTGACTGGGGTGGGTTTCATTTTCTTCATAGTAGGTGGTATGGTGCTGTGTTTTACATTTGTGAGCAAAACAATGCTGATAACACAATAAAGTTTTAGCTGTTGCTGGGTGGTGTTTGCACAGCATTGAGGCCTTCTCTGTTCCTCACTCTGCCTCCCAGTGAATAGATTAGGGATGCACAAGAGGCTGGGAGGGGACACAACCGGGCAGGTGACTCACACTGACTGAAGGGATTGTCCATGCCATGTAGCATCATGCTCAGCAGTGAACAGAGAGAGGAGGGCACTTAGGAAGTTTAGCCATCACTAGCTTGGGAACTGGGTGGGCATTGTGGGGGAAGTAGCCTTTGCATCACTTGTTTTGTTACCATTCTCTCTTCTTCATGTCTCTTTTGCTTACTGAACAATTCTTATCTTGACCCATGACTTTTCTTGGTTTGACTCTTCCTTTCCTCATTCCCCATCCCACTGGGGGCAGGTGGAGGGAGCACTTAGCTGCCTCCTGGGGTTAACACACAGCACTCGCCCCAACAAAACCTTTCTTTTAGTTATGTTCAGATACAGCTATGACCTTTACCTGTGCCAGTTCAGACAGAGGAGGAGACAACGTTTTTATTTAACGCTCCTCATGGTCGATAGACTTTATATAATAGGGCTTCAGTCAGTTCATTGGTTTGAGTTAAAATTGTTTATGCTTCAGGAAGATGTTAGGCAAGAGCAAGACATGCTGTGCTAGTCAGCATGGCGAGTCTTTTGGGTCATTAGCTTAGATGTCAGATTTGAATGCCAATGTATCCCTTGGGTCTGCAAACTTGGGTGTAGATGCAAAAGCCCATAGAGATATCCCAGTTGTTGAAATGATCCACTGTCTGAAGTTTTAGCTGGGAAACTCCAGTGCTGGAAAAGGATGAGAATTTGTGTTCCTGTGGAAATCCTGCTGCCTGGAAAGTGAGGGACATTCTGCCTCTTGGTCTGAAACAGGGAGTTTGCTTCCAGAATTTCTCAGCTCACGTTTGAAGGTCCTTTTGAAATGCATTTTGCAACTGGGGGTCTTCTGCTGTACTGTGGGAAAGATAAGCCTTTAAACATCTTGTAAATATCCTTTATTTGTGCTTGTGCTTTCAGTAGATTCCAAAGACAAAAAAGATAAAAATGTAATTCTGGGTGGAAAAAAAAATCACCTGAGTAGAAGCATAGCTTTCTTAAAAAAAAAATAAAAAAGGAAAAAACCCTTTGAAATTCAACTGTAAATTAGAAAACTGTTGATTCACATGTATTCCTACATGAAGAAACTCCTATGCAGCTGAACTATTTTGGTATTATTGAGCAAAATACTTTCTTAAGACTTCTGATGCTAGAAAGTTGAAATGTGAAAGAATTACAAAAAACATGAGGTAGAACCATCTTTTAGCACTTCTTTTTTTATTCTTTGTTCTGTTGCTCTATTTTTTTCCTTTTCTTCACCTTAATAGTGTTCATATTGCGCAGTGGAAAAGAAGTCCTGCTTATCCTATGAGTACATTTGATTTGCTGTCTGGATAAATAGTATTTTTAAAATATATACTGTATGCACATTGCTCAATGAAGGGATGTGATAATTTGCCTGGGGTAAATGTCAAAATTATTCCTCTAGCATGACTGGTGGTTGTACTTCCCCCATGTAGATGGGGCCTCTTTTTCTTCAGTTTGGATTATCGCCAGGATTTCATCTGTTCTTGATGCTTCCATGGAATCAGTGAGATGATGTTTGGATTGCAGACATCAACACAGAGTGTTTGTTTAATTTAATAAGGCAAAATTCCAACAGGGCTTATCCCAATCAGTCTGAAGCATTTTGTATCTGAGCTTTGTGGTTGCACCTGGTTCTTCTGCTGTTGTCTCTTCAGAGCTGTGGGCTGCTGCTCTCCTGTGTGCTCGGAGTGCTCTCTGTGCTGGGGTAAATGTGGGGGCACAGTGCCATCCGTACCTCCTGTGCCTCTGTGTGCACAGCACAGCACTGATGCTCAGCCTTTCAGGGTCACAGAGAGAGCTTGCAGAGCAAATATGCTGTGCTGTTTCTTTGCTCTCTCTGTGAATTCATACAACTAAAAATGCCTAGTTTGCTCTGTTGTGAAGAGATCTTGCAGATGTTTCCATCCTGCTTTCGGCTGGGATAATTTTCTTCTCAGTAGCTGGTGCAGTGCTGTGTGTTGAGTTTAGTATGATGGCAGTGTTGATGGCACACTGATGTTCTACCTGTTGCTGAGCCCTGTTTACCCTAAATCAAAGAATTTCAGCTTCTCATGCTGCTTCTCATACCTGTTTTGTATATTCTGATTTTGTTATTATTAGTAGAATTAGTATTTTCCCTTCCTTTTTTGTCCTGTTGAACTGTTTTTATCTCAGCAAGCACATTTTACTCTTTTCCTCTATTCTCTCCCCAAGCCCACTGGAGGAGGTGGGGAGTGAGCGAAGGTCTGTGTGGTGCTCAGCTGCCTGCCAGATTAAACCATGGCATTATGTTAGCAGGTTGTGAAAGGTTACAGATTTTATGTTTTTGTTTTTTTTTTTTCCAGGCCTGCTAATACCTGGATAATAAGTAAATCTGTGCATTCCTGTGTAGTGAATTTATCTTATTTAACAGCACTGAGATTTGTGAGATTCATACAGGTTTTTCCAGGTAACAGAAACAGGTTTTAACCATAAAATCAATCCGTGAAGGATGATTCTACACAAGGCTTTAGCATTGGGTATTTCTCTTGTCTCTTTTTAATGTGCTGTTTCTCAGCATACATGTAGCTGTTTTTCCTGTTGTATTTGTTTCTTTATCCTAGTTCCTTGACCGTATGATTAGTTTTATGTAATGAGCCTGATTTTACAATTTTAATGATGAAGTATTTTTTTCAATAAGTTGCAGTTGATGCTGGTTTCAGCCTTTGTTTTATTGGGCCACTTTCTGTGTTCATTTTAATAACTGTTTTGAGTCTGATTCAAGGTCCTCCTGCACTATTAATATACTATGTTAATGTATTTTCATGCAGTGATTAAGTTTCTAAGCAGTTTTTAATACATCGGATTATTGAACGTCCTAATGGAGGAGCTGGACAAAAATGTCATAAAGAGCAAGTAAATGAGTTTTGTGTTTAATTAATTGAAATTTATAGCTTCATGTATTTCTTAAGCATATGAGTGATGTTTGTTCTCTCAGATATTTCCTCCTGCATTTAATGTGTGCACATGAATTGAAATATTTTGCATTTTAATTTAAAAGATACAATCTAAGACATGAGAAGAAACGCTGAAAAAAATACATACCAGTGATAAACCTGATTAGCTGAGACTGATTAAAAAACACATGGGAAGTTGAGGAGGCATCAAGAGCAAAGATGAGGCTATCACCTGAGCTAGATCTTACTATTCCAACTGCAGCAAACACAGATGTGCTCTTTTGTCCTCCTTTTCAAACATGCAAAAGCTAAGGTGAAAATTTAAGCTGATTTTAGGGACAAAAGTGTCTCCTAAATCAATGTTTTTGTTTGATTAATTTTTCTTTTGCTCTTCATTAGCATGGATCCCATGGAACATGTGCAGAGTATGAAACAAGCTGGGAACCAGGAATTTAAAAATGGAAATTACTCTTTGGCCATCATAAAGTATGATCAAGCTCTACAGACACTTCAGTTTTTAATGCAATGGGTCCCGTAAGTATTCTTGAATTATGAGATGTAAACAGTAAGACAAGCCTGAAATATGTACAGTTGTACAATTAATTCAGAACTCTATTTCTTGGCCTGACACCTGATTTTCTTGTATCTTTTGTCACATTCTTTAGTGTACCAGTTTTAAAGAGGAATTACTATTCCTTACATATATGTGGGAGATCAATTAGTGATTTCAATCTGAATGCTTTTACATAAACATCAATTACAAATTAGTGTAATTAGAGCTCAAATTAATTTTCCATAAACTGCTTTGGTTTCTGTTAAATTACTTCTTTTTGTTAGATGACATGTTGTGGATTAATCTTTCTGTGATTTTACCATGTCCTTCCTGGTCATGTTTATGGCCTCTTGTTACATTAGTCATCTGATTATCTGTAAAATGATTCATGCAAGTTACTTTGTTCTTGTTATTTGGTCTTTCTTAGTATTCTGAGATATGTTAAAGGATAATTTTTCTGATTATTTCTTTGGGTATTTCTTTCCAGATGTTAAATGGTTTTCATCAGTTATCGTCAGTTGCTAATGTTATTAATGATTAAATAGTTGAGTATTATGTTAACTAATAATTATTCCTTACTACCATATATACTTTACTATATCCTGTTCCCTTAAAATATATTTCTTTATTACTTAGCTGATACAAATGTGGGTTCTGCTGCTGACTTAATCAATTGGTTATACAGTAAAATGCACTGAGGGTTTTTTTTGGTGACCAAAATGTGTTTAGCATTCTTTCTATCCCGCAGCTTCCATTCATATGTCTGTTTTCTCCCATTCTTAGCTGCTGGCTTTCACTGAGCCTGATGTAGGTGTATTGAGATGGTCTGAACTCTTTCTAAGCTCCTATACTGTGTTATTCTAGTGGGTTGGCTTTCTGCTTCAGAAGAGGCCAGGTTATCATCACTAAGGTATCATTTAGGATATCTAAGAGATTTTATTTTGTTGTTCTTTATTTTTATTTATCTTTATTTTCTACAACTGCATTTTTACCTCTAATTCTGTAAGGTGGGTGATATGTATATTTTTTTCATTTTTTCATATGGTTAACTCTAAAGTGTGATCCTTTTTCAAGCAAATAAACAGTCATGCTAAAAACATATTTTTAGGTGTTCCCGGGACATGGCTGTGTTGATGTGCAACAAATCAACTGCCTTGTACTATCTGGGTAAATGGAATGAAGCAGCTGTTTTAGCCTGCCAGAGCTTACATTGCGATCCGGAGTATGTTAAGGTACTCAGATGTTTAAGCTGACAGCTTTTGCATGCCTTCCTTACTTTTTTTTTTTTTTAAACAAGTCTCATTATCTTCTTTTTATTGTTCTTTGGCTTTGAAGTATGATAGGCAAATATAGCATAAAATTCCAGAATTGGTGTTTGATTCTATACAGAAGCATCAGATTTACTGCTGTAATAGTACTTTTAATAAAATGCAGCAGATCTCTTTTGCACCAGGAGTTGCTGGTTCTCCTGAGTGAAGCACTAATGCTTTTCAGGAAATATAACTGGTTTATTAGTATCCCAAACAAGGTGATAGGGAGTGATAAAATAAATATTACATGGTGATGCTTGAAAACTGGGAGTGACACAGCACCAGCTGTGTCTCTGGCCAGGCCATGGCAGATTCTGTCTGTGGTGAGGTTCACCTGCAGTCTGACAAAGCCTGGCTCACAGTACAGGTGTATCAGTCACTGACAGCACTCAGCTCTGGGATGAGGACTGAGCCTGGAAGGCTCCCTTGGGCGATGTGCTCTAATACTCTTTACATATTAACAAGTCTGCAGTTCCTGGGAACAGTACGTGGTGATCAAGGTCGTGTTGTGTTGCCAGTGGACAGAACAATACACTGCACTGAGCTTCTGATTAAGTACACATTGACTCAAATAGTCATCTGTTAGGAATAAGTAGGAGTTGTACAGTATTTATGATATGGAGGCATACTCTTGTATTGGCCTTTTTGAACAATAAATAGCCTTCTGGTCTAACCATTACAGACTCGCAGAGACTTTAGTAGAAGGTATTTGATTTAGATATGATAAAATTGCACAAATACCCATTTAACTCGCACTGTATTGCAGCATGCCAGTTATCTAATTTGAACAAATTAACTCCACTGTGAGTCTGAGCTGGTACAGCCTAATTCAGTGGTGAATAGAAACATCTTTAGGTGCCATTGCCTGAAAAATATATGCGTTGTGACAAATACTGCAAAATGTAGTTATGTGGAGACATAAATATACATTCTAGAGCTTGTGACAAAAAAAGGTCTTGTCCAGAGCAGGTTAAAATACAGTTGCTAAAAGTATATCTTTCATCCTGTAGCTATTTTCCAAGTTTTGTGTTTCAACATTTTTTGCTCTTAGTATCTGTGATGACATCAGCAGCATATTGTGAACTTCAAGATACTAGTATAGAATAGTTTATTGTACCTTTTTTTGGACCTGTGTATAAGAAGCTGTAGAAATAGTACTGATGTAATTTTTATAACGTGATTAGAGATTTTAGAAAGAAAATTGCAACATTTTGTTTTGTAATAAGGATCTCTGAATATTTTCCCAACAATTATCTTTTTGTTCTCCTGTTTTTTCAGGCTTATTATAGAGCTGGCCACTCATTCATCATGTTATCAAAGTCTTGTGAGGCAGTTTCTGTGTTTCATAGAGGTTTGTTTCTCCTGAATTCTTCTGGAGATCGAACTCAAATTGCTGATTTTATAGCAGGAATCTTCATAAGTGTCAATGGTAAGATCAAATTAAGAGCTTAAATTTTTAAGAGCCTTTTAGAAGTGATGACAACATAAGTCCTTGGTAGGATGTCCTTCATGAGATCATTCCTCTGGTCTTTCAGTGCCTCAGGTCTGTTTGAGGATTACGAATATGCTGAGGATGTGGTGAACTTGATCCAGTCTGTATACAGCAGATGCCAACAATCACAAAACTCTGTGCAGGGTGTAGTGTTCTCTCACAGGTCTTGCCTAAAATTGGCTCATAAAAGAAACCTCTAAGACTCAATTGGTGAGTTTTAGAAGTCAGGCATTCTTTATTACGATGTGCTGCATGATCACAGCACGCTGGGTGCCCTGGGAATCAGTTTACCAAGGTGCACACAGCTACAACTGACATGTTGGCATTGTATGATTATTCATTTTTTGTACCCTGCATTCCTGTAACACATTCATGACATATCCCAACACTTATTAGCGTAAATACATATCCATATAAGGTCTCTGAGAGGCTTCTCTGAGGGCCTCTAGTGGTCATCTGTTTTTACCCCCAAAGTTCTTAGTGATGACTGCCTTATGACCTTCTCTTAAGACAATACCCCTGGTTATACATCAACCCAGTGTTGCCTGTTTGGGTGCTTTAGTTCCCTTCTTCATTGTTTCCTCACCTTGCTTGGTTGGTCACTTGGCTCAGCTATATATAGTTTCTATGGTACATTTCACTGCAAGAACTATTAGTTCTTGTTACATCTCAAAACTCAGATATCACAGGAACGTGTCAATTGTGGAATAGTTAGAAAATCTCAAAATTCAGAGTCAGGGAGATGAGACTGAATATTTGGAGCTCCAGACCCCTGAGGCTTTAGTAGTTTTTGTTCAGACCACTCTGCTTTGCTTTTAGGTGTATTTGAAAATAATTAAGAAGATAAGCGTAAGATGAGTTTACAATGCAGTGTATTCCAGTGTGGGGAACTTTCCCTCAGCTAGTAATGGACAGCAGTGAAAAGAGGGAATGTGGCCTTCCTGTGGCATTGTGTGGAGTTTTTTTGAGCTGCGTCCACCCTGTGTCTCCATACCCTCTCCTCAGTCTCTGCTCTTCTGCTTGCTTTTTTGTCTGTCTAACAGGCTTTGTGTAATGGACCTGCAAGCATGCCAGGAGATTTCAGGCTGTGCCCCTGCTACCTTTTCTTGAGCCTGTAGCCATGTGTAAAGGACCTTGATTAGTTTTAGCAGCATCAGTAGCTCATTGACCCACAAGTGGAAGAACTGCCATGAGGTTCACAATGTCTTCGGGCTTCAAGGTGTTTCTTAAAGGCAGGGATTAATTTTTTTTCCCCCTTGTTTAATGAAGTCTGGCCACATATAGCAGTATCAGTTGGGTGACCAAGGTAATCTAATCCCCCATTTGGCATTCCCTTGGTTATTAATTAGTGCTAAACTTGTCATTGTGCAGTGATGTAATTTACTTGGAGAGTCCAAATTTTGCAGTGCTCTGTATACCAAATAGTTTTCTCAATTGCTTGTTCTTGCAGATGAACAAATCTTTCCACGAACCTTCCCCCCTGCATATGATTATATTTTCAGTGCAAGGTTCGATGCACTGATTTGGCAAGCAGTGATAGAAAGGCTGGCCCAGAAAGGGAAGTGGAGGGTAAGTGTCACCGTGTCACCTCCTGCTGTGTGGTGGGTGCTCATGTCTTACCTCTTCAGTATAACTTTGTGTTACCTTTAAAAGCCAAAGCAATGAATTCATGTTGCTGCCTAGTTCAAATGTCTTGGTTTCTAAGACTTCAAAAATGCTTTTAGTGATAAGTAATTTCTGAAATCCATTTCTGGAAGGGATACAATGGGCTTGAAATCCTGCTTGTCTCTTGCTGTTGTCTCTCTTATAGTTATGGTGCCATCTAGAGTCATTATTCTTTAAAGATATTAGAGGGGAAAAAATACAAGTTTATTTGTGGTTCCCTTTACTTTTTCTTCTGTATGACAAGCTGGATTTTGGAAACTCTCTGTGATAGAGCCACGAATAAAGGAGCATCTCTGTGAAAGTACATGGTTGTTAAACAAAACCAGATAATTTAGAAAAATCAGAAGGTAAATCACCTGAAATTATTTTAATCCTCTTTTCTCTAGTGACCGTGGAAAAAACTGATCATAGTAACGATTACATCTGTACTGGATGTTGATGGTGAGGTGCTGGCAGCAGGGGCTGCAGGGCTGCAAGGAGCAGCGTGGGCTGCCCCACTTCCAGCTGCCTCAAAACTGCAGCCAAGGTGGTCGTGCCTTGGGGAAAGTGTTTTAAAAAGGGCAAACACCTGCCTGAAAGAGTGAGAGAAACAGCCCTGTGAGCACTGGGGGAGGAGATGCTCCAGACCTGGAGCAGGGGCTCTTTTGCAGGCAGAATGGAAGCTTAAGTTGAGGTCTATCAGGGAAACCCTCCTGTTAAGTCATGACATTCCAAAAGGACCCACTTGCTTTCTAAACTCCTCAGATAGATGTTTAGGTGCAGCTGGATCCAACCTAGTCCCAGACTTGGTGAGTGCTTTGTTACAACTTTGTCCCAAGGGATTAAGGATGGCAAACCAAGTATATTTGTATGAGTAAAATAAATGGCTTATTTAAATTGATGATGATAATGATCAGGCTAAAAGACTTCAATTAGAATTATTTACTACACAGTATAGATACTTATAACAGTTAGTATAGCTTACTAGTTACTGAGCAATATTGAAGCAATGGCATTAAATCTAGCAAAATAATTATTAAGTAAAGGTTGACGTTACTCACCCATACCAGTGACCATGGGCAAACGTCTTTCACTCAGCCTCAAGGAGTAACCTTGAGGGGCATCTCCACTCAGGGGAGGAATCTTCACACACTCCAAGAAAGGATATGTTGGAAGACCAACTTTAAAAAGTGGGACTGTGCTTTTATAGTACAAAGGGATTGTCAGTCATTTGTTTCTAGGCTAGCTGTGTCAACTCAGCAGCTTTAGATATGTTATCAATATCACTTATCACCTGTTCATTCCTGTAAAAGGAACTTTGCCACATCATCACCAGTGCCAATTTCTGTCAGAAAACATTGTTTTTCACATCCTGTGAATGTGAAACTTTGGGATTGACTGTAGCATTTTGGCTGTGGCCATCCAGGCAGTTCCTTATCCATCCAGCAGTCCATCCATTAAACCTGTGTCTCTTCAGTTAATAACTAAGACTGTTGTGGGGGTCTGAACAAAATGCCTTACAGAAGTCCATGTAGTAGGCATCCCTAGTCCTTCCCTTATCCTCTAGGTGGGTTTTCAAGGAGCAAGGTAAAGCTTTCTAGAGCAATTGAGAAAATGGAAGAATGTGGAAGATAGAGTATTTATTTCTTCCTCTCTGCTCAGGGTGTTGGTGTAGCTGGGGAGCCTTGTCCCTGTGAATGTAAGGGTCCATTCCTAAAGCAAAGGGTCACTTCCAAGGTGTATTGGAGAGTCTTTTAGGGCCTAGCCTTTTCACATGGTTTTTATTTCTAAGGAAACTCTTCAGTCATAGCATCCCACACTCCACTCTATATTACATTTATTCAGTTGAAAATTAGGAATGGAGATTCAGTAATCTGTTATGATCTCATGAAAGGATCTGAAATGCTGTTAGCCCATCTTTGCTTTCTTGCAAGATCTCATGAGGTGGTGAAAACCAAAGTTTTGAAGTGTACTTATCACTAATATGTTGGTTTGGGTTTTTTTCAGTCTTGTCTGTTGTTGCTGTCTGAGAAGAAAGAGTTGCCTAGTAATCTCAGAGTCAACCAGGTATCTCTGAAGAATCTCTTTGAGGTAAAGTAGTATGCTTTCTTTTTTCCTTATATCTATACCTTTTCTTCCTGCTGAGACTTTCCATCTTGTGTGCAAGAAATATAAAATGAAAAATAATATATGGACTTTATATTATTGTGATAAATCATCTATTTTATTCCTTTTCATTTGAAAATTTTAAAAGTCCCTAATTTGGTTGATTTTGGCATGTAATTTAGTATTTCCTTTAATGTGATCAAAAGAAGACACTTTTCCCTCCAGTACAGCGAGCTATCTGTGTCACGCTTTTAACCTGACAATTTAATCCTGAAAGATGTTTGATATCATTTAAGTTGGGTATGCTTTCCAACAAGAGGAACTTAGGATATATCTGGGATAGGATATTTTTGTACTTTGCTAGCCTGTGTATGGGAGTTGAGCTGGGTACAATGTTGGAATTTCCCTTTCCCTCAGTGCACAAGTTTTTCATTTGGATGCTTTTTAGCAGGCAGCAGCTGCTAAACTTTCCCCCTTAAAGGCTTTGACACCTCTCAAATTATTTCGATGATTTTGGCAAGATGGGAGCGTCTAGTCATAGACCAAGTAGACACAATTCCTAATGCCTTTCACAAAGATGATGGCATCTGTGAACAGCAGAATTTGATCTTCCTCTGCTGAAACTTGCTCTTTTCTTTATCTTGTGATTCATCATGTTCTTCAGCATGTGGAAACCTCCAGGCTTTCTAGGCTGGCAGAATAAAATAAAATAAAATCTTCCAGCTGTCATGAGCTGCCGTGCTCACACAAACTTGCAGCTGGATGGCTGTGCCTGCCTGGTGTCTGTGCCCACTGGTACACCTCAGGGGTGCTGCCCAGCTTGCTGTGTGGCCAGCTGGCCTTGGGGGGCTTGCTGCTGCTCACCCCTGCCTCTGTGCACAGGTATTCCACCAAAACACTCTGAATGCACTAAGGGATGTGCAGCCTTGGCTTCTGGTGCCTTGGGAGCCAAGGTGTAGCCCAAGGCTGACTGAGCCAGGAGCTGCTGGGAGTTCACCAGCTCTGCAACTCAGGGCCATAGCAGTGACATATCAGCTTTCTAAAGGCATCTCACAATGTCTGTATCTCTTACCACACAGCGGTAAGACACACCAGCCTGTTTCAGTTGCAGTTAAGTAAAGCATTTCTTACAGACTTCTAAAAAATTCTTCTCTCTATGCACTTTTGGGGTTTATTCTTTCATTTCTATGTGTGCATGTTAATTAAGTATAGCTCTGCTGTACGTAACCTACTTTTAAAAGATACTTTTAAAAGATATGGTTGCACATTTATTGAGAAATTCCAATTTCCAAATTCTCCAATTTTAGGCTTTATCATGGAATCATAGAATGATTTGGGTTGGAAGGGACATTAAAGATCATCTATTTCCAACCCCCTGCCGTGGTCAGGGTCACCTTTCACTAGAGCAGTTTGCTCAAAGCGCTGTCTGGTCTGGCTTTAAACTCTGCCAGGGATGGGACATCCACAGGCAGCCTGTACCAGTGCCTCACCACCCTCACAGTAAAGAAGGTCTAGATGTCTTTCTACGCTGTGATTTTCTGGACACAAACTTTAGAAGATGTTAGCTGTGGGCTACACAGTACCTTTGCTTGGCATTTACTGGATGGCAAATTGAGGTTTAAGGCATACTGATGGAATATGCCAGAATTTGTCATTTGGCTGTTACAGTGCATGTGGTAATTTTGCCATTATAATTTCAAATTGGAGCTTTTTCTATAAATATATTTCAGCTAGGTGCCTGATAGAGTGAGCAGAAGTAATTCTGAACACGAAGGGTAATGCAAAGGATATAAGTCAGCATCTCTTCTCAGGCTTGTTTTTAGTGGTAGCGGAATTAGTGGATGGATATATGCAAGCATGTCTTGGTTAGGCATCATTGGGCAGAGGTGTGTGCTGTGTTAGTGCCAGAGGAGTTAACTCCTCACACTGGCAGTAAAACATGGCAACACAATACAGGACCCAGGTACAATGTCTTAATAAAATACCTTCCTTCCTAGGCAAAGACAGCACAATACCTCACTGAGAGAGGAGGAGAAACATGGGTTACCTTTATAAAATAGTATGTCCTTTGTTGTTGAATTGTCCCCACCAATCTTACCTGTTCTACTGGGTTTGTTGTACAAATGGAAGACCGAAAGAGTCAAGGTGAAAAATCCCTAAGCAGCACTTCTCTTTTGCAAAAATTAGAAAATGTGGCTTTCTGACAATTCAAACCTCCCCTGCTGCCATTACATTCTCCCTGTAATTTGTTGTATTTTGATTTTGTAACTGTGCACAAACAGTAATTCTTGCCAGTCAAAATTTGGCATGAGATATTAGAAAAAAAGATTTATTTGTGGATGTTGGAAGCATGTGTGAAGACTGCTATTTAAAAAGATGACTGGCACGAATGAAGAAGTTATGTCTGAACACTGTTTCCGACCACCTCTTCATGTCCTGATCCTTCTGGCATATTGTCTAGATTTCCATCTGAGCTTCCTCTGCACACTCCAGGCTACCCTGTATTGCTGTACCCCCTGTAGACTGTGCTTCAAGTTCATTAAGTCCTTGCTAGAACATCTGTTTCAAGTTCAGCTGTCTTCTGTTCAGGCTCTGTGCTTTCACAGAATCCCAGAATGATCAAGGTTGGAAGAGACCTCCAAGATCCACCCAGCACCACCATAATCACCCCTAACCCATTTCCCACGCACACATCCAGACGCCTCTTGAACACTTCCAGAGATGATGACTGCCACCTCCCTGGGCAACTTATTCCAATGCCTGACCACTCTTTCAGTGAAAATGTTTTCCTAATATCTAGTCTAAACCTCCCCTGGTGCAACTTAAGGCCATTTCCTCTCCTTCTCTCATCTGGGACATGGCAGAAGAGACCAACTCCCACCTCACTACAACCTCCTTTCATGCAGTTGTAGAGAGCAGTGAGGTCCCTCCTGAGCCTCCCTTTCTCCAGGCTAAACAACCCCAGCTCCCTCAGCTGCTCCTCAGCACACCTTGTGCTCCAGACCCTGCCCCAGCTCCACTGCCCTTCTCTGGACACACTCCAGCACCTCCATGTCCTTCTTGTAGTGAGGAGGCCACCACTGAACACAGGATTCAAGGTGCAGTGCCAAGTACAGACGGCCAGTCACTTCCCTGGTTTTTCTGACTACACTATTCCTGACATCAGCATCTGGAGCAAGTCCATAGGAGGGCCACCAAGATGATTAGAGGGACAGAGCACCTCTCCTATGAGGAAAGGCTGAGAGAATTGGGATTGTTCAGCCTAGAGAAGAGAAGGCTTTGAGTTGACCTAATTGTGGCCTTCCAATACCTGAAGGGAGCCTACAGGAGAGATGGAGAGACTTTCTACAAGAGCATGTAGTGACAGGACAGGGGGGAATGGCTTCAAACTGAAAAACAATAGGTTTAGATTAGACATCAGGAAGAAATGCTTTACTCAGAGGGTGGTGAGGCACTGGAACAGGTTGCCAGGAGAAGTTGTGGATGTCCCAGCCCTGGAAGCATTCAAGGCAAGGTTGAATAGAGCTCTGAACCACCTGGTCTAGCAGACCTGCCTGTGGCAGGGCATTGGAACTAGATGGTCTCTATTGTCGCTTCTAACCCAAACCAATCTATGAAAGTCTGTGAAATAAATAGTTTCATTTTATAGCAGATACAGCTTGGTATTGTTCCACTGATTCTTGTCATAAAAATACGGACATAGGATTGAAAAATAAATGCCTTTTGTGTATGTAAAAATAATGTGTTGTAATTGTTCTCTTTGTTGTCAGACTTCTGAGCTGTATGGTCATGGTGAGAAGGTGCAAGAAGTAGCTGAGTTAGTCAAGTGGCTCATTTCCATTGGGGCTAAAGCTGAATCCATTGGAGTGTATCCTCTGCATGCTGTTATCAAGCTGTGTATCAAAGCAAGTGAGTGACATCTGCAGCTAAAATGAAACAGTGGTGGCTTTCATCAGAGAACTGGCACCTAGAGCTTTTTTAAATTAAAAAAAATCCTAACAACTCCAGTCAGATCATTAGGTATAACCTCACATGTGCCAATAAAGCACTATTTTAGAAATGTTGTAAACACTCTCTTTGATCATCTGTGCCTGTTAGTGTTGGAAACCTAATATAGTTCTCTTCTGTGATCTGAAGAAAAAGGGTGATTGATATGGGTCTTTGGTAACCCGAATACATCAGCTTTGACAAAAGTACAGTATTTCTTCATGCCATTTTAGTGTGGAGCAGCAGTTTCCATGTGTGTGAAAGGGTCACAAGTCAACCTTAGATTTGCATCTTGCCACTCTGTAGAAGAAAAAATCCTACAGATCTAGTTCTGAAAGTGTTTTTTTTTTTATCATTTCAGCAAAGAACCATCTCTTCAGGTGGTTACTGACCCAGAGGCCAGACTTGAAGGACAGGATCAACCAGCAAGACCGAGATGGAAGCACCCTCCTGCATATTGTGGCTTCTTCCAGTGAATATTCCCAGAAGCGCAGTAAATACAATTTTATTTTTTTTGTGTGTGTATGTGCGTGTCTTGTTTTGTTTTCATATGGAACAATCAATAATGGAAGGCAGCTTCAGACCTTGGGGTTTGCTGTTTCATCCTAAGGAAGAAAATAAGAAAGTATCTGAATATAAACTCTGTAATGGCAGATAATATTTAAACATTTCAACAATTCCTTTTCAAAATTGTATGCCTGATGTGTTACCATTTGCTTTTCTCTTTGGTTTGACTGGTTAGGATTTTCCTACAAGTATGCTGCAGTTTTTAGAATCACAGAAATTAGCTTTTAATGTTTGACGAGCCCTTAAAATCATATTAGACGACCTGAAGACCTCTCATGTTTTTTTAAATAGGTGACAATTTAAGACCTAAGTAGCAGCATACCTTGTCAGAGGAGAAAAGTGGGGTGCTTTCCTTCACGTTTTCAGTGGGATTCCTTTTATATTAACGTGGCTTTTTATCTTGTATTTTTCACTGTGCTCACTAGGTGGCAACAGGAAACAAACATCAATGCCAAGATAACACCAGACTTTTGGGTCATTGCATGCAGTGACATTCTGGTGGCTCACTTTAATAGCATGAATGAAATATGTACAATCTATGTTAAATCATTTCATTTCTTGCAAAGGTGTAACACATCTTCTGCAGTAGTTCCATCTGCTACTAAATGACTTATGCATTTCTAGAAGAGCCTGTATGTGTGTATATATTTATTTTTCCCTGAAGTTTTTTTAATAATATTCCTGTATTTTTTATTACATAGAGATTGTTTATTTTAATCTGTGTTTATTTAAGTTGATTTCCTTATGGCTATATGAGCATTATATATGATAGGATCATTAAGATTGAAAAAGACCTCCAAGATCTTCAAGTCTTGTGGTGGTATGCCAAGGGTGTTAAAAGGTTTATTTCCAAGAAAATCACGTGGGTTTTGTTGCACAGGAAAGAAACTCAGTGTCTACCTGTGTATATTTATGCCTGAATATGTGAAATATTCTGGTTTATCAAGTCACCTTCCAAACCTTGTGAAAAAATACCTATCAATACCTCATTCTTATGACACTGAAAAAGTTTAAATTTTTTTTAATTAAAATTATGCTAGACATTTTGCCAGGAAATTAAAAATAAACAGGAAAACAGAACAAACCCCCTGAAAAATGTTGATTATTCTTCCTCTGATTTTTATTCATGTATTGTTTTAGGCCAAACAGAAGATGTGATCATGCTCCTGAATTTTGGGGTTGATCCCACTGTTCCAGATGCACGGTCAAGATATGTCATAGATATCTTGAAAAAGAACAAAAACTTTGATGCTGTAAAAGAAGTCAGCAAGCACATTGAGAAAAACACTTCCTCTGAGAAACAGACAGGTACTACAGGCACTGTGTGCTTTTCCTGTTTTAAAATTATATCCTTTAGGTACAAAATTGTTTTAATTTGAATTGGTAATAGTGGGTGGCTTCTATGTAACTTTTCCTCTGAGCTGTCACCATGGTCTCCTCCCAGTCAGTAGTGAACATTTTGTCCTTGCCTGAAGGTGACTGCTGTCCAGCTGTTCAGATCAAACCTGGCATAAAGCAAAGTTTTTAGGCTCCATCTCAGTTTTCACGTGTGTATTGCATATAAGTTTATTGGAAAACACTGGGTTTCATTGTTCTTGCATCTTAGGGCTCCTTGGAAACAAATTCCCACAGTTTCTTTTTCTTTTCTGCATAGATCTCTGCTCTGGAGAAGGTTTTAGCACAGTGGTTCTCAGTTAGGAAGGTAACACCAATACCCTGTGATGGTAATCGCCTTGGTTGGTGTTTCAGGTAGCTCAGCCCTTCTTTTGGTGCCAGTTTTTGTTGTTTGGTGTTTTTTTGGCAATGTCCAACCTGCAAGAGTGTTCTAGACTTGGTGCAAGTGAGAGGCTGGGGAGTAAGCCCCAGCTTTACAAGTGATAGTCTGAGGTTAGTCCTTTTTGCTGCAGTGGTGACCAGCCTTGTTTGTCTCTTTATCCTATGGGGTAAAACTACTGTTTAGTTTGGTCTTTGGTGCACCTGAATTCCACAAAGCTTTTACAAAGTTCAGGCCAAATCATCCACTGTTTATTTAAGGGCATTTATTGGAATGTCGTTTAGAATCTACTGTTGCCAATTACGTAAGTATCCCTTAAACTTGTGGATATCATTCTGGTGTGGTGGATTTACTTGGTTTTAGTTTTTTTCTTTTAAAAGGACAGATTATTTTATAGCTGTGTTTTGTAAATGGCACCAGGGAATGAGAGAAGCTCAGGTCATTAGATTAAAACTGTGTGCTGCAAACATTACTGGGTTTAGTCATCTACTCTAAAATGAATTCTGAACAATGGTATAATTGCGAGGCAGCCTTTTCCTGTTTGATCAACTTTGAAACTATTGCAATTTTCAGCCTAGTGTATTACAATAACGAGTGTCATGGTTTTATAAAGAGTGTCATGGTTTTGCCTCAGCTGGCAACTGAGTACCATTCAGCTGCTCGCTCACTTCCCCCTCTCTTCCACGGGGTGTTGAGATAAGAGCTGTTCAATAATTGAAAGAAAGTAAATTAGTAATAATGGTAGTATTAAAAAATGGTGAAAAGGAGAAAGAGAGAGGAATAAAATCCAAGAAACGTCAGTGTTGCACAGTAGAATTGTTCACACCCCACTACCCAATGCCCCGCCTGTCCCCAAGCAGTGATGGGCCCCTCGTGGCCAATTCTCCCTGTTTATATACTGGACATGACATTATGTGGTATGGAATATCCCTTCGACCAGTTTGAGTCCGGTGTCCTGGCCATGTTTCCTCCCAGCTTCCTGTGCATCTGCTCCCTGGCAGAGCATAGGACACTAAGCAGCCCTTGTCTCAGGGGAAGCACTGCTCACAAACAACAAAATCGGTGTTTTATCAACATTATCTTCATCCTATATCCAAAGCATGGCACTGCACCCACTACTAAGAAGAAAAATAACACTATCCCAGGCAAAACCAGGACAAGAGTGTATTTGATGAAGGTATCAAATATCCTTTGGGATCAGAAATCCATCACAGGACTGGCATTGCAGTAGGGTTTCAACCATGTGACTTTAATCTGCCACTACACATTTCTTAGAACTCTGGGATGTAATGCATTGCAGTCTTGCCCTGAAAACATCCTGGCAAGAAAGTGGATTTTCAATTTCTGTAATGTTTTGCAGGGGGGAATGGAAGTGCCATAGCTGATACAGATTCTCTACGAAATGTTCTCAAGCAGTTTGTCCAGGTCTACAGGTTTGAAAATGGAGCACATAATAAAAATGTATTGAAGGAAGATACTGTTAAGCAATTTCTGAAACTGCTGTCTTCTATGGAAGGTGCAGTGAGTTCCCATTTCTCCCTTTCACAAAACAATTGCTGTGAAAAATGTGTTTGATGCCAGCATATGCATTTTGCCCTTCTACCCTTCCTTCTCTTCTCTATTTCTGCAACTGTTATTATTGGAATGATGTGCTTTTAATTATATTTCACTTGGAACTGCTGGATTATGCATAAAAATGCAGCATGATTCATCAAAATACTCGAACTTACTCAGCTAAATTTAGTGAGTTAATTGTTCTGAAATTAGTTTACAGCGAGATGGATTTCATCGTATGGTGTTGAGTGTTGTCTTGCCTGTCTTGCAGAAATCCCTGAAGAAATCCCATGCAACATCTCCCATGCCTGTGCTAACAGCTTCATAAAACAGTTGCTGGAGAAGCAAATGTGGCATCAAGTTTTGCTGCTGCTGACAGGGAAAGCCAATGGGGAAAAGCCATCTGGTGGAGGCCTCTTCAAAAGCTGCAGCCTTTCAGATGTTGACATCAGCAACATTATCCAGCATTGTGAAAGATCAGATACACAAGTGCACCTCATCAGATGCTTGCTTGAACGAGGAGGTAAAAAACTCTGTAATGTTAATGTGCTATAACAGATCCAGTATGTTATTTGACATGTTGGGAGCAACATGGTCTCAGAAATACCAGCACGTGGTTTTTTGTGTCTCTGTGTAAGTGCAGCATCTGGTTGGAGTGCAGTCTGTTGGCTACATCTGCTGTGTGCTACATGGGTGGAAGATGTTTATCAAATGAAATTGGTCTGTTAGGGTTGGTAAAAGGCCAAAGGTTATTGCTGCTCCTCTGCTCGTAGTTTCTTTTGGTTTCTTGATTTCTCTGTCTTCAGCCACAATGTGGTCCTGATAGAAACTTTAAGCCACAGTCTCTGGGTTCAGCCTGCTGTTACAAGTAGCTGACTAGTTCATTGGTTTCAAAGGCCTGACCAGGTGTCTTTTTATCTAGTGTAGACATCATTCTTCTCATTTTGCATAAGGTTATTCCTAGGATTACTCTGCCGTTTTTAATTTAATCTTACAGTTTGATGCTAGCTTTAAGTTGTGGACACATAGTCCTGATGAAGCCTGTGAATGCCAGAGGTGCAAGGAGGTTTCTTCTTTCAGTCAGTGACTGAGTGACTTGAATAAGATATGTTCTGGCCTTTATGTCTTCCTATCACAGCAGGAGAACTGGTTGCTCAGTTTAATGGGAGACAAGCAGAGATTATGAAGATTTTCTTAGTTGAAAAGTGTTTAACAAAAACATGTAAAAAACTGACAAACCCTGTCACCTGCTTGGCAATCAGCATGTGCATGCCTTCATCTGTTTAGAGCTTTCTGTAGTTAGCAGATCTGGTGTATCACATTTAACCCCTGATATTTTCCTGTTGTTAACACCAGCTCTGCCAGATGGGATTGGAACCAGCTCTGAAATACCACTGCGAATATGTCTCAAGAAGAGTTATTTTGAGCTGGTGTATTTGCTGCTGACCAAAGGCGCAGATCCTCAAAACCTCTCTGTTACACAAGGAGATACTCCTCTGCATGCTGCAGTTTCCATCTGTTTAAATAATAGAGGTGAGGCTTTTGCTATTGAAAACATCCCCGTTTCTTACCTCTCCAGCCCCACTGCCCCTTCTGCTGCTGTTTCTTGGTGTGCTAGCAGAGGCAGCAGATCTGATGTCTGGCTCTCACTCTGCCCCCAAAGTTTGCAGGCCAGAGGATACACACCAGCCTTTGTTAAGCTCATGTGTTCTGCTCTCTGGTTACAGTGTCTGGAACTATGAGGACAGGTAGTGGCAGCTCAGGTGACATGGGGGGGAATCAAGCAACTGCAGTGTCTCCATCAGTTGCTGTTTTGTGAATATGCTCCTGTTTAATCAGGCAGACTGTGAAAGGAAGGCTCCTCTTTGAAACCCTGTACAATGTGGACTAGGTGGGAATGAAGTAAACTGGAAGTATCTAGGTAAAGGCAGAGCAATGGCAGCAGACTTTGAAGGAAATCCTGCAGTGGCATCTGAAATCTGTTTCACAGTTTTTGTTCAGGCATAAATGAAGCAAAGTTTTATTCAGGGGAGAAGTGGATGAAAGAACTGTAGGGCTTAAATAAAAATACAGGCAATTAAGATAAACTATCAAATTAAGCCCTGAAGTCAGGTGTCATTTTAAATTAAGAAACAAATGCATTTTTTTGAGTTGAAAAATTAAAATAATTAAAAGTAATGAATTTATTCATTTTTAAAGCACCAACATTTAATTGAATGGCTTTAGAGATATTAAAAGCATAGACACTGCTAGCTGTAAATTTTAAATAAAAAGATGAAGTCCAATGACAGTATTGCCTCTGAAGTATTTTTTAGTGTGTAAAGTTTTTAAGGTAAAATTTCTTTACAATTATTTTCATATGTCAGTATTTTACAGCTAGAAAAGAAGTATTTCACATAAATTGTCTCTGTTAAATCACATATATTATTTGGATGAAATCTAGAAAGCTGTGGAATATATATGGTATATTTTTTTTCCCCTAGGGAAGTAACTAATCTTATTTTGTAGGAAGTTGCTGTAGGGACCTCAAATATCAGGAAATAACTGGGATTTCCTGCAGGTTATTTTAGTAAAACAAAGTTATCTGCAGCAGGTTAATTCTGGGTGCCATATTAAAATTAACCAAAGGACCCCTGAGCACCACCTAATGCTGCTGCTTCTCCAGATGAGCAGCCACCAGCATCCCTTGGGTAGCAGTCAGGGCTGATGCTGGAATGTGAACAAATCTGCCTGTACCCAGAGCTTAAAAAAGGAATGAAATTTACAGATGCTACAGCAACAGTTGCAGCACTAGGAGTTTCTAAAGCTTTGCTGCTGTTGTATTGCTTTCCTCGAATCTTAGGAGAGCCATTTCAAATAAGCATGTTTTACAAACATGAATTGTAGATTTTATTTTCCTTTTGAAAGTGAATCGATTTTAATTTACAAGTTGCAGGGGGAAAAAAAGGTATTAAACATTTTTGGCATACAATGCAGCCTTGTAAAGCAAGTGATTTATTTTTATATTTGTTTTCCTGCTTTCAGATGGCACTGGTTTAAACATCCTGAACTATCTACTTGATCTCTTTGCTTCAAGACCTGCTGACTTTCCATATCTTAATCCAAACATGCAAGATGAGAATGGAAATACAGTGATGCATATTGTTTTTCAGAGAGGATTTTCAAAGCAGACTAAGAGAATAACGGAGTCATTGGCAAAATTCGACATTAATTTTAATATAAAAAACAAAGCAGGAAAAGATGTGAGGCATAGAATTAAAAAGAGGGACCCATTGCTACTTGCCTGGAATAATGCTGCACTGGAGAAAAAGAGGCACCGTCAAGATAGAGCAGGGCAGTTGGTTAAAACATCTAAGACCGTTCCAGCCTCTGAGATTTCACAGTCAAAGAGCACAGGGTGTTCTTCGTCTGGGTCCTCATTAAAGGCACCATCTGGCAACGCAGTGCATAATGATTTAAAACCCCTATGTTCTGTAAAAGCGAAAAAAGGTCAGTTGGCAAAGCAGGAAACAGAAGGAATAAATAGCCCCTTAACACTGCAGGAGAGTCTAGTGCAGGCAATCACAGTTTTAATTCAGCAACTGAAAGTGGACGACACCCTGAGAAAGGATTATCCCTTGGTACACAAGCCACCTTCAGCCCAGACTAATTTGGAAGATGGAAGAAGTTCCTTGCAACCTTGTGGAAGTGTAGCTTATCCTGAAGGAAAACAGCATGACTGGGAGAAAAAGAAAGGAGCAGTGGAATTTAATATGGCCCTGCCTAATGGAGAGACAGAAGAAGCAGAGGAAGAGCAGGGGAAGAATCTGACTATTGCAGCACATGAGCAGGAGTTTGATAACATGACTTGGGAAATAGAGTGCACACCTGAAATGCTGAAGACTTTGAGCAACAAAGCTGTACCTCATGATCTGAAAACTAAAACTATAAGGACAATTAAGCAGCTTGGCAACGGGGAATGGTCTAGGAGCCTTCAGAAACCACTGAAACACTTGAAAGCTGATATCCAGCTGTATGAAGCCAAATTGAACAAAGGTGCAAGAATGCTGTGGGAACTTGCAATTGACTTTTCTCCTCGTTGCAGTGAGAGTCCTGAAAAGATCATGGAGACAGAGCAGGCAAAAAGTCTTCCAGAAAAATCAGGTAGAGTTTACACAGAAATCATTAGAATTTGGGCCATTGTTCTTGACCATGGCAAGCTGAACCGTGCCTTAGAAAATATATGTATTTCCTACAATCGTGGTTTATCCTGCATCTTGAGGAAAAAGCTGAAGGGTATAAATGAAGGACATCAGAACCACAGTGTGACGACAGAGAAGCGTGTTCCACGTTGTTATGTTGAAGACACCGATGCAGAAAAGTCCAAAGAACATACCATGCCTGAGTATTTCCCTCCAGCCAGTGCAGCAGAATTGGAGTACAATATAATGAAATTTCACAGTTTCAGTACTAACATGGCGCTTAACATTATAAATGATGTACAGACTTCTGTTGAATACCCTTTCCGAGTTGGGGAGTTGGAGTATGCAGTAATTGATCTCAATCCAAAGCCCATGGAACCAATCATTTTAATTGGGCGAAGTGGGACAGGGAAGACGACTTGCTGCTTGTATAGGCTTTGGAAGAAATTCTATTCGTACTGGGAAAAATCCACCTTGGCAAGTGGTCCTCTGCTGGAGAGGCAGACATGGCAGCAAAGACAGTGCAGCGAGGTTGAAAAAGCAAGTTTAGGGAAGGAAGAGAGTGAACTAAAACACGACAGTGATGACTCGAGTGAGGAGCAGGTGAATGATGAGCAAGACCAGTACAGTGAGGATGAAAAGGTTCCCATGGGCACAGCTGGTACAGAAGTGAATTCATGTGATGACCATGAAGAAGAGCAAATGCATAGTGCAGAAGCATCCAACAGGCTGGAGCACCTGCACCAGATCTTCGTAACCAAAAATCCTGTCTTATGCCAAGAAGTTCAGAAGAATTTCATTGAACTTAGCAAGTCTTCCAAGGTAACCAGTCACTTTAAGCCTCTGGAGCCAAATATTCACAAGCTACAAGACATTAAAGATGAAAATTTTCCACTGTTTGTCACCTCCAAGCAGTTGTTGTTGTTACTAGATGCATCCATGCCTGACCCGTTTTTCCCAAGAAATGAAGATGGAAGTCTTAAAAGAATCATTGTTGGTTGGAGTCCTCAAGAAGACTTGGTTATACCAAATTGGCAGGACGAGGATGAAGAATGTAATCTTGACGCAGAACACAGTGATGATGGAGGAGCTGCAGATGCATACCCTAGGGAAAGTGATCCTTGGACTTTTGTGACTTATGATGTGTTTGCAAAGGAAATATGGCCAAAAATGATAAAAGGTAAAAGCTTGTACAATCCAGCATTGGTTTGGAAAGAAATAAAGTCATTCCTGAAAGGCTCTTTTGAGGCACTGAGTTGCCTTGGAGGCAAGCTGACTGAGGAGCAGTACAAGAAGCTGGGCCGAAAGAGATCACCAAACTTCACAGAAGACAGGAGTGAAATCTACCACCTCTTTTGTCTTTATCAGCAGATACTCTTGCAGAGAGGTTACTTTGATGAGGAAGATCTGCTGTATAATTTATCTCAAAGACTTTCAAAGCTCAAGATGCTGCCGTGGTCCATCCATGAGTTTTATGGTGATGAGATACAGGATTTCACACAAGCTGAGCTGGCGCTGTTAATGAAATGCATCAATGACCCAAATGCCATGTTTCTAACTGGTGACACTGCCCAGAGCATAATGAAAGGAGTAGCTTTTCGTTTTAGTGACCTGAGGTCACTGTTTCATTACGCAAGCAAGAGCTCCATGAACAAGAAGCAGCGTGTTAGAAAACCTAAAAGGATCTATCAGTTGTACCAGAACTACAGGTCCCACTCAGGTAGAGTAACAGAGTTATTTATGATCTGATCTTCAGATGTCACTGATAGCTGAAGTTTTCTACCAGCCAATTCAAAGCATGTTTATGTGGCCTGTTTGTTTTAACATATTAGATGGGCAGCTTTTTCTGATATGTCAGTTCTGTATTTTGGAAAAGCAAGAATGAATGTTTTTAAAATTGTAATTTTTGAACACTCACGCTTACTGCATGTATTGGCTGTATTTGCCCAAAGGAAGATTTAACAAATGTTCATATCTATTTCTGTTGTCCCATCCCCAAAGCACTGGACTTTTCAGCATTGGTGTGCTGCTTCTGCTTTTCCTAATTGTTCTTCATTGATGACCTTCATTTTGTGAGGGTGCTGCCAACATTTGTAGCATGCATTCTGATGTTTCCAGGCACAAAAATGGCAGAAATGTAAAGCAGACATTACATCTCCTGTCTTCTCTGACTAGTGTTCTTGCCATGATATTTCTTGATTTCAAAATTCGTACAAAATCTTTTTAAAGTGTGCTTGTGAGAGAGTTTGAGACAGGCTGAAGTTTAAAATCTGTGTTCTGCTTTTTGCAGGTATTCTCCGTTTAGCGTCTGGAGTGGTTGATTTGCTCCAGCATTATTTTCCAGAATCTTTCGATCGGCTTCCTCAGGACCGTGGTCTCTTTGATGGACCAAAACCGACGGTCCTGGAGTCCTGCAGCGTTAGTGACCTGGCAATTCTGCTGAGGGGCAACAAAAGGAAAACACAACCCATTGAATTTGGAGCACATCAGGTTTGCTTTTCTTAGACTTTTTGCAGATTCTTCCACCTCTGTTGCTAAATAATAATTCTGTATGGACTGCCCACAACTTTCTTTTTTAAGCCCTTGTCTCACTGATAAATTATGCTTTTTTTAAACTTAGAAACCTTTCTTGTGTTGGTTTCTGTTTCTTAATACATAGGGCTCTTTCTGTTCTCTTTTTTGCATCAGGTATTGTCTGTCCTGTTCCTTTCTAACTCCAAATTTTCTTACACCAGATCTAAAACTGTCTGCACATAGCACACATTTGTCAGTCTCTAATGGCAGTTTTTTGACCTCTTTTGTGAAGTGTGCTGAAATGTCTGTGTTAAATGTTGTCTGGTTTTGAGAAGGCTTTTGCATTATCATGACATATTTGCCTGCTTTCTCTATGACACTGTTACCTTTTTTTATTTCTTTCTTGCTTCCTAATATGTTTTTTTTTTTACTGTATTTCGTGGCAGGTTGTATTAGTGGCAAATGAAACTGCAAAGGAGAAGATACCTGAAGAACTTAGTCTGGCACTTGTACTGACAATTTATGAAGCAAAGGGCTTGGAATTTGATGATGTACTCCTTTACAATTTTTTCACGGATTCAGAGGTATTTAATTCTTACCTGTTTTCTGCATTTTTTATAAAATCAATTTTATATGTAGTCTAAGAGGCATTGCAGCTGGGAAAGGATTCCCTGTTTTCTCTGAAGTTGAGTGGTTTCATCACAGTAGAAAACCGGTTTATGAATTGAGAACTTCTTCTCTTAGTGCTGCATTTTCCTTCAGGTTGACTGTCACAACTTAAGGGAGAGCCCTGGGGTACACATAACATACCTCTGCTGCATACCAAGGCAACTCCTTTAGCTGACATCCTGTCTCTCCTGGCTGCTCGCACGTCAGGTCAGAGCAGTTGACTCCATCAGGCTCTCATATTTCCTGGGGTTTTAAGTCCCAAAAAAGCCCTTTGGCTTTGTATCACCACAAAATTCTAAACCAATTGTTTAGAATCAAAGAGTGTGTATATGTATTTGGAGAGGTGGGGAGGAGCATGCTCTGCAGCCATCCACAGCTTAGCTCCAGAAAACTCACTGTGGTGTAGCCCAGGAGTTGTCAGGGACCTTGAAAAGGTCTCACAGGCTACAGTGGAAATCATTGCCCATAGAGTGACCTCAGATAAAGGATTTCTTTTCATGGAGATGTTGTATTTTGTGTTTTTATGTACTCCTTTTGCCCCTGTTGTGGTTCTCTGGGGAGCTCAAACCCCGTCTCTCCAGGGTTCCTTGTAACTCCAGACCTGTTGGGGGGCAGTCCACCAGGCTCCTTGCAGTGGAATGCCAATCTCAGAAGCCTCACTATTGTGTCTGGAGCAGCATGGAGCCCTCCTGCCCTGCCCCAGCCAGGCAGGGAAGCATCATTCCTTACTGAACATCCTGCAGACACTCCAGAGTGCCCATGACTGAGTTGCTCTGCAATTAAACCTTCAGTGTGAACAACTCTGTTGCAGATGCCCTATGCCTCTAGCCCTCAAAACAGTGTCTCAGGTGTGGTTTTCAGCAGATGAAAAGCCCAAGAAAACTGAGAGCAGCTTACTGGTGGCTCTTCACAGGGGTTAGTGAATATTATGTGATGAGGCCACAAGGAAGGAGCTTGAAGTAAATGACCTTTACTCTGGCTTGCTGAGATTTGGGGACAGTACAGTACTGGCTGCCATGGTAGATTTATCAAAGGTGATTTGGTTTTGGTGAAGCAAGTTGTACTCAGAAAAACAGCAAGCCATTTATCAGAATTTAGCAGAATCAGTTTAACATTAGAGTTGAGTTGTGTAGAGCATTTTAGCTCAGACTAGTAATGTATGTCAGGCCTGGAGAACTGTTTTCATACAATTCTTCTGTGTTCCTGTGAGGCATGAGTAATTGAGTTGATCGAGCAGCTAAGCAAGCAGGCAAGAAAGCACCTCACCCTGAGGTTTTCTAATTTGAAAAAGTTGAAACTGTGAACTGTTGTAAACACAGTGATGTGTCTCTGTGCTCTTTGTAAAGTGTTGGGTTTTCTTATTATTTATCTTGAAAATGAGGCTTAAGAAAAATCTTGTTTCAGGAAGCAGATTTGAATGAAGAATCTAGATGACAAAAAAGCTGAACTCCCAAAACCCAGCAAGCTGTTGAGCAAACTGATACCATTAGCTGGTTGTCATGTTGCAACCTATGACAGGCTCAGAAATGTTTTGATTGATGTTTTATTGCAATCTTATCTTCAAAATGTATCACCATCAATTAATTTTGCAGGAAAGGTTTTGCACTTTTTTCCCCATAGGAAAACAGCTCACCTGTGTTGGGTTGCTCAAAGCCCTGAAGGATATGGATTGTAAAAACTTCACCCTTATTGCAAGTATTTTTCATTTTGTCCCAGAAACATGTCACTGTTTAACCAGATTTCAACTAAATACCAAAAAAAGGAAAAATGAACATAACTTAGAATATACTTAAGATTTTAAGGGGTGACTTTTTACAGTTTTAAGGTTACAATTTTAAATTTTGTAGGGGATCAGGAACCTGGAGAACAGTGTGATCGGGAGCTGGCATTGGTTCCATGGCATCAGAGTGCACAACACTGATCTGCTGCCACACTTAGCCTATAGTTAAGCATGTCTGTGCATTCTCATGTGTCCCTGTGTTGGAGTCCAATATTCTCTAACCATGATTTTTTAGATTTTCCCCACGAGTGTTTTTTTCTGTTTATCTCTGAGTGCTCTCCCAAGAGGATGTGTTGGCAGGTGCCATTCCAGCCCTGGCTGAGACCAGCATTAGCAATTCCTAGTGTTGTACAGTGAGCTTTATATATTCATTGCATGAATGACCAACCATCTTGCCTGGGAACCCTGAGGGTGAGAATATATCCCTGCATGGGATGTGTGTGGGACCACTTTCATGTCTCCAACCCCTTTATTTTGTGGATGAGTGTTGCATGCCAAAGCTGATGTCCTAAACTTCCCTCTTGTTAATCCACTGCCTTTTTCTGCCAAGGCAATTGATCTGGTCCCTATTCAGAGAACTGCCTTATCAGTGCACCAGAAAAAGGATGGCAACCACTTGCTTCTGGTTGTCTGGTTCCTTCTTGCTCCAGGTAGAGCAAGGTCTCCTTGGTGCTACAGTGATGAGGAGGTTGGTGAGTCCTGGGCCAGCTGGTCTGCAACTCACTGAGCTTGTCAGTCTTGTAGAATCAAAGAGACTTAGTTGCTGCCCATCCCACACCTACAGGCCTGATCTCTCCAATGTGTCTTAGATGGCAGATTTTAGGATGACAATTTGCAGCTTGTGGGTGTTATCCCACCACAGTTTACCTTTCACCCTGCCTGACCTAGCACTCAGCACACTCTGCCTCAGTGGCTTTGCTTGTTGTGGTATTGGGGTTTGTAGGAAAACCATTATTTCTAGGACTAAAACTTGAGCCTCATCCGTGGTGAGGGTACCTGATTTCCACTGTAGATGGGCCATCCATTGTAGGGGTGTTTATCTGAAAATGTATAGTCCACCCAAGGAGGTTTTCATGTTTAATATAAAATTTTACTTATTTGATATATTGAATATTGCAAATGATTTTGATTTATAAGCGATAAAGCAGTATCCTGAAATTCCCAGGCTAGCATAATGTAACAATGGCATTATACATCAGAATCACAATACAAATGGGATTCCCTTTAGCAGCTTTAATATATATATCTATATATATAGATAAAGATATATGTATGTTCCCATTAGTTTTGCCATCATGATGCTGGCCTTCCCTAGTTGCTGGCAGGTAATATGAAGCTTGAAGCCAGCTCAAGCCAGTTGCACTCTTCCAGATTTGTTTTGTTTGTTGCTCAGTTTTCACACACTCTGTTAGGCTGAGGCACGTCTTCAGTTTTGTCTGGCAGCTCAGGAAGATGTTACTTTCTACTAGCTATTTTAAGGGAAGTTGTTTATATGCCTTGATGATCACCTGGTGCAGACAAGTATCTCAAACAAAGGTTGGGTCGAGATGAAGTTTAGCTTTCTTGAAGAAAATTGGTGATTATTCTTTACATTGTTCCTTGAGATAATTTTTTTCCTAACTCATCTCCTCTGAGCCTTCTTCAGTTGTAGGAATGGATTGGTCACAACATACAATCTTATCTTTTGCATATGTAGACAGCAGTGGTTACTGCATACAAGTAAACCTCGTTCTCTTGATATTTTAGGCTAGCAAAGAATGGAAGATAATTTCTTCTTATAGTCCTGATTCAGATGTGCAAGGGGGAAGCAACTTGCTAATTGAAGTGCCATTAGAGGATGCTACGGGTATGCAGAAAAGAGCTCCTTTTAATGTAGAAATGTACAAGGTGAGTTTTTTGTAACATTGGCATTAGCAAGGACAAATGAAATTCTTAAATCTGAGAAGTAGAGAAATTTCTTAAATACTTTCATCCTGTAGTTTCATCTTTATCAAGGTTGCCTCGGCATTTTTGGTAGTTGTTTATATTTGTACAATATAATACTGATTTTAAAAGATAAGAGTTTTTCTGTGAATGTTATTTGGTAATAGAACAAAACCCGTGTCATAGACTTCTAGGTATATTTACAGAACAACTGTGATTAAAGCAAATAGCAAATCAGCTTGTCAGTTTTTATTGTTACTACAGCCTGAATTCCGATTGATGTCACTACCTTGAAATTAAGGAAACTTCTTAGAATCTAGTGAGTCAGATATTTTCAGGGTTGTATGGTGCGGATGCTAGATTTGTAGCAGTAGTTACTTGCAAGTTAGGTAGACAATGGCTTACGTAATTGAAAAATTCCATGTTTAATATTTAGACTTCCTTACTTAAAGACACCTTATTTGTTACTCATTCTGTATAAATTTTGTTTTTTGATAACTGCAAAGTATGTTTCATTCTAATAGTAGCTCATCTGGTATTTCATTTATTTTATCTTATTTTTTTGTTCTGTTTCAGATGCTGAATGGAGAGCTCAAGCAATTGTACACTGCCATTACAAGAGCCAGAGTCAATCTTTGGATCTTTGATGAGGACTGTGATAAACGGGCTCCAGCTTTTAAGTATTTCATCAACAGAAAATTTGTTAAGGTTGTCAAAACAGATGAAAATAAAGGTAAAGTTTTCCTAAAGCTTTCTTAAAAGACCGTCAAATAGGACAGCCTACTCATGCTTTCTTGCTTTTAGACTGTACAATAAAGGTTAAATTCCTTGGTCCCTCTAACAGTATGCATTGATAACTTCCCTTGCAAGTGTCCACTGATTTCAGTGGGTCTCAATTCTTTTGTCTCTAAAATCAGCTGCGTGTGTTAAAGTCTAACTTCTTTGCTAATTCATTAGTGTAAGATTTTTTGCTGTCACAGGATAAGAAGCAGAGATCACTCAGTTCTTGTAGTTAGTTTATTGATTTCTAACTAGTAAATTCATATATATATATAAAATATTAAGTACACATGGCTTAGTGGTCAATACTTTTTTTTACTACACTTAAAGTTAGTATGACATACAACAAGTATCACATAAGCTCACTGTATATATCTTAAATGTTTGACACATGCCCAAATGTCATTTACCAACCCACTGATATCTGGGGTTGGGTGAGGGATCTCTCAGCCTCGACAGGTAACCTTGAGAGGTTTTCCTACTCAAAGGGAGTGCTGCCACTCAGCCAGCTGTCAATGGACACTAATGGCTGCAGATATTTATAGCTTTATGCTGTCTAAGTGGTTAATTTGTAGTCACATTTTCTGTTGTGGTAATGCCATTTCAGCCACTTACCAGCCCAGTCTTCACCAAACTATGTTTTTTGTTTTGATGCTGTGTTCTCACTGATAGCTTCACACAACATGATTCACTTCAGTTAGGCCTGCTTGCTGAGCTTGGACCAAAGCTTAGGTAGTTCAAACAGGAGGAGAGCATCTGTCACAGCTGCATGGTAACAAAGGCTGTTACAGGAAAACCATCCCAGCTAAAAGGGATTTATCAAATAAAATAATTTGTTTTCTGTAAAGACAATGGATTTACTCAAAGATTTGTCCAAAAAACAAGCAGGATTTTTAATGGTCTTTCAAAACCAAACCAAACTTGTTGATTTTCAGTGCTGATTGAGAGAGAGATAAAACACATTTAACTCACAAGTACTATTACTGATGTGAGCACAAATCATAGAGCTTGGAACAATAAGAGATGTTAATGCTTAGTTTTGGTACATAATAAGTGGTTTCTGTGACTTTTCCATTTTAACATAAAATGATTACCCCTTGCCCTCCTAGACTTAGACGACAGCATGTTTGCTAAAACTTCAACTCCAGAAGAATGGATTGCACAGGGAGACTACTATGCTAAACACCAGTTCTGGGAGGTAGGAACATATGTTTATCTGAAATAAGGATTCTTGTTTATTTGGAAACTTGTTTATTTGGAAACTTTTTTTTCCTTGTATCTATCAAATCATCTGTAAACCTTCAGTTGCTCTGTAGCTGTCTGTCTTAGTTTGTGATTTGTAGTTGTGTAGGTGTTTCCAGACTAATTGTCAGTGACTTACAAGCAGCAAGCAAGGAGAACAAGCCTGTTGTTTATAACCTTAAATTCACTACTCAGAAATTTGAAGTCCAATGAGGTTAAAACACACAAATGAAACACAGTTGGAAAAAAACAGTTATTAGCAACAGCTGGAATTGACTGAAAGCTGAGAATCTAAACCATGTTCTTGACAATATCATTGCACATACTGTAGGGGAAGGAAGGAATTTCTTGGAAGTATATTGATTTGGGCAGTAAAAAGATGGTTTCATTCCCTTCCTTTTTGAAGAACATGGAGATTTTACAGTTTTTGTTTCTTAAATTGATAGTAATAGAGTCCAGATATGGGATGACAGTTTATGGGATGGAAGCAAAACACAGCCAGGATGACAACACCAGTGAATACAAGGAGATAAGGGATATCTATAGATCAACTGCCCTTGTCCTTATGAGTTACTTTAACTTCCCAGACAAAACTGGGAATATCATACAGTAGACACAAAGAGATCCAGGAAATTTCTGGAGCATGTTGAAGAGGGTAATTTCTTGGTGCAGGTATTATGTGAGCCACCTAGGAAAGGTGCCCTCCTACATTTGCTATTTGTAAATAGAGAGGGACTTGTGAGTAAAGTGGTGATTTGTGTCTGTCTTGGTCACAGTGTCCACAAAGTAACCCAGTTTCAAATTGTTGGCTGTAGAGGAAAACTGGCCAGCAAACCTTTGACCCTGGATATGGGGAGAGCAGACTTGGGGCAGCTGAAGGAGGTCATTAGTAAAGTTCCCTGGGAATTTGCTTTTGAAGATCTTGGGGTACCCTTAGGAGTGCAGGAGCAGGCAATTCCAAAGTGTCAGAAGTCAAGCAAATGGGGCAGAGTCTGGCTTGGCTGAACAGGAATCTTTTTCTAGAACTCAGGTGGAAAGGGAAAGCATATGGACATTGGAAATAAGGGGACACAACGTGGGAGGACAGTAGAGATGCTGTTTGTCTCTCTAAGGAGATAATTTTTGTGCCCAAAGCTCAATTAGAGTTCAAGCTGTCCAGCAGCTTTTATGGTAAGGTCACCCATTTAGCTGACCAGAAGAAGCCAGGAGATGTCATATATTTTGGTTTTAGCAAAGATTTTAATACTATTTCACAGTGTCCTTCTGAATGAAATGCGAAATGTTCCTCTCACATCTGGACAAGTCCATAGTACATTGTGTGAGAAATTGGCTGACAAATCAGGCTCAGAGAATTATAGCAGATGGGGTGATATCAAGCTGGTGGCCAGTCATTAGTTGGGTTCCCCAAGGCTCAATGTGAGAGCCAGTTCTTTTTAATGTTTTTATAAATGATTTGGTCACTGTAATTGAGTGTACATTAAGTAAGGTTGTCAATGATACTAAACCAGGAGGATACTAAATTGGGAGGAGCAGTCGACTCCCTCGAGGATGGAGAGGCCCTGCAGAGAGACCTCAGTAGGTTAGAGGGCTGGGCAATTACCAACTTTATGGTGTTTAGTAAGGGCAGGTGCCAGATTCTGCACCTGGGACAGGGCAAACCTAGTTGTGTGTACAGACTGAGGAACAAGAGGCTGGAAATCAGTGCTGTGGAAAAGGACCTGGGGGTTCTGGTTGATGGCAAATTGAATCTGGGACAGCAGTGCCCTGGCAGCCAGGA
>JAWWEE010000074.1:47084017-47182208 GCA_035221455.1 Xenops minutus
TTCACTGTTGTGACCAGAGACAGGAGTTGAGGAAATGGCATGAAGCTGAGCCAGGGGAGGTTTAGGTTGGATATCAGGAAAAGGTTTTTCCACAGAGGGTGGTTGGGCACTGGAAGAGGCTCCCCAGGACAGTGGTCACAGCACCAAGCCTGGCAGAGTTCAAGAAGTGTTTGAACAATGCTCTCAGGAACATGGTGTAATTTTTGGGGTGTCCTGTGTGGGGCCAGAAGTTGGACTTGATGATCCTGATGGGTCCCTTCCAACTCAGCATATTCTATGATTCTAGAAGAATCTGTGAATTCCCTCAAGGGTAGAGGATTATGTGGTTTTGCTTTAGATAGTCCTGTGAGGAGCAATAAATTAGATTCTATGATCCTATGAGTCTCTTTCAACTTAAGATATTCTGTGATTCTATGAAATAAAAATTTGGATGCTTCTTTTGTTTGTGACAGAAGGAAAGCTGCTGTGTTTTGCTGGTAGCAACATACAAATGTTGAAAGGAAAATAGATAATTATAACAAGGCAAACAATCAAAATAATCAGCTGCCACTGTACAGACAGTCTTTATCTCTCCCCTTGAAAATAAAATGGACGGAAAAGAGCTGAGATAAAAAAATCCCGCACAGCTAAAAAAAAAATCATTCTTAAAATCTAAAATGTATTAGCTGTATTATCTTCCATTCTGTTTTCTTTATAATTTTGATCTTTGCTTATCATTGCTACATTAAGAAGAAATTATCTGGTGAATTTGGCAGTTCTAAGAGTGGCTTGCCATGTACAATTTCCAAACAGAAACAAATGCTAAATTAATGGATAAAGAAACACATAGTGTAGCAGTATAAGCATGGTGATAAGGAAGCAAACCTTGCTAAACTCCTGATATTTTTGTTTAGCTTATCACAGAAAGGGTCAGGTATGATAAAAGCTTGAATAAATGCTCCATGCTTTTTGATTTCACTTTGCACACATTGGTTTTCCTCACCTTTATTAATACGTGCTAGATGTCTGGTGACTTACCAGTTAATGGTTTAGGCTGTCACTCCAATTGCATATGCTGTTTGTTCTATCAGCCTGCCAGGAATTCTGCTTTCACTACTTCCATGTAAAACATTGTAATTAGTATTCTAACTTTGATAGTCACATGTGGACTGACTTTAAAGCATTTCTTTTTGTCCTGAAAATATACTGCAATGTTTTACCTTTTCCTTCTTCCAGGCGCCCTGCCAGTCTTTCTGCTTTCCGTTACCGTGACTGTAAAATTAAGCATTGCTTTTGTGTGATAAGCCATGGGCTGGATGCACATCTGTGAATGCTGTGTATGATTTCACCCCAGGTGGCAGCCAAATGTTACCAAAAGGGTGGAGCAGCTGAGAAGTCAAAACTGGCCCTGGCACATGATGCTGTTCTCAAAGTGCATGCAAAGAAAAGCAGCCCCAGGTAAGTGTCAGTGCGGATGAGCGAGTGTCACTGTGCGGTGCCAGACCTCACTGGAGTGTGGAGAGGGACATTCCCACCCCAGTTTGTAGGACCAGAATGGAAACATCAGAGAGCAATGAAGGCGAGGTGTCTTCATGTGTTTGTGGATAGCAAAAGAGATTTAAGAAATGGGAAAGTCTAGCACAACAGGCTCTGTGGCACCGCTCCCTTTTGGGAGTAGTGAGAGAGTTGTACTCCTTAGGCTGTCCAAATGAAATGTGGCCCTTGAAAAGGCTTACTGGTCACATGAGAGAAAACCAACAAGGCTTGCATTACCTCAACAGGCTTTATGTTCTTAGATATAGATAGAAGAGCATGTGCCAGAAGTGGCTCTCAACTTCAGTTGATTCCACTGCAGTCATTTAACAAAGAGGAAAGAATGTTGTACATGGGGAAAAAAGCTCATAGCAAGAAGAGAGCTTTGGGGTAAAATTAGTGTTAGAGTCAAGCTAAACAAGCAGAACTGAATCTGAATCAAAGGACAGTTTTAAAGGAACAGGTTTTGAAATAAATAATGAGTTCATGCTCTCAGCTGAGTAGAATAGCCCAGGGGTTTGACAGGGTAGAGAGTTTGCAGCTTCCTAAAGAGGCTGGGAAACTGCTTGGGACTCATCTCATAGAAGACAAGAAAAAATTCTTGTTTATGCTGGGGAGGCCAGAAACTAGCAGTGATATCAGAATGGGTAAGCAATGACTAGATCAGAGGAGGCTGGCACAGAAGAGATAAGGGGGAAGGTCTAGAGAAATGTTATTACTGGAGTGTATCAAGGGTTTATCTTTTGTAATTACCTGCTTTATATTAGTGCTTAGAAGTATAAGGATGCTCATAAAATTTAGTGATCATAGAGAAATTTCTGATGGGACTGATAAAACTTTTTCAGGTCACTGTATGCTGGGATGCTTGTCAACTGCATAAAATTTGAGGATAAGGAACTGGGTATATTAGGATAGGTTAAATTGACAGAACATATGTAATAATGAAGCTGTCAAAGTGGCTTTTTCTTTTTTAATATATTTATTAATGCCAATGTAAAAAGCTAAAGTAAGATTCCTGTTGTGTGCTCTATAATATGAAATGCTTTGTACAGTTGTGGTGCTCCAGGCCTGAGAATCATGGTATCAGTCTAGATCATGTTGCAGTGATAGCAGAAAGGCTGGGATTGTTTAGCTATATAAAACAAAGGCTGAGAACACATTTGATTGTTGCCTTTAATGACATTGGGGCTAAACAGCAGAAAGGAAGGAACAAGTTAAGCTGGAAAAAAGAAGTGATGCAAAACCACAGTACTATACTTTAGTTTAAAAAAACCCACAAAAAGTCTCTTTACTGCCAGAGCAGTGAGATTCTGGAACAGACTTCTGGACAGAGCAGTCTCAGCCCAAAATATAACTAATTGTAAGGTAATAGCTCATCAGATTATGTATGAAGAACACATGCTGTCAGTGTTGGTTGGATTCAGTGACATCACATGATCCTAAAACTTTATTTGGATGTAAGCCATAATTTTCTCTTATTTCTGCAGGGAAAAAAAGATGGAATATATGACATTGGCTAAAACTTACTTGGAATGCGGAGAGCCAAAACTATCACTAAAATGTCTGTTTCAATCAAAGGAGTTCCGGCTTTGTGCAGAACTGTGTAAAAAGTTAGGAAAGGTATTAAATCTTTTAAGCTATTCTCACCATTTTCCTTTTCCTACAGCTTTTTCCCCTCTTTCGTTACTCATAAAGTAATAGTATTTTCCAGTGGCATGGTAGTAGCTGAACTAAATGAGCTCTTTAAGGTCTGCTGTTCTAAAGGAAGCATTTGTCAGAGAATAGGCAGGTGAGGAATGAAGAGGAGAATCGTGTAGGCTAGGTTTATTTTTTTGGCCTTCCTCAAATGTCATCATCAGTCACTTGCAGTCAAAAGTTAGCTAATGACTGACTTCGTGAAACTCAAGTTGTTACTTCAGTCAATATTCTGATGGTACTGAAACTCCACTGATTACAATCATCCAAACGAAAACTTGCAAGGGTTGAAGTGGTGTGCTAACAATATGTACGATTTTTTATTTGCTGCATATTTCCACTAAAAGAATGTAAATTTGAAATTTAAGATGCAAAATCAGGGTTCTCGTTCTGCATCCATAACTGTTTTAATTTCATCCTGTTGATTCTGAGAAATTTGTAAGTCAACAGAAATGTGTGGTGTTTTCTAACAAGAGGTGGAGCTGGGTGGATAAAATCTTGTGTAATAGCTTTAAATTTACATTCTGGTTTCTTGGACACAAATATTTGTTTAGGGCACTTCAGTTTCATTACTGACTTCTGCATTGCAGATGAAGGATGCTGCAGTTTACTATCAGAAAAGCCAGTGCTACAAAGAAGCATCTGAATGTTATGAACAAATTGAGGAGTTTGATCTGGCCATTAAAATGTATTGTCAGGAAGAACTCTATGAAGAGGCAGCAAAGGCAGTTGAAAGGTATGTCTTCCAAGATGGTATTGGAATATAATTCTCTTTACTGTTTCCAAATTCAATATAATGTAGCTGGCACACCAAAAAATTTTCACAAGGGTTTTTGGCTGGTGACTTTGTTTTATATGAAGTTAAATTAACCTTGTCAGGATTCTTGCTTGGGTAATGAAAGCATGGTGAAAGCATTCTACTACATACACAGCTGGAGCAGTGACTGGCTTCATTTTCCTGGAAGTTTTTTCCAGTCTGTAGTATTAGTCATGCAAGGTCTCCTTCAGCCAATCCTCTGAACTACGTTCTTAATGTAAATATGACAAAATAATTTTATAGTGTTATTAAATACTTCTCTTTTAAGACTGAAATAATGACTTCATTAGCACATTCTTGCATAAACGGTTCATTTATTTGCCCCACTTTTCATTATACCTAAATTGACTGATGATTTTTAAAGAATATATAAACCACTTAAAATTCCAGCAAGGCCTGCAGTTACACACTTTCACTGAAATTCTTTGTGATGTACCTTTAGTAATGGTAACTGTTTTCTTGAATGATGAAAGCTTGTTTAATATATGTAGTTTGATCAAAAAGTTCAAGCATTAAAGTCACCTTACCAACTAATGAGCTTTTAACTCAGCCTTCCCAGATCATTCATGCAAATTTATCACTATAGGTACAAAAAGTCTACTTCTGCATTTATCATAAGAAAGATGATAATGAAAGACTAATGATAATTTACTTACACAACAGGAAAAATTAACTCATTCTCAGCATGCAGGAGAGAACACGTTTGCAAGATTGGCTTAGGGGATACCTTAATAATTTTACATCAGACAATAATAATTAATGACTGAATATTTTAAAGTGCATGTCATTAAAGGTGCAACCAGGTACTTTGCTCAGGCACTCAATAAGCAACAAAGTGCATGCAGATACATATGACAGACTTGAAAGAGTTCTCTAAACTGACCAGTTTATGTAAGTTTTACAGAATATTATCTGTACTGACCTGTAGAGAATTAATTGAAATTTATATTTACTTCATTCTGGCTTCTGTATTGAGGCTCACTTTTATAAACAGAGGATTAACACTAATAAAATGTGATTAAAATAATTTGTGCATTGATTTGACAACATGGTAAATGCTTCACTAATGCTGTAATCCTTGTGATCTTGTTTGTACCTTAAGTTTTAATGATCTTGCTTCAAACAGCCTTATGTTGTAATTGGTTTCTTTCTGTAGATATTTTATGGTTGTTTTTCTCTTGACAGACATACCACATGAAATTGTGGGCCTTTTTGAAGGAAGGGATTTTAGAGGCAGCTATTTGTTTAATGTTTTAGAGGAGTTTTTTAAAATTCATTGGGTCTTTTTGTTCTAGATAAGTCATCTGTGGTAGTAAATCGATGTGTCTATTATTTCAGATATGAAGAGATGTTGTACACAAAAGGACAAATGGTTTCCAAGCTCTCATGTACAGCAAATCAGTTGTATTTGGAAGCAGCTGCAAAGTACCTGAGTATGAGCAGGACTGAGGAAATGATGCGAGTCCTCTCAAAACTTGATATAGAGGATCAGCTTGAGTTTCTGAAGTCTCGTGGATGCTTGCACCAAACAGCAGACTTACTGAAAAGGAAAGGTCGAGAGGAGGAAGCTGCAAAGTTAATGAAACAACACGGATTTGCTCTGGAAGCAGCCAACCTCACAGCTATAAAAGAGTTTCGTGCATCGTGTTTGCTCGCTGCAGCACGTGCCAGCGTGACTCGCTGTCCAGAACCAGACCTGGCACACATGGAGGTCATCCTAAGAGAAGCCCTTGAACTTTGTGAACAAACTGGGCAGAAGTCTGGCATTGCTGAGGCTGTGTTTCTGCAGGGAGCTCTGAAGGGAGACTTCACAAAGCTGAGCAGTGCGTTCTGTCAGTTCCTGTCTCTGAATCATTCTGCTGGTGCAGTTGAAGCTCTCTCTGCATTATCTCGCTGCAGCACTCCTAGCCAGAACATCCTCTTCATGGCAACACGTGGCTTAGTGGCTCTTCTGAGTCTGGTTAGGGCTTTGAAGAAAGCAGCCACCAATGCAGAGAAAGATATGGTGAAGTTATGCTTTGCCTATTTTGGGATTGTGCCAACAGGTGACAGTTGCCAAGTGTCTCAAAATGAAGCTGAACCCATTCTCAAGTTTTTGTCAGACAAGACAAATCTAAAAGAGAGGAAGACAAAAGGTGATTTCTCAGTCAGCACAGAGGAGGTAAAATCAGCTTTGAAGCAGCACTTGTTAAGCAGGTTGTGCTCTATCACCCGGGAGTTACTGAACAAGGTTTACCCTGATATTTGTAAGAAGTTCATTGCTGGCTTGAGGTGTGAGAATAAAACCTGTGAGAATTACCATAAGCCTGTGTTGCGCCATGAAGCAAAGACAATATTTCAGTGTAAAATGCATCTGGTGGCAATAAGGGGGCTGTTGTTAGAAGCCACAAGCACTTTCCCTAAAGAGCTACTGAATCAGTGCAACAGCTTTGATGACATTTTGACTTCTGACAAATATGCGTCATGTAAAGCCCTTCTAGAAACATTTTTTCCTGATCATTTTCATTTGAGAATACTGTCTGAGAACCCAAAGGCATGCAAAGAAATACTGCAGTTCAGTAGCGTTATTTCCAAGCCCTGTAGAGCGATGTTGAGGAAGTACATCACATTTAAGTTTAATAATGAAGGCACTGCAGCCAGAAGGGAATCGACTGACTTGTGGCTGAGTGCCATGAAAGTTTTTATCTTATCTTCAGGATATCCTGAAGAATTTGAGCAACTACTTTTTAAGGAAGAGGATGATTATAACAAAGAGCTAAACTTTGCTTTGGCAAAGGCAAAAAGTTCCCCAAAGCGTGAAGGCCAAGGAGGAAAGACCAAAGGAATAGAGGGCAGACATGGTATGTTGCTACCTGACAAAAATGCCGAAAATTCAGGAAGAACACACTTGTGCTTCATTCGACTTCTTGAAAATTCACTTGAGCAATTCTATGTTCATAAGAACCCGGAAAACTGTAAAAGATTTTTTTTCCGTTTTATGAATGTCCTGATCAAGAAATGCACAAGATACCTAATTCCAAGCATAGGAAATACAGTGATGTTGTTGGAATTCCAGTATATTATCTGTTGTGCTGTCCTGATGCGTCTCTCCAAGAACATTACTCTCTGCCTTCCAAAGAGTTACATTGCTCTCCTTCATTACTGGGAGTTTTTGTTCAGAAGCAAGGACCATAACAAAGAACTTAAAGACACATATTCTATTATACAGGAGTATAGACCAAAGGACGCATATGTAGCTGTACAGAACTTCAGATTTCACCTCTGCTATCTGGCTGAAGTTCTCTGTGGCATTCATGAAAGGTTTGATGTCCTTCTGGATGCATTCAAGGATCCTGACTGCATAACTTCAGGGGAGGCTGAGCGGACCGTAGTGCTGTGCTTGGTGATGCTACTGAATGCTGACCAGGTGCAGAGTCCTAAACATAGATCCCTCTTATGCCACCACTTTCCTGAAATCAAGGCAATACTGAAGTCAATGAGGAAAAACACTCCATCTAAAGTACCCGAAAGATTGCTGAGGGTTGTCGAACAAGTGAGTGATGCTACACATATAAGAGAAGTAGCTGCAGGTCTGCAGGAGCTGCTGAAGGAGCGAGATGCAGAGTATTTGGTTGACTGCCGCTGGAAGTGGGACGTGGCATACACTCAGGGGCATCCAACCATACGGGGCATCCTGTACGAGCACATAAACCTTGACAGGTTTATGACCCCTTTGGATAAAACAGAATATGCTGATGAGCTAGAAGGGGAACTTGAGAGGGTTCCCAGCTTAGAGGACCAAAAGGATCCCCTAGAAGTCATTGCACTCAGTAAGCAGCAGAAGCAAGAGCAGAAAGCATCTGCCCAACGCCAGCTGTATCGTGTGTTCCATTTCGTTTCCCTGTGCATGAAGTGGAAAAGGAAGGCCTGCTCCAGAGCCCATCCTGTTGCAATGAGAGAAGACGAATTTTTGTCAGGAATATTCAAAAAAGCAGACATTGACCAAACCCAGTGTGACCTTTGTGGAGTCAGGTTTATCCAGAGCTCTGAGAACTATTTCAGCCGGTCAGAAAACATGGAGACAGACACTTCTGAACCTCTGACACCAACCGAGAGCAGTGGGGAAGAAAAGTTGCATGCAGAAGGAAACGCAATTTCTGTGGCCAGTGAGGCCTACATAGAGCACAGAAACACAGATGAACACACAAATAATGCTGCTGCCTACAGATACTACGCTGAGTTTTTCAGAAGAAAGATAGATCCAATAATACATGATGGACTGGAAGTAGTGGAGGCCATTGCAGAGATGACTTGCACCCAAGACTGTTTAGCATATAAAGAAGGTTCCAACTTATGCCAGAGAAAAATCAAAGAGAATATTAAGAAAATTTCAGATGCAGTAGAGGAAATCTATGAGAGAAAAGCCTGGGCTAAAGGTAGGACCTTTCCAGTTTTCTTTAAACAATTTGTCAGTTTTTGCCAAACTTCTAGACCTGAGAATGTTTCCTTAAAAAATCTTGATGTGGTTAAGAGAAAGGTGTTTACAGGTGTTTCAGGTAGCTGAGGAAAAGAAGAACTGAAACAGCTGGAAATATTGAAAAATATATTCTAACCTCTTCGAAACACAACTGAATACATTAGATGATACGGATAAAGTAAATAGTAGTGAATTTTTATTGATAGGGAAGTGAATTTTAACTACATGATCAGTTGTGCTGTGTTCTCTAAGCTTACACAGTTTTACAACAGCCTCTTATATTACACAAGGTCATCTTTATGACTTTTTCTGTTGTTTCTACTGTTTCCTACTTACTTCTGACAGCCATTGTAATTTGGATATGCAGGGGTAGAGTGTTAGGAGTACTTGGAGTCTTTGCTTAAGGATGTCTCTGACTAGTCTGCCCATGACCTTGTAATTTTGCTAGGGCTGAACAAAAGTGGATACTTAACTACAAAGCTGTGGGGTGTCAGGTACTCTAAGGCAACCCTGGTATTACACAGTTCAGTAAATAATGTTACTTGATACATATATTTTGATATTAGATTCCCCCCCTCATATGCTTTAAGTATTATTATATTATGCTGATTTTTACAAAATTGAAGTACTGAATAAGTGACCTAGGAGCAAAATTGTTTGTTATACTCTCTTTGTGATAGTGACAACTGAAATCATAACATTGTTACTGTCTTCAGTTACAGAAATCCACCAATCCTGTCAAGTTGTCATTTTGCCTGTGATGTCTGACAGCAAAAATACAGCTCTGATCAGTGAAATATGTTCAATTTGTAATGAAATCTTAGGTTGTGGTCTTCATGTGCAAGCTTTATCTTTACTCCTAATGGAAAGCTTTTACATATGCATGAAGTCCATGAAGTTTTGCTTTCATTTTGTGCTTGGCTTTTAGGTGCTGTAGAGTTCTTACAGAATGTTAATTGTGTTCCATTTCAGCTGAAGAACTAATAGCCACACATGCCAACAAATTGCTTGTCACCATTGATGACGCTCGTAAGTGGCTGAAGAAAATGGACTCTCATAGGATAAAAGAAGAAGGTGTGTTTTCAAATGGCACAGCTTTCTGTGGCACAGCCCCACGAGGACACTGTTCAGGAATGGTCTCTTAGCATCCCTTCAGTCTCGCAGTCAGCAGCATTGTGGATATTCACTTACCCTCTAGGCAGCAGGAACCAGGCACTTCCACAGGGACACTCTGGGAAACATGAGTTAAACAGGCTTTCCTCAGCAGCTCTTTAAAACAGAGCATGAGCCTTGCAGATGGTTCCAGGGTGGCCAGAACAGAGCAGGGCTCCTGCCTGGCCCTGGGGGGGTGTGTTTGTGCACACAGGCACACTCAGCTGCACACCTGGCTGTGGTTCAGGTGCAGTCTTCAGGGTAGGAACCTGGGCAGTGGGGACAGAAGACAAGCTATCTTCATCTTCACCAATAAACTAGTGCCATTTCTTAACTCTGATGTGGCAGTGCCTTAATGGGCAGTGTGCATCCAAGCTCTTGGAAACCAGCTTCCTAACAAAACTAATACTTAGCTTGCCTTGAAGAGTTTGGTTTAAAAAAAATATTTGCAGTTGTTTTGGTTTTTTTTGCCTTCACTTCCATTTATCTTGGTTTCATACCAAAAGTAACATACATTGATGCCCTCTAAGGGCAAGTTTGACTTCATTCTCCCTACCTGAATGTTCAGATTTAAACACATATTTCAGTGGTGAGATTGCAACAGTTGCATATAAAGGCAGCAATGAAGTGATCAGACTTAGAAATGGCACTATATGTGAAGCATTTGAGTAGCTCTGTTTTAGAAAATTTGGTTGTGATAAAGCCTTGTGTTACATCCTCCTATTCCAGCAAAGATACAGGTGATAAGACTGCCTGGGAGCACTCTCATAATCTCTAAAGCAACATTATAGTCAGTCTTTGAAGTCAGTAAGTGAATGTATTGTCTGCTGAAACTAAACCTTGAGAGAGGTGAGACAGACTTCTTTAAAAAGTCAAAGGCAGTAGCAACAGGAACAGATTTTCAGGGTGAAAATTTACTAGTACAGCAAGTGACTTAGCAGTCCCTGCTTCTTGCAGAGCTCTTAAGGACATTGTCATATTAAGCTAAATCCTTCTTAAGTATGATTACATACATATGAATGTATATTGCTGACATATAAAATAGCAGTGACATAGCTTGTCATATTGTTAAAAAGAAAAGATCTTAAAGGTTTCCCTTTTCATTAATTTTTTTTTTTTATATATATAGGCCTTGTGCATGATAAAGACTTGGAAAATGAAGTGGAAGATGAGAGCATGGCTTTTGAAGAACTTGTCTATAAAAAACTCTCAAGAAAAAAAGGAAGATGTGGGAAGTTGTAACTGGAAAAATTATTCTGGATGGCCATTTTATCCTCTTTACAATCTAATCTAAGAATGAAAAAAATGTTAAAAAGAGTAGGGGCATGGGATCAGAAATGGGAAGAGTGAAGAAAAAGAGCAACTTATGCTACATTTTGGATATTTTTTTCATTGCTTGTATTGTGTCAGAATAATTACCTATGTTGTGATAATGTAATTGTTCAAACCTAAAGTGGGACCAGTTTCCTTTCAAATCTATGTCGTAGCTTAAAAATAACAAAAAAACCAAAGAAACAAGCAAGGAGAAAAAAATATTAATGTTTCTGACTTATCTCAGGGGTATTTTTCTACTCAGTCTTTTTTTCTTCTTCCTTGTTAATTTGCATGATCATTTTTCTGAGCTGGAATACTCAGAAAAATAGAAGGATAGTTTCTCTGATTTTAAGAGTCTTGCTATGTTTAGAACTTTTTGAGTCTTCAGGTGAGATAATTTAGTATCTCACTTTTCTATTTTTATAGACAAGAACAGTAATCTCTAAACACATTCATATTTCTGACAGTGTACCTACTTCTGATTAGATAGGTATGAAAGTTAGGGATTGTCTTTTATTTGATAAAGTTTTGATACAAACTTTTACTTGTACCTATTGAAAAATAGATCATCTTACTTTAAAAAAGTATTACAAATCATAAGTGCTTTGTAAGGTTTAATTGATAGAAGGCTTTTTGTATTGTATAATAATGTTTTTATAAAACCTGTAAAATTTTTTATATTGTTTGATCTTATTTTCTGACTGCTTTCTGAGAGCCGTGAGTGAAGGAATGAGTGGGATTTGTAAGATGTGTCCAGGATATCTTTTCATGCTGATGCTGTTTTATTTTTTTGATTTAGTGTGTCCAGCATACTGTAGCGTCCTGGTTTGTCTGGGATAGAGTTAATTTTTGTCTCAGTTGTTTGTGCAGTGTTGTATATTTGAATTTGGGATGAGAATAATGTTGATAACACAGTATGTTTTGGTTGTTGCTGAGCAGTGCTTACCCTAAGTCAAGGACTTCTCAGTGTCCTGTGCTCTGCCACAGAGCAGGTGCACAAGAGCATGGCCAGGACATCTGTCCTGAATTCACCAAAGGAATATTCCACAGTAAGAAACATCTGCTCAGGATATAAACTGGGAGGAGCTGGCCAGGAGGGGCAATCATAGCTGGGAAATGGAGTGGGCATTGGTTGTGGTGGGTGAATAATTGTGTTGTGCATCACTGCTTTTTTCTTGGGTTGTATTCCACCCTCTCTTTGTTATCTCCCTGTTCATTAAAGTTATTATTATTGTTACTGTATTTTACCTAATTTCAATTATTAAACTATTCTTCTGTCAACCCACAGGTTTCACCTTTTTCTGTGATTCTCCAACCCGTTCCCCTGGGAGGGTTGGGGAGTGAGTGAGCAGCTCTGTGGTACTTGGTTGCTGGCTGGGTTTAAACCACAACATGTAGTCTCCTTTAGCAACATTTTTAATTAATGCATTTGCATGTTAAACATGATTAGAATATTATTTAGTTGTTGAAATAGTTTGTCTTGAAAAGGGTTCCTCTGTATACATAACAAATTGTTTCAATAATTACCTTTTGTCAAAAACTTAATCATACATTGATGAAATGTAAAGCAAGTAATTTGCACTGTAAAGAAGTAAAAAATTAAGGAAACTGCATCATTAATGTAACTTATTTGGCTTTATTTTCTCTAATGACAGGTATTTGGCAGAAACTTTCCTGATTAGTTTTTCAGCTTCACTGTTTATATTTGTGGCAGTAAATGCTACCTAAACCTTTTAAGCACAATTACAATTTCAAAATCCCTGCTGGCCACATTTTAAAGATCTAGGGAAAAAAAGAAGCTTAAACATTATTGCAAAACACCAAGCAAAAAACCCCCAAAATCTAAACCAAACCCAAACAAAACAAAACAAAACAAAACAAAACCCCCAAACACCAGAAGAAGGAAGAACAGAAGTTATATTGCACCAAGAACTTAAACTTGGGTACCTTTCCTGATTCTTGGTGTGGTTCCATGCAATCCACTGGTTATTCTCTGACTTTGTCAGCACTCCCAGATGGAACTTATTTCAGTAACATGAAATACTCGCTGCTAGACAAAACTAATGGCAATTCAATTTTCAGAGCTTATGGTTTCAGAGATATATTAGGTCAAGATTTCAGTAAGATTCAAGCAGAGATGGGAAATCTAGTTGGATTTCCAGTCCAATGTCAGTGCTTTAAGGGTTTTTTCCCTTGTGCTGGCATGCATAAATAAACATTAACCTTTCTTTTCCGTGGCCGTGTCTTCTGATAATAGTGATCTCAGTGCATGAATCCTATTTGCATGCTTAATTAGCAAAATGAATTTGTCCACATAAACCCTTGGGGTGTGGGAGTTTTTTGTTGTGTTTTTTTCTTTTTTTTTTTTTTTTTTTTCCTAAATCTTTCACACCTCTGGTGGAAGCTCCAGTGTTCTGGCACCAGCTAACACCTATGACTCAAAGGGCTTAAGACCCATGACAGGTGTCTTGGTATGTGTGAGATTCATATAGCACTGAAACCTTGGAACTGAGCAGTGGATGCAGGCTGTCGAGCTAATCCACCCACTTCTGCCTGTCTAAGCCATGTTGAAAAGAATTTAGAAAAGGCTTCAAAAGCTCAGAAACTGGTGACTTAAAGTCTTTCTCTCTGGTGATACAAAAATGATACCTAGATGAAAAAGAAGAATAAGCTATTTGCTGTAGTTGGAAGACGGGTGTGGTTTTAAAGATGACAAGTCTTCAAATTCCAAACTCTTCAAGAAAAAAATTTCTTATGTGCTTGAACCACATATTAATACAAATGACTGTATAGTAAGTGATGTGTACTTTCCACCTTTTTCCTTTATTTCTCCTAAAAGTATTGTGTCATAATACTGTCCACAGTTTTATTCCAAAACACTTTCCTAGCAGTTAGTGTTACAAACTTGAACTCAGCAAATCATTTAAACACTTGTAATTTTTTATGCCCTTGCTGTCATTCCTAAAGGGAAGCCTTTTGCCTTCATGCTCACTGAAAACACAGGAGGAAAGAATTCATCTCATCTCTGTAAATAAAATATACGGTTTTGCTGCCAGCAGTCCTGTGACAGTATTTGCCAAAACCCAATTATGAAGCACTCTTCCTTATATAAAAGGGGACCACAGCCATTGCTACTGAGCTTCTACCTTTGTTGTTGGAGTATTTAGAAAGTGAAATATGGAAAAAAAGAGCTGAAAGAAATATAACCAGCAATAAGAAAGTGGCAACTAAAATGATAGGGACACACTACTATATTTATATTCAGTAAAATGGTTATTGCTGGTCAATATAGGAAGGACGTGCTTGAGCAAGTCTGGAGGAGGGCCATGAAGAGAATTGGAGGGCTAGAGCTTCTGCCATATACCCTGACACTAGCTCAGTTGGCTAGAGCATGGTGCTGGAACACTAAGGTGGTGGCTTTGATCCCTGTATGGGCCACTCCCTTAAGAGTTGGACTCAACAATCCTTGTGGGTCTCTTCTAACTCAGAATATTCCATGGTAGTCTGTGATAGTCTCTTAAGATCTCTCCTGTGAAAACAGGCTGAGAGAGTTGGGGTTGGTCAGAGAAGAAAAGGCTCCAGGGAGACAGTGCACCTCCCAGTGCCTGCTGTAAAGGGACTTTTACAAGGACATGTAGTGATAGGACAAGGGGGAATTGCTTTTAATTGACAGAGGACAGGTTTAGATTAGATACTAGGAAGAAATTCATTACTGTGAGGGTAGTGAAGCTCTGGAGCAGGTTGCCCAGAGTTGTGGATGCCTCATCCCTGGAAGTGTTCAAAGCCGAGTTGGATGGGGCTCTGAACAACATGGTCTAGTGGAAGGTGACCCTGTCCATGGCAGGGGGTTAGTGCTAGACGTTCTTTGAGGTCCTTTCCAACCCAGAATGTTCTGTAATTCTGTTTTCATTAAACTCTTCACACCTGCACTTACACAGCGAAGCCCAGAGACACCTTAGCATTAGATTTATGGCACGTCTGTCTGCTAGCACGTAACTTGGAAATGTCTCAACAAAATACCAGGCAACACCCCCTACTCTTGGTATAGTAGCTGGCAGAAATTTTGAGTATCTTCCCTAATGCTCATCTCTAAGAGCTGGTGTGGTGAGGAGTGGAAGAGTTAACATTATTTTGTAGTTTTCATGACTACATTTGTACACCAAGATTTCTGACTACATATACTCAACATCTATGTGAAACACTTAAGAGTCAGATACTTAAACATTAAAGCAGCTGAATTGTCAGATTAATAGCCATTACAAACAAATACTCTGATAAATGGAGCATTTATTTCAATTTTCTGGCATGGACTTCTTTTCAGCCTGTTTTCAGCCTGCCATCTGAGCACAGTATGTGTATGTGCATAGGTAATGTGTATTCATATCATTCTCTTTACTGTGTTCATCCTGCCTTGTTTTAAAAGGATGGATTGCAGTGTCTTTGAAGCCTGTTATGGTCGTTCTGTGCTTAATCTGTGGAAATAGTTCAAATTTCTTTGGAAAAAAATTGGTAGAAGAATCTTACCTACCTACAGCCCATGTTCTGCTTAGGCTGCACACAACATTTCATGGTTTAAAGGTGCAATTGCTAATGATTTAAATAATGTCCATAGTCCAGACATTTACAAGTTAGTTTCATTGGACTTCTGATCAACCAGTTTCTAAACTGTCAGCCCTCTGCTGCTGACTTGCCTTGTCACCTTAGGTTGCTGAGCTCTGAGTTACTGCGTATTAGTGATGTCCCAGTCAGTGTCAGTATCTCATGCAGTTTGGAGCACTCTGCATGCATCATGCAACCTTTTTGTGAGGAAATGTACATTTCTAGTAGTTTTGGACAGGATCCCCATAAGTAGAAGAGCCTTTGAATGTGGAGTAGCTTGGCAAGACTCTGAAGCAGAGAAGGTAAGATGACTTTTCTATGGAGAAAGTTGGGTACCTCATTATGGTTTACAGAGCAAAAGTGCTGAAAGGTGCCGGTAATCTGAAATGAGGTTTCAGGTGTCAAAAGACATGCAGAAAGGAAAATACCAAATACAGGTGAGTTTCAGACCCTCTGTATCATTGCAGCTTTGCCTGGGAGAGTCTGGTAGTAGAAGAGTATCTGAAGTGGGGAACATGGAAACCTTCAGGCATGTCCCTGTCTAAAGAACAGATCAAAGTTCTTTACTTGCTCCAGGAGACAGACAGAATAAAGTTTCCTTGTAGGAAGATATGATGATGAATTCTTAGGTAACGGCTAGGTGGCTGGAATACTTCTCTAGGCTGCTGAGTTGGACAGGCTTTGAACTCAGCCCTCCCAGGAGGACACTCTGAGCTGTCAGATGCCAATTTGCTGAGAGAAGCATTCGCTGCAGCTGATGCTGAAGGTGCCTAATTCAGTATTTTTTGGGACTACAGAGAAGCTGGCAGAGGGACCCAGTCAGGAAGGGAATACATACATTGAAATTGCAGGTGTCAACACACTAGTCCTACATGTAAAAAACCCCACGAGACCTTGGAAGGGGACCTGCCCTCCCAGTGTTGGTGGTGCCTGGTTTCCAGGGCAAGGTTGAGGCCCCTTTCTTTGGTAAATGCTGAATCCCTTGTGCAGGGAGATAGCTTCAGTAAGAGAGGTGGAAATGCCAGCAGCCTGGAGGCCAGACTCGTCTTCTGCTAAATGATGGGTGGATGTGGAGTTGACTTGGATCTCCTGTTCCTGGAAGAACGCTCTGATTCAGAAGCTAGTCAATAGTGAGAATTTTACAGGGATGCCCATAGTATGCAAGAACCTTTGGGGGTACATTACTGAACTAAAGTAGATGATGAGAAAGAGCCACATCTTTTTTGGATCCTGGCTGGACTTACAGGTAAATAACATGCTGAGCTGCTCAACCTTATCAAAATACAGCAGTTCTGACTGAGGTACAGGGGTCAGACCTTATGATAGAGGTACAGGGTCAGACCAAATGTGGTGCAGAGCAGCATCTTGGGTTTGATATTGGCCAATTGCTAATCCCACCCATTTTCTTCTGAAGCCCTTTCCTTTCCCCCTGTCAGTCTTCTGCTTTATAGGGTCAAGTTCAAAGTGACATTACCTTCAAGGTAAGCAATGCTGCTTCCCAGGCCATCCTCGTACTGGTGAGGCTACTCTGCCCTTGGGTCCATTAAATGCAGATAATAATATTGCTTACATAAGTCCATCAATTTTAGAATTGGGAAATTTTAGGACAACTGGTGCTTTGCAATCTCGTATGATAATTTTTCACTGGAAGAAGTTAGCAATGCTATTGTTTTTATTTGAACCATGATTATTGGGAAGATACAAAGCATTTAAGTACTTCGTTTTAAAAAATCATGCAGAACCACATTTTCTACAGTTCTTAAATAAAACATTGTCAAGTTTCCTTTAAAAATGCACTTTGAGCAGTTAACAAGGAACTCTTGGCTAGACACCTGTATAAAAAACAGAAGGATCAAGCTGAAATTCATAAGTAAGTGACAAAAAAACCTGTCAGGTTTCCAAGTTGCTCTGCTAGTCTCAGTAAATAACATGCCTGGGCAACTACCACTTTTTCTTGACCCTGTCACTCTGAATGTCTGTGCTGTTCAAGCCAATGCTATTCAGACAAGATTAAACACCAACTAATAGGAAGGAATTTCCTGATGTTACATTCACAGATTCTCACCATTCTTCACTTTGGATGGAGGAGTCTGATGTTTAAAAAAGGAATAAACTCGTAGTACAATGAACTGTACCTGTGAGCTGGGGTATTTATAGCTCTCTGCTCTGCAGCAAGTCTGGTTGTAGGGGCGAAGAAAAGACTTTGGTTATTGTGTGGAGTATTTTTTGCTTTGTGAATTAGAATTAGAGTGCTGTTTTTTACTGAGCAGTGAATATGGATGTGAAAAGGAGATTTTTGCCTATTTCCACCACCAACCTAAGGACATAAGTCCTTCTCTATCCCCTCACCTTGCCCTGTTTGTGTTGCCTAGTTCATAAATAGCTAACTCCACCTGTTTTTGCTGAAGGATCTTTTTGAAGCCCTTGTGGCTTGTGAGGTGGCAAAACAAACATACTGAGCTTCCCCCTTTCTGTTTAGACAAGTGCCCTTTGTCCAGGAGGAGCTATAACTCTCTTGAACAGCTGTCAGGATTCGCTGCAGCTTGTCCAAGGCTGGGATCAGCACTTGGGACTGGTCACCATTCCCCAACTGGAACGTTTCCTTCTTGCTGTAACAAGGTTTCAGTAGGAACTGTATTCACTTAGTAATACGGCCTGGGCCTTTAATTGGCAACAGTGATGCACCTCCTTTTGTGATTGAAGCCTTTTGCTTGGAATTGCTAGAGCACAATCTGAAGAAGTTGTGTCCTTATGGAAGAAAGGACACAATCTTTCCAGGTTCAAAGTTGTAACATGGACCTCCATCTTCATACTCCTTCTAACTAAAATTGGAGTGAGAAAGGAGAGAATGCCACTTCTTGTCTGACACTCATCTTCCAGCTGTTGTCCCAAAATAGAATTCTTTCACCTGGTGTGCCTGAGGCCAGTCTGCACACAGAGTCGAGGTATTTGATTTATTTACAGCTCTGCACAGAAAGGGGTGCTGGTTGGCAAATCCACAAAGCCAGCATGATGACTATCAAAATCTTTTACTATTTATACACTTTAGCAACAAAGACATTAATGTTCATTGGCTACAAGTTACACAGTTCTCTTATTAATTAGTATTCTATCTTCTATTGGTTAAATGATTCTTATGCTGATTAGTCCACGTGCTCTATTTTTTCCCTTCTTTTCAGTCAGAGGGTTTCTTGGGTCCGTGGTCTGTGAGTTGGTGGTCAAAAACTCTTCCTGCTGGAATTACCTTTCCCCAATCAGAGGTGATTTCAGCAGACTTGCTGAGTTGGCTTTACTAGTTTCTTCCTTATCTTGGGAGTTTTGTCAAATGTCCTGGGACCCGTTAATTCTGTGTTCTTTGTGTCTACTGTCAGTAATAAACCCTTGTCCCCAAGCTTTGTTAAGCTCCCCCTAGATCAGAGGTCATTGAATTATGGTAAGCCCTAAACCTTAACAAGACAATTTTCCACCCAAAAATAATTCCTCTTTCTAACACCTGGACATCACAGCCATCCCCATTTTGGAACTCATTCTGCCAAGATTACAAAAAAATTACCTGAAAAGGTACCTAAAATTATCTGTGTGTCTAATTTAACTGACAGATAGGCCATTAGAGATACTTGGGAAAAATACTTCCTTTGACCTGGGACTTTTTCATTTAAAATTTGAAAAGTCCCAGACTATACAAACATTTCTCTTTATGAAAGCTGCAATATTCAGAGTAAAAATGAAGTTGGGAGATTTCATCTCAGTGACAAATTACTTTTGTGCCTTTTTGTGCTTTCCCTTTCAGCAGTATCTCAAGCCCAGATCTTGAGATCTGGACTAGAATACTGGTTTGTTATTTTGTTAAGTTACATGTGGACAATTCTGTATTCCTGGCCACAAACTTTCCTCCACTCCTCATAGTGCTTGATCCGCCAATTTAGAATTGTTGCGCATGGGCTTAAAACCATAGGATCGCCTTGTGAGTTTAATGGAATTTTATACTTTCTTACATACCTTTATTTCCTGAATCTTTTAGAATGTCTTCAGCTAACCCTAACTCTCCTCCCCAGCTAGGGGTGCTTGATTTACTGCTTTCTTTCAAAGAAACGTAAAATCTGAAATGACCACTTCCTTCCAGGAGGCAGGTATCAAAGAGAAATACCAGTTGGTCATGAGACTCAGAATTAAACCTCAAAATTTGGAAATAATGAGGCATATGACTGAATTGGATTGTTTGTGACAGGTAAAAGAGAAAGAAAAACGGTCTTTATGGTTGGGTATCCTCTGTTTCTTTCCGTTCCTAATGGGTAGGGTGCAGATGATCAGCAGTGAACACCACGTGGGATTTTACAGCAGCTTTTTTAGTCATCACCTAATAAAATGTACTGTAGAAGGCTCTTCTTACACAGGGGATTAGCTAAGAGGCAATGTCTTATTTCAAAATGAAGCACTTGGGCAGTGGGTGTGTGTGGAGGAGAGAGTGGGATCATGCTGTAAAAAGTGCTCACATTTTTAGCCAGACAGCACTTCTGCAGCAAATAAAATCTCTCTCTCCAACAGATGGAGGAGAGGTGAGTGGGAGGGAAGTTTGGAAGCGCACTTTGTCATTTCTCTTCGCTCACTGCTTCGTCTGCAAGGGAGAGTGCATGAAATACCAGTTGATAAAAGGGTGTATTAAAAAGCCTAGCAGCATCAAGGAGGTAGAGGCAACTGTCCGTGGAGCAGCTTCCACCTGGGACTGTCAAAATGCTTCACAAACATTAAACAGCTGAGCTTTGGGATATCCCAGTGGACTCGTATCGATCATTCCTATTTAGAGATGAAGAAATTCGGCAATAGAGAGTGCATGACAAAATTAAGGTTCACAAGAATGTTGATTTGCATGCTACTGTCATCTTCTTCTCCCAGATCCATACAGAACCTCACTCCCTGTATGTTGTTCAGACTTTGACTGGCATTAACATGGACAATTCTGCCTGACCCAGCCTCCCCCTGGAATACACTGTCATTTGCTTTCCCTGATCAGGCTTAATTTACCTGTCATTTTCATTAGAACTGATGACTTTAAAGCTGTTCTGGAAAGCAAGTGTTCTCATCAGAAAATGACAGGGAGAGAATCACTAAGTGAGAGTGTCTGTATTGTTTCCACCTGCAAAATCTTACTTTTTCCCCCTTGACATTTGTTTTAAATGTGTATGTGTGTGAAAAAAGCATCTCTGATAATTTTTCGAATACAAATTAATTAACTTTCCATATTTCCTCCAAAAAAGGGCTTAGAACAAGGTCAAAACCATGGTTACCTGAAGGTGTATGTTTTTGGGTGAAATATTTAAACATGGGCTCAGGAAGCTGTAAGATCTGTTGTCCCTGCACTGGAAGTAACTATGTGAGTGTGTTTGCACCTGGCATAAATGCTTCCAGATACATCTTGATCTTATTCTTACTTATGGAAAAATGAGTAAATCTGGTAAAAATGAGTAAATCTGGTAAAAATCAGATTGCTTTCATTGTTGTACAGGGAAAACAGGCACAACCAGAATCAGATCCTTCAGGTCTTACTGCAGGGCACTGAGGTCTCAATGTACAAGCTGCAGTGTATGTTCTCAACTGCTCTGACCTGTTCATCTCGTCAGAAATGGAAACAGGGATGTTCTCTTGCCAGCTGGGCTGGACGTCAATAGAATTGAAGGCTGCAGGGCAATGAGCATCATTTGCTATCTCAGGTTCTAGAAAGTGTTTATTCCTGTGGCTGGGACAGTGTGTCTCTGTGCATATGAGGATTTCCTGAGCTAACCTTCTTAAATATTAGGCTGTTTTAATTTGCCAGGTGATTCTGCCTGTGTTGCACAAGGGCCTGGTGTTCTGGCTGCTTGATTAGGTAACCAAAACATAGATTCATCCCCTGGGTTTATGCCTTTTAACTGTGATATCTCAGACCAATCAGTCCTGTTTATTCCTGCCTTACTAAACTGAGGTAGCAAAATACATTCTGCAAATGTCTGGCATTCATCATCTTACTATATTTATAATTGCAAACTATTTATGTAATTGCAAACTATTTATGTCTTCAATGCTGACTCATAAAGCAAGGTATTTCACTGAAGCTGAAAGGGAAATGACCCTGCATCCTTTTCAGCTTGTCATTTTATTTTTTTGTCCCCTCTTTGGGAATCTCTGTCCTACTTTCTGTCACACATATTAGTCTTGGCTGATTGATATGAGGAGATAAAGAGCCTTGAGCAAAACCAGCTTTATAAACAATGACAGAGAGTTATTTTGCTTCATGTGTAAGAAAAATATCTCAAGCAGAATGAAAGAACATTAACCGACCCATTTCCAGACTAAGTTAGGAATAAGTTAATGAAGAAACTGAAGTGTATGTTTGTTGTTTTATTTTTCTGCCTTGGTGTGAAATGAAACAATCGTGCCTTCAAAAAAAGTCATGCAAGTGGGTCCACTGGCATGAATATTTTCTACTAAGATGTGTTTACTGTTTATGTCCTGAATATTGCTATGAAAATGTGCATTGTAGATTAGAGTTATTTATAAAATCCTTGTAAATTAAGCCTAGGGGAAAGTCTGTATTTGTCATCAGCCACAGAAGTCCAGACAATGTAATAGGTGAAATCACCTCAAGTGATCTGGTGCATAGCATTTGTTGAAGTAATAAATTATATGCTTTTTGCTGCATGAAAAGCTAAACTCAACGCAAGGACCATTAGGACTTGACAGGTTGATTGGGTGTTGAAACTCAGGTGAAGAAAATTTACAGCCTAATGACAACCTTGAAGAGGAGAAGTTAACCTCCTCTGCTCCTAGATGTCTTGAAGGACATATGACCACAAACAATTTCTTATTCAAATAGTTTTAACTTGAAAATATAATTCAATAAATATTTTGGTTTTATTCACAGTGGCCCATGTAATTATATTTATTTGCTAAAAGTAGTCAAGTTTTTGCCTATTTTATGTAATTGAAATTTCCATCCAAATTAGCTTAACTCGGATCATAAATAGAAAGGAATCCCCTTAGAAACAAGAAGCATTATCTGCCTTTTTCTAATAGAATACAGTTAACAATTAAGTTACCTAATATACATTCTTCTACTTACCAAAGAAAAAGTACCAGATTTAGTAAAAACGCCTTACTTACTTGCAAAACAGCATGCCTTAATAATTGCTAAAAGTGAGAATCAATCTTCAGAAAAATAACTAAGTATAACCAATGTGAGATAAGAATAAAGCTACATTTTGAATCAGGATGTGTTCTTTGCTGAACTAAATCATGTTAAAATTAGCTTTTTCAGCCTTACCCATATGTTACCTTTCTCTTTGAGCTCTTGTAGGCTTTGTGTGCATTTGATGATAGCTGCATTTGTGAGTTTATTTTTTTTTAGGTTTTCTTTCTGGTATCAGTTGAGTAATGAACAATTAATAGATGACCTCAAATGATGTGGAGATCTCAACTGTACATCTTCCTCACTCTCTCTTTTCTATTTAGTGAAAGCACATGAAAGCAAATGTGTTCAGTGACTGTGCTAGGCACTCAAATGCTTGGTGCTTGGCTCCACAATGAAATCCAAAATCTTCTGTTCAGAAATACATACAGTTCGTGTAGAGAACAAAACTCTTCAGGATGTGTAGCCATTATTTATGAGATCAGCTAAAATGTCCAGCTACCTCAAACTAGGTATGTGGAGATAATGGAGAGAAGAATGAATCTCTGCCTGAGGCGCCCTGGTGTTCACATGGGATAGACCTCCCTAAGACATCTCCTAGAGATCCATCTTGAAGACAACAGTGAAATGGTGGGAACATTTGTGCACAAAATGGTAGCACAGACAGCCTTTTCTCACCCAGCATATTCAGACAACTAGTACCTCCCACTTTGAGACCTTAACACAAGGTCTTAGACCTAGTCCTTTCATGTAAACAGTCATTAAGAGACTTATTGGGTGGGAAAGGAAAGAGGTACAGGGGCCAAGATCTTTCAGCCTAGCGCTGGGGTCACTCAGTGATGAAGCCTGCTCACCTCTCTATGGTCATGCATTCTACACTAAACATCTGGATAAAACAGTGGTGCTGAGAGAACCTAGACATGGCTCAGGGGAAGGAGAGATGCCTAAGAATGCGATTTTTGCTTTGGTGAACTTAAGTCTCATTTCTATGACTTTCAACTCTTTCTTAAATCTAGTCCTTGGTCACTCCTCTGAGAGTTTAGAAGTGAAAGAAGCAGCACTGCCTTGTTTCTCAGCACATGAATACTAATTGTTTCCCTTTGGATTTATGCCATGCCATCTAAGAAAATATGCAGTGAATAAACAAAACTGTAAGTCATGTGCAATCATTCCCAGCCTACTGGAGTTATTAACAGCACCCACTCATGGACTTTATAAAAGAGAGATTCAGCTTTCTTTAAATTCTCACTTGGAAAAGTGGCCATAAAAAAATCCCAGGCTCAGATAGACTCTATTCTGCAAGAATTCTTATTGAAAACTCAGTATTTACCACAGTATGATTCTCTCTAAATTGTCCTCCTTTGGAGTGCTCACCAAACATTCAAAACTGGTAAGCTGATAACATTGCCTCCAGATATTTTCTATGCCCTTGCAATATAGGTATATTTATTACTGTAACACAGAAATTTGATTGAAACATTTAAAATAAATGAATTCCCATCACTGCCTTAAAAGAAAAAGAAGCCTAAGCTATAAAGCAAGAATTTGTTCTCATGGCGCTGCTCTTTCCCTTATCAACTTGCTGGGGAGGTGATTTTTTGTTACAATCTTGATTTTTCAAGTGCAGTTCAGACTCACCACAGGGCATGAAGCAGTGAGTAGGGTGAAATAAAGGGTGTAGCTTCCTTAAATCTTCCAGTGGAAAGGGCAGGGGAACAGCTAGCCTGAACTCTTTTCAAAACAATGTTAAAAATGTTTCTGCACAGACTGAATTTAGTTCCTCGTCTCTGATTCTTGGAGGTTTATCACACACTGAACCATATTGACTATGACCAACATGTGCATTTGCATGTGTATGATCTATGTACTTAATACACTCTGTATTTAAAAATACCTGACATGGCAGATATCCTCAACCAGTTACTTGAAGTAGGCAAAATTTGTACATGGAATGCCTATTTTTCCTTTAAAGAGTAGTCTCTCTATGTTTGTCCCTAAAATGACAAAAGTTATCCAAAAAAGCTTCTCATCTGCTTGGCTTCAGGAGGCAGTCTAAGAATTTTGACATTGCTCTCAGATAAAATGATGGTATATCGATCTGCATCTGCAGTTTCACACAGATGTCTAACGTATGCCACATTTCAGCACCAGCTTCTTGTAAGAGAACTGCATCCTCAGAGGGCGTTTCACAGGATTTCAGTGATCTTCAGCACAGGCACAGGAGGATAAAGCACTGGCTAACAACTCCAATCAAGTTTTCATTGTAAACTTCACTCCTTTCTCTACAAAAGCCGTAAGACAGATGCTGTATTTGTATCTTGTTAAGTAAATAAAACACATAGCTGGTGAGATGCAGGATTTTTCATTCACATCAGCTGGCAGATGCTATCCACAGGGCTGTACTGGTGATGTGAGTAAGTTGCCTGGGTAGCAGAATATTGTCCTCAGGCTACCAGGCTGAGAACAAGTACAGCACCGCAGGCCTGTTTCTAATAAATATAGAGCAAGTAGAGAGCATTTGCTTACTTTGGGCTGCTTTGCTTTTCTTCCTTACTTGAGAGAATTTTATGGATCATTTAAGGGAGGAATAATTTCCATTTGCAGAGGACAGGGTTCACTTTTTGAAGTGAACTTAAATTTTTGGGTGACTTCACACATTTTTTAGACAGATTAGTGTTTAACTAGATGTGATACAGGCAACTGGCTCTCACTGCACTGTGGTGCCTTTGTTTGAAGTGAGGTGCCACTTGGGGTTTTGTGAAGTGATCTGCAATAGATCTAAGATGGCTTGAGAGAGACTGAATTTTCTCAGAGGGGTGGAAATTGCAACCTGTTTTTGTCCAGTCTAATTTTCCTTGGTTTTGAGAGAGACAGTCAGGAACACTGGCAAATGAGAAAAGTATAAATTAAAGGTTGTAGCCATCTGTAACCATAACAATAAATATCATTGTCTGTACAGTTAATACTTCATCCATGTCTTCTGCCTGAGGAGACTGAAGAAGCATTCACGTCAATGCACCAGTCCTCATTATTCTCCATGTACAGAAAAATTTTGCAGGAGGAAAATTGGTCCAGTCTCGGGTCTTTTAGTTCAAAGCACTTTAAAATCTTAGCATAGCTGTTTAGAAGGGATATCTGAGTGGAGGTCTAGTAGAAAGGTGGTGTTCACATCTTGCAGAATGGCTAATTGAACCCTGTAGGTGCAGATGCTCCTATATTAACTGTTTCTGTTTAAATCTCCCGTCAAAGCAACACGTTACGAATAGCATTGAATAGAGCAGTAGGGAATGAGCTGGAATCACAAATCTGTGCCAAGGAAAGAGAGACAGAAAACTTTTTAAACAGAGCATCTTATGCCAAGTGCTGTTCCAACAAAACATCTCTGAGACGGGCAGCTCTGATCTGACTGAGCTGGGAGGTGGAATGATGGATTGTGCCCACACCCTTTGATGTGTAACAAACACGGGTAGATTGTTTCCTTCTCCCTCTAAGTGAACGTATTACTGTGTCTTAAGGACACATGGCAGGGGACAGGCTATCCAAGGCAGAGTCTTCTTGACTGAGTAGCCATGGTTTGGCATGCCCCTCAAATTTTTTCTCCACTTTCTTTTGCTGCACCATGAGAAGAAGGACACAATCAGAAGAAAATTGTCTTGCTGCCATGTGGCTGTGTGCTAAAGCACCATATCCATCAAACATCCGAATAAAGCACTTAGCTGCCTGCTCTTGCCTTTTACATCTCTCTCCTTTACTTGGGTATGAGTACATTGGCAGATTTGTAGAAATACTTTTAGTACTTCAGCTTCCCCTGTGTTCTCTGGAGCTGAGCAAAGTTCATTAGGGCCAGTGGAAAAACACACGCTTTCTCATGATTTTTCACCATGTCCAGTATTGTGCATCTCTTGCACTCTTGTTTAGCAAGACTAAGTCAGAAAAGCAATGAAATTAATGCATAAAGAGCCTAAAAGCTTATAAATAATGTATTACTGAATATTGGCATAGGAAGCAAAGTGCTACCAAAAAAAAGGTGACAGGGCTTTTAAAGTGCATTTTTGAGGAGTCAAAATTAATGTCCTGTGCTCATTTTACTGTATTGTCTTCAAATTGACAGCGTGTCTGTGCTGTGGTCCCTATCGGAAAACCAGTGAAATTTCAGCAAGTTTTTCTGGGAGCAGTGAGACTGAGCAACCATGGTTCTCTATGAATTGTCCTTTGCCTCTAGTCTTTTATCTCCCTCCTCATCATTTCCTCCAATTTGAGCACTGTCAGCTTTCCATCACATGCTGTTGATGCAGCAGCTGTCAGTGCCAGCCCTAAAAAACAGGACCAGGGCTAATGTAAAGCTGCCCATGGATGGCTACACATGTTCTACTGCTAGCTGGTTGTCAGCAGTTGCATGTGTGAAGATCAGCTACATCCTGGTTGCTTTGCTCTCATGAGGAAAAATGATTTGGCTTGCTGTGTACTAGCCAGCTTTATGTTTTCAGAAAATGTGTACAAGACAGTTATATTTCAAATGTCTACTCCCAGTTTTGGTAGAAATGAGTCAGTGGCCTCAAATTATTGGGCAAGAAGAGGGAAAGAGACAAAGGAGAAAGTGGAGAGAAAATCTGTGTCTCAAAAGTCTTTCTTCCTTGGGAATTCAGGCTAGAAAGAGTTAATGCCAGTATTGCACATTTGTCTGCTGTTTCTTCAACCCAGAGTGCTGGCATTTCCAGGATACTCTCTCAATCAGGATGGCTGAGCATTCTTTATGGTAATGCAAATTCTCATATAACTGTAGCTGAGGCTTCAAAAAATAATTGTTAGATTGTGAGGTTAATTAAATATAAAATGTTGCCAGAACAGCTTCTCCTGTTTTGGTTCGCTTGCTGGTTTGGCATCTTGTTCATCAAAGTCCAGAATAAATAGCTAATTCTAACTGAGGCTTCTAAAAGTTATGGAATGGCACCAGTCATCCTAAGCATTCAGAAAGGGAGCAGCTGGTGACTGTTTTCGGCCACAATCTTCCCCCAGATATTAGGGGGTGCTTTGCAATGTAGTATTATTATTTATACCTCAGTAATACCAAGAGGTCCTCGCTGAAAGTGGAGCCTGAAGGTACTATTTTTTGTATTGACAACGCTGTAGGATACAGTCTTGTCCTCAGTTTCCCTCTATGTCTTTCCACCAAAATATCATAGCTAATTAGGCAAGGGATGGAAAAGGAAAGACTGGCGCCACAAAGTGAGGGGACTTGTGCCAGGCTCCACAGCACATCGGTGTTGTCTGTGCTGAGAATAGAGCTCAGTCTCCCGCCTCCCAGTGGGAATCTCTCATCCCAAACAAAATGTTACGTTTCTTATATGGCATTACAAAACTCAAAGTTTTACGGAAAATTACAAAAACTTAATAAACACAGAAAACTCTTCAAAACACTTGAAATACTCTGGATACAGCTGAGCAGTATTCATTCACTCTTATGGAAGGTTGTTCAAGTCTTTATTGAGACAAGGGGAAAAAAGTGGGGGGAAAGTAATTTCACAGAGTATTCTGAGTTGGAAGGGACCCACAAGGATCATTGAGTCCACCTCTTAACTTTATGGCCCATACAAGGATTGAACCCACAACCTTGGCATTATTTGATTTCAAGGATTCTGCTTCACACATGTTTTTCAGACACCCATGAATTGTCATTGGGCTGTGACCTGTCATGAGAATGGCATTCCTATTAGGTATATTTGTGTTTACATTGTCATTAGCACAAATGTGTGAACACTCCATGAATTTACCATGCATAGGCTTGTCATGATTTGTCAAAGTGATACAGCTTTTCCCCCCACCATATTCTGTTCTTTAAAATACTTTTCTCTTTTGTGGATGGTTTCTTTCTTTGTTACTGACTTGGGTCACAAATGGTCTTTATTTCCCTATTTTTCTTAACTAAGTAGCTAAATTAGGGATTCTCTGGATATGAAAGGGATTATGAGTCATACAAACAAAAATATGTTAACTTCTCCTTGCAGGGGTTGTAATCCATTAGAAACATTCTTATTCTATGTGACTTAACCTTCTCCTTTCTTCCTATTTTAACAGACAATCATCAGTTAACTGAAGTGTAAATTTGGACCCAGATCATCAGACTGTCAGACCTGCGTGTTGTAATGCATTCATAGAATTCCAGGTGCACTTCACATTCACTTTACATCATCACCTCTTTGTATGTCTGTGCTATGACAGTAAGGGATTGATTAAATGGGATTGCAAGGTAATCTGTTGAGGGTTAGTGCAGTAAAAGTGAAGTTACGTGCTCTAAATTCATCTCCCTGTTGGGTACAATTGGCTCTCTTCAGCTCTCAGTAAGAGCAGGCTGGTCTTGTCTTTCCAGGTGGTTTGACCTTCTTGATATTATTGCTGAGAGGTCCCACTGATGTCTGTGTCCATGAGACCACCGCCTGTGTAGGCTTTCCCCATGAATTCTCCTTGGTGAGAAGGGGCAAAATGCTGAATCGCTGTGTGCCTGAGTTCCTTCCATGTCATGCTTCTTATGGTGACACAGGAGAGAAAGGTACCAGGAATGCTGCTGTGACTGACACTGCAAAAGCATGAAGAATCAAGTTCTGTCCTGGGTAAGAAACGGAAAAGTGATTCTGCAAGCAAGTAGAAAGTAATGGTGTTAGTGCCCTGTTTGCTGTCTGAATTTTAAGTAAATTGGAATGTTTCAAGGGTTTACTTATCCATCTTTTCTAAGAATCACAAGCCCTATTAATCAGACTGGACCATGCAAAAACCCCCAGATTTCAAGTATTCTTAATGAAGGCACAGAAGATGTTTCATAGGATGATGCTAAAGGCCACATTTTGTATTATTTGGGAGGCTTCTCAGATCAAATATGCAGTTTTCAAATTCTTGCTTTTCCCACCAACAGGCATTGTTTGTGTGACAAGTCCTTCTTTGAAAAGGTGAGAATGAATTTAAGAAAGATCTACAGCTATATTACATGGAACACTGACTGCAGTATCTTGGGGAGTCCCTTCCTTTTGCATGTATGAACCTGACAGGCTGTGACCACATTTCCCAAAGACACAGCATAGGCTGGGCAGTTCGAGTCATGTTCACCCACTCCTGGAAACAAACGCTTTCCTGGTTCCAGCCTTTTCATTCAGTGCAGAAGTGAAGAACTAGGTTTACTCGTTAAGTCCAGCTGCTGAACATGGGGAGAGAAACATATATTGCCCACCAAGTTCCCTGAGGAGGCACCCAGAAAATCAGTGATGCCTCTCTTGCCTTCCCAGTAGCAGCTGCTTTGGTCTGGTGTCACTCAGAAGTCTGGCATTTTCATCAGTAGTGACCTGTGTTCTATTAAATGACTTTGGGGTAAAAGAGGGTGTCAGACTGGTACTGTTATTTCTGTTTTACTGGTCTGTTTTTCCCATCCATCTTTATTTTGTGGTAGTGTTCCATTTCTACATCATGAATATAGACATGATTAGTAAGTATAAACTTGCTTGCTTCCAAACACTATGAATTGTATAATTTAAAAATGTATCTGTACGAACACTCTTACACTCTTTGCAGCTAAATTCTCTGTTGCCTGAGCCATTAGTGACAGTGAAAATCAGTGTCTCCAAGAAGTGAGTTCTTCTTCACTTAACATGAGGCATGAAAAAAGCTGGTATATATTGAAGTATTCACAGAAGGGAGAATGTTCAAAACTTCTAAGCAAGGAAGGAAGTGTATTTTTAAAGCTATACTGTCAACCAGGGGATTTGGCTTTTTAAAAATCCACAAAGAGCTTATGTAGGTGTCTGAATATGTAGGGTACTTTCAAAAAACACATCCAGCATCAAATATAACACTAAGTATTGAGGCACACAAAGTCAGGCAGTTTGGGTCTGCATCCTATTTCTGTGACTTGCTATGTGACCCTGATTGAGTCTCTGTGTGTTTCAACCTTTTAACTTCTTGTATTCATCTAAGATATTAAAATAAAGTTTATGTGTCTTAATTGTTTTTGTCCAGCTCTAGGTTTTGATCAGGTCATCTATTATTGAACTTCCTACCATCCCTCATGTCATTGTGTGCTATTTTACTGGATATTGAATGACCTTTGTGATACTTGAAAAAAGACATTATTAAATGTAAAATATAAATATAATAAATAAAAATAAAATATAAAATGTCTCCTTTAAGAAGTCTCTTAATGATAAACATGCCATTCTGTGAATCTTCCTAAAAGGCAAAATCATATTCTTGTATGTATTTGTTTAGCAGAGGTAAAGCAGACTTCTGGAGGGGAAGGGGATGTCAGATGTTCACAATGCCGATTCATTTACCAAAGGGTGTATCTTTAATACATTAAGACTTTCTAAAACAAGTCACTGAGAATTATCCCACATCATCAAAACATTGCCATTTATAATATGTCTATTATCAGTGCCCTTTTCCATTGCAGTTTCTAATTATCTGAATTTGACACTGATTAGGTATATTCATGACTTAGAAACTGAAATGAGGCAGTATGTTAGAGGAAGATAACACAGCTTACTTTGGTGAAACTACAGTGCCCTTTACTAAATATGCCCTTTAAACAAAAAGTTAGTTCTGGAAAGAATGAGAATTACATTCATTATCATTTTTCTTGGTTAGGTAATAAGTTGCCAAAGTCTGAGTTTTGCTTTGAGGATCTGCTTGCCTGCTGACTGAGGCTTGTGAGGTTGTTCAGTGCTGTTGTTGTGTAAATGCCTGTAATATCACTGTTCTGGCAAAATTATACAGTGTCTTGGCACCACTCTGGCATTAGGATTTGGTTTCCATTGGGAACTACTATTTTTTTCATTACATTTAGCATACATCTAAAGAATAGCATGGATGTAAATTCTTTCTTGTTGTTTTTTTTTTTTTTTTTTTTTAAATTTATTTTTAAGTGGGGGATACAACCTGTGTTGTTAACATACAGCGTGGTGCGTTTTTTTTTTTTTTTTTTTATTTGAATAATGCCTGTAATTTTTGATATTTTATTGGTGGCTTTTCATTTCTCATTGAAGAGGACTGAAACATTTGCTTATGGAGTTCTAACAGCAGCTGACTGTTAGCTTTTGGCACCTTCATTCAGATTAATTCCTTCATCTTTTACCCCTTGCATTTCATGTATTCAAGCCACAGAACATGAGATAGAAACAGAGAACTCAGTCTTATTTTTAGTCCTCTGTAAAGGTCAGGGTTTTTTTGTCTTTATTTTTTATATTAAATGCACTGGGTTTCTTTTTGTTTCTTTTTTTTTGTTTTTTTTTTGTTTTTTTTTTTTTGTTTTGTTTTTGTTTTTGTTTTAAAGGGAGCATGTTAACTGCTGTCTTATTTACCATATAGATATTTTTGCAAATAAGAAGTCATACCTGATGGTCCCACTGGTATCATTGGTGTCAGGGTGCCTGTCACACACACATCTGTATTTCAGCTCCTGTGTCCCTGACAGCTACTCCACATCACATGCTCTGACAAAGTTTAATGTGTCCAAAGTAACCCTTGGCTCCTGAGTGTTTGGAATATCCCAGAGACATGGGATATTCAGATTAATCTGAAAATAATACACACACTTTTCTTTATAGACTAAGGACAAATTACATTATAGTGCTGGGCTTCGAGACTTCAAGCCTAATTTGCCTTCTCAAGGACTATTAGCAAGCTGGAAAACCACTGTGTATGAATGGCTTTCACATACAAATGACAAGCTAACACTTTTATTATTGAAACAACATTATGAAAATGCAAGTTTTATGCTGATTTATTCAATATCCTAGATTAGATTTCTGGACATTAGGAAGACAGCTCTCATCAAATGTTATGAATAAACTGATTAAGTTTAAAGTAGCTGGTTTTTTCTTGTCAAAAAGCAACTGTAATTTCTTTTTAACTTACATAGAACAGAGGCAAATAAATATATATAGTAGCTGTTGCTATTTCTTCCTCACCTGAGATGGTAAATGTGTGAGGTGATTTATCACTTTCAAAACAATGTGTTGTGATAGCAGAAGGGATCATCATATCGGGGATACAACTTAATAGGTACACCATGAAAAGATGTGGATTGTATTTTAATGATAGTTTCTTAAGAATGTGACAAAAAACATACACACAATGCAGTCTTGGAGTGTGACCATCTAGAAAGAATAATTTCTCAAGAGGATCAGTAATATCTTTTGGTTTACATATCTCCTTTAAGTACAGCCCTTGAAACAGACAGGTACCAGCAGAATCCTGGGTCTCAAGGGAGGGGAAAAGGGAGAGAAAGAAGAGGTGATTTCTAAGACAGAAGGAAATTTTTGCTCTTAGGACAAGGTCAAAGGAAAACAGGATTTGGTACTGAAAGAGACTGAGCATCCATTTTCAAGGCTGTACCAACATACCTGTTGTCAGTCATAGTCCTATGTCAATACTATGTATGAGCTGGGAATGCAACATATGGAGACACGGATTTGACAACTTTCTGCTAATTAGTCATTGGCCTGTAATTTCAGTTTGTGAAATTAAGCATTCTTACATGTTAAAAGGCTATTATTGAGAAGAAAATGCTATGGTTCTTGTGTATGCTTATTAAGAAATGGCAAGGAAGTTGCAGATGGTTTGGTTTAACAGAGGAATGGAGTGGCTGAGATCAGTGGCTGGTTAAAAAGTGGATTAAAGAAAAATCAGCTTCACTAACTGGTGAAGAGAGAGGTGACAAATTCCAAGAGGCAAGTAGGAATGAGGCATCTTCAGAAGTCTATATTCGCTTCTTACCTGTTTTTCATTCTACAATAAGAAATGTGAGTATACTACAGATTTAATGTTGATTTTTGGATCATGTTACATTCTTATTTCAGAAATCAACTGCAGGGATTAATACCAGATAATTAGAAGTGATACTTAGCTCTTTGAAGGAGTTTGCATCTCTAGACAGCAAATCCCTTTAACTGGTGTCATTATTGACATTTTACAGATGGAAAAGGTCAGACACAGATAATGTGGAATAATCTGATGGAGGAGTTCCAGAGACAGGATCTGAACACAGTGCCTGATTTCTTAAGACAGGGTTAAACCATTGGGATGCCAACAACAACAGAAATTAGTTGCAGCATTGTTTAAAGAACCATGTGAAAGACAGGGAATAGCAGAAGACACCTCCCATTGACTTTTGTGAAGCCAGGATTTCACATGGGCATTGAGTGTGTCAGAAGATGTAGCCTGTTATACTGTACAAACCACACATGGCTGAACGGCAGCACTTTAGTTATGCTCCTCCAAGCAGTTCTAATCCCAAAGACCCATTATTTGAAAATGATGTTGATAAACAGGGCAAACAAATAATGATGACTGCAGGATTAACAAGCTCGAGACAAAGAAGTAAGTAAAAAATGAGAAAATAAATATGGTATTTGAGAATTTTTGGTATTTTAAACAAATATGAAGATTTCAAATAAAAGGGAAATTATTACACATTTTCAGATAGAAATTTGGTATTATAATATGTCGCAAGTTTTGACAACCTGAGTTTTGACTAGTTTACAAGACAGTTTTTGTCTATGCTTTTTTTCTACATGGCTTCAATCACCACATGGTCTAGCTAAATACAAATGCTCCATGTCAAAGAGTGAGAAAAGATATTTGAGCTTTATACCCATGTCTTTATATTCAGCTCTTAAAGAGCACAGTGAAGGACATTTCAGTATAAATATTGATCAAGATCTACTTTTACAAAGGTGTTTGTGTCAGACAGTGCTGCCTTAAAAATGATGAAATACTCCAGAAGCAAAGTCACAGAAGACCAGCTACTAAACAAGGCAGCTGGACCAAACTTTCGGTAAATGACAGAAAAACAGAGTATAAGATATATGTTTAGAATGTTCTGCTTTGTCCTGTTCATACAGTATGAGGCTAGAGTAATGGAACACCAAGTCTTTTAGTCTGACCTGTTGCATATCCCTGGCCACTAAATTTTACCTGTGGTAAATCCAACTATTTTCTTGGGATGCTGGGTATTTTCTGCAGAGACATCTTGTTTATTAGGAGATTTTCAGAGAATAAAACACACCTTCCCTCCGCAATTTGTACTAATCATTACCCACTCCCATCGGTAAGATTACTAATTTGACTTTGTCTAACTTCAGATTCCAGAAATTGACTCTGTTATTCTTTTCCACTACAAGATTAAAGGGCCTTTTAGCTCCCAGCATTTTCACCTGTGAAGCTATGTACGTGCTGTTATCAAGTTGCATCTCCTTTTGTAGCATGGCAAGTGGTCAGACATCCATTTATACAACCCTTAAATCAGCTTTGTGGCTCATCACTTCATTCAGATGAATAAAGTTTTTCACATGTAGTGCCCGCAGTGTAGTCAGCATCCCTCGGGGCAGCCCACATGGAACAAACTCCCTTCTCATAATTCGCGAAGGTGCTGGGCACCACTGGAAGTGTGTGCTTTACTCACATCGCTTAAGCGCTTGTCTTTTTTTAATCCCAGCCAAACCGAATGATTTACCAAGTCCTACTTGGCACATCAGGGGCGCCAGCTAAAGCGTTTTCGCTCCTGAGCGGGCTGGCAGCGGCGCAAAACGCGGGTGGGCGTCGGCGAGGGGGCAAACGGGGACAGCTCGGTGTCTGGGGCCGGGCTGGGCGGCGGCAGAAGCGGGAGGGAGGCGGGACGGGAGGGAGCGGGTGCGGGTGCGGGTGCGGGTGCGGGTGCGGGCGGGGCGGCCCCGGGGAGGGTGCGGGGTGTGCCCGCCGGTGTGGCCGGTGCTCGGCGCCGCCTCCCGCCGGGTCCCCTCCCTTCCCGCTGCCCTCGCCGCCGGGAGGAGGCGCGGAGGGACCGCGCGGTGCGGTGCGGGCAGCCCCCAGCCCCTCCGAGCCCCGCACCATGCCGGCCGCCGCGCCGCCCCCGCTGCACCCCGCGGCGGGCTCCTGCTGCCACTGCGCGGGTGAGTGTCACCTCCCTTCCCCCGTGCCCCCTTTCCAGTGCCCCCTTCCTTCCCCCGTGTCCCCTTTCCCTTCCCCCGTGTCCCCTTCCCCCATCGCCGGACCCCCCCGCCCCACAGGTCGCCAGCTCGGGGGGCTCTTTTTGGGCGGAGGGGGCGAGCAGGGGGCTGGGTGGGGCGGTGGCGGCCAAAGTTCCTTGCGGGGTCCCTGCGTGTCCGCGGGATCGCGGTGAGAGGGGGAAGCTTTCAGTGGCCTTTGGCCTTGAACTGGGGGCTTGAGACGGGCGGAGGAGGGTGCGATTCCTTTTGGCTTGTGGGATTGATGCGAGGGCTTGGGGAGGGAAGGGAGGTCCCCGAAGGCGCGAAGTTGGGGGTGGTTATTTCACCGTGTGCCTTCAATCACCTGTATTTTGAATTAAAGAGAAGCCCCCTCACCCCCCTGTTTTGTATCGTCGTGGATTCATTGGGAAGTGGGTTACTTTGGGAAGCAGAATAAGGGGCTGCGACTGCCCGGAGAGCAGTCCCTGCTGCTGGGTGGGGGTCGGGCCGTCCGTGCCCCCTTTCCGAGGCTGAGACATCATCTCAGCAGTCGTGCGAGGTACCAGAACAAGCTCTGAAGTCTGAGAGTGAAGCCAAGTGTTTGTTATTCCAAAAGGCAGGCACGGTGTCTTCTGTACTGCCATAAAAATTGAAGATTAGAAGTAACTTGCACTCTTAATAGTCAGCGTAAGTATAGTTCACTTGGAACAAATGCTTGTGGGCTGCTCAGAGCACACCGATGCTGTGCCAGAAAAGTAAATAGCATGCAGTGTGAGGATTTTAAGGCATTGCACAGCCGTGTGTTAAAATACACTTGAGGTTGGTGAATTTCCCCTCATCTTGGAGATCGCCACAGCTGGAGCTGCGCGGGCTCAGAGCGTGGGGAGGGCTGGTGTGTCAGATGGGGATGCTGTGACATGTGGCAGCCAAACCTCCCCGGCAAAGAATTTGCATCCTCTGACTTCTGTAGTTGTATGAGTTATGTTTGCTCCTCTTTGATAACCGAACAGATATTTATAGGAAAACTGCTCCGTGACTTTTTTGTGCACAGTGTTATTTTCTGCCTCCCTCAGGGTACATCGAGTACACAAAGTCAGCAGGACTGGACGGACCACTGCTTTGAGCTGATGAAACAGTTTGCAGGGTGTGAGATGCTGTGTTATGGGAAGAACCTCATAAGCTGAAAGTTTTGCTACACTGTGTACTAAAAAGCTTCCTTTGTCAAAAAAAAGAACAAAACCAACAAAACAAACCAACCCCTTGCAACAGTGTAACAAGTTTCTAGCTTTTTTTTCCTCTGAAACCCATAGGGTGTGAGGGTATAAACTAAGTTTATCACTAAATCTGATAGTTAGTTATGCATGCTTTTGCTACTAACTCTATAGAGAAATGAAAATGTGCATACATGCAGGTTTGCATGCAAGTTTGTCTTTCCACCGCCTTCCTTCCTTTTTTCTTAGTCCCCTTTTTTTCTCTTGATGCTTCTTGTGGGTTTTTTTATATGGTCTGAATGCAGTTTTGACATTTTGAAATGCTGAGAACCCAACAGATTCCCAAAACAGTCAGCAAGTGAAATGAAGCTTACAAAACATATTACAGCTACTTTATACAGTAGAAGTGCAGTTATTATAGCAACTCTGTCATGCTCTTCTCATGAGATAGCTGCATTTGGCATCTTAGGAAGCCACCCCATGGCTCTCCAGATAAAACTGATCCTGTGGAGTCAGTCTCTTTCTTGTGCTGTAGTGGGTGTGGAGCTCCTGAAATGGCATGACTTCTTCCATGAGAATTTTTGAAGGATGTTAGGACACATCAGCTGAGAGTTAGCTTCTGGTAAATCTCCATCTGGGGTTCATTAACCTGAATTGGTTAATTGGCCTTAAACTGTCGGCAAAGATAAGATAACTTAGTTTAATTCAAGTTATTGGCAGCCGTTCAAGCCTCTGAATTGGAGTGGTGCTAAAGTTACCTTGTCTTTATTGGTTTTTTTTTTTTTTTTTTTTTTTTTTTTTTTTATGCTCAAGTTAATTACCTTGGACAATGTAACCTGACTTTTGAATGTATCTTTATCTGGGAGTGTCACTTACATTCTTTGTATCTGGCTGCACTGATGCTTTTTCTAGTCATGTTCTGCAGAGCGTCACAATTTTGGCATCAGCAGGACTTTCAGCATGTGGTGACTAAGGGAAGTTGTGTGGGATTCATTTCCCCATTTTTAAGATTACTTAGTTTGTTTTCTGCAGAAACAACTATAGTTTTGTAGAAATAAGGAAAGTTCACTGTCTTTCTTTCTCTTCCAACAGCTCTAGGGTGAATTGAGTTGGTTTCCGTCACTGCCTTTTTTTTTTTTTCCTTTAATTTGATGATTCCTTGACATTTAACAACATTTGAAATTACTGCTATATAGATTTTTCTTGTAAATATAATTAGCATCAGAACATTATGGCGACTTTAGCAGCCTCGGTTAGATCTGATCCAGATCTCACTGAAGCTAATGTGAATCTTTTAATTAGCTTCAGTGCAACTTGGATCAGAGCTGAAAATGTGGTAGCTGAAGAGGTGAATGTGACATATCTTAACAGTATACTGTTTTCCATATTTTTTTTTTTCAATTTCAGGGTATGGGGTCTGTCCTTTTGGAGTGTTCTCTACATTCTGGAAACAATGGAAAAAGGAGGGGGGAGCTACTTCCTCTATTGGTTCTAATGTAAATTTGGAGTTTTGGTAATGCTTTCAAATTGTCCATCTTACCTGGCAGTGGTTTGCTTTCACTGCAAATGGAAGTCAGGAATGTTTACCATCCTCCCTCTGTTGCTAGCATTGTTTACTCAGTCTAATTACTGTAAGAAGGCAAAACAATTGTCATATATTCTTAAAAGAAGCTCTCAGCAGACATTCTGAAAACACCATCTCCCACTCCATCAATACTGCTAGCCTGCACATAGTCTCAAGGTTTCAGTTTTCTTGTCACCCCAAATAATGTATTTAAGGGAAATGTCTGGTGGTGTGAAAATCCTGATCTTTCTACTTGTCATCATGCTTATGAGTCTAATTAGCACTGGCTTACAGTTTTCCCTGAGAAGCCCATTTGCTTTTATACATTCTGTGAAACAATTTATTTTGCAATGTTGACTTTAGTATATGAGTCTCTTCTGAAAAAGTAATTCTGTAATAATGGGGTTGGGATTTCTACATTTATATGTGAGTTAACATCTCTTAAATGTGCTATATTTCCAAAGAAAACTTTTGTGTGATTTCCCCTTTTGCAGAGCAGATGGAGGATCAGACTCTGGCTGGGTCTTTCCTTTAGTTATGCAACAAGGTTATTGGTAATAAAGGATCTAGAAGCTTAATTAAACTCTCAGTGACACCTCTGCAGGCTCTTTTATTTTCACTGGGTTTGCTCAGTTGCAACTGATTAGTCATCAAGTTGAGATTTAGGAAGCAACGCAAATAAAATCTCCCACAAGAAGAAACACAACCCTGCTCCTTTGACCGAGGCATTGTTGGCTAACAGGACTAGAAAGCAGCTAAAAGCTTACTTGGTGATGAAACATGAATAATTAATTTGAAATATATGGTACTTCAACGGGCAAGAGCATCAACTTGAAAGTGAAACTCCTTATACACTGATCCTTGATAAACACACTGAGGGCTTTGCCAGATGGATTCTGGCAAATACTGCAGTTGTGTAAGATGTTTTTGTTTCCCTCTGTCAGTTCTGCCCCTTCCCTGAATGATTCTAGTGGGATGGTCCTGGACTGCAGAGCTGACTTCCCTGGTTACTGGGGCAGACCCTAAAGCATTCAAACTGCAGAAAGCAGCCATGGCTGCTCCCAATAAAATACACAGCCTGTCATCTTTGAAAGAAATTAAATAAATGAGCAGTTTCATAATATTCTTTTTTTGGTTTTATGCAACTTAAACTGAGCCTCACACCTCCAAAGGCACTGATTCATTTCACGTGCAGTCTTACATTTCACATAGTCTTTACAGATTATGCATCTGTGTACTTCTCTGTAAGGCTTTCTTTATGCTTGCTTTTTAATTTGCTACCCTTAAAATGTCAGAAAGAAGATAATGAAAGTGGGGTTCTGCTGAAAAAAAAAGTAAAAATTATGGCACTTGTGAGTCATTATCAGACTCCATGAAATCTTTACCTTCATCTGCTGCTCTGGGGGTGATTCAGCTGAGTTTAACACTAACACATGGCAGTAACCATCTGTGTTTGCTGTAAATATTTTATTTATAAATTACAAATGGCTTGCTTTAGAAAATCTGAAACTGTACGGTGGAGTGGTTGTTGGGGAGAAGGAGGTAAGCACCTGGGAGGGTAATTTTTGCCCAACCACTGTTGCCAAGTTGGAAAGGGAAGTGTAACACAGAGAGCAAACCAGACTTCCCTGCAGCAGTCTGAACCCTGCTCATCCATTCTGTGGGGAGCTGGACATGGGAGGGCCAGCACAGACTGAATATTTAGTGAGGAAGGGGGAAAAGAAAAAAAGGCAAAAAACCCCCTCCAAGTTTATCTCCTTTGAGGAGAAAGAAGAAAAAACTGTCTGCTAAATGTCACTTATCTATTGTGACTCTCATGCAGTAAATATGGCCATGTGTTATGGCATGCTGGGCCTCCCACGTCCTTTTTGCTGTGGGATGGCACCCACGTTGGCACTGCGGGCAGAGGCACCATCCATCCTCAGAATGGAAAAATCTAGAGCTCACCCAGCCACAGTGAGGGTTCCAATGCGGGCATCCCTTAGGATCCACCCCTCTGCTGAAGTCTAGCCAGCTGCAACCTTTTCCCATCAGACTGTCATTCTAGATAGTCCTTCCCGTCTTAGGTACTCCTTTGCTAAATCTCTTTGACTTTAGCTGCTCTGGTGCTCTTTGTCCTCTAGGATCTCCCATAAACTCAGAGGCCTATATGCCAAAAGTGGCCATGTCAAGGGAGGGAGATAAATGGGCAGGGAGAAGGGATTAGACTCAGTTCTTTCTTCCTAGAGCAAAAGACTGGGAAAGAGTGAGAATGGGTATTTATGGGACTGAGAGATTTGGAGATCTCTTATTTCGGTTTGCATGACACAACTTATGATTATTCTTAAAAGAAAAAGCAGGTGTGTTGAAGATGAGGCATATGATGCCAAATTTTGAAGTCATCTTGCCTGCCCTTAGGTGGACAGGGAGTGGGTACAAAGGTGTGAGTCGCCCATGCTCTTGAACTCTGGGTGTAGCCACTGAGGATGTTTTCTTTCCTAGCAGTTGACGCTTTGGTAACTCACCTAATGGGACCAGACATATTTGGCTGGGAGAAAGTTTAGTCCTTTTGGTGACATGTAGGACAGAAGGAACCCAACTTGACACACAGCTGAGTTTGCAGGGCTGACACTTAAAGGAGAAATAATATTGCATGTGAATTTAAGCATGCTTGATATGAAATTGTGAAAGATAATGAACTTGTAATCCCATCATACTGACTTTGTATGATCTTTTAGGGCTAAAACTATATGAGATAGAGATATTATTCTGATTTTTTTTTGTATGTGAGCCCAAATTAGTTTTTCTTTGGCGAACTTGGAATCCAGTCTGAACTGCTGAGTGATTTTAGTTTTCTAAAAATTGGGTTAGACTAGGTCAGCAATTGATCTTCACTACACTCGTTCAAATTAGACATGGATGTGCTGGCATGTGTATGGCTGGAGATGCCCATTAGGGTAGCAGAAAAAATGTTATAGAAATTAAAGTGATAACTGAATCTCCCTTTTTTTTTTTTTTTTTTTTTTTTTTTTTTTTTGCATTGTGATGGCATGAAAACTATTTTTGAAAGATTCCAGATGATAAATGGTATTCTTAATATTGAACGTGGTTTTGTTTTCCTTCTGCTCCAGTAGCTAGTACAGATGACAGTTCATGCAAATACTATGATTTTTTTTTTTTAAATTTAATTGAATAAAATACACTTTGGTCATCTAAAAATACTTACACTGTGCCTCTTTTATTTGGTTTTGTAAACCATTATTATAATAGTATATGTTTTACAATAATATTTCATAGTATATTTTATAACTGCCTTACCATTAAATGTATTCTGAACACATAAGGTTTGTTCAATGTATTTCTTCAATGTATTAAAATATGCATTTCTATGAGGCTGGGTGCTTAAAATCTAATATTATTCAGGTTATGAAGTTAAGCCTTTATGACTATTGATTAGCACAGCTATCCCCACACCCCATGCTCCTATGCATTAAGATATACACACTAATTACATTATCAGATGCTGCTTTTTTATCCCTGGGGCTCTGGCTCCATCAGTGTATGTGATGGACAAAGCGTACCTAATGAGCATCTACTTACTGTTTACCCTGGCTCTTTGTGCCTCCCACTGTGTGTTTTTTGAACCCTGCTGTTAATAGAGGCTTATTAACTTGAGGGGTTTTCTGTCATGGTTATTGCTGCAGCAACAGACATGGATTAATCTATCTGTGACACCTGTGAAGAGAGGGCATGTGCTGCATTCAGTGGCAGTCAAAGTGTGAAAAATAAAGTCTAAAGTACTTTAATCTGGGGACAGAAAGCAACTTGAGATGCCCAGGTGTTGAATTTTGGGACAACTTAGCATTATCTTTGTGTTGTGTTATATTACCTTAAACAGAGTACTTCTTTCAGTGCATGTCCTTGCAGCTGTGAGCAGTGAGCAGGTTTGTGGATCAGGTCTCAGAATGTTGTTTTGTCTATCAGGCTGTAATCCTTTCTGAGAAGTCTAGATTAAGTCAATTGCTTTGAAACTCAAGGGGATTGGTTGAGGTGAAATCAGTTCTTCAGGGCTGCACTGCCTTAAGCAAAGAAACTATTCTTCCTATATTTTTTCACACCCTTTTCAGCTCTTCTATTTACATATATTTTTTTTACAACACAGTCCTTAATCTAGTTTGCCTGTAAAAGAGGATCCTCTGTATCTTGAAGCAGATGTAGGAAAAACTGTATCCACTTCTAAACTGTCTTGTATGCAAGGAGGAAGTGAATTCCAAAAGTAGAATGGTTTGGGTTGGGAAGGACTTCACAGATCATCTAGTTCCAACCTCTCTGCTGTAGACAGGGACCTTACACTACACCAGGTTGTTCAGAGCTCCATCTAACCTTCCTTAAACATTGCCAGTGATGGGGCACCCACAACTTCTCTGAGCAACCTTTACTCTTACAGTAAAAATTTATTCCTTGTATCTAATCTGAGTCTCTCCTCTTTCAGTTTAAAGCCATTCCCCCCTCATCCTGTCACTCCATGCCCTTGTGAAAAGTTCTTCATCTTTCTTCTAGGCCCTTTAGGTACTGGAAGTCTTTAAGCTGACACCAGAACTGCCTTCTTCTCCAGGCTGAACAATCCCTACTCTCTTGGTCTGTCTTCACAGGAGAGGTGCTCCAGCCTTTTGATGATCTTCATGGCCCTCCTTTGGACTCTCCAACAGGTCCACATCCTTTGTATGTTGAGGGCCCCAGAGCTGGATGCAGCACTCCAGGTTGGGTCTCATGACAGTGAAGTGGGGGAGAATTGCTTCCCTTGACCTATTATACACACCTCTTTTGATGCAACACAGGATATGGTTGATAACTTTAATTTTTTTCTGTCTTACTGATGAGCTTGCTAATGTTCCCTTGGTCTAGTCCCCTGTACATGTAGCTTTTCCTATTCTTTAAAAAAATGTAAGTCAAAGTGAGCTAGTATGGCAAGCAACAACAAAAGCAGGTAGATGTCTTTTATGGATAATGAACAGGAGCAGACCATGCAAGGATAGTTCTATTTTTGATTTTCAAGCCTATACCTTTGTCTAACTTTGGCATTCTACCTGACTTCTTGATCCACTCTTATTCTCACCCTCGCATTTTACTGCTTCCCTATTACAGTCTCCATCTGCTTCCACTGTGTCAGTAAAGTTCAGGGAAATTGCTATCAGCCAGTATCAAAGTTCATAGGAACTGCTGTCAGATAGTGCCTGACTATGGCACTCTGCTTCATTCCCTGCAGTCTGTCCCAGTCTCTCTTAAAACTTCTTTTCTCTTACTCTCCCAGTCCTGTTCTTTGCTAGATTTCCTTTTTCAGTTTCAATTTCTTATGACTGAGCTGTGTGAGCCTTTGGACCTTGCTGAGGCTGAAACTAGCAGCAACTGTCCTCCTACATTTGACACTGTCTTGATCCAGTCCTTTCTGATATTTTTTCCACTCAGGATTTTATCTGGTCAAAATTGATACTGTGTGTCTGCCTGTCATTATCGCTGAAATAACCACCAGCTCTGACTCAAACAAAGCCTTGCCCTAAGCTGCTGTAAAACATGGCAGGGAGGCAAGGATGAGCAGCAGGGAAGGAGAAGGTGCTACGGCTACAGCTGCTCCGAGGAAAATTCACCAGTGGTGTTTCCAACAGTAGGGCTGTAGGCAATGCCCATGTAAAATTCACTTGCTGTAAAAGAATGCCCATGATCATGTTTTGTTTCCATGTATCTAATTTAGTGACTTGAGACTTGCCATAGTACTTTTTCAGTCTTCGGCACTGACAATGTGCACTAGCCCTGAAAGTTGCAACTTTTAATAATTTACAGGAAGGAGAGGAGATCAAGATGGCATATTTCTAGAGGAAATATCGGGTTGCATCCTGGAGCTGACTGCTGGTGCACAGTGGTAACCTGTATGAGCTACATACTGGGTTGCTCTGGGTTCAATGCCGGAGGCATTCTTCACACTCAAGTACTTGGAGACACTTGTTAATATGGTGACATGAATTAAATGTTTTCAGTTCCAAGTAAATGTATTCTTTTTTTTCTTTCCTTTTTTTTTTTTTTTTCTTTTCCCTATGATTTTTGCTTCACATGCCCTCAGAAGGAACTGCAGGAGCTTAAGGAAAAAAACAGACATTTGTGCAGCTGTTCTTTCCCTTCCCGTTTGAAACGGTGTTTTGTTTATCAAATTGAGATCAATATATTAAACCAACTCCCAGATACACACTTTCTGTCATGCAATTTTAGTTGCATGAAGAATGCTGCTAATGTTTTGGGGCATTTTCGTGGTTGCATTTGTAAGTGGAAGCCTTCTAAAGAAGTTGCAGGGCTTAAATAACACCATCTTATTCACAGAAAGCAATGCGATAGATCCTATTTCAATGCTGCCTTCTGTTTTAAATTGTGTTGTAAAACTCCTTCTAAAAATGTAATTCCACTTCAACCTGTGACTTGATAGCAGAATTAGCTGCTGGGTAAACCATTCAGTTAATTACTGAAACTGTGATCTCAAGCAGGAGAGCCAAGAAGAGTGGCAATATTTTAATTAGTGAACAAGAACTTATAGACTGGTCAAAGGAAAGGATAAGTTTTGAAAGACAAATGGCAGCAATACATTTTTAATTGCAATATATGACCTCTGGCAAACCCTGTTATCCTTCAATTCACAGAATCACAGAATATTCTGAGTTGGAAGGGATCCACATGGATCATCAAGTCTGACTCTTAAGTGAATGGTCCATACAGGGATCAAACCCGCAACCTTGGCATTGTTAGCACCATGTTCTAAATAACTAAACTTATTAGATTCTTTAAGATATTGAGTGGTTGAAGCTGTATATACAACTTCAGAGCTTCAGTCTTCAGAATTTGGTATATTTCACTCCATGTCCAAAGAATGGTCCAAAACACTCCAAGAAAAGGTCTTCAGAGGAATTTTTGTGGTTTCCCCTCATGCTTTCCCACGCTCTCCCCACCCCCACAGTGGGATGGACTGTGACAGTCACAAATGATTGTAAATTTTAAAAATTAACAACAGACACTGTGCTCCTTTCAGAGGAACACATTTTCTCTCCAGGGAGCACTTGTGCTACGGTAATAGAGCCTAAATTTCTTGTTCCTGTTACCTGTTAGAGACCCCAAATCCCAGTTTGTCCCATCCTCCATGCTTCTCTATGGACTTGGTGTGATCTCTTGCTTTGTAAGACCGTCATGACTTCATTATATGGAGCTCTGTATCAGCTTGTGAATTACAGTTTTCTTTATCTGTGCCCATGTGCACAGTTTAGGTGGATTGCAGGGTGTCCTTGACCAGCTGTGTTCCCTTGCCCCTGCCTTTCCACACCAGCATGTCTCAGCATCCTCCTTGGCCATGCTGCACAACTGAGACTTGGTAATGCACCAGCATCTCCAGATAGATGTGTATACAGACAAAAATAGACACACTCATGCGTGCATCAATCCGTCTTAACATTTCTGAGAAATATTTAGATTTGATGATCATTAGCTCTCAGTAGAACAGTAAAGGGAAAAAACACACTTTATTCTATGAGGTATAATTTGCCAGTACTTGAACTCATTGAAGTGTGTTTCTGATACCACCTCCCTCTTCCTCCTTCTCCCACTTGTATATAAATATGGAAACAAGATTTTGAAGCAATATGAATTGTAGCTAAAGGATTGGGGTATGTGTGTGACCTTTGAAAGCTTTCTAGAAATGTTTGTTACTGCTTTAAGTGTGTGCACTTTCCTGACAGATTGAGGTTTGCTTCATGGGTATGAGTTAAATATAGCATAACTGAGAAATAACACAAATTATTACTGAAATAGTTGTAACAGACAATTGAAGTGAACTTTTAATTTTATGTAATATATGGTCCTTGTGACCACACCTTCGACAAAATTTAACACTTGCCCTTTTCTTGAAAAATATCAGAAGATTCCTTTACGTATTTATTTAAGCATTCATTTCTTTTTTCTTCTTAGAAAATGCGCAACAATATTCTTATTCCTAAACTGGTTATATATTAACTTATGGTTTTTGTCAAACTGTTTTCAACTGGGAATCAAGCCAGTTTAAAAAGCACAGAAACACATTCCAGCATTATTCTTAATAATGACATAAAACTGCTCTTATTCCATTAGAAGTAGAATTAAAAAAAAAACAAAAAACAACAAACAAACTGGCTTCTGTTTCAAGCTTAGCTAGTTTTGTGAAGAAAGGAAACATAATTGATGCTTGGGTAATTGAAACAGTTCAGCCAAACAATAAGTGGTTAATAGAAAGGTATGGTAATAGCAGCATAGCTGAGAGAAACATAAGCTGTGGAAAAAGTCATTATTGGCACATCATTGTTTTTATGTTGTACCAAGATCATAAGCAGTAAAAATGTCAAGTACTGTTTCCATAAGTAAGATAATGCTTTGATGACAGTGGATAAGCAAGAACTGGAAATGTTGATTAAATTCAGAGCTTCAACATTTCCTGGTAATATGTTCTGGAGTTGATTTAGATTTCAGAGAACTATTATTATGGCTGATTTTTTTTTCTTTCCCCATTCACAGTAAGCTTTATTCTGGGTGGAATGTAAATATGGAATTGTTGAAGAATCACAAGCACACATGCAGTCATCTTTTGATAACAAGAGATCATCCTTAAAAAGCAGAATGAAGACAGAAATAACTTATACAACCACCAAGCATTAGTCACACGTAGCTCTTATATAATGCTTACGTCTTCAGTCAGCATGCTGGCAGCTGGGCTTCTTTGTAATATTTGTTTGGAGAAGCAGCATCTATCTCATTTGTCAGAGGAAGAAAATGAAGCCAAGAGTTAAGGGACATGCCGGGGGCGCACAGTGTTTAGCTGGTGAGAGTATTACAACTAAGAAGTGTCCTTCATTGTACATCAAGCAGAGCCAACAGCAGAGTGGAGTTCTGTAGCGATGTCTCCTCATGTGCTTTTCCCATTCAAGCCCTGGCCTTTAGGACATGATATTTTTTTGGGCAGAGCAAGTGAATGCTCTGCTGCAGCACTTGTTGCAGTTTTCCCTCTTTCCTCTTCATCTTATTATACCTTGACGAAAAGGACAAATAAAAACACATAGCTTGAAATGTCTTTTCTACAGTTGGAAACCAAAATGTAGTAAGCTTAAGCCTAGCACCAAGAGGAACACTTGTCTGTGCAGATTTTCCTTTGAGGATTTGCCCACTGCACCATGACTATGCAGTCATGGTAATGTATTACAGTGGATGGGATCCTCTTGGAGATAAGCCATTTGTGCACAGGAGTTTCCCTGTAATGGTTCAGGAAACATTCTGGCTGCTTTCTTTAGTCTTGGTCCTGTTAGTTTATATATATTGGATGGTTGTTGCCAATTAAAGTGCCAGGCTATTAAATGGAATTGGAAGCACTCTGTAATCTCATTCTGAAAGTTTTTTTCTTGAGGCTGAAAATAAACACATTGTAATCAGGTTTTAATCCTAACAAGTATGAGAGATCAGAGAGTACTTTTAGGGGACATTTTTATTCGCAGTTTAGGGTTGTGTTGATAGACAGGGAATTAAGTTATAGCTTGGTTTGTCCATAATCATACATTATTTTTTTCAGTTCTTTTCCACAATTGTGTGTAACAAATAGTGCCATTTTCTTTGGCTAATGTTCTAAGATGAAATATCAGATGGAAAATTGTTAATGTCCCTAGAAAATACTCAGAACCTTGTGTGTTTTTACATAATTTTCAGAATAAAAAAGTCAAACCAAAATACTGAAAAACCAGCACTCCAATTATCAAACAATAGTAAGATGGCCTTTTCTTAAGACAAAAGATTACATTACACTACTATTAGATGATCTATAAAATTGCTGTAAAAATTACAGCAGAAGTAATGTTTTTTAAAAAGAATTCCAGTTATTTAATTTGTAATACAAGGTCCAGGGAAAGTGAAGAGGGTATAATCATATATGAGAATGTAAGGTTACACGTACAGCACCACCTGGTAGTAATTTTAAAACACAAGTAATTAGTTTATTTTGCTTCATGCAATATAATTGTGGAACTTGTTGCCATGGGGTTTGCAGAGGCCAAAATTGTAATTGGGTTCAGAAAGGAATTGAGTGAATTCATGGTAGATGTATTCAAAAGAGAATGCTAAGCAAACTGGATATAATCCTGGCATTTTATGAGGATTTCTGAAAGATCTGAGGATTTAGAAGAAAGACCTGTTTGTTTTCAATGTTATTATTATTTTTAATGACACTTCTCTGTCACAAAATTAATTTATATTTTCTCATAAACTTGGCAATGTTTATAGTTGCATGTATGTGGAGTTACTCCTTAGTGGCAGTCAAAGTTGTTTATAGTCTGGAAGGTCACCTGCCCTTGCTCTCTGAGGTCACATAAACTGACATGTAGAAAACTATTGCTTGGAAAGGTCTGATGATGCAAAATAATTAATATGCCTGTTCTTTGTTTGCCTTAGGGCGCCGAGGCCTGTTGGACCATTCGCCACACAACGCAAGCTCGAAAGGAAAAGAGAGGAAACTACATGGGACTTGTCCTCCTGTTGGTCGTGGGAACTATGGAAAACCATGTTTGAGTGAAAGCACCCACAGGACCTCATTTTTCAGTCCCCGCAAGGGTTTTCACACGATACATTCAGAGCACAGCCCTGTGAAGCCAAGGATAATTACAGTGGTGAAACCTGGGGGGCGCACACTCAGAAGGATAACTTTGCTTCTCAACAGGAGGTCAGTCCAGACCTTTGAACAGTTGTTGGCTGACATTTCTGAAGCTCTGGGCTTTCCTCGTTGGAAGAATGACCGTGTAAGGAAACTTTACAATCTGAGAGGCAGAGAAATCCGAAGCGTTTCTGACTTCTTCAGGGAAGGTGATGCATTCATTGCTATGGGGAGGGAGCCCCTCACTTTGAAGGACCTGGAAGTGGTATTACAAGAACTTTATCCTGAAAATCCTTATGCTGCCAGTGCTGCCATTCAGCAGAATGAGGAACAGTCCCAAAAACTGAAGAGCAGGCTGTATGACAAGGCTTCAAAAGCAGAGAGTGGCCTTGATGAGACAGCAATTACCAAGAACTGCAGTGATGGTGTGTCGCCCCAGCTGGTAGCTGGACATGAAGGAAAAAGTCAAGCCAAGACAAAGCAAGAAGAAAAAATGAGAACGAAAAAAAAGTGGACTAGAGAGAGCTGGGGTGGTGAGCATGGAGCGAAGCCTTCTAGGAACACCCGAGAAGGAGAGAGGTACCTTAACCACGAGAGGAGTTCTGAGGACGGCTTAGAGGAGAGTTCGGAGGAGGTGCTGAGGTGTGAGAAGTGTGAACAGGAAAGGCAGGCCAGAGAGAAGTTACAGAGGGAAAGGCAGGCTGAGCCCTCCTTTGAAAACAGAGACCTGAACACAGGCGCGAGTCAGAGGTACCATGTAGAAAGAAATACAAAAATCAGGAACGGCCGAAAATCTTCTGAAACTTGTCTGGAGGGTGAGGAAGTTGGCTGGAAAGACAGTGGCAGTAGGAGGATGTGGAAGCCCCTACACAGGATTGTTAATGAAGGGCTGGAGAAGCAAAAAAGGAGTGTTGAGAAGGACAGGGATGTGGAGAAGCATGACAGCCACGGGAAGGAAGTGGTAAAAATCAGGAAAAATGCTGTAGAAGGGCTCCATCTATCTCATGAAGTGAAAGAAGACAATGGAAGTAGCTGTGTAATGAACCAAAGTGGTTGGCTAAAGAAGGACACTCTGAGGGATGCTGAGAAACTGTCTAAAACACACAGGGAGGTCAGGGAGGGACAAAGGGCTAAAGAGGAAGCTGCGAGAAGAGAAGGGAATGTCACACACAGAGAGAGTGACATGACTCGACGGGAAAAAACAGGGGAGCGCAGAGTGAATAAAGAGGAAAACAAGGCTCAGGGGTTGGAAAGCACAAGCCGCAGGTATGCCATTAAAAGCAGAACTGATGTGGAAAAACACTATGAGATCGGCAGAACTATTGGGGATGGGAACTTTGCAGTGGTGAAGGAATGTCGCCACTGTGATTCCAACCAGATCTATGCCATGAAAATTGTTGATAAATCCAAGCTGAAGGGGAAGGAGGACATGATGGAAAGTGAAATTCTGATCATTAGGAGTCTCTCTCATCCCAATATAGTAAGCTTAATTGAGGTGTATGAGACAGAAGCTGAGATCTACCTAATCCTAGAGTATGTCCCAGGAGGGGACTTATTTGATGCCATCATAGAAAGTGTGAAGTTCACAGAGCATGATGCTGCTGTCATGATCACTGACCTGTGTGAAGCACTGGTTTATATTCACAGCAAGAACATTGTCCACAGGGACCTCAAACCAGAGAATCTTTTGGTAAGTATTATCAAACAATTGCATATGTGCAGGAATTGAATTTACTTTCCCTTCAGTTATGATTCTTTGAATATTTTTAAGCAAACACTATGCAGAGATAATGCAATGTGGCAGGACTGTTTGGAAAAATGGGTGCAATTTTGAACTGAAATTACAATTATAGTTTCCTTTACATAGATCTGCTGTGCATTGTACATAGTGATGCTTGCAGATACAAATTCAAGTAAAAATTACCAGGCTTTCAGGAGTATCAAGCATTTGTATTTTTCTGAAATCAGGCCTGTTACTTAGCATCTGACTTCTAGGTGTGCAAGAATGAATCATAACACATCTTCCTTGCAGACTAAAATTTATTAAAGCTGTTAATTTAGCTTTTTTGCTGGATTTTTTGTCCATTGCAGTTGCATAATTTTCAGACTGCTGTGACAGTCCTCTACTGTAGTGATTTCTTTCTTGTGACAATTTATTTTCTTAGAAGCAGAAGCTTGATGCAATTGATTGAAATAATCTGACAGTAAAATGTGAATGTTTTGGTGAATACAGCATTAAAGTCAGCTCAAATAGTAACTTCTTGCCAAAGAGAAAAGTTCTTTTTTCCACCACATTTCTGAGGCTACATTCTTTCCATCCAGCACTGAAGTCAATAGAGTTATGTGTGAATATGCATAGAAATGTTTGTAGCATTGACGCTCCACAAGATACCCATTGTAGAAGCATAACAGGAGACAACTCTCCCTTTCTAAGTGTGCATTACATGCTTGTATTACAGTTCCAAATTTCATGTTAAACTGATAAATAGCAAAAATTTTTCAATCTCTAACAAATCAGATTTGACCTGCTTTTGCGGAAGGCCACAGTTAGCCAGACTGAAAAGGTAATAGATTATTTAGTCCTGAGTGCCATTCAGCTCTTTTAAGAGAATTAAGTTCTGGAGAAAATCAGAAATGTAACTTCTAGAACATGCAGAGGTTGAACAAGGCTGGGCTGGAACAGTTTGCTCCCAAATCTTTGAACTAAGCAATAGCATCTATGCCAGGTCCTCCTGTGTATCCTGCTTCATCTGATGAAAATTCTTGTTATGTGGTATGTCTGTAAATAAAAGGTGGTGAGTGCAAGGGACTGGTCTGCAGGAAGAAGTGTAGGCCCTGCCTTTTTGTTTTGTTTACCATTAGAACAAGATTTAGAACTACAATGCTTTTCCCGTAAGCTGATTTTCCATTATGAACCAGATTCTCCTTTCTATTTTCTGAACACAAGGTAGTGCATGTGAGACATTGAAGACAAATCACTTCCCTCTATAATACATAATCGTATGGTGATGCGTAAGCAAAGAGGGGCAAGATAGAGGTCCATTCTGGCTGTTTCCACATTTAGTTCACAGAACTGCCAAACAGAGAATGCTGGGAGTGGCAATGTTGTGTAGGACTGAAATAAGCATGTTGTCCTTTCTGACAGTCAGAATACATTTTTCAAGGACAGACTGGATCCCAGCCTGTAGGTACTTTGTCATACAAGAACAACGTCATCTAAACACTGTAGGAAAGAAAACTGTACCTGTTCCAGTTTCATCTTGCTATTAATTGACTGTGAACACCTGTATTAGATACCATGTACATAAAGCATCCTTTTGAAAAGTGAGTCTATTCAACCACCCAAATGAATCTATAAGCTCTCGATAGTGAGGGATATGTCCCATGCTATCTAATCAGCATCCCTATAAATACAGGCCATTTGAACAAGATTCAGGCTTTTCTCACTTTTCAATGTGCTACCTCTGTCTTCTCGGAGTGGCTGTAGCAGTAGAAGCAATGAAGTAGGAAGGACAGCTGCCACAAATCCTAACATCAGCCAGTGCTGAACAGCAGCAAACAGTATTGTAGCAAATTTCATGGGTTTGTCTCTGTTGGTGGGTCAGGGGCTGGGGGCAGCCTTCTGGAGATGAAGTGTAGTGCTTTGTGCTTCAGCATCTTGCAGAGATATCCTTGGTTGTGGGAATCCTCCTGTTTCACTTCAGATTCCTACACTGAGGATGTTTAAGTCTGAATGAGTCTACCTAGACTTTGTACACAGAGGTCAAAAATAGTATGTGCTTTTAGGTTTTGATTTGTGTGTCCTACTTTGGGTGTTCTTTTGGTCAGATGAATCTTGTAATTTCTTTTTTTTTATCTACTGGTTCTCCCTAACCCTTTCAAGGAAATGGGAAATGGAAGAGAAAGGATCCTTGGTCTATTTTACCAAGGAAATGCACATGTCTACTGTAAACCTGCTTTGTGTGAGAATTTAACGCTGTTCTTGGTGACTTTTCAACATACTGGCTAATTTTTGTAAGAGTTGTCAGAGAAGCAATGATCTGGCAAAAAAAAAAAAAAAAATTCCATAAGCTTCCCAAAAATAAGCAGCTGGAGAAAGAAGGAAAACCTTTGCTGTCCCTACAAAAGAAAAGGTAGAAATGCACTTTGATGTTTCATAAATTGTAAAATTATTGACACAGGAGAGAGTTACAAACCTGGTTTAATTACAGTTCACTGCACTTCTGTTTCTTTTATGGAACTGTCCTCTAGTTACAAACCTCTGTACCAGGCCACCATCACCCTTTCTGCTTTTTCCCCTCCCTCTTTCCCTGCTGTGTCTTCCCACAATGATCAGACTCTTTGCAGCATAGCTGTGAGGCAGGAGGGGGTGACTTGCGCTACAGAAACAAAATCTGTTTGCCAGCTGGTGTGAAGACAGCTGCTATGACTGCCTCCCATCTGCTAACAGAATCACCTCATCTAGGACCAGGTGTTCAGCAGGGAAACCTTTGCTACTAAGGATGGACAGTGTGGTGTGTTTGGTCCCACAAATGAAGCCAGTCACTTCTTTAATGCTACATGGTGGAGCAGGATTTGCTGGCCTGGTTTTTAGATAGGGGACTGTTTAATTCTACAGCTGTTGGTGTTTCTTGACTTGTGAGTGAGAAATTAATGCCAAATTGTAGTGGTGTTTTTCCAGGTTATAACTGTAGAAGGCACAAAGGCACATCCTTTTAAGGGGAAGGGAGAGGACTGTATTTGTGATTGTGTATTCATGTCCTTGTACACTTCCCTATCATACTAATCTGGTAATTGTTTAACACTCAACTTCATAAATAAGTGTTACATCTTTCTTTGCCTTTGGGCTTCCTCGCCTCCCTTTTTCTCTGTCTCTCAAGTTTTAACAAAAGTACGAAAACTGCAAGTATAGCCTTTCTGTCCTTTGACTTTGAGACAATATTTACCTATACATAAGACACTGTCAGTTTTCTGAGTGCACAGGAGTTAAAGCCCTGTTTAACCTCTTACCTGTCAAGAATTTTGAGTATGGTAAACCTATGTAGGGAATTTTCTGTAAGATTTTTCATGGAGATTCTTCTAGCAGCAAGGGATGTCTGAAACTCGAATGTGTAAGCAGTAATTTTTCTTAACTCAATTTCTAATGTACAAAACATCCCATGAGCTACCTTGCTTTCATGATGTCCATAAGAAGAATCTGTGCTACCATATTTGTGTGCATACAGAGAAATATTAATGCTGTAAATCATCATCATCATCAAAACCCTGATGGATTTCACAAGGTAGATATGAAATCAAACAGGAGCATTAAGTACTGGGAGTCATCAACAGATAGGAGAAAACGAAACGACTACTTTTTTCCCTTCTTTGAAGATGAATTGGGTTTTGTATTATAATCTTCTAGTTGTATGGCTGGGATAGCTAGAAATCCTCAGATAATAATGTAATAACCTGCCATGTCATCTGTATTTGAGAAAGTAATGAGCAATCCTGACTGCCTTTAGTCCAGGGCCACCAGATGTTGGCTTGTCTTGCAGCTGAAGAACCTAAGTAATCATATAGCCTAAACTGGCTGTCTATAGAAAGTGTCCTGAATGTTGGTCTTTCTTCGTTAAGTTTGCAGGGAGACAACACTTTTAAATCGACTTTTATAACAATTCTTTGCAGTCTTGAGTGCAGAAAGTAATAGTTATCTTTTAGCTGTCACTGGGAAGACTAGTATGTTCATTTAACATTACTATTTCTGCTTGGACTCGCCATTTCATGGAATACATACTGTAGGTGTCAGAGGCTGGATTTTTCTTGAGCAGGTTGTACATTTCTGTGATACCACTGTGAGTAAGTAATCTGGCCTCAGGAATGAATAAACGAACCTGAGAAGCCTTTCTTTCTACAGTGAATGATATTTGCATGCTCAAGATGATGCCAGGTGATGGAAAGGTAGACCAGAGGCTACAAAGCTGGGGATGAAGGGAATGCTCTGAGCTGACTTTGAGTTATTCTGAGCATAGTGCTACTGAAGCTGCTGAGGAGTTCTGGGCTGGGATTTTTGGGCACACTGAGAGCCTACATACTGTCTTTGACATGATTGTCACAAAGCTGTGAAAATACAGCCAGGGTGCTTGCTGTTCCTACCTGTTTGATTAAGTAAAATGACATCTCAGTGGTTTTGTAAGGGGAGAATAGATGATACAGCATTGCCACCTTGTGCTTTGATGGGAGATTAGGAGTCAGGCATGAGAAAAGAGAAGGTACAATAGTACATTTTACAAAGCAAGAAATTTCCTGATTTCCTTCCCACAACCCTGCTGTTTTCTAAAAATATATATAAACATTTCAGTATTATTTGCCTTAGTACACTAGCATGCAGGGTGGTTGAAATTCCATGTGGCATAACTTTCTTATATAGTTTAAAAAATATTATGTATACAATAGGAGAATATATTCATGATCATATTTTCATAGTACATACAAAATTGAGCATTTCAGTTGTGAATTTTTGTAGCATCCTACCACTATTACCCATACTGTTAGAATATAAATTATGTGGACAGATGCTGTTACAGAAAGCAAGTGTTGCCTGTACAATTTTTTTTCATTTTTGTCTCTTAGTGTTCACAGTACATTATGGCAAAAAATCATCAACTAGATGCCTAATACGATAGAGAAAATGGCTATGGCATTTTAGCTTTCTCCTGCAGAAGTTTTGACTTTATTTTCAGTTTCATATAGAAAAATATTTTTTCTTGGAAAAGCGAGAAAAAAACCCAATGTTTTTTGTTTAATCGTGGAATCACAGAATGGTTAAGGTTAGAAGGGATCACCGGAGATCATCAAAACCCCCTGCTCAAGCAGGTTTACTTAGGGCATGTTACTCAGGATTGTGTGCAGATGGGTTCTTAACTTCTCTAGAGAAGGAGACTCCACAACCTCTCCACATTCCAGTGCTCAGTCACCCTCACAAGTAAAGTTCTTCCACAACGTCAGGTGGAACTTCCTGTGTTTCAGCTTCTGCCTGTTGCCTCTTCTATTGCTTGGCACCACCAAGCAGAGCCCGGCTTCATCCTCTGACGCCCTACCTTCACATACTTAAAGACATTGATGAAGGACCCTCTCAGTAGAGGCTGAACAGGCCCAGCTCCCTCAGCCTTTCCTTGAAAGAGAGATACCCCAGTCCCTCGACCAATTTTGTTGCCCTTTGTTGGACTTACTCCAGGAGCAACATGTCCCTCTTGTACTGAGCAGCCCAGAACTGGACACAGCACTCCAGATGAACTTCACTAGGGCTGAGCAGAGGGGCAGGATCAGCTCCCTTTACCTGCTGGCAATGCTTTTCCTAATGCACCCCAGCATACCATTGGCCTCCTTGGCCACAAGGGCACACTGCTGGCTCATGGATGGCTTGTTGTCCACCAGGACTTCCAGGTCCTTCTCAGCAGAGCTGCTTTCCATCAGGTCAACACCCAGCCTGTACTGGTGCAGGGGGTTATTATTCCCCAGGTACAGGACCCTGCATTTGCCTTTGTTGAATTTCAAAATGTTCTACCCTGCCTGTCCCTCAAGTCTGCTGAAATCCTTCTGAATGGGTACACAGGATTCTGGGGCATCAGTCACTCCACTTGGATTTGTACTGTGTATTTTTTATAAAGAAGATAAAAAGGGATTAGTAGGCTATATTGTATTATTTTGTAATCTAATACTTTTATTCTTAAAAAAAGAGGAAATAGAAAAAGCCCCCAAAACTTTTGCTTAATCAGAGTTGGATCACTTCTTACAGTTTCTATAAAGATGATAAACGGATTAGTCAGCTGTAATGCACAAGAGCAATTTTTATCCCATCTGTTCCCCTGGTTATCTTATAATAGAGACAATCTTGAATTTTTGAGTTTCTTAAGCAGTGTCTGCTGGCAAAGTATGAGGTCTTAAAGCATGAGTATACCTGTCTCATTATATTCCAGTTTATCCATTCAACACTGAAGTCCAGGTTTCCTTTGCTTTTTTGTAGACTTTTAGCTGCTGATCTGCTTCCCATAGTTCCAGGGAGAAGCAATTTTTCATTTAAAGGAAATAAATGACATTTTTTACCTCTCAAAGGATGTTTGAATATTAGTCACTAGTATTAGGCATACCAATATATTTAATTATACTTCTACATTGTTTATGACTTGGGCTTTGAATATAGAATGATAGAATAGTTTGGGTTGGAAGGGACCTTTAAAGGTCATCTAGTCCAACCCCCCTGCAATGAGCAGTGGCATCTTCAATTAGATCAGGTTGCTCAGAGCCCTGTCCAACCTGACTTTCAATGTTCCTCCAATGAAGCATCTACCACCACTCTGGGCATCCTGGGATGGTGTTTTACCACACTCATCATAAAACATTTCTTCCTAATATCTAGTCTTAATCTGCCCTCCTTCAGTTTAAAGCTATTGCCCTAGTCCTATTGCTGCAGGCCCTACTAATAAGCCTGTCCCCAATTTATTTATAACCCCCCTTTAAGTATTGAAAGGCCATGGTAAGGTCTGCCTGGAACCTTCTTTTCTTTAGACTGAACAACTGCAACTCACAGCCTTTCCTCATAGGAAAGGCTTTCCTCATAGGAAAAGTGCTCCAACACTTTTTGGTGCCCCTCCTGGACTCACTCCAACAGGTCCATGTCTTTCCTGTGTAGAACCCTGCAGCTGTCCTTATTGAATATCACAGAGTTCCACAGGCCCACTTCTTGAGCTTGTCTGGGTCCCTCTGGATGGCATCCTGTCCTTCAGATGTGTCAAACTCATCACTCAGCTTGGTGTGGTCTGCCAGCTTGCTGAGGGTGTGCTTGATCCCACTGTCTATGTCATCAACATATTTTATTTCTTAAAATAACATTTCATTAGCTGCATTACAAATTAATGCTAAAGACCTGTGCGTACAAAATTAGAATTGGAAAAGCATTTTGCTGAAAAGACCTGTTTAGGAGGTCATTCTGCAAGGATCTAGTCATTCAACTCTTACTGTGTGGTGGCCATTGCCAATTTATATTCAGGGCAGCAGGTAGAGTAGCAGAGTAATTTGGAAAGAAAGTAAAGTTTTTGTTCATTGGATTTTTGTTTGTTTGCTTTGGGGGGTTTTTGTTGTTGTTACATCAGTATTGTAGAGATATGCTTTTCATGTATTATAGTTTTATCTGGTATAGAGTTATTTTTTCTTCTCAATAGCTGGTACAGTGCTGTGCTTTGCATTTAGTATGAGAATAACAGTGATGTTTTTGCTGTTGCTGAGCAGTGATTACCCTAAATGAAGGACTTCTCAGTGTCTCATGCTCTGCCAGGGAGCAGGTGCACCAGAAGCTGGGAGGTAACATAGCACAGTCAGGGCACTTGACCTAAAGAGATATTCCATAACATGGAACATTATGCTCAGTAAATAAACTGAGGGAAACTGGGGAGAGTTGGCCAGGAGTTGCTGGTCGCTGCTGGGGGGCAGGCTGGGCTGGTGGTCAGTGGGTGGTGAGCAATTGTGTTGTGCTTCACTTGTTTCTCTTGGGTTTTATTCTTCTCCCTCTATCTCTTTCCTTCTCTTTACCATTGTTACTATTATTATATTTTATTTCAATTTTTAAACTGATCTTACTTCAACCCACATTTTTTTGGATTCTCCTCCCCATCCTGCTGCGGGGGGAAGCAGGATGAGTGAGCGAGCAGCTTTGTGGTACTTGGTTACTGTCTGGGGCTAAAACATAACAAGTGACACTGTAGGGTCAGTAGCTTACCTGGGATCATTGCATTTAAGTATAAAGATGTGCACAGAATTTTTCTTTTCTTTCCCTGGAATGAAGAGGATTTTACTTTCCCAAAGAAGAAATAATAACGTTTAATTGACTCTTGGGGTTTTTTTGTTCCTTCCTTTTATTTCTTGGAAATTGCATTGTGACAGAGTTTGTAGATTGAAATTTTCTTTTTTTTTCTCTAATTGCTTATCCTCTTCAATTTTCAATATCCTTTTAGTATATAGGGGAAAACACACCACATTTTGAAGACTCTTTCCATTATTAGTACTGTTATTAGAACTTCTTCCTGTTTTATTAACTACTTCCTTTGTATTTTGTTGTTTTAAAATGTGTCTGGACTAAATATATGTATATTTTGTTGGGTATAGGTTCAGCACAACGCAGATAAATCTACTACACTGAAACTAGCAGATTTTGGCCTTGCAAAGCAGGTTACAAAACCCATATTTACTGTATGTGGAACACCAACGTATGTTGCCCCTGAAATACTTGCTGAGAAGGGTGAGTGTATATATTTATACGTTGTCATAAATCATACAATTACTCTGAACTTACTAATTATGGAAATATTCCAGAATGTTTCAACCTACTGGTAAATCTTTACAGAGTAGGAGGGTGGCTAGCAGTGTAGTCTGGGAAAGGAAAGGAAACCTTTTAGCTTTTAACAAACACAAGCATGGCATCAATCATGTTTGTGTTATTAATGTCTGTGAGAATATAACACTGACTTCCAAGCAGATAAGCCATAGGTGGTATTTGGTGAAGTGGGGAAATTACTAAAAGTTCACCTAAGGGTAGCCAACCCCATTTCATGACTGCAATCCAAAAAACTTTCCAAGGCCCCTAATGATAAAAAAAAATCATTGTGAACTAGTATGTTAAATTTATGTAACAAGCCAAAACATGTTTCACATCAGAAGGAATTTTGCAGATTTCATATGTAGAAAGATTCAGACCTGGAGAGAAGTCAGTTTTGCTGATGACTCAAGGAAAGCTATTTCTGGTTTTTGTTCTGTGGAGCTGGGTCGCACATCTCCAGTTATATCCAATTTCAATGGAAACTTGGCACTCTCAGTGCTTTTTCAAAGGGAATCTGAGGAGAACTATTTTAGAAATATGTTCTGTGTTTTCTCTATTACTCTCCAGTTGACACTGGCCTTGTGAGACAGTGTTTGTGAAACATGTTGAGGAAGAGAGACACTTTGTGAGAGCTGTAGTTAATAACAGGCAGCTTGTAAGCATCGTGTACCAGCCACCTATTCTTTTGCTGATCTTGTCTTTTTGAGGAACTGAGCAGAGATTCTGTGTTTCTTTTTCATTCTATTTCCAAGAAACAGTTCCCTGCCAGTTGTGATTTTTCTTTCTGAGAATCGTTTGTCCCTTCTTCCTTAGGCTATGGGCTCGAAGTAGATATGTGGGCAGCTGGTGTGATCCTTTACATTCTGCTCTGCGGTTTTCCCCCGTTTCGCAGTCAGGACCGTGATCAAGAAGAGCTGTTTCAGATCATACAGCTGGGTCACTACGAGTTCCTTTCCCCTTACTGGGACAATATTTCTGCAGGTAAGATTCTGCATTTATAGGAGATCTAAGAAGTGGCAGTCTTCTTCCCTGGGGTCAGTAAAACTGTCTTTTGCTCAGGAGAATGAGCTCAATGAACTTGGGGTGTCACACAGGTCTCTCCTGTGTGATTCTGTGTTTGGTTTAAATGTGATTTTAGTCCTCTGGGGCACTATTCATGACTGTGTTTCTGAATATCACCTCTGAAGGTTTTAATGGATTGCTCCCTTTCTAGACAGGAGCAAGGATATTTCTCACCTTGCTTATATGTCTCTGTAGAAAAAGGTACCACAATAATCTCAAGAGTTACATAAGATTGTAAAGAAGTATGCAGAAATCTGAAAAGCTGAGAATGAAATCCTTGCCCTGCAGAACATAGTATGGATTTTCTATTGACACCAATGAGGTCGGCACATAGCAGCTTTTCCCTTCTCACAGGCTAGTACAGTGTCTTTTATTGCATTCTTCAGAATCAGAAACTCTTAAACACACTTGCACCCTGCACAGTCTTTTAAAGAACATATTCCACAGTGTTCTACAACTTTTATGCTCTTCAAGGGATGAGACACCCCATGCTCATTCCTGTGAATTTGATGTATTCAGCATACTTTTAAGATTAAATTCCTTCACTTTCTCCTCTCTTTCTGAAGGGGAGAATGACATCAGTCGTGGAGATCTAATATCTCCTGTGTCACTAATTCTAAATCCAGTTTTTAAGGTATCTCCTGGGAATAGTCACGGAGTTCATTATGGTAAAACTAATTAAAAAATTAAGATGGACATTTTGTGTAGGTATAACTGTCAGCATCACAGAATGGGTAAAGTGGGAAGGGACCACAGTGGGTCATGTGGTTCAACCCCCCCTCCTCAAGAAGGGTCATCGTAGAGCACATTGCACAGGACTATTGCATCCCTGTGCTTCACCTCTCTCTCCCTTTCCTTTTTTTCCATAATAGCAGCAAAAGACCTCATAACCAGGCTGTTGATAGTGGATCCCCTGAAGCGCTACACAGCACGTCAAGTACTTCAGCACCCTTGGATCCGAACAGCTGGAAAGACTAACGGCAGGAATTTGCAGAGGGAAGTGACAATAAATATTGAGCGCCATTTCCGGGCCCAGCGCCGAAAGGAAGTTGCTGATGAGAACACATGAAAGCTCTTCAAGCTTGTTGCGTCTTCGTTTTATCGATTAAAAAATGGTTTATGTTTTCCTTTCCAAATGAATTGGGATTTTACTGTATAGCTGTTGGTGGCTGTCACCATGCCTTTTTTTTTTGATTCTGAGATTCTGAAGGACAGAGGTCAAATTCACATCCAGGTGCTCTGTTGATAGCAGTGAGGACTAGATAAATCTGCAGGGTGTCTGTTATTCTCCTATAAATACTGATTTGGGCTCTTATATCTGTTTTAGATGACATTTGCTTCTGTGGCTGACACTGGTTATGAGTCTTCTCTTATCCTTTTTGTGTGATATGTTCCAGGAGTCTTGTGTTTATAATGTTTTCAAAATATCTGTCGGCATACACATCTTGCACTAATTCTTTAGACTGTCTTTTCACTAATTCCTTCTAGCCACAGAGAAGAAAGAAAAAAAAGTAAATATATTCTTTAGCTGTAGAATATGTAAAATAAGCAGCGAGACACTATACTTAGTAAGTTGTGAGGGAAGAAAAATCCTTGCAGGCTAAATCTGGTGTTTTATGATATCTCCCTTGGCAACATTTCTCACAGGTTGTTCTTGGGGCCAGGGTAATAGGTGGTACAACGTTTTTGTTAAACAATGATGGTGCTGTGTAGTGTGCTAGTTTCATTTGTTTATGAGAAGTGGGAAGATACCATGGCTGATGCCTTTTCCAGACTTTAATAATAACAACTTTCAAAGAGCTTTTCTTCCTACTCCTAGAAGTAGGCACCTTAAGCATTTCAAAGGGCACTTTGGGTCTTTTCCTGAAGTCATAATTATGGAATGATAACTCAAGCATTTTCTCACAGTGATTTTTTTTCTCTAGGAGCCATCCATGTACAATCTGTGACTCTTCCATGCTGATGGAGAAGCAAAAGCTGGGAAACTGTGACTAAAGCTAACCCTTGCCTTCACAGATCCCTTTTGATTAACACACTTCACAGCTGAATTGCTTTTATACACTCTTTCAATGTATTTTAGCCACTGTTTGGGCTGTTTTCCCCCTCTTACCCTTCCTGGGGCCTCTTTCCGCTTGCTTCTGTGAGAATGGGCAATGGGATGAAATTACACTTAAATTCAACTGGGGGAAAACCAACTTGTTGGCTATGGAAAGGTCTCCCAGGGGAAGCGTCAGATGCTCAATTACATGTGGTTTTTTATATTTTTTATTGGATACTGTTTTAAAGAAATCCCGAGGGGAAAAATACAGTTCAGAGAAGGGCCATGGCCTGGAAAAGCTTTAGAATCTCAGAATTTTTGGTTAACTAATCAAATTCAAACAGCACTTGGGTTGTCCATTTTATAATTCTTTGTCCAGGAGTTCCATGTGCTAGCAAATAATATTAGAATATCAGTGGTGTTAGCATTGAATACATAACTTTTAGAAATGAATGAGGGTATTTTACACTCTGAGAGCTGCTGCTCTGCTTATGTATTTCATAATAAGAAATGTCAGAAGCATTTCAGAACCAGTAGAACATTTTCATAACTATAGGAACCAGAATATTATTTTTTGGTGAGTGCTAATATTTTGTGTGAACTTTCTAAGTAACCAAAAATTGTAGGGTGCTGTCATCATGTTTCTGTTTAATCTTGTACTGTTTTGCTGCAAAAACGATGTATGAAAGTAGAGACCACTTGACTCTCAAACAAGAATTGCACTTTAAATTGAATTGGCTTATTTCTAATACTTATTGGAATGAGACTAGAAGTGGAGTTCAAGAATTTGTGAAACAAACTAATTAAATCTTTACTGTATGCCCAAGTAGTATCTATATATGTCATAGTTCTGCTTTGGAGTCTCTGAGACAGGAAGACTTTTCCTGAAAGCAAGAATGGATTTAAGCACTTCCCTGAGTTAAGGGTATGGTGTAACCTAATATTCTAAAAGCATTACATGTTCTTTGAGTACCAGTAATAATGTGTCATCTGTTAATTTATGTCTATTTTGGATAGGGAACTGTGGAAAAATAGCTTCTGATGTGCAATATCATATTTTGTAATTATCTTATTTTTAATAGAGTTGTTTAGGAATAAAGTTTGAAGTGACAAAAAGAATATTTAATCAGCAATGAATCTGAAAGTTTGAAGACTGTGTTACAAGTTGCCTTTTTCACCTCTAAGGACCTGTCTACAGCCTTATTCATAGTGCAGAAGATAGAAAATTTGCTTGTAATGAATATATAAGTAATTATTTTTTCAATAATTTTGTTTTTCTTTCCAGTTCTCTGGGTTCCAGACAGACTAAACATGGACTAGTCTGGGTAGTCAGTGCATTGCATCTTTAAGTACAGATAGTGTTGTGGCAGCACTAAGGCACTGGTTTGTCAGTGTTGCTGATGGACATGTGGCATTAGGCCCTTCTTCAGGTTGGAGGCTTAAAAAGCTTCCAGGTGCTTCTCAGGGTTTTTACCTCTTTCTTTCTCTCACCTACTTAGATATTCCTTCTTTTCTCTTGTTGCTTCCAATGTTCTTGCTCTGCCTCTGCTTTTCTAGGGAATCCAGGTCCCCAAACATTATGGTTTAAGTTACTTGTAGCAATGAAAACCCGTATGGTTTTGGAGAGCTCAGCCTCATGCTTTGCTTGCTGATGTTGAAAGTCAGTAGTTTTAGAGAGGACTCAGACAAAAAATGGTGAAAACCCCTTACCTGTCTCAAAGAACTTCAATGTCCCTCATCTCCTACTGCATTTTCTCACACTTTTCTCTTCTTGCTGACCTCACCTTTATGATTTTTAGGACAGTTTCTAATACACAAACCAAGTTCACATTTAGGATTGAGGATTAGCACTGTTCTTCTTTTCCTGATATTTTTCTAATGTATACTGTGTCCTTGGGTTCTGGAGTCATCTTCCCCTTATGCTTGCATTTCTTGATTGGTTCCTTTGTCTATGGGAAGTCTGAGGAAGCTCAAAGCTGGGGGAGATTAAAGTCTCAGAGAGAGCGAGTTCTTGCTGATTTGTTGGGAAGAAGAAATATCTCTTCTTACCCTTCTGTAAATATTTGTGGATTAGACTCTCCTATAGCTTCATAGTCCAGTGAAAGTAAAACGTTATAGCATCCCCAGCTCTTTAAATGCTAACAATGAAGACAGTCTGAATATACCACCAAGAAAAACAGAAAGACCCTAAAGATAAGTGCAAAGTATGAATGAGTATTGCAGACCTCAATAGGAAAGTTCCAATTCCAGATGATTGGCTAGATCTAAGGCAATAGAAGGGAAAAACTTGTTCGTTCCCTGAAAGCTTTTGCAGATCAGCTAAGTATAGGAGTCCTTCCGTGACTTTTAAAGGTGTTGATTTATTCCTATGTCACAATAGGGATCAAGTTCTAGTTATTCCAGGGTTATTTCTTTACTATCTGATATTGACTATTCTAATTTTTTTCTCTCTATAGAAACCAGAGGCTTTCCATCATCTTTAGCCGTTAATTTGTCTGTTCTCTAGTTTTTAATCATACCTGCTAATTTTCATGCCCTAACTGTAATATTTCTCAGACTTTTGAAGCACAAAGTTTCAAACATATAGAATTGAGCCATCAATATCTCATTTCCTGGTGACAAACATGTCTCACAGAAAGAGTTGGGTCTTTTTTTTTCTTTTTTTTTCTTTTTAATTTTTTAATTTTTTCTTTTGTTAATGGGTCAGACACTTAAAATCACAGTCAAGGCTTTCAACTACAGTAGTAAACAAAGGGGTCATTGAAAGAGAGTTGGGTTTTTTATGCTACTCTGAGATCAGCCAAAGAGTCCTGTGAAGCATTTTAAGTGTTCTTCAAAGCCAGTGTTACTGGCTTTGTGCATCATAAGCTTTCTTTGACTGTGTTAGTGGCTGCCTGTGACTGGCAAACTAAGTGGTAACTTCTGCAGTGGCATGCTTTCCACTGTCTGAAGATGAAGAGGTCCCTGGGTATTCCCTCCATCTGTACACCAAAGTCAACTTCTTCACTTCCATATGCTATCACATTACATTGATCCTACATATTGATCCTACATATTTCCTATCACCTGTCATCAGCCTACTGTCATCTATCTCTTATCCCCTTGGATGACTCCTGTTACTGGAAGATGGTGAAATCTGCACATTAATGCTTTTTGTCAAGAAGTTCTGGTCTTAGAAATTTTTGGAAGTATTTAGGCATCTGAAACCATGCAAAAGACTAGCATTTCACATTGCATAGTGCATAACTGCCTGAAAATGAACAAGGGGAATTTGGTTGTTGCTCATATCTTTAGTCACCTATTATTTAAAAATGTGTGCCCAAGAGACTTGTGATTGAAGCTTGGCAGTGCAGCAGAGACTGTTTCCCCTGAGACACAGCCACTTTAAGTTCTTTTGTTCAGGGACCTTCTTCTTCATCTAAGGTTGTTTAGCTGCTGTGTGGAACAGCTGGACTCACACACCATAAAATCTACTCCCTCTGTTCTGACTGGCACTACAGGTGGATTTCCCATATCTCTGTTACTGCAGTTTTTGCTGTGAGGTGAAAGAGGGTAGTGGGATGTTATCCCCTCAGCCTGGGCCTTTTGGGTTATGCTCCTGCTGTAAGTGAACTTTCTGGAGGCAACTGCTTACTTTTCTACAAGTATCCAGATTGAGGGAGGTATTCAGTCTGCTTGAGAATATACTAAACTTGATGTGCTTATAAACTGATTTTCCCAAAGACATGTACATATCACTCTGAAATGTTTCTCCTATAATTTCTCCTGTCACCTGGATTTCTTTTAGTTTAAACAATCTATGAGAAATGCTTTTTATGTTGCTGGGCATGCATTTTTCTGTCCTAAGTACACCAATAATACTGTACTGTTGACATTCTTGCTCCTGAAAGGAATATGGGCACTTTAACTGGGGTGACAGTGTGTATTAGCACTGTTTGTTCTACAATATGGTTTATTTATAACCAGGCTGAAGGTGTAATTTTCTAAATACATTATTGTCTTCAGCAGAAAAGTTGTTATTCCTTCCTCTCCCTGCTCCCCCAATAAAGGCAAAATATATAGTGGATGTTATGTTTCAATTCTTTCCAATAAATTGGGAAACAATTGTGTGGCCAAGTACTTTGAGATTTATTTTTTTTTAATTCTGACAATGTATCTATTTGGGAAATCCTTTTTTTAAAAGGTTTGAGATTTCAGTAAGCATTGTGTGTAACTTCATTTGTTAGTTGAAGAACCCAGTCTAATGCTGTGGTCCTTTGAATGCTTACAGATGTGTTTTTCTTTGCTGCTGCGTGTAATCTCATTAAAACCAACACAAATCCTTGCAGAACTGGAGCTCAGATTCATTCTACCACCATTTTGGTCCTCTACTGCATTAATGATATATTGCTATGATGTTAGAGCAATCATGACAAGCAGATCTGGTTTGAGGCTTGATGCACACAGAACTGACTTCTCCCATCATTAATTCTTCTGTAAAATTCAAGTTTGCTTAGAAAAAGATTTGCCTTCTTTGTGGAAATAGGTATTCTGGTTGAATTTGAGTTGCTTGCAAATTTGGCTTCTTCAAAGGACAGTTTCTTAGTAGCTTATATGAGTTTCAGTTCTGTTATTAAAAATGGTATTTTCCTGCAGGCTTTCAGGAGTGGAAATAAGAATGCGTCTAGTATATTGATGGTGTTTTTAAGAAGCTGCATTCTCATGTGAGTGTGTGTGATAAAGTGGCTTCCAGTGAGAATCGTTTATTGCATATTGGTCCTTAAAGACATCACAGCCTCCTCACTACTTTAAAAATAACTCTAAATTCTTTGGAATGACTGACTTTTACGGTAATCACACAAATTTATTGCACTGTGTTTTAACAATTTGTATAGACAGCTAATTAAATCTGATTTAATGTTTTGCTGTTACAAGTGGGCTTCAGATGTGTTTCCTGTGTCAGAAGTAGTTGAAGGCAGAGTCCAGCAGTGCAATAAATTTGTGTGAATATCATAAAAATCAGATGTTGTATTCCTGCAGAATTTTATCTTTGAAAATTAGAACTGTTTTCATAATGTAGCAATTGAAAAAGAGAAAAAGTAAAGCTAATAACCTTTAACTGTCACCGGGAATATATTTTGTTTTCTGAACCCAGAAACTGAAATAAAGTGTTGGAAGCATAAAAAAACCCCTAGAGAAATGCATGATGATTCCCATAGTGTTTTACTAATTCAAGCAATAAGAATATTTGACCTGGTGAGCCATGAAGTTCATTGGTAGGGCTAAGCAGGTGCTGCAGCAGGAACTGTTCGAGATTGCTGTATTGGATGAGGAGCACAGGTCTGAAAAAGTGGTGCTCCTTATAATCACTTGAAAAATGTATTACATCATAAGCAAAAGGCTATTCCTGTGTTGTCATTGCTATCTTAGTCAGTAAAGCCTTCTAGATTTCAGTGACAACCACTGTGCTATAAGGCGGCATTTCTCATGAATAACTTCAGTGTAAAGCATTATCTAAAATGTTTAACATAAAAGATTTCGACAATGAAGGAAGTTTTCCTAGAAAATGGAAGTGTATGATTGGTAACCACTGTGGTAAGTTGTCAAGAAAACTTTATTGCTGGATTGTCAAAAAGAGTGCAATTCTGTGATCCTAAGCATTTGCAGCTACCCAGCTTGCAATGTTGACAGTTTCAATGACATTTCAGTGTTACAGCATATAAACTTATTATTTAACAGGTGCAGAAGAAACCTTTGTGCCTAGTGTAAGGATGGAAATAAATGGGTCCAATACATCTTACCCATTTCAGCTTGGCTGGAAACATACTGGCCAAAATATTGTTCGCATGCTGACTGATGGGTGAAAAATGTATTATTGACAAGTAATTCCAATGGAAGCACAATGTTCCTTAAAAATGTGAGCATTTTGGCTGCTTGGCTAAAGGCCAGCATGTGTCTTGATCAGGTATTATTTCTTCAAAGAAAGAAAGAGAGAGAGAGAGAGAAAGAGAGGCGCATCTTAAATAGTGCCTTGTGATTTGAAGCAAAAAAAGATTCTGAAAGAAAAAAGTGTGAAAAAACCAACAAGAGGAGGAAAAGCTAAAGGAAGACGTAACTTTTCCCAGAATGGTTTATTTTCTTAAGTAAATCAATGTTGTGGACAAATCCAACAAAGCTTTATGAGTGAAATAAAAACTGTTTTTTCCCTTGCTGGTGAGTAACGTTCCTGTGGTGGATCCTCAGTTACTTCTGTGTGTCTGGGAATAGCTGATTCCAAGCAAATATGGTAGCAACCACTAGCATTATCCCACCTGGATCATAATTTTCTAATGACAGGACAGGAGAAGAATCCCTTAAAAGAAATAAAAGCAAAACCACTCCACCATGTAAATAACTCTGAGCAATTATTCATCCACACAAGGATTTTATGGGTGTTTATTTTTATGTGCTTTCTTAACTCATACAGCGAATGTTCAAGGGACAAAAGTCAGAGCTGGGTGTTAGAATGTGGCAGTAATAAATCCCTCTCAACAGATAAAGCCTTACATGGTGTGACTCTGGGGGGATGGTCCTGTGCACAGTTCAGAGTTGGACTCAATGATCCTTGTGGGTCCCTTCCAACTCAGCATACTCTGTGATAAATTAGTGCCAAATGACTGGTAAGGGTATAAAATCAGAGTATTCCAAAACCTGTGTTTAGGTACAGAGTTCACCAGAGGAAAGGCAGCAGGATATAGGAGGAAAACTGGAACAAGGATGTGCAGACCCTTAATGACCAGGAAAATGAATCAGTTCTACAATTGTCAAAACAGACCACTAAACGTGATGGTCACTGAAAATGAATCTGTATTTCTTTTAAGATGAAGTATTTCTTTCAGTAATTTTTTAAGTTGCAGTGGTGGGAATCTTATAAGCCACAAACATGGATTTTATATTATTAGTTTTTGTGAAATAATGGTACAATTTATGCTTTTACTTTGAAAATCCCACCCTTTAGAATAAACCCTTGTTTAGAATATTTTCTTCTGTTTGTTAACCCAGGTTTTAAGGAATACAGAAACATTTAATGCCCTATTTCTGTGACACTAAACTTGGCTCCTATGTTCTTGCCATCAGCAAAGGTTCTTGAACATGAACATCTTCCAGAATGTATACCTTGAAATCAAAAGATCTACTAGTGTTTCTGAGGGCATTGCTATGTGTTTCAATGGACTAGAGCTGGTGATGGAGACTTTGGTCCCTTAGTTGCAAATAACTATTGCTTGAGGCTTTTCAGGTTTGCAGCTTCTGGAGAGGGGAGGGAGGTGTGTATATGTAAGCACACATGTTTTAGTGGTATAAACCCTGTGTTCTGTGCCAGTTCTTCTGTTGTGTTAGTTCTTGGGGCTGTCTGACAGTGTTACGACTTTTCTACATTGCAGAAAAAAAAAAAATAGTCTATTCAAAGTGTGCTATTGAAAGTGGTGTCATCAGATCATTGTTTTAATGAATCAGAGATGGAGCTGCTATGAATTGTACCAACAACTAAGCAGCCTTTACCAGGAGGATACTTTGGATGAACTTTTGGACAGATCCTGTACAAGAGATTCCAGAAAGACTTCTGACAAAGAATTCAACAGCTTCATTCTGGTAAGGTAAATCACCAGGACTGACTGCCATTCAATTTGTTTTTGATGTCAAATTGGACTGATAGCAGGTGGGTCAAGATGGCACAGCCTTGTTTTTAATTGGAAGTCTCTTTATTGGCAGATGACAGTGGTTTGAATTCTGAGGATTTTTTTCATGCCAGTACCAACTGTGTTTTGTGAGTCTCAAACAAGAAGTTTTTCAGTTCATGTGTGTACATGTTTGCCATTTGAATAGGACAGTTTCGTGTGGGCTGAAAAAAAGCATTATTTTCATTGCTATATTAGCTATTTAGTTGTTTTCCTGATTTTCGAGTGTGGCCTTTTTTGATGAAAAATACAACTTGCAAAAGTGGGTCTATATTTAGCCCCATATAACCACAGATATTTAGGTTTTCAAGGTGACACAATGTATGCTTCTTTGCAAGGAGATCCTTTGTATCACTGAGGTGTATGGATACTTTTTGTCAACATGAAGCTTTCCTACATGTATGTTATCTAGCAATAATAACAGTGTTGCTTTTGTGCAACCTCAAAGGCCTTCATGAAGTTCAGCTCCTGTTTATTTTTTAGGCATTAGTGCCTTGATGTCTCAGTGAATGGCACCTCTATAGGAGCACAGACAGCCTTAATTCCTTCCTGGGAGGAATGCTGGAGGATAGGGTGCAAAACAACCCATGCCTGCTGAGCTGATGTCAGTGAGGATTCAGCATGGAGAAAAGTCCTGGTGTGGAGGTCAGAGGCTGCTGCTGAGGAATGAGAGAGGCCTCATGAGCACAGAACAGCAGCAATGTTTAGCTGGAGCAAAGTCCTGCCAGACATCAGTCTGTCCTCTTGCCCCTGCAGCTGTGGTCCCCAGTGGCCTTGGGTCAGGGTCTCCTTCTGTCCTTTTGTCCTTCTATCGTGTTGTCTTTGCCATGTCCATATTGGAAGCTTCCATCACTAGGAACAGTGAGAATAACAGTGCATGTATATCACTCCCTGTCTTCAAAGCTTGTCACAAATGTTAGCTAATTGAGCCTCAGCAAGCCTGTTTGAGACAAGTATTTATTCCAGCTGAGTGTTTGTATCCACAATCAAGAATATGCTAGACAAGATCCTGCTGTCAATCAGCCTAATTGATTTAAATGTTTAATTGGGTAGCTTCTCCCAAGTAAGTTCTGCTTAAAAATGGTTGGCCTGGAGAGGGGAATTTTGTGGAGCAAATGTGGAATTTGTGCAGTCACCCCCTTCCTTTATGCTTCCTGCAGCCCAAGCAGTGCATGGCACACTCACACGGAGCAGCACTGTGAGCTGCAAATCCGAGTGCCACAGGTCCAGGTTGTCTGCCAGAGGGTGTGGAGAAGGGCACAAAGGTTACAAATGAGGGACCTGGGCTGGCAGGTGTTGCCAATGGAAAACCCCAGGCTCAAAGGGGTAGCTGAGAGCTCTCTGCTGTCGTCGTCTCCCCTGGACATTTTCTGTGACTCTACAGGGGACTAGAATGCATTTCAGGAAGTCACCACTGCATCTGCTTCCAAGGTAAGATTCCTGTGGCATTCCTTATGGCCACTGGCTAGCCTGTTTGGGGAACATGGTGTTCCGTTGCTCCTTCTGCATCTGATGGTTGTTCCCTCTGCAGTCGCCTTCCTGGAGATGTAATGGGACTTGCTTATGCCTTCAGCTAGAAAATACTTCAGAGATAGGTTAAAGTTTTGACATCTTCATGTCTGTTCTTCAGTAGGCTTTCTGTTCTTTCTTCAGGCAGTAACAATGGCTTGTGGTGATCAAGCCTACAGTGGGATCACTGTCCATGCTGGAGTGCATGGTCCATCTTACTGCCTGTACCTCATTTCAGTGCTATGTGTAAACTACAAACACTTTCCACGTTGGGTCTTGCCTCCCCCTTTGCACCAGCCTCATTTCTTTATGTGTGGCTCCAGCACACACAAACCTTTCCAGCCTGAGACATTTGCTGCTGTAGAAATACTCTTGGGACTGAATTTCAGTGGCATTTTATATGAAGATTTTAAATACTTTGCTTAGATGAGTGCTGTGAGGTTTAAGAAATACATTCTATGGAGCAGCATAGAGGGATTCTCTTGTTGTGGTAGGGAAGATAAAGGAGAATATAAAGAACAGCTTAGGAAAAATTAAATAAACAAAAAATCCCAATGCCATTCTTCAAAATTTCACTACTGAAAGCAATCCTTGAGGAAATTCACAGTGAAAGTAAGCAGCAGGTAATACCTTTGCAGTTGCTGCAGAGAAACCATCTTTTTACCTGCATCCTTCTCTACAATTTGCAAATTTGGCTTTGAAAAAGAGCTGTGGCTGTAGATTCAAGTTGACAAGTGTTGTGACATGAAATGAATTTCAGAGGGGAAAAAAAAAAGAAAATTTGAAAAAGCATTTTTGGGAAAGGATGTGACTTAGGAAAGGAAGCTGTATTAACCAGTTGAAAATGTTTCTTTGCATATTGTAACATCAAGAACTTTTATGTCAAAGTAAAATCCAAAAATGTTACTCTTTTAGAAGCAAATGCTGTTTTTGTGATCACCTATTTCTTATAAACAAAGGAATGATGGTTTAAAACAAAAGTATCTGAATAAATTCCCCAAGGGGCTTTAAGCACAAGACAAATAATTTAGTTTGGAATTTATTTTTTTTTTAATGTATTGTGATGAAATTTCTGTGATGATATTCATCAAATGTCAGGTAACACCTAGAAAAAGCATATGCAAAGGTATTATTACTGGAAGTTTCTAATTAGTGTGGGCTTGTCTTTTCAGTGCCTCCCTGTAAAATTGGGCCCTTGCAATTTTAGGAAATGACAGTGACACTACATTTGGTCACACAACATGGGCATGCACATGTACTTATCTCGTTTTTTCCAGTGATGTTGATTTGTCCCAGAAACTACACTGCTCACAATACAAAACACTTGAGAGGATTTTCCTATTAACTAAAATGATAAAGGTTTACAGCACTGTGGTATCTTGAACTGTCTCTTGAAGTGAAGAGCCTTTTAGGTAATTCTGTCTTTATTAGAGCAGCTTTGATATTTTTGCAAAAAAACATCTCTCATGGTGTGGCTTTATTTAGACAAAGTGACAGCCAGAGGATAAACAGGACAAGTACATGCTGGATGTATTTATCACATATATGTAGTATTTGTTATAGCTATGGCTGCGTGACCTGCTGGCTGATCTGTTTGTAGATGATAGAAAGTGTTCTTCCTAAACTCATAAGGAGAATGAAAGTGAAAAGGACAGGAAAGCAGAAAGAAATGAGAGGAGAAAAAGAGAGGTGAAGGACTATAAACTGACTGAATGACTTTGCCACTGCTCTCATGACTAGTAAGCTGGAGCTGCCTTGGGTGACCCCAACTTGCATGTGCTGCCAGGCTGGGCTCATGGGCATTTGGTGAAGGCTGCTCACTCCCAAATTAACCCTGTGTGAGCCTTGCCTTCTTCCTGTCTTGTTATTATGAGGTCTTTTTATTTATTACTACTTCAGGTAACTGGTGATTTCACTTGTCTGCTTGATAAGGTCTCTCGTGCCAGGCAGAGTGTGACTTTCTTCAACCCTTTTCCATTTTCCCTCTGATCCATTCAGCTCTTATATAAACTCTCCAGAGCACAGGATATTTCTTATCCTTTGCACGTGGGTCTTGAGGCATAGCTACTGGGAATTATTTGTTATATGGACATGCTCCTTTTTCATCGTAATAGAAGTGCACATTTTCTTTTTCCTCACAAAGATTTCCATTAACAGCCAATAACACTTGTATAAATTGTTTCCCACAGGGCTGTCTCCCTTGCCAGGACTGAATTATTTAATGTATTCCTGCTTCAGGCAGCAGGAGGATGCACACAGAAACCCCAGGCTGCTCAGGAAGGTTGTCTCTGGTGACCATGCCCCAGGGAACCCAATGAGTGTGCAACTCCAGCCAAAGCCTGAGAGTCATATGTGGAAAACTACTGACAAATGTGTATTAAACTCTCAGTTTTAGGCCTCAGGATCTTTAAAGCTTCAGATAAACTTGCAGTGAACCTGTGAAACACACTGAGTAGAAATAAACTGGTAGAGAAGGGAGGGTAGAAAAAGGGAGGTGGGTGCCCATCACCACCCCAGCCAGCAGTACCAGTCCTCTCTTGGCTGGCTGAGGGTCCAGGGAGCTGTGCATGGAGCAGGGATGTGCTGCTGTGCTGTGCAGTGCAGCACCTTTGGGATCGTGGTACTTCCCTCCCACGAGCAGCAGAGCAGGAGGAGGAGAAGGCAAGTGCCTGCCACTGTAGGACCGTAACTTGCTCTCTCAAAGCCCCTGAAGCCCTGTCCATTCAACTGGTCCCAGTAAAACCCACCCTGTGACTCTTCCCTCTTGTACAAGACATCTGTAATACAGGATTGTTTCCTTTGCTCGTATACTGGCTGAGTCTCATACAATCAACACACAGGTGCTTATACCCAGCTTATCAATACAGGTCTTTGCACAACTCTAGGCTTCTCATTTTTCCTTCGTCTTAAAATATTTCAGTTTTATTACGGTTTCTAAGGGAAGAGAACTGTGGCCAGGAAGGCCACCGGGTGGTGCTCTTGGCACAGAAATGGGCAGACAGGGGCACTGCAGAGTGCTGCTCTCCGCAAGGGAATCAGCTCCACCGAAAGGTTTTTACAGCAATAATTTAGAGAATGAACTTTAACACGAACAGCTGTTCCTCTCCAGGATGCAGAAAAGTCCCCTGACTTTGAAATTACTCCAGAAAAAGCATTTTAAATATAGACATAATAAGATGTCTCCTGAAGGGAGACACTCTGCTCTGCTCATCAAGGAGTGTGGCCCTGAGGATGGGTCTGATGATGCCTCAACTTCTGCACAAGAGAGGACTGGGAGACCAGTTGTGATGGCTTGTCTTTTGGGACATGTACTATGGCTGCCGTGGGCAGCTGCAGTAGAAATTTGATATTTTTGTTCTAAATCCCCCCAGGGAAAAATGCTGAGATGTCTTCCTCCTGTCTGCTTCCCTGGGAAGACTTTTGTGCTGCTGGTTTCAAGGGTCTGCCTCAGGGGAACTTGCACATTGTCTGTCCCGGTGGGGAGGTCCCAGCAGGAATGTCCCAGCCACCCCAGATGTGTGTGCCAGGGCCCAGTTAGACCCTTGGCTGCCTCTGTGGGATTAGGGCTGACACCTTGAATGGGGTTGCAGAGACCTCCTACTACTACTTCTCCTCCTCCTGCTGAGAATCCTTCAAGGTTTCCCTGCTGCACGCTGTTTTCTCCTGGTATTGTTTCCCTGGTACAAACTCTGCCTGTAGCAGTCACCGTTTGGCAGCAAAAGACACATTGTGACTTTTACAATTTGAAGACTTGGCTCTTTTGTCCACCGTTTTGCCTTCACCTCACATTCGGCTTGTCTGTTTTGGAGATAAACTCCAAGATTTGTGACCCTTGTTGAGATGAGCAGAACAGTTGTCAGTGATGTGCCATTTGACACCATCAGATACAAAGGAGCCAGACAGAGGTGAACAGGGAACGGTAGTAAGTCATGTCCCTGAGTAATAAATAGCTTGATGGTGGATGGAGATGCTGGAGATAAAATGAGCTATTTTGTTTTCTCTCTTACTAAGCTCTGTGGGCTGTTTGCCTTCCTCTGAGTCAGAGCTGAGGAGCTTTGTCCTGATCCTATGCTAAGGCTGACCCGTGCTGCTGGAGCTCAGATACTGTGGTCCTGAACCAGCCATTGCCAAGCAGCTGACATTTCTGGAGTAGGTAGGAGTCAGCTCAAAGGGGGATTTGTTGCCAGGCAGAGTCTCAGAGCAGGACTTGGGATCTCAGCAACCTGTTTTTCCTCAGCCTTTGGGGTTTTTTTTTAATTTTTTTTTTTTTAATGTTTTACTTCTTCTAGAAGCAAATACTGAATTTTTATTGTACTTTGTTTCTTCAAGTTCCTGCCCTCAGATTCTTCTGACAGCCTCCAGCATCCTCATGAGAAAGTGAGGAGCCTGGCAGAGAAAACGCCTTTGAGGTGTTGGTGGAGCAATTCTCCCCCAGCTGCAGAAGATACCAGGGTCACTAACATTAATTGTGTACATGGCAGAGATGCTGCAACAGCACTGGCCTTTCCAAATTACTGTCTGGTAGAAGCTGCCCTGATGCAGAAGACACTGACCACCGGTGCTACTGTTGTAATGTGTAACATTAAAAGAGTGAAACCAAACACCAGAATGAAACACTGGAGTGCCTGTATACAATCATCCTTTAATGGCTCATCACTGCTCTTAACTGATAAACAATCAGTCTCTGACAACAAATTTATTTCTCCCTTTTTTTTTCATTCTGTATTTGGGGAGCCTCAGATATTTTTATTTCCCTTGCAAAGTCCAGTAAAGCAACTGCAGCCACCTCTGGTTCCTGATTCTTTGGGCTATGACAGGTATCCTGCTGGGTTATTTTAGCCCAAGCTTTGAGATCTGATCTCTCACTGATACATGACCAGCTCACCTATGCTGTTGCTGATTCCCATTTGCTACGTATATGTGTAGAGATCCCTCACAGAAGCCAGATTTGCAGATGCACTTGCACTCTGTGTCAACACCTTTATTTTTGGTGTGTGATACACCCAGCTCTGCAACCAACCAAATGGAGCCAAAGCTCCATAATACACAGAAAAGCTTCTCATTTTAGAGGCAATAAATTTCCATACATTATCCTTAGCTTTTTTGTGCCTATTGTTTGTTACAAAGGTTTTGTTTCCCCCCTGGCTCTGACTTCTTTATATTTTTTACATTCTTCCTTCCGGAAGAGTCAAAAAAGATAAAACAAAAAGGTTACTGTAAAGCAATTTGAAAATGTACCTGGATCTGATTTCAAGTCTTTTGAAACAAATACAAATTTTTATGATAGAAGAATATTCATTTTCCTTCTTGAGTTAAATTGACCCTCCTGTAGAGCTGTCCTACTAAAGGGGCAGGACAAGGAGGAGTAGACCCTCTGAGGTTGGTTCCTGCTGTTATTGGAACAAAAACCACTGGTGGGGATGTTCACATAAGTGGGCCAATGAGTACTGAAAGAGGGAAAAGACCAGGAAGGCACCAAGAAAGCGATGTGAAGTAATGTGTGTGCTCGCATCGCTCTGCCACAAGAGGTCTCTCTGTGGTTTTCCAAAGCTGGGAGAAATGAATGTTCTAATAAAAAGTCCATCTACGAGGGAGCCCCTCTGCAGATTATTATTATTTTTTCAAAAATGTTTTTGATACATAAAATGGTGTCACACTGTGATAGGATATGTGTTGTACACCCCTCTTTTTTTTTTTTTTTTTTTTTTTTTTTTTTTTTAATAGATACTCCCTTTTAGTAACATATATTGTTAGAAATTTTGGATTTTAAACTTCAATGGAATTAAAACGTTCATTCTTGGGAAAGAAATCTGTTATGACATCTACTGTCCTTCTTAAGGTAGATCAAGACTTTCCAGTTCTTGAGATTAAATATACTGTTCAGTTTCAACTGAGAAAAATAATTTTATATATTTGTCTTATGCCCAAAATCTTGAATTAGCAAAATGACAGCATTGTTGGCTCTGCAGCAGCTGAAACTCATTTGGGTTGTAAACAGCTGTGAATTGCTGCTTGCTCTTTCTGTGCATCTCTTCCCCATGCTTTGCTACTAGTTGTAGCATGTGCCAAAAAGCAGGACTCAAGACCCTGAACCATCAGCATTTCTGATTGAGACCCTGCATCAGAAGGGGTCTGTTGTGGGAGCAAAGAAGTCAGAGGCAGGGATCTGTGACCTGATGTGGACCATGAGCGGTAAGGCTTGTCTCAAAACTAAGGTGTAAGCAAGCGGAGACAAAGTTCTGTGAAGGTAACAAGTAGAATGGACATGAGTTTTCTTTACATCTTCTCTTCTCAGCTGTAGGAAGAAGTTGGAGCCCTTCTCGTGCTGGCAGTGTCTGGAGAACAGAGTCCTGTGGATGTCTGACACTGGGGAATGCTCACACCCCACACCCCAGGGGTGACCTGCTTCTCCCACCTGAGGTGGTCACCGAGCTGGCAGGGGACTTTGCTCTGGGCTAGCACTGCTTTCTTTTCCCTGCTGTGAGTTCTAAAACATTCTGTTGGTTTCCTTGACACTGCTGGCTGTTTCATGGTAAAAGGCACAAAATCTTGGTATTTCTAAACAGGATGTTGTCTGAGAGATCCTGTGCTGGGCATTAAAAGCTGCCTCTGGAGGTGGGAGCCTGTGTGTTCACAGGGGAGGGGTGCACCAGCCTGGTACTGGCATAAGTAAAGAACATATGGGTGCTGAAAATATCATAATTGCACTGATTTGATGTCCTGGACACTAAATGGGCTGATTTAAGTTATTGGCAAGTGGTTTGCTTTAAAATAAATTTTCTGTCTAGAACATACTTTCAACAAAAAATTATTTTCTGAAGGTGCTCTTGAAAGACGTATGGAAGCTGTTTACATGCATAGCTTGAAGAAAAAAATCTATGTATGAAATACAATTTGCTTTGCAGGTCTTGAGGCAAAAGAAAAAAAAAAAGGCCATAACTCTAAGAAACCATGAAGAAAACCTGTGATTGTGCTACAGATGGTGGGTACCTGATCTGGATGTTCAGACCAACAGAATAAGGGTGAATTTTCTAGATCTGCTGTGAAGATTTTATTTAAAAGTAGGTCACTGCAGCACCTGAAAGTTTGTCAGTAGCTGCCAGGTGTCAGGCGTGACCCTGTGTCTGGAGGGAGCTTGGCAGCTTGGTGAGCATTATTGTGCATACATCACCTGGGAGTAGGTGGGTGTTCTGCTCCTTTTGTTTACCACTGAAAGGTGAGTTGGATATGATGCTTTATAGACCATATATAGGATTCAGTTAGTTAGAAGGAATACATTTTTTTGGGAAGACTTTTGAAGAGACATTTTTTGGAGAGACTTTTTTTTTCTTTTTTTTTCTTTTTTTTTCTTTTTTTTTCTTTTTTCTAGTGCATCCAAAACTGTGGAGCTTTAGGCTTAATAAAAAATCCTGGGTATACATAAATTTTGTTCCTGTCCATTACCTGGGGCCTGGTTACATCCTTGGAGAACGCAGAGAAGCTTCAAAAGGCAAACCAGAAGGCAAAACCTGCTTTCACAGCCTCTGTCTCTGTGCTACACACATTGCTTTGAGATACATTTTGAGCTATGTTTCTCCTGCAGTTTGTTTCCTATATAGAAAAATCCCCAAATGTTACTGATTCCCATCACATTTCAAATCCTGGTGATACTCAGTTGATACACTGGCCTATATATATGTGCAAATTTTTATCTTTTTTATTTTTTTAAAGGTTATTTTTATAAATCCCCTGGGAAAAAAACAACCAAACAAAACCTAAAAAACAGTGAGTGCAAGAAACTTACTGAAGGAAAAAGATCTAAACACATATTTGTGAGGGTTATCAGCCATACTCACAAGTTCATAAGAATTAAAAACTTCAGGATAGGGTCATTTAATATCTTTACATAAAGAGTTGTGGGGGGAAAAAAGGCTGCCAAATAGTCTCTCTTAGAGGATCAACTGATTGCACATATTCAGAAAATGCCTGACTTAGAGCAGTCTATACTACCCAGGTATATTTGCTTTTGGAACTGCATCTGTCTTGCCTTGAATGGAGCATAAATGGCAATACAGTTCTGCTTGAAGCTCCAGAAACACCTAAGGTTTTATGTAGGCTTTAAAATTTGATCTCTGAGTATATCTGCTCCCATTTGAAAAGGCACCTGAGTTTAAATATCTAATCTGACTTCTTTCAGCTCTTAAAAGAATAATAAAACAAGTTGGGTTTGAAAGGGAAACAAATATTGCATTAAAAAAAAAAAAATCATCTGGGTGGTTTCTGCCCTATTTGCTAGATAAGCACTTAAATTCTGATGGGGTTGATGCAGAAGATAAAGTCGTAGTGTGTTATCCTGTATATAACTCAGATTATACTTCATGAGATGGAATGCCAAAGTGTTAAACACAAAATATTTTTATATGGCATCTTTTCTCTCAAAGCACTGCATGAAGAACTGAAATGGTGCTCTAAACTTCCAGATGACAGGGATGACTGCTGTGGGGTGAGTCATGTTTTCAGACATGAGCGAAGGATTTGGGATTTGGTCCCATAAGCCTTATCCTCCTATGTTCTCCTCTACAGCCAGGAAAAATTCTGGTGTTTTGCAGGGAAAACCTGCTTGACTCACATAGTTTAAATCCAGTCAGGATCAAAGCACTTATGGGCATCTAGTAAACCAACAATCGGTGAACATCAGTATTAGCAACACGAATGGCAAACCATGGGTCTAGATACTTTCAGGATATTAGTTAGTGTCTATAAATGCCTAAGTTCCCTCTTATAAATAACCCTTCTAATTTTCTGGCAATACTGGACTCAGGGTTGCCTGCTGCTGTTACCACTTCTCTCCCTACTGCTGCAAATTTTCATGCACCTTTCATATTTGTTTCCAAGCCGATACTTTTCCTCAAATCTCTTGGGATTCCCCATCTGTTCTATTTGATCTAACTGATCTTTTTCTAGGGCAAACTCTGACATTGTTAATTTTCTCCTGGCAATGGGAATTTTAAGGCAGGTACCTTCTCTGCACAGAAGTCTCAGGACTTTATTTGCAAGCAATGTTGACTCCTGGATCCCTTTCATATCCTCTCTTATTATCCGGGTGCAGATACCTCCGTGCTGCTGTACTTGTTGCTTCTTCACAGAATTGAAAGTAAAAAAAAGATCTATTGATGGAGAATTTCAAAGCACCTGAGTGGCCTAGACAAACCAAATCACGTCACCTCATGAAACTGGGACTCAAGATCCCAAGGTGTCATAGAAAAAGCTGCTCACTGTGATTTTTTTTCCCACAGACTCTTCCAGCAAACAGCACCTAGAGTGAAAAATGCTTTCAGCTCTTCAGCATACATGCAGAGTGTGCAGTTTCAGGTTTTACAGCCTCAGCTGGAGGACCATTTATCCATCCTATGGGTGGTATCCTACAGCATCTTACAGGGAAGTGTAAAGAGCTGTGTTCCCCTCAGAAGACAAACAGCTCACCATGGCCAGAGTGCTGCCCCTGATGCTGCTGGTCTGGGGTTAGTAGAGTGATGTAGTGCCCATGAGCATTGCCCTGTGGCTGCAGCTGGGGAAGGAGCTCCCTTACTATGAGCAGTGACCCATGGAATGTGTTTCAGGTGGCAGAATGACCACTCATGGACACAGGGAACCTTGTCCACCTCCCACGAGGGATAGGCTCCCCTTGCTGGTGCCCAGTTAGTGGGTTAACTGTGCATGCATCATCTCCAGTGTAGCAAGGAGCTGTGAGTGAGATGGCTTCCCTACAAACCCAGGTGCTCAGGCACACAGGTGTTACTGAGCCCTGAGGAAAAATCAGGTCCCCAGGCAGCAACACTGTTCTTACACTTGCTCTCTCCTGCTGTATTTTGAGAGAGAAGTTACTGTTTGCAGATTGTCTGTGCAGGTGTGCTTGTTTGCATTTTCATTTCAAAACAACACAAAGGAAACTCTCCCTGCTCTGAGGTGAGGATGCCCTGCCAGAAACAGCACCAAGCTTTGCAATTTCTTGGGAATATGGAAACAAATTGAGGAGCATAAAAAATGAATTTCCTTTGAAATTCAAATGTCAGGGAAATGAGCACATCTGATATGTGTCAGCTTGCCATGCAGAACTGTTTTCTAAGAGTATCCATGAGTCCTTGACTGGAAATCTAATGTTTCTGCTCCAGAGAAATCACAAAAGATATCTATTAAATAGACCCAGTATTGACAAAGCTATTTAGACACCAGTTCAATAAACATTAGACCATTCTTACAGGAATATATATCCCATTAATAAATATGCCTTGGACTCTAATTCCTGTGGTATAGGTCATGGCTTCTCTTATCCTTTTTCTTTGAAGCTGCTTAGAATTCTGTTTCCGCCTGAGTGAATCTTTCATTGAATTCAATGCCTGAGATGATAACCTTTCTTAATATTTTTACAAAGAAACAATACTAAAATCATCCAGTTACTGTGGTTCAGAGAGCCAAGGCTATATTTATCCTGCAATAAACTACTCAGGGGTTATGTAGTTTTGATAAGACCCTTTCTTGATGGTCTCTCCTAATGTCTGTTCTGAGTTCAGAGGGAAGTTGCAGGGGATGAGAAACCTCCCCAGTCTCAGCATTTCTCCATCCTGCCTTAGACCTGTGGCCTCTCCCATGGGGAGACCTACTCATGTTTTGTCTTCCACCAGTTTTTCTCATTGCAGAAGGAAAGGCACAGCTTTGCTTCCTTCTTAGTTAAATGCAGCTGAAATACTAGAGAATGGTAAAGGGGCTGTTTTCCTCCAGCCCTAGCACCCCAGCTGTGCACAGTCCTCCATGTCCATCTCTTTCCCCCATGTCTTACACTCCTTCCATGTGGGGTTAGTGACACATGACCTGCTTTTGCAACATTCTGGGCTGCACTTTGATGGCAGCAATGCAGGCAGGGGTGTCATATACTGGTAATGGTGCTCCTTGAGAAATACTGGGTAACTCTTGTATAGCGAAACCCCAGGAAAAATGTACATGGATGTGGAGAAGGAATATTGATTTGTGAGATACAGAATAAAGCCGGAAAGCAGACTATCTCTTTTCTTTAGATTAAGTAGGTGAGAACCTATATGTCTACCCCAAACTTGGACTGAGCCTAAACATGGACTTGGTGGAGTGACTGAGCAGTTCAGGTATTTGCCAGCCTTTTTGCTGCTGTGTTGCTTTGCAACCCCCAGTTGAAGTTAATCGTAATTAAGGGCCTAATACAGAAGCCGATGGAAATCAGTGAACATTTTCTTAACAAAGAGGTCTTTTCAGAAGACTGTATCTACTTTTTCACTTACCAGTAGCCCTGCAGAAGTAGCGTGTGTGCTTGCATGGGCTGTCACAGGACAGAGATGTTACCTCTGGGAAGCTTGTTATCTTTCTGACCAGACCAAGAGCCATCTTTGCCCATCTTTCTGCTTTCAAGGCCCAAACAAATTTGCCTTGTGACTTTGTCCCTTTAATACAGGCTGTGGGTTTTGCAGAGCAGTGATAATGTGCTTTCCCCGAGGCTGAAGTCAGGATGTGCAGTCAGCCCAGACTCGCTATATCCTTCTGGGGCTGCTAAAGGATTTTAGGCTGACCTGCCTAGGAAAAAAAACCCCAACCCCCCAAAAAAAGCGCTCCCATTATATCTGTGTTATAAGGTGAAAAGTGGGTCTGAGAGAAAAGGTTGGAGTAGATTATTCACTGGATGTATTTCCAGCTCAAAGCATGCACTTTGTGAGCAGGAAGATTCAGAGCTGGGGTTAGGCTTCTCCCATTCCTGGTGAGGTTTAGTCACTTTGACCAATTTTTCCCCTTATCAGGACTGTTTTGCAAGTGGATGAAAGCAGTACAGTCCCCATTTCTCACCAGGGCAGAGGCCAGTAGAGCCTGAAGTCCTCAGTAAAAGGAGAGGCAGAACCAGAGATAAAACCCAGAAGTCAGACCTGTAGGACCAGAGAAGCACCCTTGCAGATGGAGGCTCCTGTAAATCTGCCACATCTCTGTCTCCTAGGATATTCAGCCACGACTAACATGTTGTGACCTCTTCTGTCTGCAAGGAGCACAGTGTGCTGTCCATTGACAGAGCAATTTAACTGTTAGGGAAATCTGTATTTGATGGGTAGCTCACCTGATCTGTTAAAATGAGCACTTGCAGCACATGCAATGACTTGAATTTTGACCTTGGTATAAATGACTATTTATTACAATGTGTGTCATTCTGGGGAGTATATCTGAACTGGGAATGCTCCTTCACAATCACTTCTCCTGGGATACAAGGATTTTCAACATATTCTTTTCATGGCAGTCGATACCCTATTAAGGTGATGACAAACCTTAGAGACTATAATTTAGCACTGAGTCTGAAGTAAGGTAACCAATTTGCTTGCCTAATGATATAATCAATAGGCACAGAAATGGTGCAAGGGCAAGTCTGTGTTTTTCTGCTCGCTGCTGGCAAGGCAAGCAACAATGTAGCTTAATGAATTACATGAACTGCCTGTTGTGTGACTTGAGAGTCATTAAAGATTTAAAAAAAATAAATCACATTTCTCTTGGGAAAGCCACCAAAGTGTTTTGGAGGGCAGAGCAATGTCTCCAATTGTCATTGGCAAAATACTATATTGCATTTCTTATGATATTTTTATAAGATATCTATCTATCTATCTATCTATCTATCTATCTATCTATCTATCTATCTATCTATCTATCTATCTATCATCTATATATTTTTTCTACCAATTTTGTTTTGTCAGTGAAAAACCTGCAGGAAACTCTCACCTGGCTTTCTTAATGTTGAAAATAATCCCTGGAGCAGCTAAGCTAAGAGTCAGGGCTTTTACTGTTTTTTTTTTTTTTTTTGTCCAGGTTGTTCCCATTAATTTGAAAGCATTAGCAACACACACAAGAAACTACAGAAAAAATATAAGCAGCATTTTAATCCCTTTCTCTGCTAAACTGGCAGGAGCAAATGGTGTTTCCTCCCTGTCTGAACCACACTAGTCAGAGCCATCATCATTTTGGAGGACCTTACCCATCTCAGCTTACAAGTGTTAGTAATGTTAGTGACATCCTTCACTTATATCACTCTATCATTCATTTTATCAAATCAGTCTTGCCAATTAATTAGTGTGTCCACTTTCCACTGATGTCACTTCTATGCCCAGGGAACCGTGTGAGCTCAGAGTACCCGCAACTCTCACAATATCACAACACGATAGTTGCAGTCCCTCTGACCCATGCAGAGTAAATTCCAGTTTTCTGCATTTGTCCTTGTCCAAATTAAATCAAGGGAGGGCACATGAGCTTCTGAGGATGCCAGGAAAAGCCCAGGCCTTTGGCACTGAGTTACCCTGTCCATCCATGAATGACTCTATTGGTAAAGATGGTTCTGATGTGTTGGTACCAAGGCAGGCTGTGCTGACTTACATAGAGTGCCTGAACTGTTTTGAAACATCTGCTGAGCAAACTTAAATTTAAGTAGCTTATGCAGGTGCAGCTGTTTATCCCGGGAATTACAACAGCGCAATTAACCTGATCTGAGCTGGATTTGGGCACACTGATGCGGTCTGTGGCACGTTGCACCTGAGTTTCTCTCTCTTTTGTCTCAGTTCAAAGCAGAAATACGCTGGTGAGACACTGCTATTGCCTATCTTCTCCAGGGTCCTCATAAGACTTGAGTCAATTTTTGGAGTACTGGTTACAATTGCCTCTATCCAACCAAAGTGGAAGGTTGGCTGTAGCATCAATCATGCTTCTGCCCACATCTTCCTGAAGCCAACAGGCATCTGACCAGCTGATCCTCCTGGGATTCTGACTACTGAGTTAGACTCTGTCTGGCTGAAAACTAACAGCAGGGAAAGAATAATGTCAAAAACATGTGAGCATTAGCAGAAAAAAGCAGTACTGCTTTAGTATCAGACCTTCACAAAAGATGCGGTGAAAAGAATTGGAAAGATTCCATGTTTTGTTCCTTCCAGACTAAGCTGGGGGGGCTTAACTGTGAATAGGGTCTTAACAATGCATGAAGAAAAATGCTTGTCTGGGGTGCAAGCAATCACCTGCAGTCTGCTCTGTGCTCTTCCTCATCTCCTTTCTCTAAGCTATTGTGCCAGCCTTCACTCCCGTCCGGATAAACTTGATTGAGCCTGCAGCTATTTTTATAACACTCCCTCGAGGTACCCAGTCGGAAGCTGCCTGTTTGCCTCGTGTTAATGGAAGTCAGGCCCAATTATATGCATGTGGGGGATAAGTTGTTTCCTCTTACTCATAATGAATCCTGACCTTTCCCAGGATCTGCCTTGTCTGTTTATTCAATAACATGCTACCCATCACACTAAGGAGAGAAATGGAAAAATTGTCAGCCCAGCACAATGGCAGCCATCTGCCTTCTGTTTAAGCACTAGGGTTGATAAAGTGCAGGTATGAAGCAAGGAAATATGACTGTGCAAGTGGGCAGGCTTGCCCTTTTGGCTGAAGGAGCATTTCATCTCCTGTATCGGATTGAAATGTACCAAAGAAAGCTCTCACATTCAGCCTGGAGAAGTAGCAGTGGGCATTGGGTGTTAATGGTTTTGTTCTGGTCACACTGGTCTGCCTCTGTAGGAATCAGTCTCTGGGAAGTTCCCATAGTTCTGGGCCAGGTCAGTATGGTTGTTGTGGGGACGTCCCCATTGCCCCTGTGCCTTGGGGCTGCAGCACCAACAGGGGAAGTGGATTTCTGCAGAGTGGTTTTGCAAGAGAAGTGCCATGGAAATTCAAAAGTTGTGCTCTTGGGTAGGATGCAAGTGTGGAAATCACACAGGGTCTTTTGAAATATTTCCCCTCTAGCCTTTGCCTGTGGTAGGTTTAAGCCCAATTTTTATCTTGTTTTAATCCCCCTGTGTGTGTGAGTGAAGATGAGGCAGCTGCCAGCTGCTAAATTACTAGAACAAAGACAAATTTTCTAAAGCATTTTATATAACACTCGTTCCCTTTCATTTGATGAATGATTCATTAATGTCTCTATTTGAGATAATTATTACAAAGGCTATAACCTTTTTAATTATTTCAATGAACACAAAACATTACAAAGACAAATTCTAGATGGACCTAATTAATGTTCAGTACAAGAGGTGCTGTTCTCAGCAAGCTGTGTGTGTTAAACAACAAAATCATATTTACCATATGGGCTGCAGAGCAACAAAATCTCTCTAAATGCTTGTTTAAGACGCCTATGCATTTTTACTAATGTTTAGAAAAAAACCCCAGCCCTTGTTTTCCTTGGCTGCTCCTGGCTCTGCCAGGCACAACTCTGAACAAACCACTGGGCAGGTCCAAGGCCTGTTCTAGTGCGTGTTTAGTTTCTCTGGTTTCTCCCTTTCTTGCTCTCCAGCTCAGCAGTAAAAGTTTGCCTATGAAAGTTAGTGATGATGTGTTATCCTCCAAAAAACTGTGAGTGGGAAGGGCCCTGCAATTTGTAGTGGGTGGTGAAAAGGGACTGACCAGGCACAGAAGAGAATAAAGACAGAGGGGAGAAAAAATGGGTCAAGAAAAAGAATAAAGTAGCTTTACTAATCAAATATGCTGCAGCCCTCTTCCACTGCCCTGGGTGCAGCCTGGTGCATGCAAAGTTCTTGCAGTGCAAGACTGGTCCAGTGGTGGTATCCATGTCTGAGAAACCATAACCTGCTAAAGGAGGGTGATTTGCTCTACTTGTGATATCTGTATTCAGCAAGAACATAATCTCTGCTCTGTTAACTCTGAGCTGGGCCACTTTATTTTTGTTCTTTCTTTTGTATAATGGCTTCTGTGACCTCACAGGAATCTCAGGGAGAGCACAGCAACTTGCTTCATACATAGTGTTCCCCAGAGTGTCCTGGATATTTCCTGACAATTCAGTTTTAATTTTGTTGTAGATATTAATGGTTGGAAATATTTTGAAGCATTAGTGTCCTAGTCAGTTGGAAAAATGTGAGATGACAGCATCACTGTTCAAAACCTTAATTGAGGATAGTGCTTTCTAAACTGCTGCACCATTTCATTCATTTGAGATATTTTTTCTTTCTTTCCAATGATTTTCTCAGTATCAATCCTGATTCACAGATTGGAAGGTCAGAAGAGCCATTCTATTGTCCAAAATAAACCCACAATTTTAATGAAATATTCCATGAAAATACTATTTTTGAGTCCTGAAGTATCAGGATGACATCATTTTCCAAAACCAAAATTTCCAGCATTCTCCCAGATAAACCTTGTGTCTAACAGATTGTTTTTATCGCTTCATAGAAAGCCTTGCTGCTAAAGTGTCAGTAACTCATAACTGTTTGGCATGACAATGAGTAATTCAATGTGTTGCTTGTAAACTTGGCTTAAAACTGTGCAGTAATAACAGATAGACATGTTATTACTGGTGCAATATTCCTTTAGAAGATCTGTAGGTGATTTTAACCAATTATGAATGGAAACTTTGTGTTAAATGTAATCTGCCTGTATTCTGTGTCATGAAAACTATGGGCAATAGTATTGTCTTGTTTGAAGGGTGTGCTCTGCACTAGGAATGAGTTACTGCAGGCAATGGGGAGCCAAGGAGTCAGAATTCTGGGGGTTTAATGCCAGAGTTACCACCGATCTGTTATGTAAACACCAAACAAGGTGATTGTACTCAGATATCAGCAATGATTAAGGTTTGCAGAGTGTAGTTCTTTCTTTGATGATGAGCAGTACTCCTGAAATAAACCTGGTGGTTTGCCGGGGGTGGATGGAGGCAGTGGCTGCATGGAGGGCAGCATGATGGCACTACCCACCCAGCTGAAATGAAAGGGCACTGTCACCTATCAACAAACTCCCTGGGTAAAACTTCACAGGCAGGATTAGTGTTCCCAGGGATTAGCCGTGGGAGCACTGGGTGTTTGCTCAGACATGGCAGCAGCTCTGAAGGGATCAGGTTCAAGAAAATACCTTCCTCTTTGGCTTTCTTAAGCATGATAGTTGTGTCACTCTGACAGCAATTGTAGTTTCCTGATGCAATGAGATGCAGTGGGGAGGAGGAAGGGCACAACCCACCTTGTGAAAGGGTTCTCTGATGGCAGCCTTACCCTGCCATCTCTTTCTTTTTTTTTTCTTTTTTTTTTTTTTTTTAAATTTTTGACAGAACAGCAGCCGTTGAAAATACATTATTAAAAAAAAAGTTATTTGTTGCACATTTTTCTCCCTGCTGGATTGAAAAGTTCCATCTATGTCTTTCAGTGCTTTTTATTTACTCAAAAAATGAAGCAATTGAAAGTTAAAGTCATGCACATGCACTTCTTGTTTCTAGACTGAAATGCTTCAGCCTAAACTAAAAGCATTTCTGGAACTCTCCTCTTTGCTACATTACAGCTGATATAGATTCAAACTCCTCTCCAGCACAAGGGTTCTCTGTCTCCCAAAGCTGCTGTGTAATTGCTGTGATCCCAAGTCCCTCTAGACCAGCAAGAGAGAGTGTAGGTACCAAGCTTTAGCTTGATCCAGCCAGCACAGGCTCTGAAAGGATATAAGGATGTAAGTCATCCAAAACACAGCTCCTCTCAGGCATCAGCTGGCATTTCAGTGGATGGTTAAAAAAACCCACAAAACCAAACACACCCCATCCCCCTAACCTTGATATTAATACTTTTTAAACTTTTTCTTAGAGTGGAAACATGTTCCTTCCACACAACCCAACACTTTCCAAGTCTCTGTCTGGGATTCCCTGTGTGGGAAGAAGGTGAAAGTCACAGTAATGTTGATGAGCAAAGGTGCTTCAAAGATGCCAAGAGCTCAGCTTGCAACTGGTAATGTGAAGGGTTAGATCCCAGCCTCCTCTACACCTGGCAGGAGCAAATTCTTTAAAACAGTGAGGATTGCTAGGGGTGTGCAGTCCATGAACAGGAAGGCTTCAGGTAAATAAGATCAGCAACAGCCCTACATGACAGCCGGGCATGTCATGCATTTCACCCTTGACTTAGGGGTTGTCACACATATAGGTTACATACACACCTGGCTTTGCTCTCTGGGACTGTGAAGCTATAGGAGGTTGGTGCACAGTGGGTTTCTAATTTCCCAGAACGAGGTGCAACCCTTGGTGCTGTGGCTGTCACTGGGGCTTCCCAAGCAGCTGTCCAAGGCAGCTGCTGCCATGTCCCCCTTGCTCTAGCAGCCCTCACAGAGGTTATTCGACTTGCAGCAGCATTTTTGTCAATGTGTGTGCATCACCAATCAGAACAATGTGCCTTCAAGGTCTAGTTTGGCTGCTCACTTTATCTTCTTTCTTTCCTTTTGTGGGTTTGCCAGAGAAGGGCACTAAAGTGAGAGAGTAAGCTCTGATGAGGAGAGGGTGGAAATGTGTTTGAGTAAAGGAATATTTAAAGGATTTGTCTCTGAGGACAATTCCTCCATAGTTTATCTATAAAAACAGCTCTCAAGGTATTTACTGATTTGAGGTTTTTTGAAGGATATGTGTCCTTTGAACATCTGTCCTATTTAATTAGGCAAAGTCATACTATTGACTATTAAGTTCAACAATAGGCAATGCCAATTAGTGACTAGTCCCAGTAGGTTGGGAAGTGAAATCACATGTGAAAGCATAAAGGCATCTGGTTGTAAGTGGGGAAACTGAATATCTGACAGAAGTTATAATTGCCTCAGTATTTTGCAACAATGCCAGATTTGTGCAAGCTTTGCAATGGACAAACTGTCATTTCTTAGAGCTGTTCATGAAGAGATGTAGATAGTACAACACAGCTTCCTTTTACATTCTGCTGGACTTCTTTTTAACATTTTTTCCCCCTGGTTGTTGAGTTTTCTCAGGTTTAGTTTGTTGTTTTTTTTTTGTTTTGTTTTGTTGTTGTTGTTGTTGTTGTTGTTGTTTTTTAAATTTATTTTTTTATTTTTGTTTTCGTTGATTTTTTTTGTTTGTTTGGTTTTTCTGTTCGTGGGTTTGTTGTTTTATCTCAGCTCTCTGAGTGTGGTTTTATATGGAGGTGCTAGTCAAGAACTACTTTAATTCTTTAATTAAGCCATAAAAATATACTTGTAGAACTTTGCATTTGCCAAAGGATGACAAAGATACTAAGGAAAAATGGGCAATGATTGTTTTCCAGCTTGATTCAATATAATTTTCCTGTGGTGAAGGCTCCAGAAAGCTCTGCAGAAGGAATAAGGTCCCCACCCACTTGTCAAAAGAGGAAGTTTGGAGACATCTTAGTATTTTGACGGACTGTAATTATTTGTATTTTTCAGAACTGTGTTTTTAATTGAAAAACTAATTATTCAATTAGTTTGGGAGCAAATAAATAAATTGATTGTTTTTCTATGAGGGACTGAGCATAAAAATGTTATTTTTAAAATTGTTCATGCTTAAAATTGAAGGAGAGCACATACAATATGCAAACTGCCAGCTGTTATTTTGATTCTCTGTTTACAGTAATGGAAAGCTTGGAAGTTCTGCCACTGCTGGTCCACAAGATAGGATTAGAACTGGATGAACCACCATGCCTACACTGAGAACCGCTGTAAGTTGAGAGTTATGAACTGAATTCTAAAATTTTCAAGTCATAAAAAGTTAGGTTTTTTTTTTTTTTTTTTAACAGTTTTATTCCTTCCCCTTCCTGCCCCCTCCTGCCTCCTTTCTGCTTGTGTGTGCAACATATGAGTGGACAGGAGCAAATCTGGGGAAATACAAATATCTTAGATGCAGAAGAGTTTCTCTCCACTTTTGTCAGAGCATGTTTAAGCTTGAGGAACTGGAACCATTTTCTTGAGGTTAGACAGCGCAATTTCTATCCTTCCTTCATCTTTTCATAAGAAGGAACAAAGCAATCTTCCAGCCTACTCACATACAGGGAAGGATTCATTTTGATCTGGTGTAATACAGGGGAGTTGACCCTATATCCTACTCTGGTTGAAAAATGGGATTGAGAATTCGGGTAGTCCAAGTTTGTTCTTAGCTCTTTCAGAAGTGGAAATCAGACAAACTCGTTTGATGTTTTCATGCCTCTGCAAAATGGGGAAAGATTCATTATTTAGGATGAATAAAGATAATTTGTTAATATCTGGAAAGCACTATGAGTTCTCCAGACACAAAACATTGCAGGAAATGTAAGAAAAGCAGAAAAGTGACACTATGGTACTTCAGTGAAGTCTTTCTTTCTCCCCATCAATCAACTTACTTTGCTCTAAAATGCCAGTGGAATTGTATAGTATTCCAACAACTTTAAGCCTGAGTAAAGATTTTAACTGCACTAAGTAACCCTTGCAATGGGCCTATGCTCTTTTGGAATAGAGTGGCCAGCAAGAAACAGTGATGTATAATATGGACCAATGAGTGGTTGGTGCCCCTGGGGAAAGGAAAGCCTTTTAGAATAGTCACAAAGTTTTCTGGCTCATTATTTCTTGTCTGGAAAGAATAGAAGCGACACATTAGTGACAGGACTAACACACAACATTCCTGCACACTGTCATCCAAAAGTATTTCTGCTTCCTAGCACCGTTCCTTCTCTAAATACTGAAAGTTCATGAGGAAGAGAAGGAAAGAAGGAAAAGCCTCACTTGCTTCACCTGCTCACCAGAGATGCTGAACTCTGTGCCCTGTGGGAGGGTGACAGACATGGCTATCTGTAATGGCTCTGCACGGGCAAGAGTGTGTGCTTTGGTACTCCCTGCCAACAGCTCAGTAAATCACCCCTGGGAGCATCAAGGTCTGTGAAATGGATTGCTGGCACTGGAGGAAAAAAGCTGAAACAGCATGCAGACAGTGCCTTGATTTGCAAACATTACCTGTCTAGACCAAGGACACCTCTACGAGGAGCTGGTTTCTCTTCTGTCTAATGCCAGTCCCTAGTAGCTCTGATTGTTCAGGTCCTGACATTGTTTGTCATCCCTGTGATGTAGTAAACCCTGTGCCCTTTTCCTACATATTCCTGTCCTGAGCAAAGACAGAAAGCACCAACACCTTCATCTCAAGCTCTCTTTACATCCGTACATCCTCACAGTGTTTCCTGGGGCTCCTCGGTCAGACTGTTCCAAAGCTAACAAGAGGCATTGTGAGGGTTTTCTTCAATGAAAGGAAACATTGACTCAGTTTTCTCAGTCTTGTCTTGCACAGCAAGGTATGAAATAGAACCCCAAACCTGCAAAGTTACAGTTTTAGGGCATATCCCTGTTAGGAGTGGCAGGTCCACCAAAGGCAGAAGGTTCACAAAAAAGGATTATTCTTGATGGCACAAAACTGTCTCTCCCCTATTATTTATGGCTCACGTGATATGCAATTGTTTTTACTGTTTGGAAGCTGAGATTTACTTTGAATAACTTTTTCTTTCTCTCTGTGAGGTGAGCCCATCTGAGATTGTGAACATCTTAACACACCTTAACTTTTGAGGGCGTTTTCTCCAGACCAAGGTCTGCTGCAGGATAATTGTATTTTTGAGCATTTTCCATCAGGTCTGGTTTCCCATTGTCACACTGCTGGTTATGCTGAATGTATATGGCACTGCCGTGTAGTCCAGTCCATAGGGAGTCTTTTTAACCCTTGCTTTGTGTCAGGACAAAGAAATTAATAAAATTATCTTCCATAAACAAGGACTTTTAGAAACATCCTCACACCATCTAAATCTACATGAATGGGTAACTACACTGAGGATCTGGAAGGCTAGAAGACAAAGAAAAGAAATTTCACTATTGATGAAATAGACAGGGAAAATCTGCACTTGCTTTGATTAAAACTTCACTGATTTAATTCTGGTGACACAAAGGGTACCTGAAGAGGTAAGATTGTTCTGGGAATAAAATGATGCTCGATGATGGCCAGACAATTTAGGGAAATATCAAAATGGGGTTTTTTTGTTGTTTGTTTGGTTTCTTTTTTAATGTGTGTCCCTGGCCATCTCCTGAGAGCATTGTTAGATTCACGATCTTATCTTAGCTAGACTTTTGGTCTGACCCGATATCTTTGTTCTTCTGCTATAAATAGCTTCAACATAGTTGTTTGTACTTCTTGTTTGAAGAAGACTGTTAGAGTGTGAGCCGTCTTGGGCAAACAAAATGTATCTTTTGCTCAAGTTCACAGTTTCATTTCTATATTGAATCATCTCAAACAGGATGGGTGACGTTTTTTCCTATTTAAAGGTAAAAGAGAGGCACCTTTGAAGAACACTCTGGCAGAAATATATAAAAGAAGTGGCATAAACTGCAATATGGAGATGACTGTCAGTTATGGAGAGTGACCAGTCAGCTGCCTTAACATAGGTGTCTAAATTTTAAATCATAAAACTGAGCAGAGATGATTCCGTTTTGCAGTGACATTTGTCAGCTGCTGACTTTTAGTGCCAGGTAAAGATCCAACACTGGTTCAAGACCTAATGCAATAAGTAAAAAGTATGTCACTCAGATCATGGTTATCCTGGGTGCATCTCCACAGTATCTCTGGTCAGTTCTTACATCGTGGCAAGTATTGCTCTTGCCCCAAGGTTAAAATTTGCTGAACCAAAAGAACGTGTCCTTGGATACATTTCATCTGTAATGCCATCTAGTGAGAGGTTGGTACTTGTTTATTACCCTCTGGGGAATTGCTTGGGCTAATTTATGTGGGCAGCTTTGCTGGATGGATAAGCACGCAATCCCATCAGTCTTGCTGCAGAGGGGGAGGATTAAAAGACATTTTCATCTGCCATGACAAAACTTCTCTCTGACATCTGGGCCATTAAAATAAATGACAGGTTTTACTGCAGTGTCCATCTCTTGGAGGGACATTGACATTTTGCTGCTTAAAACCCAAGTCACAGCAGACCAGTTGGGTGACAATGGAGACCTTGGCATTAGGAGCCAAGGGTGGAAAATGTCACACAGACGTGCCTTGTTGGAGTAGATCAGCAAGTAATGCTCCTTCTCTGTTATGGTCCAGGGTGAGAACCTTTTTACTTAGTGCATTGAAGACAGAAAGTACCAACTTTGATTCTGTTTTTATTTATTCCTGACAAACATGATTTATGAATTAGAATACTTGTTTCATTCATCTACTCAGTGCCCCGACACAAGGACTTCCTTCTAAGATTTTCTGCCCATGCATTTTCTAGCCTCATTTGTACAGTGTCTTGTCAGTTCAATAAATCATTACAGATAAGTAAATCCTTCTCTTTACCTTTTGGGTTGATAGCATTGCTAAGGTTTTCTGAACATATTAGTCTCAGCCTTTCCAGAAGAGAAGACACATTGCTTTGTTGTGCAGCACAATAAATATGAAAGCATACTTGTTCCCCTTTTAGGTCAAACTGGTAGTTTTTAACCCTTTGCATTGCTTGCATACAAAGTCTTTTAAGTGCTCCATCAAAGCTTTGGAACTATTTTTTAAACTATTTTTGAAGTTCATGTGTGCATCATTGTATCTCAGTATTTTATCACTGAATATGGATATTGAACATTACATTAAGCTTCTTAGCAATTTCATGAATTGTAAAAAAACCCACAAAAAAGAGTCTGTATTTGTACAGCCTTTGAACTCCACTCTCTGCTTGAAAGTAATTGGGTGTACAGTAACATGATGTTCAAATTGCTTCAGCTTCATCATAGTTCTTTTTCAATATTGAAGAGAAGTTAGAGGTCTGCAACATGATTCAATGAATTTGACTTAGAATAAGAAAGTAGAGCCTGGAGCTCAATGGTGATTTGTACGGAATGAAAACAGAGGCCAAACTGGACTGCAGCAAAACTGCAGCAGAGATGAAAAAAAAAAAATTGGAAAAAAAAAATCAAGAAGGAAACATCACATTATATAAATAACCTTTACAATATTTCTCAAAGAAAAATTATATTTTGGAGTTTAAAAGGATTTTTTTCATATGAAGTGCTTAAGTGCTCAGTGTCATGATAAAAAGGTTCTGATTCCTTAGCTCACTGAAAGATAGGAACAACTTTCCTCATCTGTCCAGAAAAACGATAAGTTGGTTTAATTTTATTCCTATGACCATTTAGCAAATATGCAAGAGAAATATCTCTTGCCCGCCTTTCACAGTGATCCCTCAGCCCCTCCCTTCAAAGTTTCACATCTCCTTTGATGTCTGCTGGCTAGCCAAGCTGTGACATGAGTCTGTGATATGAATTGACTCAGGGAGACAAAACCAAGTCAGGAATACACACATTCCTTTAAGAATTAGTGCATTATCAGAAAATCAGTCATGAGTGTATCCCCGACAGTAATATGAAGTAAGACCTGAGGGATGTTGATTATTTTTAACCTCTTTTTAGGGTTTCTTTTGTATCTTTCCAGGCTTAGAGAGCCCACACAGAGACGTGCTTCTGTAGCATTTTCCATTACAGCAGTAAGTCCTTTCTAGTGGAGATTTTGGGGGCCAGGATGGCTGCACAGCTAACCAGGGGCCAAAGTCTGCTTTGCTTTGAAGTTGTGAGGACTTACACTGAAGTGACTGAATTAATTTCCCAGGTTTGCTCCAGTAACAAGGTACCACACACTGTGAGCAGAGGTCACCCACAATGAGAGCAGTTGCCATAATTAGCTGTCATCCTTCTGAAATACAAGCACTAAAAAAAGCTCTCCAGGTAGGTGGGTTTTTTTCCTCCTTTCTCCTTTTTTGGCCTCACCCTTTCAGATGAATAGGTCTATCCTGCAATACGTTGAAAGACTGTCAAGCTATGTTTCACAGGGTAGTGCAGCAGTTTTCTGATTGTACCAGACTTTTCTAGCAGTGAATCTTTCAGCCTAGTGCATTTTTAAAGATTGTGACAAATCATCTTTATCTTTTCTCTTTCAAGGTATCCCATCCATATTTAACTTCCCCCAGAGCTTCATCTGTATCCAATTTCCTCTGCATGTCTTGGTCTAAATAGTTGCCATGTAGCTGCCATCCACAGGAGTTTTATTCTATCTCCTGGGTTTTCCAGTGTTGGGTGTGGTAATATTTACATCTAGGAGCAAAACTTTCCCAGCGTTGCCCAGAGAGGTTATGGGAATGATGTTTGATATAACCCTGTTCTATTAATCTAATAGGCTAGTGATGAGCAATGAAGGTAAAATATGCAGTGTTAATATCTTAGAGATAATTTGTAAAGGAAAATGAATACACTTCCAAAAAAAAAAAAAAAAGAAAAGACATCTGATGTCCCATTGCATAGGCATCAACCTGTTCTAGAGTTCATTGAACTCTGGGGCAAGGAGACTGGAAACACATGAAAGCTGCTCAGACTGTAATGATGTTATTGCCTGTGATTTGTCTACAGGGAGGAAATAAGAATTGGGTGTCTGAGGTATGTGAGAAGTGTTAGTCCCAATTTGATGCTATCCTTATTGTCTGATCACTAGCTAAAGCAAATAAGGTGTTTGACTCTATGACCTGCATCTTTGAGCAGTGAGTATGCATTCAATTTCCTGGGGGTAGATGAGATGAACCTCCATTAAAAACAGATGTATTTACGAATCTTAATGAAATTGCAGCAGCCAGAATTCTGAATGCAGTGTAAAAACTGTTGTTTACAAGGAACAGTAATCCATTCTGGTATAGCTAGTTATTGTTTGTATTTTCCCATTGGAAAAGAAAGATAAAATGAATGACAACAGGATCTGATTTTGTAAACTCTAGTACATGAAGATATCTGCATGTGAGTCCTTCTGCTGAATTTTATTAGGGAAAAAACCCCCCAAGAAACCAAAAAATTATGCAAGGCAGAAGTTAATCTGGAGAAGCATTAAATCAATGATGTCCTGTGAAAAGTTACTGCCTACCTCTTTCATTGTCCAAGAACAAATAAGAAAAAGAGATCTGTTCTGCACTACCTAGGAAGGCCAAAGATGCACAAGCTCACAGTTGTGTCAGTCACAGTCACAGGGATTGCTTACAAGTTATGTAACAGAGGCATCTGGCAGATGCCATTGGAATTAAGAAGGGAATAAAGCCGCTCTGTGGAGGGAGTACCAGCATGTTGGAGAGTGAGCCATGGATTCCCTTTCACAGCTGGAAGGAAAGAGGATGAAAGAATGAGCTGGCAAAGCAGACTTCCTGGTGTACAGTGTACGTGCCTGATGTCCCTGTGTTTGGGAATGTGGACTGTTTAACTGCCTGCTAGACACTGTCCATGTCCTTCCACTGGATGGCAAACCAAGTTAAGATCTGGTTTGTACTGTCAAAGACTTGAATGAAGGAATTTTATACTAGTACCAAGAAAAGGAAAGATAAAAACAACCACCATTTAACTTACAGTGATGTTTTTAGCTGGTATATTGATTTGATGGTGGTATCCTAGATGTCTATTAAAAAGTAGATAAATTACCCTCTAGAAATACTGACCTCAAATCTATCATGTTGCATTAGTAGTAGCACTCCAGTTAATTACTAGCTGTACTGGTTTGAAGGTAAATCAGCAGAAGAAATGGACCCACTACCAGAGAGATTATGAGTCAGAGTTACAATTTAATTGAAGATATTACAATAAATA
>JAWWEE010000074.1:47186436-47269270 GCA_035221455.1 Xenops minutus
TGTAATATATGTGAATATATATATATACTTTTAATACAATTGTCTTTTTTGGTACTTTTTTCCCTTCTTTCTTGGGGGGGGGGAAATCCGTGTGGCCAGCAGTTGGAGTTGGCAAGGTGCCAACTCAAACCTCCACACATGTACCACAAGTGCTTGGGCCCAGCATCAGGATGTTAAGGTGAGGATAGAGGAGGAGTGCCTGCAGTGACACATTTTCTTCATTGCCTTGCTGGGGAGATGCAGTGCAGCGGGTGCTGCTCTGCAGTGCCTCTGGGAAGGCTGATGTGGCTCCAGGGACATCTGATCCAGCTGGGGCCCAGGATCCATGGGGAAAGTGAGAGCAGTGGGGAAATGAACTGTGACTCCAGTAGTGCTCCGTAGCAGCTCAAATGCAACAGATTTTGCTTTTCACACACTGCAGACACAATGTGTGGCTTTCCTATTGCTAATTGTAAAACAAAACCCCAAACAAATATTGGGGATTTTACTGTCTCCCAGTTCAACAAACTCCCATTTTCCCATGGAAGCATATGCAATTCCTAGAATTTTCATCCAGCTGTGCTGCTGACTGCTATTTTAGTTTCCTTTCTGTGATGTGGTGGTGCACCCTGCAGATGTGCTTTCATCCACTTCTTAGTGTAGGTGAGTATATCTCACTGTAAATTAGCCAGACTTTTTGCAATTTGTCTTTTGGAAACAGTGTAGTCTTTTTATATGTGGCCCTTAGCTGCAAACCCCTCTTAAATCTTTGTCAAATAGGTAATAATTGGGAGAATACTTCTGACTGCAGCACAGTTACCTCTCACCCTCCAATGTTCTTGCAGTACATTGAGCTGTCAATCATCAAATGACCTGAAGAGGAAAGGGGAAAAAAAGAAAGTGAGGAAAATTCTGGTACTTGAGTGAAAATAGTTACATTTAGCCAAGAGAGACCTAATAAAGAATACTGCAAAAATGTGCTTAATGGCAAAATAAATTGACAGTACATGCTTAATTTGGATCTCTAAACCTGATGTTTATCCAAAAGACACAGCCCTGCACTGAAAAATTCACATGCAAAAGAATCTGCCTTTCAAGCTGCCATACAGGTGCACACCTACACCCTTATCCATCACACAGCCTTGGTGTCCCCTTAGCCATTTTGACTGCTGTGATACTGCCTGGAGAACAGTCAGTGCATGTGTGTTGTGTACATCTGCACAGGAGTCTGGGCACCAGCATTGCTTTCACCTGAAGATGCTGCAGGTAGAAGAAGCACCAAAGGGGATGTGCAGAAGTCAACAGCAAGGAGAGTATTCATTGGTGTTGACCACCTGGTGGCTACTGAGGACTGCAGCTGCCAAAGCCAGCTGTGGGCTGCTTTATGTTGGTGGATACTGGGGCTTTGGCAAAAGCATGAGGCAGGGAGATGCTTACAGAAATGAGGAAAGTCAGCATGGATGTGCCTGTTTCTGACAGAACACAGACTTTAGAGATATTGTAACTGGCCTTTTTTCCAGGCCCTCCAAGAAGGGCCTCTGCAGGACTGATTTTGACCAGTGAATGAGGCAAGTATGGTGTTGAAACATCACTGAATAGATTGTTGATTTTGGCTCAAGTAGCAGTCAAGGAGTCCTGCTGCCAGTATGAATGGTCATCCCAAGTCTTTTTGTCCTCTTGGGAACTACACTGAAGCAACTGCATTTCTGTGAAGATGAGCTGTCCATAGGGCACTTCAGAGCCAGTCTTGTGATGGATGCTCAGGAAATGAGCATGCACAGCAGTCAAAGAACCTCTGCATCCCACGCACAAGTCCTGTGTTGAAATTACCCTCTGTCATCTAAACCAGCCTGTTGTCTTTTTAACAGGCTCTAGAAATAACCTGAAGTCCACATCTGGTCGGTGACAAGGAATATCAGTAGCTTAGTCTCCATGTCTCTCAGTAAGTTACACCAGTAAGACATAGTTTTGTCTTCTCAAAATATTATATAAAATGTTTTCACTCACATGCAATATTTAACACATAACTTACTGTTTGTACATATGTCAGTAACCCTTTAGATTCCCAAAACTGGAATGCATCTTGTTTTTCTGAAAATGTATGCTCTCTCCAGTACCATATTTTAGTACTGCAGGATGCCTCTGAAGGCTCAGGGCTGTGGAAAATCTGATTTCTGTGTTTAAGAAGTTACTGAAGCAAGTGACAAAGATCATACACTATTTCACGGGCTGAAAACAGGGAAGGAAAATATTAGCTCACATTTTGAGACTTGGAGAGCAGTCTGCCTGTGGTTCCTTCACTTTTCTCACTTACCCGACTCATCTGTAAGTACAAAGTTAATTGCTGTATTTAAATGGACAAGCCTCTGATCAATCTCTCTGTTCCAGATTCATCTGCTTGTGTCCAAATGAAATCTCATCCTGTCTGTCTGGCATTTCCTCCTGATGTGTCATCCCCAGCTCCAGTTCAAGAAAGCTAAAACTCAGCTGTTCATCCTTCATCACAACTCTTAACTGTTAATCAACAATCTCCCTCTTTTGGGGCAGCTCTGCTGTTTGGTAGGCTGCCCATTTCTTGTATTTTTCCAAACGTTTTGAAGTTTCTGCTCCTTCTTTGCTTCTTCTCATTTGAGAGATACCCCTTAAGCATGCAAAAAAGTGATCTTCATTCTTTTGTTGAATCTCCCAATAAAACTCACAAAAAAATCCTTTAAAAAAAAAAAAGACAAGCAACTAATGAATACTTACAATTTCTTGCAGTTGCCTTCCTAAGCTGAGGCCCAAATTATTCATATTTTTTTCTGAAACTTGCTTGTATTGCTATTTGAGCAAGAAGCTAACACTTGTAAAATCAGTGTGATTTGGAATGGAGAACAGTCCCATGATTTTCGCAATAAATTAATAACAAGAGATTTGATTCTTCCCCCAGAGACCTCCCATGGCAAGAGTCTGATGGCAACAAAAGCACAGAATCAGAGTGGACAAAACACAGGTCCCCCATCTGAAGTCAGTCCTTCAGATCCCTGCATTTAGCTGTGGTTTGGTATCCTTCTCTGGCCAGGCAAGGGAGCTCTGCAGTTGCATGAGATCTGTGTCACATGCCTCTGAATTTGGATGTTTTCTCCTTGTATGGAGCTTTGTGACTACAGATACAATTTGCAAAGATCAGTGTTTTCTAATTCACTAATTTGCTTATTGCTGTTACCATGGTGCTTTTATTTGGCTGGCAGTGAACACTCTTAACAAGTGCACTGAAATCAACATGGAATTAATTTCTGCTTTCTCTGTTTCCTTTTCTTGCCCCACCGGCGGGGAATGAGCCAGCCAGGGGTATTTCTTCCAGTTTAATGGGAAGTAACTGAAGCTGGAAAGGGGGCACTCCTGCTCTTTGTCAAGACACTGTCCCCCATCCTACAGCAAGCAGATTCTGGGGCAAAGAGGAGGGTGAACTTTCCTACACTGACCCAATCCTGAGGACCTCTGGTGACGAAGGGGGAAGACACAGCAGAGGTGGCAAGAAACAAGTCAATGAGACATGGCAGAAAGCTGTGACATTGATCTGGAAAGCAAAGAGGTGCCCCTGTGAGCACAGACCCAGGCAGGAGGCAGACAACAGCTCCTGCCATCAGAGTGTCTGTGCTGCTTTCAGGTGGTTGATTGTTTGGGTAGTTCCCCAAGAGTCTCTAGGAAGGTATCTGGACAACCTGGTTAAGAAACCTATTTCCTTACTACTCTTGATTTCAGGGCATTTACCTGTTGCAGAGGTAATTTTGCTAAAATGTATACTAAAATACTTTTTGGCACGTCAATCCTGATTTTTCCAAATGCAAACTAAATAAGGTGTAATGCTGTCATACTATCAGAACTAAAATACGCCACCGGCAAACATACTGCAACAGACCTAAATCCATGTGCTTTCATTCTGACCAGTGTGTGCATTTCTTCTCAAGTTAATATTTGCGCTGTTTCCTCATCAACCTTTTTCTCTTTCTTCCAAATCTGCCATTACCTTTCAGTTTTTTTCAATCTGTGTTCTAAATTCATTGCTGTATTACCCTGCCACAGTATACTGGTTCCCCAAACTTCCCATATAGGCAGAATCTGACCATATACTCATTCTGGCTGGAAGGCTGTGCAAAGGAAAAGGACATCAGGACCAGGGCAGTTCCCCTGCTGGCATGCGTGAGGTCATGCTTTGAATCCCATGTCCCGTTCTGGGCCCCTCACCACAGGAAAGACATTGAGGTGCTGGAGCATGTTCAGAGAAGGGAAACAAATCTGGGAAAGGATAAAAAGTCTGATAAGGAGCTGCTGAAGGTGCTGGGGATGTTTAGCCTGGAGAAAAATACGCTTAGTGGGGACTTTATTGCTCTCTGAAAATATTTGAAAGGTGGTTCAAGTAGCGAGGTGAGCGTCTGCCCCTTCTCCCGGGTAACAAGCAACAGGACAACCGGACAGGCAACTTGCAACAGGAAATGGCTCAAGTTGCACCAGGTTGAGATTGGATATTAGGAAAAATTTCTTCACGCTAAGAGTGGTCAGGGACTGGAACAAGCTGCCCAGGGAAGTGGTAGAATCCCCAGCCCTGAAAGTGTTCAAAAAGTGCCTACATGCGGCACTTAATGACATGATTTAGTGGTGGATCTGGCAGTGCTGGGTTAGTGATTGGATTTGATGATCTTAGAGGTCTTTTCTGACTCTGTTATCTGTTGACTTCATGTTGCTGTTTGCTGTCATCACCCTGAATTCATAGCTGGTAGAACAAATTTCTGTCCAGTTGACAGTGTTCACATCCAAAGCAATTTGAACCTATTCGGACGGTGAGATTTTGTGAAATGGTATTAGACGTTTTACTAAATTGTTGAATATCACAGTTGCTCTTTTGCCATCTTTCATACAATTTTTTTTAATATTCCTTTTTATCTTTTCTCCTCAGTATCTCATTCACCTAATGTCTCATTTCCTTCCTTCCAGTTTTCTGAGCCCTGCCTTATGGTTATTGTAAGTGTAGGATTCTCTCCCCTTCCCTTCTGCATCCCTTGCTAGTTTTAAGACGGTGAAATAATAACAATTTTGTTATGCTTCAACATATTTACTGGGTTAATAAATATATTAAGAGAAATTATTAAATACACAGTACATGTTGCTAAGTCAACTCCACATCTTGTTGCACAATTCTTAATCATGTAAAAAACCCCATAAACAGTCCTTTTGGGTTCAACAGCAGTACATGGACTAGGCAGGATTTCTTATTCAACATTCAAAATTGGGTCCAATGCATAACATAATGAGACTATATTATGGTAATGATGCCTACCAAGGTAAAAATAGGAGAGGCAGATGGTAGAGGAGAGAAAAATGCTGAATATTTATCCCATTAGCAGTGTGAACCAGTTTGAGTCTTAAAATGAGGGCAGGAGAGACAACATTGTACATCTTTTTCCTGGGCGGATCAGTTTCAGGTTTTCTTGGTCATTAATGAATCGAAATAGCAGCAGGATCTCTGCTTCTGTAATCAATAATGCCACATGAATACTTACTGTACAGGCTCCTATTTTAATTTTAGTTCATGTGAACAAATCTCTATTCCAGTGCCATATACTTATTGCTAATTAAAACCCCCAAACGAACAATGCAGGTAACCAAAGCCTCCCATGAAGAAGCTAGTAGTATAGCCTCTTCTCTTGCAAATTTGATTTTATTGATAGCAATCTCCATTCTGCAGCTCCTCTCTTGGGCAGAATTCTCTTGGGAAGTGGAGAAGGGCCAGAGAATGATAACTCTTTTCAGGGTTTTCACTTTTTCATTCAAATGGGATTTGTGAAGTTATGTGATCCTCAGTTAATTTGCCAGTGTCACTCTGCAAGTAATATGGTCTGTCATCTAGCCAAGATAATTAGCTTTATGTATAGGGAATGCATAGGAAACTTTGAAATCCAAGCTCTAAGAAGAGTGCAGGATCAGTGTGAAAAGGAGTGGTGGGGATATATTACTCCACTGGACTGTATTACTTCAGACTCATAGTGAGAAATAGAAAACTGAAATTGGGGTAGCCTCAGGACCTCCAGAGCTCAGGTGGAGCACAGCAAGAATCTTGCCTTATTTTCTTTCACTTCTTTATGACCACTCAAATTCTTGGTTCTTCTTTCAGATAAAATTCTGTTATCCCTTTTAAAGTGAGTCTGTGGTTATTGAAGGGCTGCATTGCCTTATATTGCAAAATAGGGAAGGTCTAGCCTCTTCTGGTTTCTGCCCAGCATTTCTGGTTAGTTCTTCCCTTTCAGCAAGCCAAGTGGCTGCACTCTGGCAGAAGATATTCCTTTTCCTATGGGATTTGCTTGGTTTGCTCTATAGAGGTGGCTCAAAGTCCATCAGGCGCAGAACCTATTAAACTGAGGATGTTCAGTGTAGTGCAGTGGCGTAAATTCAACAGCCACAGTGCTTGAGAAGTCGATGGGAAGGTTTTACCAGGATTTTGTGTGAGCTCAAGAATGTGAAATTGAAAGGGAGGACAGTTAATAGGTGTTAGGAGCATTGCAACAATAAATAGAAATACTAGAAGCCCTGTGCAAAATAATTGAATTGACACTATACCAAAGATTGCTTCTTAATCAAACTGCTTTTGATTAACTTTGTTTAAAGATGTATCATATAGAAAAGGTGTGAATCTGATCATTGTATAAGTGGCATAACTAACTTTCAGTTCTTGGAAGCTGGCCAGTTTCCTTAAGTGAAACATTCACATCTTATTTCAGGGAAATAAGGGTTTCCATTTAACTTTTAATCCCTTGCTCTGTAATCCAGATTTTCTTCTTATTTGTGCAGATGCAAGTCTACTGCAATCAGAAAGACTGCATTTTATTCAGAGGTATAAAATAGTTGTATTAAATGCACTTGATATTAAATGAAAGCTTCTGCCATGCTCAGTCTGTTTCCATTAGCTTATACTCTCTATGGTGAAATAGTTTGACTGCACAGAGACTGCCAACATCTAATATATTCTGCATTGACTTGTATTTTCAGTGATCTCACTTGTTTCCAAAAACGTTTTAGGGAAAACAGGGATGCAATTGGACCTACAGTTTGATCATAACTGAGTGGCTTAAGGTGATCAAATTTTACAGGACCAAATGTCTGTGCAAGGGACCAACCAATCAGCCCTACATTAGTCCTTCCTTGAGACCTTGCATGGCAAGATTAATCCTAAGAGCTAATATTTATTTGTTTGTCATAATCTAAAAACTTGCATGCTTTCTCTGAGGAAGAGGCTGATAATGTGTTCCACAGTAAGGTATGAAGTTTGAGTCTCTGAAAGGGTCTGGGAAACTGGAGACTTGGAAAATTTATGGTGAGTTGCTGGTTTTGAATTTTTTTCATTATCTTGGTCATTTGAGACATCACTTTATCTCCCTTGCTTTTTTAATTTCCTCTAGTCTCCCTCTCTTTCTCTTACATGAAAGCAAAGGAAAAAGGTCACAAAAGGCCATGGCTCAGTTTCTCTATGAGGTAGGTCAGATTAACAAGAGAAATGAAAGAGCTCTGTGCCTTGTTTATTCTCTTTGTAAATAGCTGAAAATTAAATCACACTTATTCTTGGTTTTCAATAGCGAAACCTGAAATGATAGATTTCCATCATGCTTGATTTGTTTATTAGTGCATAGGACATGGTGTTTGGAGGTCATGTTGCAAACAGACTTTGCCTTGAAACTGATGCATATTGCACACTCCACTTTACAGTGGAGAGATGGAAAATCAGCATTTGAATTGAAGAATGCCTTGTGTTTCGAGTAACCCAACCCTGCAGAGGGATTCCTCTCTGTATTTCAACAGGGTGCAGGGCAGATTGTTATTCCTGAAGGCTGCCAAGACAGTTAAGTTTTCATGGATGTGCCCCTGCTTGTCAGAATGAAAGAAGAGGACCACGTCCAGCTTACATTTCTTTTAGCCTTGTATTCTGGCTCACAGTGACAGGGATGTGATATTTGGAATAATAAAGTAAGAGGGTGTCAGCAATAGGTCACTGGGGATGGGAGACCATGCTGCTGAGAGGTTTTGTGAAGAAATTCAAGCAAATGTTACGATTTGAGAAGAGATGCAAATATCTATTAACGATCCATGTATGACCAGTGGCATTAACTGAGAAAATAAAGAAAATTGATATGTTATAGTTAAGTTCCCAAATTCATTGTTTACCTACTACATGTCAGCATGCTAAACATTTATTTGTCATTTGTATGCACATGTGATAGCACACACTAGTGGAACCTCACATGGTCATGGTCCAATTGATGTTAGTCCACGGTGTCTAAGTCTTCTGAAAAAAGCAGGCTAAATATAATTTCTGCTTGATTTTTTTGTTGTTGTTGCCCTATGAAATAGTCTCTAATAGCAGTGGGCTGATTGGTGCTATCTCCTATAAAGGACAATGAAATGTGGAAAACGAGTTATAGTCTGACTTCCCTTCCCTGATGAAGACCATCTTCATCATGGTCTGTGACGTTCATTCTTCCTTCCTTTCAGGAGTGAAGCAGAGTTCTTCACAGAGGCTTCTTGCTGATGTCATAGCCACAACAGGTTTGTCTGCAGACTAGTGACACAAGACTTTTGTCCCATTTGCACATATGAAGATAAATCCCACCTACTAAGGAAAGACAAGTTCATTATGTAATTTATTTATTTATATATATATATATATATATATATAAAAACATCTCCATTAATTGAAACACCAGTGTAAGTACTGCAAATTGGGTTAATATGATGAGAGATAAAAGATATGATAAGCATGGTACCTCACAATGATCTTTCCAGTCATGTTTCAGATATTTCTGTCACTGTGAACCTGAAAGGAAACATCCATCCTTTAAAAGACTTTGGAGAGAGGTCTGGTCATGATGTCAGAAATAAGTGGGTGTTTCAGGGAACCAACACAATTCAAAGGACAGACATTAAACCACTTTTTAACTATGTAGGACCTGCTTCCCCACTCCCATATGTTTAGTAGATCAATATTAGCTCCTCTACAGTCAATAGAGCTCACTGATGTAAAACTGCTGTGTGCATGTTCTTAATGATTCATAGTTTTGAAGCCCGGCCAGTTCTATAATTCAGCCCTCGCAAAGGCAAACAACCTCCTGCCAATCTGCCCTTTCTTCTCTCATCCTGTTATTTGTTAGGCGTCTGCAGCCCATTAGCTGGCTTACTATGGTATTAATATGTGATATAATTATTCATAGCCAGATCTGCTGATAAGAAATCAAATCCTCTGGTAAACAACTGACTGCTTTTTTTCCATGACATCAACAATAAAGTCAAATAGGGTACTGGAAAAAGGATGATTCCCAGGACCACGTTAAAAGACTACACAGTTATGTAAAGCAGGAGAAAAACTGCTTTTGGAGCACTGATGAGGAATGTTCTGTGTTGTTTCCAGCAGACACACACCACCATTTCTTCTGCTCACACCAGGGACATATAAACTCATATGGCTGGTCACTACATGCCACATCTCCTTACCAAGGGCACCTGTCTGACCCCACCATCCATAAAACCAGTACCTCAGGGCTGAGGAGAACTCTTGGATTAGCTTCTGGTACTTCCCTTCAGTGCTAGTATTGCAAGTGCTGGCTACCACTCACCAGCTAGGGGAGGGCATTTTGGGGAAGCTCTTTACATATTACAGGACTGGCTGAGCAGGTGTCCTTTGGCACACATGACTGCTTCTCAGTGCTACTTGCTCATGTGCCAGTCACATTGGCATGAGTGCAATGCCCAGAGTGAGAATGTGTGTATTTTACAATATATGTGTGTTTTGCACTAGACATGTTTTACATCATTGTGACTTCTCTGGCTTCATGAAGTTACTCTGCACTGACACCTGTGTGACACCAAACCTTTCCCCTCCTCCCCTACCCTTCCTGGGGACTGGCTGACTATTCACTGGATTTGAGGCTGAGATTAACTGTGATTAGAGAATTGAAAACTCTAGCTAATGCTGCAAACACTTGAGCAGCACTTCTTGAAAAAGTAAGTTCCATTTTTAATGCTTAAGATAATTTCCACTCCCTGTTACTGGTTAGACGAATTGTTCCTTTTTGTTTCTTTGAAGTAAACCAAATAACTTAGTGCAAGGATACTTATAGTGAGACATCTCTCAGAGACTTTCAGTGATTCATTCCCATTTTATGTTTCAGATCAATGAAAATAATTTTCTACAATAATTCAGAGAAGTAAAGTTCTGATGTGACCCACATTCTGATGTGTATCCCACATTTCTGGGTTATTCCTGGTCTTGCAGTGTTACTGCTTTCTTGAGGCTGGTAGCCTTAGGTCAGGATAAAGAGACTTTTTAAGTCATCTTTTTCTTTGAGACTCTGCTAGTTTTCTGCAATCTTGTCCAACCAGTCAGTTGTCCTTGCTACCTCAAAACATGGATCTGAATTTTTCTCATTTGTCTTTGAGTCCTTGATGCTTTTTATGTCTTTATTGGATGAAAGAACTTGTCCCTGGCCTTGGCCCTGCTCTCTGAAAGCAATAACACCAGGTGAACAAATTACTCAGAAACCATCATTTTGATGACCTCCTGAATGACTGTCTGGCTGAAAATATTTTTTGATGTGTCTGGCATCATTTTTTATGCCTTTTTCTAGCACTAGGTTTTTCAGCATCTAAATTGCAACTAGTTCTGTATCTGGTGTTCAACTTATCTGTGTTCCCTGCACAGATAACACTATCTGCCTTACAGGAGGTCACATATTTACTTTTTAAATGTATCCTAGGTTCCTTTTTTAAATCCCCAGAGCACCCTGCTCAAGCTTCTTTTGTGCTGAGTAGGAAACCTGTAGAGCTTATATTCTTTTCAGTGAGTTTCAGGATGTGGCTGCCTTGATCAGGTGGTCTGTGGTTTCTGTGTCTTTGATAAAGAGTGTCTCTGTTCAGTCTTCTGGGAGAGATCTTGTGTCTGTGGGCACCAGCACACAGCATGTGTGAATGGGTCTGTTAACAGGTGATTCACCTCTTTGTGAATATCTTTTGCCATGACTTTCCTAAAAGATCTGAGCTGTGTTTGCCTAGTGCTGAACTGGAACTTCAGCATCAACACTGGCAGTTCTTAAGACAATTTTTCTTGATCTTAGCATACTCTGAAAACTCCTTTCTCCCAGTCCCCACAGTCCTAGATCTTTCTCTGGTATCTTCAGCACAAAGATTTTATGTGTAGAACATAAAAGAAGTGAAAATTAAAGACACTAAGGAGAAATCTAGAATAAATTTCTATGTGTTATAATTTGTTCCGTGTTAATTTCTATTTGTTTATACTTTTCTTTCTTGTTCTTAATAACGGGAAGTACTTCCTTTACTGGAGAACCAGAGAGCACATTTATCAAGGGATTGTTTTCACACTGTTGCACTGGAGTTCCTCCACAGACAGGAATTTGATGGTGTCTTTGGGCTAGCATCTGTTTTTTCCAGAATGTTTCATGTCACACAGAAGCGACTTGGAAACTCATTCTCCTCTACTGACAATCTATACAGCACCACTCTCACCCTGGTTGTAATATCTTCTTAGGTGGACATATATGAACTTCACTGGATAGTATGTTTTTCTTTAAGGAAGGCATTCACCTCAAACATTCTAATTATTAATGTTGGTGCTTCATTGATGTATATCTTGTTGTCTTGAAATTTTAAGCTTTTTTCCCAAATACATCAATCTCCATCTCCTCATTCTCTCCCTCTTCCATCACCAAGTTTTTAAAAAAGGTAGTGTTACTCCATCTTGTCTGATCTGGTCTTTAACTCTTTCCAATGACAAACACAGGCAGTGAGAGGTCAGATCATATTCTTCATGACAGCCTTTAAGCTGACTTCGATGGAAGCAGGACTAGGACCTGTTTAGTTTGAGCTATGAGCTCCTGACAGTTAAAACTTTTACCTACACAAAACCTCTCCAGCCCCTCTGGGACTTGAGCAGTGGGGATGAAGGTCATCATTTAAAGGTAAGGATGGAGCACAGAAATTTCATTTGCTCTTCTGGAATTTCACAGTTTTCTTTTGAAAAGCGGAGACCACTGTCGGGGTCATTTTGCTCCCAGCTGTTTTGAAGGTGATCAGTGCTGAAGTGTTACATGCACTTGCACAAAAAAATACGTGGTCTTTTCTGTTGGCTTGTCTGTGGTATTGATTTAACAAAAGATGTCAGTCAAGTGGGACATTGAGTGGATGGACCAACACAAGACAACTTTCCTGGGCATGTATATCCTAGGATTTCTGAGAAGAACTTCAACCACTCATTTCTGAGTATGGAAAACGAGGCAGAACAAAAGGGCGGGTGGCATGCCCAGTCAAAGGCATATACAGCTAAAGATAACAAACATGAGTTGCCTGGATTTAGTTTGCGATGTTGTAGCAATTTGGGTGTGAAAGCTTATGAGCTCTTACAATACATCTGATTATTATCAGCTCTTACAATAACATCTGATTATTTTTTCCGCTGGAAGGACACTTATGTTCTGGAAAAAGCCATTATGAAGTTATTGTCTTCTTTTAATGTAATTTAAAACCATCCACCCTTTTATAACATCAGCCTCTTCATCTTAACAATGAGAGATAGTCATTTGGGGGAAAAAATGGCCCAATAATTAACTTATGTTTGTGTGTTTATCTACAGAGCCAGTATAACAGCAAGAGATTTGAGAGGATTGTTCCTTCTCTTTGCTCTATGATCTCTTTCCCATCTTGGTTTTCCTTCTAATTGCCAAACTTGCCATCTCTTCTGTTCCCAAAAGGAAACAGCAGAGATGATAAGGCATGCTCTGTTCTGATCATGCCCTGTGCCCTGTATGTGCATTGATAGGTATGGAGAAGTATGAAATACTGGAAAGGAACACAAAGTCTTTTCTTTAAAGCAAGACAAAGTTTTCACAAAGATTTATTAGTTATAAGCACTGCTTAAGTCACATAACACTATAAAAGATCCCACCTGACAATGGTGAAATTCATAGGACGAACTGCAAGAAAAATTTTTAAGTCAGATTAAGTAAAAAACAAACAACCAACAACAAAACCAAACCAAACAAGCACACTAAATATCCCCAAACACAAAAAATTGTGGTACTTACTTACACTTGTACCACAAATGTCTCTGCTGAGGGGGCAAAGCTGGAGCACAGCTTTCCTCCACAGGGAAGGTGTTTGGACACACTGCATCCAGGGCAAGAGGGAGGTTTGCTGAGTGGAAATGGGTTGCAGTGCTGAGATTTGGATCACAGTGGTTCATCCTTGCAGAATGTAGGTGGTAAGAGCTGGCTCGTGGTTTAGGACTGTTTATCAGAAGACTAAAAACAAGTGAATGCTGGAAAAAAAGACAAGTCTTTGAACCTCAAGCATTCCTGGTCTTGGTAGCAGGTGGCCTCATACTTCACTTACAATTATATGACTCTTCCCTTAGGATGCTGGAAAGATAAAGTGTGTCCACAGCCCACTGGAAAATCTGGGTGACTGGAAAATCTGGGCTGAAACTTTTTCTGAGGTATCTCATTTGTATGCTCCAGCCCTGTCTGTTTTATTATTTATTCCTGTGGCTTTCCCTTTTAATCTCACTTTTTAGAAGCCTAATTTTCTCTCGCTATCATTCAGTGTTGTGGTGTATCATGAGTCATACCCCATATACCGAGCAGTAATAGGGCATGAAAGAGAATTGTACCAGCCAACGTATCTGAAGAAAACATAATTTTTAGAAAGTGGAATCTGCCATGTTGCAGCAGAGATAGTTTCAAGTTTCAAATCTTAATGAAGATTCTACCTGAACTTTTGTTTTTCAGATTTAGTTTCAATTCTTTGAGATTTATTTTCAATATGTGTGGTTACAGCAGCCTTAAGAACATCTTAAAAGACAGCAGAACAATTCTTCTGTGAAGCCAGCAGGACTGTAATTAGTATAATGTCCACTAAATGACAGCCCAGTGTGTGAACTTCACTCACAGCTGCTCTGGGTGTTATCAGTCTTTCAGGACTTAGACTGAGCCAAGTCATGCAGAAACGGTGTTTATCTTTGCATTGCAAATATGACTGAGAGCTCATTATGAACCTCTCCAATTTCCTCAAGATTGATGCTTTAGATCAACCTGACTCTGCATGCTCCAGCCTGGCAGCTAAGCAGGATATTTATGCAAAAAAAAAAAAAAAAAAAAAAAAAAAAAAAAAAAAAAAAAAAGATTGCACTAAATATTGAACTTTGAATAGAGGGCAGGAAATGTTTATTAAAAGTGGTCTTTTATTCAGCAGGAATAAAAAGTCATAACTGGATTCTTCACACATGTAGCACAGGAATTAGTTGGTAGCTTCGAGAGGTGGATGCTTTTTTATTTTGCCATCCATCACAACTCTGAGGGTATCCTTTCACCACTCCAGGGTCAAATTGGCCCTGGCCTTTGGTGGTTGCTTCTTAGGATTCACTGGGAAATGGATATTCTGGGCACAGAGAAGCTGAAAACTTAGTCCTAGTTCCTTCTGCCTCAGCTTAAAGACTGTGAGTTATTCAGTGACAGCCAGGAGAAAAAATCTGACATTTGAAAATATGACTTTCTCTGAAACACAGTTTCAGTCCCATTTCCTTCTTTCTTCTGGATAGTAACAATTCATAGCCAGCTGCTAATATCAGTGAATTTAATTAATTTTTCCTCTTGGAAACCTTTCCCTTTCTCAAGTTTCCTCTGAGACCAAAGCTTTCTTTTGGCAGCTGCTTCAATGACAAACTGGGATTCTGCCTGTTCGCCTGTGTGTTTTCACTGTGTTGCACCAGACACAAATGGCAACCTGTAGAAACTGAAGCTGAGATTTTTTGAGATTCCAGCTCAGAAAAATTTTTGCGTGGGTATGAGGCATCAAATTTATTTAGCAGAGAATGTACTGAGCTTAACAAAGAGGTGAAAGCAACAAATACGAAAAACAATTGTTGTTAAAAGATTGTATGTTCGTCAAATTGTATCTCCCAGTGACTTTTATGAATGCAGGTGTTTTACTGCTGAACACAGTAAAAAGCATTTCATCCCCAGTTGTTCTTAATGTAACACTTTTCAAAGAAAGGTCTCATGAACCTTTTCAGTATTTTTAGATAGTGGGCACATTTTATTGTATTGTGTTGGCTCCTTAAAACAGGCTATTTCCTCAGTTATTGTCGCCTCCTCCAGAAGGGAGACAAAAGCAGGAGGTGCTTCGGTCATACTGTCTGCCCTGTAAAAAAACCCAAGGCGAGTCTGCGGCAAATCTAAGAGAGATGAGTGGTCAGCAGGAGCCTCCCAGTAAGTCCTTCACACAGCGGGAAGCTTGTGTGAGGAGGAGGAGGAGGGAGGAATTGGTGGTGCTTGTGTCAAAATCACAGGATGCATAAAACCAGCAAAGGATAAAATGAGAGCTCATGTAACCCAGTGGCTGCAGCATTCCAGGATATGTATATACCTGCAGTGTCCCTAAGTCCAACAGGGAGAGAAAACTTTGTCACAGAGGTGCATAATGTGATCACTGCCTGAAGCATTCTGCTTCTGGAGCCTCAAAGGTGGCTGCTGTTTGGCTCTCACTGCTTTATCTGTGTAGTACTGACACGGCTAACATAATCAGGAAGAAAGGCAGAGTCAGAGGTTTCCAGCTGAATGACTTAAAACAATAAATAAATTGGGATTATCACTATAAACCTTTTCCTCCATTCTTTTACTGCTTTTTCTTTTTACCTGATAACTCATTTTCTACTTTTTGTCTTTGTCAGCTAAGATTCCTCCCTCAATTTTTCTTAATACTAGTCCAAATCTGTTACCTATCATCCGCTACTCACTTTGAATAAAGAGTCTGTCCCCACCTTGCTCATTTCAATTAATTGCCATGCTTAAATAGTCTTCTACAATCCTCCCTAACCCCAAGGCAATTCTTATCTGCTGTCTTGATAGGTGATTAATGACTTTCCATTCCTGGAACCAATGTGAAAGACAAAAGAGAAATAAGACAACTGAGAAAATACTCTCTTTTCTATAACCTTTCTTCCACCTCAATCATTTCAGGAAGGAAGACCAGAAGGGTAATAAATGTTTCATTCGTCTTCAAGGAACATCAGCTCTGTTGGTGCCCAGTGTTAATTACCTGAAAATATTTAAATGAGGGAACACAACTTGAAAAGAAAAAGTCCTTTTCTCGGGTCAAATTGAACTGGTGGCACAAAATACATTTCTTCTGTGCTTGCTGACACTGTTTACATAATTTCCTTTTAAGCTTTTATGTTGTTCCCCACAATCCAGAGAAGCCTTAGAACAAGAACACACTTTGTGCATGCAATTTTAGACCAACCCTTGTGTACCCTTGGAGTTGATCAAATTCACTGGTTGCTGCCCAGTGTTTGTCTTGTAGTAACACTTTGGGCTCTAGAGGTACAAGATTCAATGCACTTTACAATCTTTACTTGCCTAGTCCATGTTTAATGGATTTTTATCACCCTTGTCCACTTGCTCTCAGCCCTCTGGAACATCCAAGCATCACACAGAATACAACTATTGTGATATTGCACTCGGGAGGGATGCAGGGGTTTTAACTGATCCATAAAGTCTTCTCACTTCCCATTCATTTTTCTCTAGGGCAAAACTAAGCTCCCAAACACATCCTGCCTATTTGAGTGATAATCTGTCATGCCGAGCATTGTTGTAAGTGCTTGACTGCAATTTGACATGCAACTGTGGCTTTTTACATACTCCAAGTCTCCTTGTGCCATTCCCACTAGGGTGGGAGCTGTCTCCATTCCTTTTCACCACTTGGATCTGACTGGGGAAATGTTAGCTGGGTCCTCCTTCCTACAGTAACCTCAAACCTATGGTTAACTAGCTAGCTTATTCCTCAGCCTGCAGCTGAGTAGGGACTCAACATTCCTCCTTAGCTCTGTGCAAAGCTGATGATCCTGTTTCACCAATAAGGGACTTGTGGTGATGTAAAAGATTAGAGACAGATTCTCAAGAAGCAGGAATGGCATATTTACTTTATTTAAGAGTAATTTATGTCTTTGTTTTCAATTCCTACTGGGACCCTCACTGTTTTAGGGCTGCCCAGATATGGCTTTGCTATCGCCTGTGGTGTTTTGGTTTTACTCACACCAGTTCATTTAATATTAATCTGAATCTGGTGTGCCTATGGGAGTATCACAAAAGCTGCTTAGCAGGTTTCACTAATAAAGCAACAAACCCTAAAAGTAACATCTGTCTCATCCCACTCAGGCTCTCAGATGATAATTACATCACCTGCTATATGTCTCATTAACACTGGCAGCTCTTCCTTCCTTTGCTCCCAAGAAGGTGGAGGGGAAGATGCTTACCACATCTGTGTTTGGATTTCACTGAGTGGGGGCTGAATCTTCATCTTTCATGGAGCGACTCAGAGGCTACAACATCACATTAGATGCTTCTCCGTGGACTTGTCAGGTCTTTCCTTGACTGGTCTGAGATCAAAGCCACAGCGATGTTGCTTAAGAGAGGGTGAAATCTGACTTACAAGAGGGCAACATCTTTGAAATTTGGCTATGAAAGTGACATTACTCTGAAGGATCAGTCATCCTGATTTTTTAGTTAGAACATGCCAAGACCACAACCTTGTGGTGTCTGCAAAAGGGACTCTTTCAGGCTGAGGATGATAAGGTTTAGTCCAGAGATGGAACAACCGTACAGGAACAAGAGCAAAAGTGACCACTCCTATTACCTTCAGCACCCAATGCTGCACTGATCTGGCAAGCAGAGGATTTCACTCAAAGAGACAGCACTGCAGGCAAGAAGCTCCTTTGATGCCTCTGGTCTGCTGCAGATTGTTTCATTAATTGCTAGTATTAAATGTGACTAGTGGGCTAAATCTATGATAGGCTTAATTGGGGCACTGAAGCAGGAAGACTTCTTAAAGAGCTCTTAAAACTCAAGAAATTAAGGAGCTTCCTTCTCAATTAGCAGACTTTGTGTAACTGAAGTCAGAGGGGTGAGTACAGTGCAGTCAGATGAAGAACTGCATGTCTGCTGCAACACCTGATCTCTCACCTGATGAGTTATGGTATTTAGGTTTGTGTGTTGGGGTGTGTGTCTGTGTGCATGTTATGAAGAGAAGCAAGCTGCATTTTTACACCTTTTGCTAATGTCAAATGAGCCAACATGAAGGTCACTGGGATTTCTGAGAAACCAGACTAGTGTCATGATCCATGAATAAAATATGGTCAGCCCTGGGCAGATGCTGCCTGACCTCAGACAGGGAAGTGGTGCTTTCTGCACAGCTAACATTCCCCACCCCTGCTGCAGGGCATCTGAGACCCAGGCTACAAACTTCATTATCCCTGCATGAAGCATATTCTAGATACAGGTATGCCCCACCTGTTACTTGCAGAAAAACTCAGATAAATGTGCAGGATCCAGAAATTGTCCCAGTTGACATTTCATGCAGGGTTGCATGTTCCATCACACCCCTGGTACTCAGATGGAGGGCCAACAGAGGTTCTTTGTGGTGTCTCCAGGGTCTTCAAAGAGTAGTGCCTTGCAGGTGATGTGCAGGATGGCAATGGGTTTGATGCTGCAGTCTTCAGGAAGAAATCTGTTTCTCCTAGCCTGTGCATGTGGGAGCTTTTGCTCTTCCAAGGGAAACTAGGAAATGTCTTAATGTTCAATGAGGATTTACGTTTAGGAATAAAACAGTTTTTCTGTTCCTTCCATGAAGCACCTGTGAATTAGTTTCAGGATGTCAGTAATGTCAATTTGCCTGCCATTTGTACAAATAATCTGTATTATAATAACCCTAGAAGCCACAGGACTCTACACATCCCTACAGAAGAACTACAGCAGTTTAAAAGCTGCATGTCTAAGACAAAGGTTAAGAGTAAGCTATTAATTTTGTCTTGGACTATTTTTGTGTATTTACCATTTTGTTTACATGATAAAATGCTGCAAACTGAATAAATAGTAAAAATCCCCTACCTGCTCCAATGGGCTTTTCTAAACTGTCCCATCACAGTATTAGCTATCATTATAGCTCCAGTACCATTAGATGGATTACTCTGTCATAGTAAAGTAAGAAACTAAGCATATGGGATCTAGGTACTATTTTTATGGGATAACCATAGCAGCCTGGGCTTCCTTCTTGCCTGTGCAGCTGATACCTCATTCCTGGCAGGACTGAACTTCAAATGGCTTAGTCAATTAAGCCAATGTGGATAGCTGTGTTTCAGTAATACACACCACATGTACTGTCAGATTAGACTCCCCTGTGACTACTAAAGCAGGATGATGTACTTTAGCCCTGCCTGCAAGTACAGAAGAGTGGCAAGCAAGTCTGCTGTGGTTGATTAGGAACCTGAGCACACTCAATCCCACTAACAAATAATTCAGCTTCCCAGTACAAATCTGGGGCTAGTGACTTCTGGTTAAGTGGTCTACAATGGATTTGCAAAAAAAGCACATGACCCTATGCTTCTTTGCAGTAGGATGAATCGCAGACTAGATGGCTGTGCTGTCCATCTTCAGACCTGACAGAGGTACAGGGTACACCAGTGGGGCTGGATGCTGTCCACCTGGAGATCAGGAGTTTTGCATTCAAGTCACTCCACAAAAACACTAATGAAGACCTTTGCCCTCCCTCTCTTTCTTCTGTTTGGGTGTTGGTGCCCATGGCATGACAAAAGGTATCTGCAGGGAATTGTTTTTTACCAGGGGACATTGTCAACATTGAAAAGTCTGGAACACCTTCCTGCAGGAGGAAATTTCTGACTACCTTGCATAATATAAACAGGAAGCATCACCTGTGGCAGGAGAAGAAAAGCTAGAGAGGGGAGATCATTGCAAGGCTGAGCACAAAGACATATGACAGCAATTGATTAGGATGTGGAGTGAGTGAAAGAGAAAGTGGGGGAGATTTGCATTCATTTTGCGTTTCTTGAGCCAAAATATGGAGAGACAGAGTAATGAATGTGAATGGGCTAAAGGCAGAAGTTATTCTATGATGTTTAGTATTACTCATGTAATACTAGGGCCTTAGAGACCCAGACTTCTTCCAAAGGCTCAAAAGAAGGTGATTTTCTCCTTCCATCCTTCATCACATGGGACCAGACCCTTTTCTTCCCCAGTGCTGGTGAGGATATGGCTCACAGCACTTCCATATACCTTTGAAAGAGGTTTTTCCAAATAGTTGATACATGGGGAAGGCTGCTGAGCCATGGTCAATGCCAGCCTTGCCTTTTTTTGGGGCAACTTGCTTGACAGCAAACATTTACCAGAGCAGATGCATTGGATGGGCCTGAAAGGTTTTTCCTGGCAGGCCAGAGCATGGGACTCAGTGGACGTAAAACAAGGATAGCTGGTGAGAAAGGTGCTGCAGTCTGCCTAACCAGAGAAGGACCAGGAGCAGAGGTGGAGGGGGATACTTGGCAGGGTGGCACAAAGAACCATCACTTTTCACAGTGCAGTTTGTAACTCCATAGAGATGTGCAGGAAGGCCAAACTCCAAGTTTCTGGGCACTGCTGCTGACACACTGGCTGCTTTGTTTGGCTCCTGTTTGCTTGGGATTATTTTGGTTATTTTCTTCTGCCAGACACAAGGGCAAGGAGCTGCCAGCCAGCAGCTGAACCAGCATGACCCCTGGAAGGAAAAGCAGCTGGAAAGGGGCTCTACTGGCATGGGGTGGGCAGTTTGGGAAGAGCCCAGAAGTCTGCTTTGCATTGTCCCCATACATCTGCAGTGCTGCCTTCAGAAGAGAGCATGGTGTGGGACCTGCTTCCATGGACACCCAGACTAGCCCCACAAAAGAGAGAGGATTACAGACAGCACACATTGAAGGGTTTGCTTCAGTACCACAGCACACTGCTTCTTTTAAATGCTGAACACAGCAATCTGTCTTTTTTTTTTTTTTTTTTACTGATTGTGATGCAAAGCTGGAACAAGTCTCAAGGAGTCTCAGTTTTGTGTTGTCAGTTCCTGACTCTGTCAGATGGCAAACCATTGGTAGCATAGCAATTACTCAGATGTTGATTTACTTCATTATAATGAAGGTAAATTTATGTGCCTTTCCCATGGTGTGTATGTGGGACTGACCAGCATTTTTTTAAAGGCTTCTGGCTTCCTCTCCTTCAGGCCTCCCAGGATAAGTTATTCATTATTTTCAATATCTCATTATTGTGAGGCACCCAGACCAAAGCAGTATGATTTACATGATGTTCTGACAATGCTTTCAGGCTGTCACTTTGTATGTGGCATGCAGTCCTATCTTTGCCTGATGAATGATGTGCATTTCAGAGCAGGGAGCATTTCGACTGTGCTCAATGTATGGCATTGTCTCCAGTTCAACTGCTGTAACTCTGGCCTTATGTGTTATAGGCATTATCTAACACAGACAGAACTTCCAGACTTCTTTGTCCATTTAGCCTCCTGCCTCAGTACATATTGGGCACTAATTGCCACCCTAACTATGTGCTGAGCACAATAAGATAAGGAAAAATTCGGTCAAGACAGATTTTTAAGGGCACATGCTCTTGCAGCTGGGTGGATGTTAATGAATGTAAGATATACATACATATTTTTACATGTTTATGTGTTGCTTGTATGTACATGAATAAAATAAGAAACCAATTTAAGCTTATTTGAGTGAAAAAATGACATTAATTCAGGTAAGTGTTGTATACAGTCCCTTGGGCCACTCAGGAGTTGGACATACATGCTGACCTGCAGCAGTTCTACTATAGTTTTTCTGGGCCTCCTTCGTACAAGCCCTGCCAAGTGTTCATTCTCCAGGCACATAACAGGTTTCTATATAAAGAAAGGTTTTAAAAATAACTCTCATGTACCTCTTAGATTCATATGCTCTTTTTAGCCATGGAAAACTCAACATTGTGGTGATATATGTTCCCACTGGGGGAAATATTTATTCTCCTTGCTTTATAAAATGTAGTGTGCAAAATCTGGATGATAATTTGGGACTATATTTATTATGAAATGTCTCAAATACGAAATTAAACACTTGTATTGGTCTGATCCTATTTGTAGTAAAGCAAAGTGCAGAAGGAATATGCATGGGAATATCATTCACACTCCTCCCTCCTTATATTTTAAATGTTCTATTTAGGAAGCCACCCTTACCCACCAGCAAGTAAAGAAAAGTCTATAGAAAAAAAAGGGGGAAAAAATGTACCTCTTTTCTCATTTCTATTTCTAACCATAACCAGTGTAAAAAGTACAAGATATGTGGTAGTCAGGTGTACCTGATGCAGATTTATCTATGTTACACCAACATACCCAGAAATTAGGGTGAGGAATTCTTCTGCTGTGACACAGATGTCATGTGTGTGAAGGTCTACATCTGTCCCAGTTATGCAATACTAGCATGGCTGTTGATGGGTAAAAACAGGCACTTGTAAGGCAGTTTAGCTCATGGCAAAAGTCACTTACATGAACCATAGTACTGAAGTGCCTGTTGCTCTCTTTTCCAAGGAAAGCAGAAAGCAAACTAATTTACTGGCTTAGCTGTAGACATTTACAGTCAGATCAGACAAATTACATCATAGGCTTTTGGGAGAACAGTAACATTGACTAGCCTTTTGCAAGATAATGAACTCTAGTCCCTGCGGCCTTTAAGGATTCTTTTTAGTGTGGATTTAAACGGGAGAAGATTGATATGGCATACTGCATTTATTCAGCATCCTTTATGGAAAGAAAGATGTAATTTAAGTGCTCAATAAATCAGACTTGTCTGCACATATTTAAAATTAATGAGTTGGGTTCATTTTCCAAAGATATCTGTCTAGTTCCATTTTAGACAACCTACATGATCTCCAGTGGCTTCTTTGGAAGGTCACAGCTCTTCCAAATCTCTCATGTCACTGCCTGCTGACCCTGTGCAGGTTCCCCTTATGGCACTGAGTACTATATTTAGTCAATTGAGTCTCAATAAATAATTAGAAGAAAGGCCTGAAAGCAATTCTAAAGATGTACAATGTTTGTAGGAATAAGTGAGTTATCTCCCTTGGAGCAATGAATCCACAGATGACTTTGTGCTGTGTTGCAGCACCCACTTCCAGAGGAAGTCACTAAGCCAAAATGGACAAGTGTAGAAAAAGGTGATGGTAAACTGGGATGCTGTGGTATTTACTGATGGGAAGAGATCATGATTCAGGCAACTCATGTTGCTCAACTGTTCCTAGAACTTGTGAAAATATTCTGCAACCAGTTTTATGCTGTGGTGAGAGGTTGAGTGGACGAAAATACATTCTGATCTGTCAGAAACAAATGTTCAGGATGCCCCACCACTAAACTTCACTCTGAGTCTACCCAGTCTAGACATACTGCAGAAGAACTGCTTTAGAAATTGTTTCCTAAATGTGGCAAGTGCAAGTGCTGTAGATTTTAAAATGGAAATGCTCAGTAACATCTGTTGCTGATGCGTTTAGTGAATGTTCTTGAAGGTGGATAACTGAAAATTTATATGGTCTAATGCAAAGAATCAAAAAAAACATACACTTCTATTCTCCTTCCAACCATCACACAGTCTTTATTAAGCAGAATATTATTAAATTAAATATGAACAGTATTTATCTTCTAAAATTCAATTTTTCTGAGCATATGTCAGACAAAGTCCATTCCATCTACTGTCTGATTTTTAACTGCTTACTAAAGCAGTACCTATTGCAACTGCATATGGTAGATACAAAAGTTATGAGATACTTGTCTGGATTCAGAGTAAGGCATCCAAAATAAATTTGAGTAAATGACTTTAATTCAACAAAGTGTTTCAGCTTTAAGCATGAAAATAGCCAATGAATCACATGCTTAACGTAAGACTTATGGTACTCATGGTGCTTCTTGCTAAATTAGTCATAAATTACATCTACATATCAAATGGCAGCAAAAGCCCAGTAAAGAGACAAAACAAAGAAAAAAACCCCCAACCAACCAATCAAAAATATTAGAAAAAAAATCACCCCACAAATTAAAGATAACCATGAAAGCTTTGGTTCAGAAGCAATAGCTCCTCAGATGTAATGCAGTCCACATAAGGCCTGTTTTGTTTTTACTCAGTCACTTTATTATTTATTGCTCAGTATCAAAAGGAATAAAATTGACATTGATTAAAGGCCATTGTGATTTGTAGGTAATATTCATATAACTCTTTCAATAGTATGATGCACATTGTAGGGATAAATCAAAGTCATAGAAGTCTGAAATAGGAGGGAATCACAGTATGATGCAATCATGTAAACAATAGCACATATGTATAGATTAATACAAATTTCCTTTTGTCCACCTGACAGGCCTGATCAAAAGTAGCAAATATTTTAATTTTAACAAACACTTGAGTTTTTCCTTTGAACGGGTGAGCAGATAAAAAAAAATAATCTCATAAAGCAAAGTGGATTAATATGTCTCTACTGCTTTTCCTCTTGATCTTTAAGGCTTATCGCAATCCTCTCCCACTGAGTTTATTGATTAATTAGGAAAATGAGCTGAGCAAATGCTGTTTGAAATGAAAAAAAAAATTGTGGATATTCGCACAGAAGATATGAAATCAGATACTTTTGATCAGCCAGGAGGTTGTTACAAATGGGTATGGACTGCTTACATTACAAAGGGCCACGTTTCAGCAGCTCTCAGCCCTTCAGCTTCCTCCTTTGCAATTAAATGGTATGTAAGAGCTGCAAAATACGTCTCTGAGAGGCTGAAGATTGATCTGTTCTGTGAAATTCTGGTCAAGTGTAGAGTTGCAGTAGATTTCATAAGGCTTTGAGCAAGATCAGCTATTTGAATAGGGCAACTCAACTATTGAGACCAGGGCTGTGTAACACAGACTCAAATTGCCTCAGTGTCTGAGAGCAGGACTGGTAACTTCTTTTCTAGAAATAGGGTTGACTTCGCAAAGGCCTAACCTTATCTGGCTTACAGTATCAGGATTTAGGACATCAATTTGGGTTTAATCACAGAAAAGACAGGCATTCAGTTTCAAGCTAGTCAAAGAAGGCATGAATTCAGCAGGGAGCTTTAGAACGGGACTTAATCTCTATGTCATAATGCATGCTAAGCTGCTTAAGTGTATTTGGTGCAATTACATCCAATTAAATATTTGGAAATTAGGTTCCCTGTCTTCAAATATTGTAGGGCTCCTGCTTGACACACTGACTGACTTGTGTAATTTGGTCAAGACCTACAGGTCCTGCAGACTGCTCTCTAGATACCAAAAGGTTCATGTGCCCCAAACATGTTTGAAGATGGAAGCTTACATTAATAAAACGGAGCTGTCTGCACCGTCTCACTAGGGTGGAGAGGACTCACAGGATGGTCATGTTGGTTTATGCCAAGGTGAAAGAAATTCATGTCAGTCTATTTACTGCTGAATGTGCAAACCTTCTATTTAACAGATGAAGAGGATAGCTTTGGTGTGTGAACACAAGTAAGACACTCAGTAGCTTTCTGTCATGAGTTCCACATTTTGATAATTACAGACTTCACTTCTATGGGCAGCCTATCCTTTCCTAGCACTTTCAGTCTTCCAGGGGTTAGTTAACTGTTTTATTTTTTATAAATAGGATTAATATATAAAATATTTTAAGTGCAATAAACACAGAAAAAATATAAAATGTTTAAAGCCTGTGGCTCTCTCACAGCATTATGCTCATGTTCTGTATCACCAGGTAAAGGTGAAGGAAACAGAGAGTTATGCTTCCAAGCAGGCTTGTGAATAGGAGGACTGACTATTGTTGTGAGCTATGAGAGCAGCCATCACACCCAACATACTCTGAGAGCTTTTGTTCATGTACAGAGAAAACAAAGGACACACAAGTTCGCTACTCTTTCATATGGAAAGATTACACAGAAAGAGAAAGTTGCTGACTTCCAGGGCACAGTGCATTTCTCAAACTGACATTCACATGGTGTCTCCAAACTGATTGGTTGTGAGACTAAATACCAAGACTAAATGCTTAAACTCAGTAGTTGATACTGGGGACAAAACTGTAGAACCACAGCCAGACTTTACTACAAGCATTGGACTGTAGTACGAGGACAGTTTGAACGGTATTTCCCCCCTCCCCCCGAAATACACACTTCAAACAGGAAAGCAGTCCAACAGTTTTCTAAGACACAAGAACAGGACGCAAGTTTAGTCCTTCAGAACAAGCTGTCTGGATCCATCAGGGTTGTAGCAGCCACCTTGCACCAGAAATCAGCCCAGGCTTTTTTTTCTTTTTCCCTTGCTTATTTCTGTTAGTATCCAAGGACCTCTCATTTCCGTGGTGGTTTCCGACTATATTTTCTTTCAAACATCCAACTTTTCTTATTTCTTAGTGTTGCTGTGGCAGTCTAAATGTCTTTGTCTTCTTGTTGCAGTTTTCTCACTATTTCCCTGAACATCTGCAAGACAGCCCATCTGGGTTGACACAGTGTGAGATGAGGCAGACAGGCATTGCCAACAAAGGGCTCCTACTGCAGCGAGTGGGCTGTTGAAATCAGATGTTTTCTAAGACGTCTATGGGAACAAAACCTTTCTTCTTCCCACTGTATACTTTGATAAAGCCATCATGTTCCTTTTCAGAAGTCACACAAATCTGAATACAAAGAAAGCATGAAAATGTTAAACTCTTTGCTGTGATCAAAGAGACAAATTATTCCAGAGTATTTATTAGGAAGGTTAGACATCCTGCTAGTTGCTTCTATAAGTAGAACAATCCCTTTTGGACTCTCACTGCTTTGATAATAATCTCAGACACATATATTTAGAGAGTTAACTTTCCCCTGTCTCCCTGAAGTGCCACATATACACGAGAGACATTAATAGCATTAGGATCTTTGTGGCTGATAAAAGATTTTGAAACTTGAATTATGACTTCAGCCTACTGTAATGATTATGCTTTAGTTGTCTGTGCATGAGAGGAATGGGTATTTCAGATAATGAGCTAGCTGACTCCCTCAGCAGCTGGTGGTGAAAAGCAATCGTGATGCCAAGGTGGGTCACTTGTAGTTGCTGACCTGAATGCAAGTGTATTCTCTTTTGCAAGTTTAAAGAGCCTAGGTACTTCTCAGATGAGCAGTGGATTATGTTACTTACTCAGCCCTTGCACTTACAGATGTCTTTTTTGGATACTAAAATGTGTGACCTGAATTCAGCTCTGTGAGCATATTTGCATGACACCTACTTCAAATGGAGGCAGTTGTTGTGAAACCATATAGTCTTTACAATAACACAAATATTATGTTGTGGTAAAGGTTTTCATTTCCTGAAGACCTTTGTGATCTCAGGCATTTCCACCTTAAGGCCCCTCTTGAGACATCTGGTATAGCTGAGCCATTTCAAAGCCTAGTGGCTCAGCCTACTTTAGACTGGGGACTTGAACACAGTGCCACACAAAATAAGCAATCGTTTTCAAACATCTGTGCCAAAGAACTATATATTTCTTACTAGTCAAACAAGGTTAAAATATAGCAGGAAAACTAATAGTCCTATCGGGACCACTTGACTCACTGATTTCTCACGATGTCAGTGCCAGCCCTCTGTGTGGACTAACACTTGTCTCTGTCTGCTAAGTATTTACAGGGTTTATTTACAATAATTCAGAGAGTATGAAATTAACAAAAATAGCTTTGAAGTGTTCGTGGGTAAATGCATTTCAATGTGACTGTTACGGATGACACCTAAATACCACACCTAAATTCTGGACCAGCTTGTCCTGTCGTTACCTACATAAAATTTATTAGCAATACTGGTGCTGCTAGAGGGAAATGAAACATCATAAGAAGGAAGTGAAGCTGCTTCATATTTGCTCCCCTCCAGTATTTGGAAATAGTGACGTGCATCTCTGTGCCTCCAAAGTTTTGGAAAGTAAATGGACTCATTAATTTTCTTACTTAGACTACCTACTCAACATTAACTGAATTAGATCCCTGGGGCAGAATGACTGGGCGCACCAACAGGGCTGACATGCAATTAAAAAGAATAATGTATTGCTGTTTGGGCTAAATCACATGGAAAGTGTGGGAGAGGTATAGAATTGATGTTGTTTAGTTTAGGTTCTGTTGCAAAACAGCCAAGCTCATTTATATCATGAATCCCCAGCACAGCATCTGCTTCCCTTGCAGTCACATTGCCATTCAAAGCAGAGAGGTGTAAAGCACAGGTACACAGAAAGGTGCTTCTGACTACTGCCACATGTGGCCTCTGTCTCTCAGAAAGAAGATGAGACTGCAACAACTGACAGAAAAGGAAGCGAAGCACAAGACTAAGGATGGCCAAGTATGGCAGACTATCCAGGTGTGGGAAAGAGCATGAGTTGAAAGATGCACCTCTCAGCTGATCTCTACTGCTCTGAGCCTTTGCAACTTCTCCACAACTAAACCTGGTTGGTTAAAAGAAATGCCTCTCTCCATCACTGTGTTTTTCTACTAACTGAAGATGTCTGCAAGACATCCAGCTTTTAGACAGAATCCACAAAATAATCGCATCTCCAGCAGGACTACACTGCTCACTAACTGTGCTGTATTTTTTTGCTTAAGCTCTCTGTTGCTGTGCAGAGCATGTTGCAAGAAGAGAGTGCTTTTCCATGCTGTCTTGTATTGTCAGCAGAATGATTTGTGGACAAAAGAAAAATATTGATCTTTCTGAACACTGATTTTCTTCATTTTTTGAGAGAAAAAGTATGACAGGTTATTTTATTGTTGTTGTTGTTGTTTCCCTCCCCCTTTCTCCCACCCCACCACTCCCCCAATTCTGGTGCTGGTTTGAGTGTTCCTTGATATCAGTGCAAATGCTCTGCTGCATCAATAACTTTAGATCTTCTCTGGGCACGAGGAGTACAATGCCTTTATACAATAACTTCTCTCACTCTACATATTAATACATAGACCTGAATTCTCCCAAATTTCAGCTGAAATTCTCTCCCACTAAGATATAAACCTTGCATGTGCCAGAGTTTTTTCCCTGCTACTTTCAAAGGAAGGGGAAATTTCAGGGGCAGAGCAAGCTTAGCCACAATATGCCACACTTTCATAACCCTGTGAGACTCAGGAGGTCTCCTGGGCTTGTGACAACTCTTGGAGCTTTGCAAAGACCTAGAGCTGCTCCAAATTCTGCAGTTTCAGAAAAGAGTTAACACAACACCATCTCTGGCCACTTTTGTTCTCACCCTCTTTTATGAATGCTGTCAAAGATTTCACCCACAATGTAATATAATGTAACCACAGAGAAGAGCTTGTAGTACTGAGAGTTTTGGATTCCACCTGATGAACCGGCTATTTGTTGAGGATTAACCCTGACGACAGATGTCAAAGATGATGGTTGTTAAAGCACAAAGTGCCACAGCTACCACCAAATGATCATGGTTTTCTGTATAAAACTGTAAACTGCTTAAAATGGCAGCTACTCAGGCTGACATGTTTTGGGGGGAAGGCTGTTAGCCTGACAAGAAAAGTGAGGCAGAGCCTCTCCCCAGTGAATTTGGTAGGAACACAAATGAAGACAAACTGTTGGATTTCCCCCCCTGCACTCTGGCTCAAGAGATTAGTAATGGAGTAAGCTACAGGGTAAGAAACCACAGCTTGGGCTATTTCTCACTCAATAAGTGCTCTTTGGAACTCTCTGAAAGAGGGACCTAATATTATAAAGTCACGTCCCCATTCTTTCATCTCATTTTATTTAAAAAACCCTAAAACTCTAAAAGAAACCCCCACCAAACAACTGTTCTGACCATGACTGTTTTCTGAACTTGTCAACATCTGCCCTGAGAATTTTTAGTCTGTCAGTCAGTCCTGAGCAGGTAGGGGACATGAGCAATTAAGAAATGACCCTTTAAGCCGCATGGTCATTAATACTTTCTTGTTCTTTTAGATCCTGTGGTTTGAATTTGGGCTCAGGTGTCCCGTTCTGGGAGTAGTCTTGAACTTGCCCTAATGTTCTGCAGCCGTCTTCCCCTAATGTTCTGCAGCTGTCTTCCCCTCTTTCTTCCATATACTTAACCCATCTGTCAGCCATAGACTGGTTCTTATGAAGTAGGAACTTGGTTATGAGTTCAGTACAGTTTCAAGAGCTGTCCTGAAGCCTGCAGACAGTGCCAGGTCAAGAGGTCTGTAAGTTCAAGTGTCCTGTTTGTAAGAATGACAGCACAGGGACACTGAGTTTCTACATCTGCTGCTGACAGTGCACTGAAGTTCTTGCCTATATGAACTTTGTGGATGGCAGTGATAAGCAGTTCTGTTTTCATATCCATTTAGTCTTAGTGCACATGATGATGACATGTTTTATATCAGCTGTTTCATTAGATTTTGTTTTTAAAGAAGACCTAGACTAAACTGGATGCACAATGGGCTGCATCCTCATTTTGACTCTTGCAAATTTTGAGTGTCAGTCAGTATCTCTGAATGAGTGGAGACACCCATCCGGGCCCAGCAAGACTGACGTCAATGGAAATGACACATAGCTGGAAAAAGACCCTGTTCCCTTTTAGCTGAGCTGTGAAGTGCAGCAGTTATAGCTGGGGAGCACATGAAGAACCACAACATCACTTTCAGCGCTGACTTTAAGTGATATAATCCGAATACATAAGTCACTGTGATGAAACTGGCTTTCAAAGGCAGCTGACTCATGCTCTTAGAAGCTCAGCTGCTTTTAGAATATCCCAAGAATGTGGGGACTTAAAGTAACTCCTGGACAATGAGGTGAAAAGCCACATAGCAACAAAGCATCCAGACTAATCAGAAGACCTGAGACAAGTAGATTTCCTGGATGTGTAGACCTGGCCTGCAATCCTACCTTGCTAAGCCTACCCTTGTGTATATGTTTATACTTATTCTCAGGCTCTCTGAAGTGGCTGGATCATATCTGCAATTAGCTGCTAATGCACACATGCCTAAAAGCTGCTCTTTAAGAAATTCCTGTGTTGGGGTGTTGGGACAGGAGGGAAGTTTGTCCCCTGGACTGTGGTGCCAAGGGGACAGCAAGGCTGATAGCTCTGGTTTGGAGGTTGCAGCATCACAAGGGTAGTGGCCTCTTTGCAGTCACTGCAGAAATTGGCTGAGAGATGCTTTCAAGCAAGAGGACTAGTTTACATCGGTGACATTTATAAAACATCCATCAGAAAATGGATCTGTTGCACTGACTTTTATGTAAACTCATAGGGCACATCTGGATGAGGCAAATGTTTGATTCCCAGTCTTGTTACAAATGCTACAGTTTGGGGTAATTTCTATTGCACAAGATCACTTTCACAATTTAAAATCAATTGTCTTATTTAATCACGAAAAACCCAACTCTAAAGTTATTTGTATTGATGTGACTGTAGATGTCAGAGGCAGCCTGGAAAAGATATGAGTAGGGTTTTTTCAAAGATTATTTCCTTTCTTTAAGGTGGGTAAGAGGAGAAAACAAGAAAACACAGACATTCAAACAGTAGATTATTATGCCTTCTTTAAAAATAAGGATGAGCAAAATGTAAAAGACATTTTAAGAGATGTTTTTCCAAGTATTGATGATAACTTAGATATTGTGTTTTTTTTTTTTTTTTTTTTTTCTTTTGTGAACAGAGGTCAAATCAGAGCCTGCAGTCATGCAAGGAAGCATTTGTGTAATGTATGGTAATGAATTCAGGTAGGCTAGTGTGGAAGTTACAGGCTGCAAAAAAATTTACATATCCAAATGATGGTACAATTAATCAGAGCTGGAAATTAGGCAGATAGTATTGTTTGTGAGATAGCTTAAAAGAGTGGAAAGCCACAGAAATTGGCTGGGTTTGGTTTTCCCTTTAATAGTCTTACTTTATTGATGTTATGGGCTATGTCTGCCTCCCTCCCACAGATTCCTGATTGAGCCCTGTGGTGCCCAGTCATCTTCTGAATTGGTTTGAGGACTCACAAATCTGCCAGTGAAACTAAACTCCAAGATGCTGGGGCCTCTGAAACAGGGCACTTTTTCTTCTCTGCACTGGGTTTCATATTTCACAGTGACATTTTCAAGGGATCCTTTGTGAAGACCATCTTGTGCGCATTACTCGAGGTGGGTGAGCAAATTGCATTTTTTCTTCGGTCCTTCCTTGAGTGTTGGCTTTGCCATAAAGGATTGTATGAAGCTGAAATCCAAGATATTATTTCCCAGGCAGGAAACTGCCAAGCAATTCCAGGGAAAGTCTCCCTTAATGTGCCTCAAACTTTGAAAATATCTCTGTTTACCTAAAATAGCTTTTCCTAAGGTAGTCATGTGGCTTTGTTGATGTGATTATATTGCCTTTTGCCTTACAAGAATAGACTGTATACCTGGGAACATTCATATAAGCCACAAAGGGGATAGAGTCCTGCAGTATAAACCATGGATGGTATCAAGCAATATAATGAAAATTCATATTACTGTCACTGCATAAGTTTTTCTGTTGGCATATCATCCTTGTCTTTGTTGTCAGCGTGGCCCTGGACTCTTGTGAGACCACACAGAAATTGACTCAAGGAATTAACAATAAAATTGAGACAATTTGCTATGCTATAGTCACAAGAATTTATTAGACCAGTTAATTGAGTTTTCTAGCTAAAGTGAGACTTGACAGGAATTGGTAGCAATGAATAATAATCTCCCCTTCTTGCTCATCTGGAAGAAGTCAGTGCTTTGCACATCGTAGGTACATTTCACTCACAGCACTCCGGACTCTGTGCTCAGTGGCAGCTAAAATGGCTGATGACATCCCATAGAAATTCCCATTAGAACAACAAACAAACAAAGTTCTGCCAAAGTTTTCCCACACGTCTCGTTCAGATGACTTTCTTTTTTTTTAATGCCTTCCCCTATTGCACCTCTGTCCCTGCTTCACATGGAAAACAACGGAGAAGTAAAGGGCAGAAAATAAGAGAAATATATGAGGAAAGAAGAAAGGAAAATTGACTTTGGAACTGTGAAATAAATTTGTAAAGTAAAAAATGCCCAATTACAACTAAAATGTTTTTTCACAATAAGAGTTTTTCTACCATGAAGGCGGAGTTGTTCTGTTAAAAGTTCTGCTGAGGGACAGCAGTAAGCAGATGAGTGTCCATGGCCTCACTGTGACTGTCCTACCTGGAAATTACTCAAAATGGCCTTCAAACTACTTAAAAGTTCCCTTTTTGCATAATCTGTGTGAGAGGAGTGGGATCTGTTTGCTGCACTCCTTTTCTCTCATGTCTCTGCAAGCTGATCTCTGCCTTCTATTTTACAACAAATATTTATTTATTTCTTCCTCTGAAGCCTCTCTCAAGTGGAGATAGCACCTGACAGCATTCACATTCAACCTCAGCATTTGTGCAGGCTTGAGACAGAGCTGAAAAAGTTTGCTAAAAAAGAGGAGGTAGTAGACAGACAAGATGTATTCATCCCTTTCTTTACCTCCTGCCCTTCCAGAGATGATGAGGCACCCCTGACTTCAAACTCCCTTGTGAGCCTATTATTTAATAGGGACAGTGGGAAAGTCTTTGTGTTTAGATGAAGCTGCCAGACGCGCCAGCTTGGAAACTGTTGTTTTGTGAGAACTGAGGCAAGAAACTGGGTCCTCACTGCTTGCAGCAGCAGCCACAGTAACAGGGATCTGGTGTGCCCACTAATGAGAAGGGACCCAGGTCTCGACCATTCCGTCATGATGACACGCCATATTCCAACACTACCATTTCCCTAAGCTTTGCCCTTGTGTATTGCTTATTCTAGAGCACAAAGCCTGCAAAAGCTCTTGTTCTGCTTTGGTAGTATTTTTTCCTCCTGTGTGGATATATATTAAAAAATTAAAATAGTTGGGTAAAAAGATTTTAAGAACTTTATCCCTTTCTAGCAACTTCAAGGCTGTCCAAAGTAGTATGTATATAGCAGCAGCTACAATATATTCTGCTCACTGTATTGCTGTACCTTCCTTAAAAAGCTGTGTAATCCCAGGGATTGTTAGCATTTATATGTTTTGCTATTCCACAAGACAGCAGCAGCAAAGATACAAGTTATTCTTATTCACCAGTGAAGTGTTATGGGAGTTCTGCATGGAAAATCCATGGCCTGAAGTCCCGACTGATTCTGACTTCTGCTCTACTTTATCAAAATCAGGCAGAAAATGTCCCTGGTGATGTGACATCAGTAGCCAAAGGAAAGACCTAACGAGGTGGGAGGATGCTGGGCTTTACAAAGTGCAGTGAGAAAAACCTAACTTTTTATTACATCCAGGTGTCAGAGAACTCAGGCTGTGCACCACCCTTAGTCAGCCATCTTCCTATTTGCACGAACTTAGAGCACAAACCTGTCCTTTAATGCAGGTTCTGAGTCATGGCTTTTGCTTAGTGAACCCACCTGAAGGACACAGAGCAGCAGGAGCTGCTGAGAGTACACCAAGGCGAATGGACCCTGCAAGTCCTCACTGTATGTGGTGTAGCTCACAGCAGCACTTATAGTTTAGAATCTATTACAACTTTTAGAGAGGGTATGGTGGCACAAGAAATTAATGATTACATATACTTTGCAACTGGCAATAAAGAGTTCAGTTCAAGATTTACAGGTTTGAGTGATGGTGTCCTAATGCTGTTCCTGCTAAAGCCAAAACAATGAGCTGTGTTTAGATTTTTAGGTAAGTTAAAGTCTGGGGAGGGAGCCCCTGTGTTTTATTAGATTAGCTCTAATAGTGAGGAGAAAACCAGATAATTTTTCAGGCACACAAGGCCTACTGCTAAGACTGTGTGCTTGTCAAGCTGTTGCTCTGAAGTCAATAAGAGAGTGCAAAATATGCAAAATATCATTATGAACATATGGGGGACTGAAAATTTAGGCTATGTTAGGCAGGGAGTATGTTTTTGCACAAGGCAAACACTTCTCTTAGCTGGCTCCTAGACACTATTACCATGCAAATAATAAATCTTGCAGCAAAATTGCAGTGAGAAGAATCTACCTGTCCTCATCTTGCACAATTTTCCCTTCAGTCATTGATAAGATTGCTGAACGCTCCCATCTGCTGAGGCTCCAGCACAGCTGATCTTACCTGGTTCTCTTTCAGAGTTATCTGCCCCTGTTCCTTGCAGCCAATGAATGTCCTGATACACCTGTAGATCTTCTCATTTTGTTGCACTCTTTGAACAAAATTAGCAGGAAAAAATCCAGTTCTGTCATCAATCCTCCCCTATAGAGAAAACATATTGATAGAAGAAGATTGTTAACACTAGGAACTTTAAAGCAAGTTCACTGTTGAAAAGAAGATATGTTTCCCTTTGGAAAGAAAACAGATATAAAATAATTAGTGCATACCTTCCACCAGTCTTCATTAGAGTCTTCCAGCAGAGTGATCATATCCCCTGGCCTGTAATTAGAAGAGGAATAGTAGTTGAGATGACTCTTGTCATTTTGAATCAGCTTCCACAATTCCCTTCTAATAGGAAGGTGGTCCTTCCATGGTTGTTTTTCCTGAGCATTCACTGCAGGGAGATGCAATGAAGTGGCAAAGTTTCCTTCAGCCATACATGGTATTGTAGAATGAGAGTGTGTATTGGGGCTAGATGTTTTCTTTGAGACAACATCTGTGAACTGGAAGTTTTGGTTCCTGTTTAATAACAAACTGTTTAAAATACAGTCTCTATTTGTTACAAGCTTTATATTTTTACTTGAAGACATTTCACATTGTTGGGACACACTATTTCATCATCTGTGTTTTCAAGCTGTGATTGCAGAAGGAAGGCAGCAGGAAAATAGTTCTATTTAACTGACAAAGGCAATTAGTCAGCAGGGGTATAATTCTGCCCAAGAATGTCTTCTTGATTTGAATGGGACATATTTATCTTTATAATGTGTGGTGCTGGGTTGTAATTGCTAAGTATCAGCATCCAGCTGACTAGTTCCAAAGCAGAGCTAGAAGAATAATTTGGCTGAAAATGCTAATAGCCAAATGTGCTGAGCTGATTTTGTGCAGGTAGTTGAACAGCCATTTGACCTCTTTCCCCCCACTGATGGCACTTTAACATTATTATGTAATTATAACAGCAATATGTGTAGAAAGTAGGTGGCAGCCTGTTTCCAAATGGATTAACCTCAGAAAGCTCTGCCTGTTTGATAACAGACATTTCTTTGATTTTAATAAAATTAATGGTTGACCTCCAATTACTCAGCCTTCCTTCTATTTCCTTTATTGTTGAGGTATCAGCACAAGGGCTTGCAAATGCATATGATGGATAACAGGTCCAACTTAACAGGCTATTTCAGAACATGTGTAGAAAATGTGGATCTGTCCAGGAAGCAGCTGGAGGAGGGCACAGTGGTGGGCCTCTTTTGTCCACTTTCCAAGAGGTTATCATTGCTGCTGACAACTGGAGAAACAGGCATTTAGTCTTCTAACACTGAAATTTGAAACAGGGTTTTTCAGCTTTCACTGAAAGGTGCTTGAGGATTTTCCTCAAGCCCTCCTCAAGAACATGTTTCAGTGTGTTTGGAATAACTAAATGTTGCTGAGTTGAGAAAGTAAGCTAGAGAAAATGGACAACCTGGTATCCCAGTGGTGAAAGACTTTTTTTTTTTTCCATTGGAAAGGACATCTGAGTCCTTTATGACAGCTGACACTTAATACAAAATACTCAAAGAGGTTTGAAGGGAACCCATGATTTCAAAGTGAATAGACTGTAAACATAATTGGAGCCCTTACACTGCAAGGAAGAACACTTTTAAGAAGGAGGACTTAGAGAGCCCCATCTACCCAGTACCCTGCTGCCTGCTTTTTAGAAAAATAACCTAGAAAATATAAAGGCATTTGGCTGTGAGAGAAAGATGGCAACTAAACCTGAAGTCTCTCCATGTCACTGATCTGAGCACTAAGAGTTTTAGATTGATGACCTGCTGATTTTGCTTTCTGATATTTTTCTTTAGGACAGAGCTAATATAGATGTCTCTAAGCTCCAAAAAAAGATTTAAAACAGAAATCCCAACTGCACCTATGTTAATCTTTCTGAGTAGATTTAGGCTGATGATCCCTGAAAGGGGCTAGCCTGCTTACTACTCCTTAAAATCACTCTCAGGTCTCATCTTTTTCTTCTGTAAATCACAACCCTTGATAAATTGTTTACCTCAGTGATCTAGATTTCAGGAGGTGGCAAGATAGGCACTCATGTAAGTTCCTTCCAACAATTCTATTCTATTGTGTTCTGTTCTATTCACATGATTGTCTGAAATCTGAGGTTGTTTGTCTCCCTGATTCTCTATTTATTGTAATATAAAGCCATCTCTTAGAATAAGTGTATTACTGCAATGTCCTGCTATCCTTATTCAGAGCATCAGAAAACCTGACTGGCTGCTCCTGCTGTTGAGAAAGAAATCAAGGTTGTGGTAAGCACTAATTTCTACTGAAATCGGGGCTTGACATCTCCACTGCGGCAATCTGCCACTCATTGCAGCCCCTCAGAGTTGAGCTGGGATCTCCAGAAATCTGCCCTAACTCTTCTTCTCAGCTCAGGTCCTTCCCCTGCTACCGGGCTTTGTTATGTTAGGGCTGATCAGTGCCTGGCTGGTTACTGACTTGGGTTCCCAGGTCAGTGCTTGTCAGTCTTGACAACAATGCTATGCCAAACCCACCTCCAGCACCTCAACTGTGTTTGACAAATGGAAATTCATGTAACTGACCTGAGTCCTGCCTGGCTCTGCAGTGACCAAACAACATTACCAGCTATTTGGCATCCCTTATGAAACAGTGTTAACACATGTATTGCTGAATTTCTGGCCATGGGACAATCAGTGCTGCTGTAGCTGAGTAACGCTAATCTAAAACCTGGCTGGTGTCTCCAGGTAGGGCATGTTAGTCACAACAGTCCAAGTTTCAGACCACAGGTTGCCTTTTCTCCTAAAAGGGACAGAGGAATTTCGAAGGGTGATGTGTTTTCTGGATTTCTGTGTCTGGATGAGGATGGTAGTCCAGTGGTGTTCTACTTCATGAGGAAAACACCCCAGCTGGAATACACTCTTAGTGGAGCAGGATGCAAAGTGGAATCCTTCCAGCAGAAGAGCTGGCAAAATCCACTAAAGGTTACCATATACTGTGGTTATTTCTTGAAGAGGTGACATTCCTAAACTAATGATTAGGAAATGCCAGCAAAGCAGAATGATAAGAAAGCTTGTAATTTCTGCCTTACATCCCACCCTTTACTTCCAGACTGATGAGAAGGCACAGCTGGGAAAAGGAAAAAGGCTTTCAGTGAAGGAAATGCTGATGAGAGGGACATTTGTCTGGCAATTCCATAAATTTCGTGGCATGTGCATTATTATTTTTATATAGAGGATGCATTGAAGAGAGGTGACACATTTCATGACAAGAGCTCTAATAAGACCATGCAAAATGTGAGTAGCATAAGCAAACTAATTTCACTGAAAGAAAAGATGTCCTTTCCCTTCAGTGGGCTTGGATTAGACCTTGTAATGCTAGCAACTGATGCAGAACTGAGAAAGAAAGTGCTAAAAATATCAATAAGCAAGGTTGTTTTGCTAAGATCAGAATACATCTTTCTCATGTGAAAACACTGCCATGCAGCAGCTGGACATCATTCTCCTTTCTCAGTCATAAACTGAATATGAGGGAGGGTCAAACAGGACTGGTAAAATGTTCAGCATTAGCATGAGAGCTGATGATGAATTCCTGTTTGAAAACTTTTGATTGAAAAACAAAGCAACTGAAACCAGAGCATTTTATAGCTGAAAGCCACCTTGCTCCTGAAATCACATAGGTAATTTTGAAGCCTTTAATCTATTGTGTCCTTGACAAAACAGTTGTTCACTAGTTAACTGTGAAAATATCTTTGTATCTACAAGTGGATACCTCTATAAAAAAATTTTATTAAAAATGTCGGAACAAACCCTCCCTTCCCCAAAGTCACATGTAACCATATGAGCATGAATTCCCATAGGTCAAATCAGCTAATAAATATTTTTGAGTTTACCTCATCTCCAAGTCTTCATTTTCTTGTGGTACAAATTTGTACAAGGCAACATAGGTGTTCATTTGTATCGTGCTTTTATAAAATGGTCCCTTTAAGAAAAAAGAGAAAGAGAAAATTTAAATGTCTGTTTTGTACAGGAATTTGGTTTGCTTTGCTAGACACAGAAGAACCAGGACCTGATCTTACAATAAGTTGGCCAGAATCATCTCATTCCTTTCACAGTGTGAAGAACTATGGGCCAGAGACATTGCAGGCCATTAAGGTAGTAACTATCTTCATTTAGAAATAAGATTATTTGAACTCCAAGATCAAATTCCAGGCTTCCAAAGAACACAAGCAGAAATCTGTACAGGCTGGTCTTTGGGATGAGATCTTAAAAATTAGTCTATCTTTTGGTGTCTGTAGTGTATGGTTCTTACGAGCCCAGTAGTGTATTATTAGCATCATATAAGGTGTCTATTATACAGTCCTCATTATGGATGGAGCTAGATTCAAAAATCACAGTAGGAAAATCACACTTTCTTAAAGTGATTTTAGTGTGTGAAAGTTTTTTGTGCTGGGCTTTCCACAGAGAGGTCTGGCTATTCTCTCTCTCTCACTTTTTCCAGTGTTAATCCGGAGGAAAAAAACAAAAGTGGCTGCTAAAACAAACACAAAATAATTTTCAAAATAAAATATTTTTTATGATTTTTATGTTTCAGCAGTTCCAGTGTAATTACATGGCCTCCACACTGGATCTTTTGCATGCACAATATCAATTTGCAATAAACAGAAGAACATAAAAGCGACCACAAAGGGTAAAGCAAAAAGCTATTCAGTTTTGTATAATGCTTCCAGCTGTGGCCAGTGGCCAAGAAACGGTATAAGAACATGACAGTCAGATATCAATGCCCCAGCAGACCTACTCAACGTCCTCACACAGCTATGAAAACAAGACTTTTATATAAGTTCCCATTCCCATTGCATTCTCACAAAATTTATGCCCATACCGGGGAGTGTATACTTTTTGGTTCTTCTCCAAAGTGTTCTGTGCCATTTTCAGAGTATGTGAACACTGAAATAAAGGAAACACATGACATTTTAGGAGTAGTTTAAGACTGTTCACCTCCACAGAATCACCTTGTTTTTTTGATCTCTTCCCTTTCTCCCTTATTTTCTTTGATTCCTCGTGCTCTCCTCTGGACCTTTCTACACTCCCAACAAACCCACATATCCTGCTGGCACATGACACAAAACAATCTCTGTCCTCAAGCATTTACAATTGTAAAAACTAAACCATTTTGATCAGATGAATGTATACATGTACAGCACTAGGAACAGAACCTAGGAACATTAAGAGCATCACTATCTAAAGTTCAGCAGCCTTTTCCTCACATTACACACTGCATTTCCAACATTTCCATGTTTAGGATGAGCAGTATTTTCATTTAAAAGCACCTGCAAAACCTGATGATCATACATGAGCAATATTGAGGGAGGTTTGTATGCAAGACCCTTTCTTTCCCCTCTTCAACATCTATCTCTGAATGTTTGACAGCCTTCTTTGATCCCTCTCTCAAGCAGTCCATGCCCGGGCTGCACTGGATATGCTGCCTCTCTCTCTGGTTCTATAGGAGGAACCTGAATTGTTTTCGGATCAGGATGGGTGAACTGAGACACAGGCCTGTACCTGTGAAAATTTTCACTAAATCAGAAACTCTTAGAAAAAGGTAACAGTCACAGGACCTAGCATACCTGATATCTAATCAATTAACCTCTGTTGTAATTGATTATTGGGCTGACTGATGCTTGTCCTCAGTTATCTCCCTAGAAAAAACACAGTGGCTTTATCATATTGACTGACTGACCCCTTCACATTTTAAGAACTCCCTGGTGTTTTTTGCTTCTGGATAAAGTCTGCATATAATTTTAATAGCTGGAGTCTCTGGGCAGCTACAACCATCAGGGTCTGCTCCCACCATTTACCTCTGCAAGTGTTTCGAGCAAATGCTGGATTTTGTGTCTTTAACAATTTGGAAAAAAACCCAAAACAAAGTGGTAGTAAGTATCAAGCTGACTGAATGCATTTTCTTTTTGTTTCTCTGTTGTACAGTTACATGCATTCAGGGGAAAGAAGATCCAGGGAACACCAAACCACTAAATTTTTCTCCTCTGTTACTTCACTTGCTCACCCTTTCTTCCATTAATACATATTTCTGTGGCTATTGTGCACTGTAAGTGACAATCTAACAGAGTCTGTGAAGCAGTTTCATGAGGGCAATAGTAAGGTTCTTTGATAGTAGACCATTGTACTTCAACACTGAAAAACAAGACAGTGTTCTTGTAACAGATAAAAGATGCGTAAAATGGCAGCCCCAGCATGCATGAGAAATATTTTGTACAAAGAGACATGAATCTATGAGCACACACAAGCCCATGTTCTCTGATAAAATGTAAGACAATCTTGTACTCATAAAGATGAATGTGAGAATGAGATGACAGCGTGTGAGCTGATAAGTGACACATTTAACCTGAAAATGCCACAAGTTGTGTCCAGGTAACTGCAGCTCACCTGGGATCTCAATATGCTTCTCACCAAGTCCTGTCACAAAGGGACTCTGAGCCTGCAGACTGCCATGAATACCAGAGGGGAAACCTTACAAACTAACATAATTTCCCACATCTTTAGTATAGGGGTATATGTATGTCTGATATCTGTATGTAGGGTGATAAAGTGCTTCTATTACAATTTGGCAGTATTTAAATCCCTCTCAAATTATTAGGCTCTGTTTTTCCTGTCCAGAGGAAAGGGAATTAGGGAGGCAAATTGATGACCTTCTGGTGAATGCTGAGTTGGGTAACTAGCAGCACTTTGGGCTTGGAGAAAATCATTCACCAGATGAAGTGAAAATATTTCAGCATCGTGTTTGGAGTAATTTCTGCTTGGTGACAGAAAATAAACCAAGTTACTCATGCACAGCCTCGTGACCTGTGGAGCTGACCCAGCAGGTGGGGAAGGAGCTGAGCTGTATCCTTGTGTTTGCTGAGCAGTGCTCACCAAAACTGAGCTCGTGGGAGGACATACCATATTTGACTCAAGGGGAAAGTGCTCAAATCCCTGTTGATAACAGGTTTATACGTGTCACCTAAAGTACATTTTGGCTTGTGGGGCTTCTGTTACAGATGGCAATTCACAGCAGTGAAAGATTATAACTGGCTTAGAGGAGGCTGAAGGGCTAGAAATTAGGTATGCCATCTCACAGTTGTAAACTGGGAAGCTTTGCTTCACAGGAAGTATGTCAGGGCCCAAACGAAAGAATCTCCCCTTGAAGTTGTCATAAGAGTCTACAGGAGTGATTACAAGGCCACGCATATTCTGGGTCTTTCCACTCTTCCGCAGGCTGTGTCTTTTCTTGTTTCCCTTCACCAGAGTATTAAATGTGCTTTTTCCTAAATTCTTATTTGTAGATGACAGTATTTTAATAGGGAAGAAAAAAAATCCCAAGCAACGAAAAAAAACCCACAAAACCAACACAAAAAAACCAACTGGATTGGACCTGAGTCATAAAGTCATTAATGTGGAACTGCCTGATAAAGAGGCAGTGGACATCTGAGGAAAAATGAGTTGTGAATCACCTTGTAAAAACATTTTGAATTTAGCCTTTTAAATTTTTAACCTATGTTTAGCTCATGATCTCTGGGTATTAGTAAGAGGTACTTGAATTTGAAAGCCATAGAGGTATGTAGTTCATATCTCCACACAACAGAAATCCGTCTATTTTCATATTTGATATTTGTTTGCCCCAGCAGCAGACCAAAAAAAAAAAAAAAAAAAAAAAAAAAAAAGAAAAGAAAAGAAAAAGAAGGAAAAAACCCAGGGATTTTTACACTCTGAAAAGAGTTTTACCATTTCCATGGCTTGTGCAAAGAGTGCAGGCAATTTATTAAAAATCTACCAAGAGGAAATTTTTGGAGTGACTGATAAATAATTTATACACTGAGCCTCTGAAGGATGGATTGTAAAAAAGCCAGTGCTGATCAAAGGAATTGCTAATGTGCCGCGGAAGTTATTTGGAGGTTTGACACATGCTGAGTTTTTAAACTAATCTCTTTAAGTAAGTTCCTTGAATGCCTTTCAGTGCATTCAGTGAATACAGATCTCAGAGAAAAAAGTTTCTTTGGGTTTCAGAAATGAAACTACTGACTAACACAGAAATGAAAAGTTATCTGAAAACTCAAACAGGGTCAGTTTAATCTCAGGTGGGCAGGATTAAATAACGTGATAGAGACCGAATTCTTTATCTTTAACCAGGTCAGGTCAACTTGCACTTACAAGACAGAAAGCCTCAAAAAAATGTCAGGAGAAATCAGATAACATAGACGAGATGTTAATAAAATGAGAGGAGGGAAATGATTGAACATAATGAGGAAATGTAATAGGACCAAGAGGCGAGGTAAGGAGTAGGGAGGTAACATAATATGGGCATGGGCAGCTGAAGCTGGCATTTCACCTACATGAATTGGTAGCAGCACATAAGTAGCACTTGGGGTGGTATGAAGAAAAAGCTATGCTCACTGATTTGGTTTTGTTGTGTACAGGTTGTGAGACTCAGCAAAGCAGACTTCAGATGCTGCTATAGAAGTTATTCTGATGGTTTGGGCCTGAAGTTTTGTTTAGCAATAATCCTTTGTGTTTATAACTTCCCTCACCATGACCAAGCTCAAGAACAGGGCACAAACACCAGCTCTCTGTGGCTGAGATTTCATTACTAAGCTCTTGATTGCTATGATGGTCTTCAAATCCCATCATGCGGAGGCTGTGAAAACATTACTTTTGTACTTCAAATCAAACAAAGGAATTGGGCCATTAGTATTACTGGGCACATGCTGCAGTAGTATTGAGAAGTTGCAATTATAATAAAAATTCATTTGGTGTATATTTTACCACCATGGTTATTTTATGATTCATCTTCCGTCTGAAGAAGTTATGGTATACAAAATCATGCAGACAAATAAAACATATGGAAAAGAAGGAAAATAATATTTTTGTTCCACTTTGCCAATGTGGAACTGAAGCATGTTAAGTGGGTAGCCTACAGTCATGCTCATAAAATGAAGATAGAAGATAGGGAATGGACCTGAACCTTGTCTAGCTTCAGCTCTGGACACAGATTAAGAAAACTGGAGACTTGGAGGGCAAAAAGCATTCCCCAAATACTTGCACCAACTCACCTCCTGCTTTGAAAACCAGAAGGCTACTAAAACATGAACATGCCATAAACCCCCATCTGAAATAGGTTGTACACAAGCTTATACACCTGAAGATGTCCTGGCCTGGTAGCACTCACCACTGTTGCTGCGTTTCCTGCTTACATCCAGGGTGCCTGCAGAGCTATTGCCTTCCTCTGGAACTTCTACCAGGTCAGCTGTCTGCAGAGACAGAAGGAGCACATGAGATGAAATAGGTCAGAAAAAGTGACTGATGAAGTGAGATAAAGCCACAGCAAGAGTCTTTGGGAAATGCAGTACTTTGGTGCTATTAGGGCAGAGCAAGTCAGCCTAGTGGGATTGCAGAAAACGTTGGATCTGGTGATACACAACACATACCTACTTCATAGGGAGCCGTGAAAGTCCAGAAAAAAACCCTCCAGACCAAGTTTGCTATCTGAAGTACAAACTATTTCTGCAGTATAGAATGAAGTGTAAGTTAAGGAATAAAGGATTATGTTAAGCACTGTAGTTCTCTGTACAAAATAGGAAGGGCTTGAGGGAATTTGCAGATTCTGCAGGTATACTAAATAGTTCTCTACCGAGGAGACTGAACATTAGCTGAAACTACTGACTATTAATATATTAGCCCTGAATACATTATTCAGTAAAATAACCATAATATAAGGGTCATTTTAGTTCTGTTATAATGCTGTAAAAGAAAGAGCTGGAGTGCAATGGAGCTGATGAAGTCAGTCTTTAAATATCTGCTCTCTCTTTTTAAACAGTCATCTGGCTCGTATGGTTAAGGAAAAATGAAACTCAAATGTTGTTGTTAGAATTACTGTGATTTCTTATTTGTAGCATATTAATGTAAATCATGATTAGGGACCCAGTGTTCTAGGGTGTAAGAAAATGTGGGATGGCACAATCCTAAGCCTCAGAAGTATACTGTGCCTAAGGCATCAGATTCCTTGGTTGGGTAGTCAGCTTCTCCTTGTACAGCCCAGTAAGAACCTGGAGCTGCTCCAAACAGCCTTGTCCAAATCTGACCTTAACTTCAGTTACTGAACTCTCCACATCTTTGATAGTCATAAAGCCCCCAAACATTGAACTTGAGTCAGGTGCTTGCTCTAATCTGAATAACTATATATCCTGGCATGCTCCTAAGCTTTAGTTCTTGTTAACAGGATTTTAAGACACATGAAGTACTTAACTTCATTATTCCATGACAAATTACAATTGTACTGTACACATGGCTCACTCTGTTGCTTTGCAGACCTTTGTCTGCATCACAGAAAGAAAAGCAAAGCAAGAAACCTTCATTGCTTTTGTTCAGAGAGCAGTCTGAATTGCATTATAGATTTTATATTTATATGTTGATTTGTTTTCCCTTTACTAGTGTTGACAGGAAAGCTTTTTTTCAGAAAGTACTTTCACAATTTTATTTCTCCTATCTAGTGCTTTCCTAGCTACTTCTACATCCAAGGAACCTAAGGAACAAAGAGGTTGAGACTGGATTTGTGCCACAGGTGTCTTGTGGCTATCCTGTTTCACTTGCTATCTTAAGAGCCTTCTGCTTTACTGCTCTGTTACTCCTTGTTTTTAGACTCAGCCTTCATACTTGTTACATTTTGCCCAAATGAGTCATCCCAGGATAAGAAGGCACTGCAACAGCAATTTTGACATGAAGTCAGTGTAGAGCATATCTATGGCTTTCTAGTTGCTGGGTGGAGAAGAGAAAGACTGGCTTTGTTGAAATAGTAGGTCCCAGATAGTTTTCAGCTCATTGCTACATGTTCTTCAGTCTTTGTAGACTAGCTTCATAATTGCTGATTAACTTCATATTTTGTTGGGTATTGCTGCATATGGGATGTGTAGTGACTGTCTTTTCAGTATACAGTCATCCAAAACCTGCTGAAGTAACCTCAGGTACCTTTAATTATTACTTTTTATATATATTATAAATATAATAAATAATATGTATTATGTAACTATTTTTTTCAGTCAAGAACTATATGACAAGTGGTCTAACAGAAATGACAGACCAACAAAGCCTCTTTTGTTGATGTTGATCCACGAAAAACTGACAAGAACTGGATTCACATTTACATCACCTCAAGTGCCTTTCTGTATAAATGTGAGTTGCAGAAGCACAGTTTGGAAGCAAGCAGTAGGTAGTAAATCTGGAGCATATGGCCCCTTTCTTTTATGGGAAATGCAGAATCCTGTCTGAAAAATCACAGTGGGCACGTCCACACTGCTCAGTCATGTTAAAAATACCTTGGCTATTTCAGAGAAAGCCAGTTATCTCTACGCTGTGCAGAGACATGAATTGCACACAGTCTGGAAGCTTTACAGCTGTAGAGGCAAAGTGCAGAGCCTAGGCTAGTCACCTTTGCTTTTAAGTAGCTTCAGCAGAAGCAGTTATGCTGTGCTGACCCAGAGCTAGGCCTTTGACAGCTTGAACACCACCTGCGAGGCAAAGCGGCATCCTGGGTGTCACCATGTGCCTGGTGACCATAGTTTGGTGATGTGGCAGAACCCTGAAGCACATTCCAGCTCCCAGGGCTGGGACATGGCACAGGTACAGAGCCTCATTCCTGCTGTGAGCCTCACAGCTGCACTGCTTCTTCTGCTTTGAGAGGAGCAGAGCAGCACAGAAGTGATCTGGTGAAAGATCTTAGTCACTTTTGTGCTATTAACTGCACATGTGCTTCTAAGGGCTCTGTGTCCCTGTTCTAATGTCCCTGTTCTAGTCAGTGGTCAGTGCCTACTCCTGGCTCACCATCAGTTTTGAAGCTCCATGGCCCCATCATTTTGTTTCAGGGTCGTGTCTGCCCTGATTTTTATCCTTGTCTTAATCCACAGGCCTGCCTTGGCAGAATTTATGGTTTCCCAAGTCTGTTTATTCAATTCTCTGATGTTTTCTATTTCCTGTATGCTGACAGACCTTATATTCACTCTCAGCTTCAATACCCTGGAGAAATTCACATAATGAACTTGTGTTCCTCATTCTACACCCACATCCCACCTAGTTATGATCAGCTCCCTAGGGTAAGCTGACACAGCATTCGTGATTTCTACACTTGAGTTGTCATTTATAATTCAACATAATGCTTATTGATTTAGAAAGCAATAATTACATTTGTAGAACTTCTATTTCAAAGTAAATTAAATAAATGAAAGAAAGAAACACAATCACAACGCGACAGGTGGTAGAGTCACTTTGGGTTTTAAAAAAGAATGGAAATTAACAAATTCCTTTTAAGGCACAAACAGAAGTAGATAGAGGAAATGTCCCTTAATCCATCCCTTGGAGAGTTCACTTAATTCTTGCTTAAATTTGTTTGTCCTCTTTCCAATCTGACATGAGTTGATGTTCACCTATACCACCCTGTGGTTACAGTTCAGCCATGTATGTGAGCATACATTTAAATGCCAAGGAAATATTATACCAAACATAGCACAACTTGAAATTAAACATGCAAGTCTGTTTTGAGGCTTGGAGACTGAGTCTTATCATGTCTCTGTGTCTGGTGATTTTTATTCAGAGGTGAGTGCAGAAGAGATTGTCAGATGATGTGTCTCCGATTTCAGATGTGACAATCAGCTTTAGCATCCAGCGTATTCAGATGAGTTCTTTTTCTGTTCTTTTTTTGCCAGAGGTTGAAGATGGGAGGATCTCTTTGAAAAGATAGAGAACCTTAAACACAGGCTTAAGTGCCCACCATCAACAAAAGGCAGTATGCTCCTCCTGTAATATTTCTGTTACACATCTACATGGATATACAAAATAAAAAGAATAAGACTTCCTTTTCCAATCCAATAAAAACAGTTTATTCATTTAATTAGTACTCTTCTCTTTTTCTTAAGATTCATGTAAAATATACTTAAAACTTGAATTTGCAAAAATAATGTGTTTTATGGTCTCAATTTGGAAGCTGAGATGAAGATTTTTCTAATTTTTTTTACAGTTTGAAACACAAATTTTGTGAATTCTGATACAAGCTCATGTGAATGAATATCTGTTGCTCCTCCAGAAAGAAAATGGGAGAAATATGTGGGATACTCACAGAGTTTCTGTTAGGAGAGTCAGACCCACTCCCAGAACTTCCCTTTTTGGTTTTCTGGGCTAAAGAAGTCCCAAAGCGGAGAGTTTCATACACGGGGTCAACCTTATTTCCACAGGCTGCAACACAAGGAGCAAAACATGCATCAGCACGTTGAAGATATTTCAGGCCATGTTCCTGCTTCACTTGGAGGAACACTTGACTCTACCAACATGTTGGGGTGTATGCTTAGACGTAAGTTGAGAGACTATCCTGATAAAAAGCATTTGATGAACTTAGTGGAACTGGTCTTTTCCAGCAGTTTTCTACCGCCTCTCTACTCCCATGAAGATCATCCTCCCCTCACACAGGCTCTTCAGTTCTTGGCCATTGCCTTGTCTCTCTTCATCTGCCATTCTCCTTCTTTAGTCACCACTGGTGCTGCCTACGCTGAAGTAAGGAAGACAAAGTACCAGGAGGTACTTTGTTTCTACCACTGACCTCTTGGGTTGCTTTCAACAGTAGACACTTGAAGGAAATAGCTCTGCATTGTGCCTGAGCATCCTTTTCATGTGGGTGGGCTGTCATCTGTATCCATCTACCCTCACAGTGCTCCTGTTTCACTATTGCAGATAAACAGGATGGCCTGGACCTTCCATAAAAGCTACTGACGTCCCCACTGTGGGGCTTTACAGGGTCTGGAGGCAGGCATGAGCAGATACCTGCTGTTGGGGATGTGCCTTAGGGTGTTCAGCCCAGGCTAGGGGTTGCCAGAAAGGCCACCACCCCACTGGCATATGTCCATTCAGTTGTCACTCCCATTCTCCCTCATAACTAGACACAAAAGTCACCTCCCATGGAAAAGAAATGGATGTCTTCAATGGGCACAAGCAACCTCAGTCCAAACTCTCTTCTCCATACTGCATCATTAGACCTCAATCTCCCTTGTGATACAGTAAACATGTAAAACACAGTAAATTTGTAGCATCATGCAGAAGGAGGGAGATTTCAGGCAAAGTATTGAGAAAATACAAGAGATTTTGAGTTTTGAGTAGAGCAAAGCACACCTCATTTGTTAACCAGAGTTTGTTCATGTTTCTAATACTTCTGATAAAAATGATGGATTTTTTTTTGGAAAGAGAAAATTAGACAAAATCCTTGTAATTATTATTTTTAACGACTGAAAACAACAACGCAAATGTCCTCAGACAAGCAATTTTAAACTGACTGCATAGTTTTGGCTTTTATGCTTCCAGATTTTCCTGGTTAGAGTACCAGCAGGGAAAAATATTTTCCAGAATAAACGTAGCCATTTAAAAATGTTTCTTTTAATGAATATGGTATTAGAGTGAGCAAAAAATGTTCTTTCAAATAATAATAAAATCTGTAGACATGACCAATAAGGAAAAAATATGAGGAAAGTAAGAAGTGTGGATGAAAAAGGACAGGCATATAGTGACATCCCTCAAAAGCCAGACCAGTGATTTGAATACCTCTTGATGTTTTGATCTCTCTCTCTCTTATCTTTTTCTTCCTAGCTCAGACCTTTAATTCTGTATTCAAGTGTTTCTTCATTTCTAAGTTCCTACCTTGATCTCAGGTAGTTATTATAAACAGGGTAATTCTAAGAGCTATGTAAATGGGGTTTTGAGTGAAACACACAATAAACACACCCTCTCCTCTTCCAGCTTTGTATCATTGAAGTGGTCCTTTCCTGAGATGGCAGAAGGACATGCAGTCACCGAAAGGAGCTGAAAGGCTGCTGAGGGTAAATACCATGGCTGGAAATCTGCCGCTGCTGTTGCAGAGCACTGCCAAAGGAAGACTGAATGGAAAAACAATCAAAACCTACCAATCGGCATCACTTCTTTGATGCAGCCAAACTGTTCATGAATGAGTAGTGGTGAGCTGTAGTACCGCCGAAATCCCTTTGGCTGGAGGGAGAAAAAGCAAAAACAAGTGAAGGGCACTGCTGCCTTGACTGATGTAACAGCCTCAGCTCTTTGGCTAATGGTGCAACAGTGTGGTGAAGATGGAAATTTGCCTCCTGTTGTTCATTCACTGTGGGGTTTGGAGACCAGGGATTTTTTTGATTTTTCTCCTGGAAAAAAAAGCAGTTTCCCGTATTTATGTGGAGGGAGGGGCTCACTTTCAGCTCCTTTTTTTCTTTTGTCTTACACAAAAGCAGCACTAATTAATTGCAGCAGAAGTGCTGAATCATTAGAGGTTCTGGGAAGTTTCCCTCTCCCTATCTTCTTACATAACGTGAATTGGCATTGTTTTCCATTTGTTAAGCATGTGACTATCCTTTCCCAACCTAACTCCCAATTCTCATGTTCCCACATATACACTTGTGAAATACAAGGAATTTAGAGCCTTTCCATAGGTTTTTCTAAGTTTTGCTGCTGACTGTCTGCAGCTTCCACTGCTTTTTTTTTGTCTTTAAAGGTCAAAAAATTCTCCAACTGATATCCCCTTGGTGTCCACTTGTAGAGAAATGCACTATAACAATTCAAGCTATACCATTAAAGAATACCACAATATGACAAGTAATGGCGCCCTATACCACCCTAAAAACTTTTTTAAAAGGTTACACATTTCCCGTTAGATCTCTATTTAATACCTCAACTCAGAAAAATGCTTAGTACCCAAAATGAAGATGCTGGCATCTTTGCAAATGCCTTTCAAGGCATTAGAGATTCACAAATGATCTTTCAGATTTCTAATGTCTCCAGGCTGTGTGAACTAGCTGTGGTGAAAAGCAGAAAAGATTCACAGAGATGTGCATTATTTTTCATATCCTAGGTTCAGCATAACTCAGAATCTGATACACAACTAGTTATTTAGTTAATGAGCTGCAGTACAGACTGAGAAGGAGTGAGGGGACATATAAACTTGTTTTTTTAGAGGAATACATTCCAGATTCTTCAGCCTTGGGTTTATTCCCAAGCTAGATTCACACACAGCACGAACTCACAAAACTCCTGTGACTTTGTGGACAACTTCCCAATGTAAATTTGGTCTCTATTATTCTGTTTTTGTAAACTCATGACCACAAGACCTGAGGCTGGAATCAAGAAATTCATTAATCAATTAGCTTGGTGTAATATTCGGCTGGTCCAAGGCTTGCAATGAGGTCGTTCAGCTCTTCACAGACCAGCTTCCTGTACCAGAGAGCCTCACACTAGAACTATGATTATGGTTTAAATACATAAATGCTTGCCCCAGGGATATAAACCACAACAGCTTTCACTGAATACTCTTGGAGAGAAAAGAACTTTCCAGTGACAGGTGGCTTTTGTAGCCCTTTTCAAGTCAATGCTTGCATTTTCCCATCATTTAACACAGTGAAACTGTTTAGTTTTAGCTCATATTTGTCCCAGCACCTTCAAGTTGCAACAAATCTAAGAACATCTGAAACATGAATACGTGTATTGAATTTTCATATTCCAAATGATGTCTTTTCCAAAAGTGACCAAAAGAACCATATTCCTGTAAGTCAACCAGATGGGTTAGAATTGCCTCAGACACAGTGTACTGCTGTTGCCAATCATCTGATTTTGCTGTTTAGAAGACAATGCAGAAATTAGATGCTGTGTCCATACAGAGGAAAGCTCCTCCCAGCCTCTCCTACTGAGAGATTGCTTCAAACTCTGCATGTCTTGCTGTGAAACATCCTTTGGTTTTCTTTTTAAGTTGAATTATGTTTTTTCTTTGAGCCCTAACAGCGGAAAAACCAATAAAACATAATTGGAAGGATTTTTCATTTGTTAAACTCCATTAAAATATTTTGATTAATTTATAGCATTCCTTGAGATTTACACTGCAGCAAGTACAGTTTAAATCAAGGTAATTAATTCTGTTATTTAGCTAAATTTGGATTCTGTATTTTCACATCCACAAAGCAGACCAGTTTTTATTTGGGTTCTTGAGTAGTAACAACTGCTGAACTGAGAACAGGGCACTACCCGATTTTACGTTTCCCTCAGTAAAGTGATCTGGTGTCAGTCCTTTTAAAGCACCCTCTAAATGCCAGCTGGGGGTCAGGCATACAAAATGAGTGTCTCCATTGTGGGAGCTGGTGCCTCCTACTTTGCTTGCTGCCTTGAGCTGCTCACTTACCAGCTTGCCCATGCAGCGCTGCTGTCCGATACTGTCTGCACACTTGTGATGGATGCTCATCTTACAGGCCTTACAGCGCAGTCCATGCTTAGCGTTCATCCCTGTGAAAGGCATGGAAATGATTTAATTAGACAAAATCAATAGTTTCCAAGCATTGAAACAAATGACCTGGAAGAACTGATGGGGTCAGTTGCTGTAGAGCAAATATTGACAGCATTCTTCGCCTTACCTACTATTTGTAATGTACATTGATATACTAATTTTCTTTACAGCTTCCCCATTTTAGGCATTTCTCCCCCAGGCTCTTTCCCAGTCTATTGCTACCTTTAGATAAATATATATATATTGGATCACGCCCTGCTATATGATAGTCTTATCAGTGATGTCTCTGCCTCATGAACATGAAGCAAAATCCCTTTGCTATTTTGAAAGGGCTTGGTATGAGAGCTGTGCAAGGCTGAGGAAGCCACTGAAGTGGCACCCAGGCTCTGGAGCTGCCCTGGGGATCTCGGGCATTAGTGGAGGCTGCAGGTTTTGTGAGTGAGAAGTAGGTCCAGGAGTTTGTGAGAAAGCTAACCCAGCTAGCTCCCTTGCCACTACCCACCCATGGGCAAACACACGCCTGTTTGTTTGGTTTCTTTTTCCTGCATGGTTGCACTTGGATTAGTGTGCTGTAAGGATTTTTTTGTTATAGTTTCTTTTCAATTATAGATGCTCAAAGCAATATGGACAATTGTGCCCAGGGATTACTGCTCTCACCATCCTAGGCCAGTGCTTGGAGGATGCAGAAAGGGCTCCTTGCATGTCCCTGAGTGGAGCAGTGGGGATGCCATGAGTCTGACCTTGCTCTCCTTCCCTGGCAGAGGAGAAGTTCTGTGTCACAGGTAGGGGAGCTACAGGCAAAATTTTGCCTTACAAAAGCAGACTTCTCCCACTTGGCCAACAGTAGTTCTGCATTATCTTCAGTGTGGATCTACTCTTAAATGACAGACTCAAATCTGTTTGCTTCCAGGCAGGAACAGTCACTCTTATTCATACAACCATAACACTTCCTAAACTATGCAGAAGCAGTGACGGTTTGCAACTCTTTTATCCCCATAGGACTGTATAAATGGAATGAGTAAACAACATGTCAGTTCATTATCATCTTTATCATCTACTGTGAGAATGAGTAAGAAACAAGGTAGTAAAAAAACCCTAAAAAACTCTTGACATTTTAACCAGCCTTCATTAGTCAAACATGATAGGAATATTAGTCAGAAGGATCTTGCATCTGAAAGTACTCATGCAGCTCTTGGTTATTTGAGCAGTCAATGCCACGTACATGCTGCCGGCTTCATTCAGTGAAACACTACGTCTGAAAGAAGCACTTCAGGGAAGGTTTCATCAAGTTGGTGCCAACCTCCCAGGTTTGACAGGACCACTTTCAGTGGAAGAGGTGCCTGAAGCGCTTTCAAGCCAGATAAGGCAAGCTGAAGTAGCTGTGGGTGGTTGCAGAGAGCCAGGCTCAGATGTTTCACTTGTGTGCTTCCTATAGGATAGGGAACCTCCCTGCCTTCCTATTGAGACTGCTGGAGAGATGGTGAGTGAATGAGTTTGAGTGTGGGATGTGCACTGGGGACTTCCATGGAGTGGGGTCAGTGCCTGCTCCCTGCTTATTGCCTACCTGACCCCTTTCAGCCCTCTCTCAGTACATGCAGCCTCTTTTATGGGGTCTTTTCCCCAGCAAACACAGGATTTACTAGAAGAATACATCCCTCTTTGGTTTCTTTTTCCTATGTGGTTGCACTTGGATTAGCATGCTGAGAGGATTTTTTCAGTTATAGTTTCTTTTCAATTACACATGCTCAAAGCAATATTGACTTCTGCAGCTTTGTGCTTTTATTACTGATGATGAAATGCTGAATCATCCGTTGTGATGATCAACAACTGGCACTGAAAAGACAGTACTTCCTCCACAATTTTTTATTGTATTTACAAGGCAGAATGAAAAAAAAAACAAACCCCAAACATCATACTTGGCCTATACAACACATCAGTGCTTACACTGGGTCTAATTTTCCTCTCATTCTGGTCTGTACTGGCATAACTCTTACCTGCTCTACCAAGTTACTCGTAAGATTCAGCTGTGAAAAGACAGACAGTCTTACAGTCCTTTCTGCTGGCTCTGCTATGCTCTTCCAGCCATTTTAGTGTTAATATTACAAGGTGGATATTTCGATATTGGTCCTTACATGTTACAACCATGTGATCATGGAAGGTACACATTTTTCAATACAACCGTGGGCCCAAATGATGTGCAAAATGAACGTAAAGTATCTGTACTGCTTTCAAAAAATCAAATCCCAGCTTCTTCAGAACAGAAACCTGTGGCCATGTGAAAATTTGTAAGACAATTACAAAAGAACAACACTATATTTCTATTGCTGAATGCAATCTTTTACCTGTGGGTGGCTAAGTAGTGGCTTCAGAGAGGGGAAAAGCATTTCAGTCGCACACTTGAATCTAGAAGAAATCTTTGTAAAGCAAAATGAAATTCCCTGTAACAATCAAAAGCTCTGATCTTCAAGTAACTGTCATTCCTAACTTGTGGGACTAGCTTGGAAAAACATTTTCATGTATCTCCCTGCCACCCACTGAGAAATAACTAAGGGGCTTAGAGAAGAGTCATTTATGCTGTACTTACACTTAACCACCATGTCTCAAGCTCTGAAAATGACATTTTTACAAGACATATCTTTTTTCTCACTGGATAATTCTTTCTTCTTCAGTTTTATCCCCATTACACTAAATCAAACCACCTCAGAGAACCATGGCTAAGCTATTTCAAAACTGCATGCCAGGGATTAGACAACTACATATTGGCAACATATGTGACCCAAAAGTTCAGAACTGAGGCACAGTCACTGCTCACATCAAGAAGAAGAAATCAGATTCAGCATAAGTGTAAATACGACCAGGGTTTGATCTGTTGCATCAGTTTCTGGCCTCCCATTTAAGCAAGCTTGTTGACTTTGCAGAAGCCTAAATGGGGCTGGTTTTGGAAGGCATTGTGGTAGTTTGAAATAGTGTAAAAGCAGGCAGAACATGGATTTTGCAAGGAAGTTATTTAAAGCTGAGTGAGTATAGTGAGAGTACAGTGACAGTCATGCACCAGTATAAGAGAGTTATAGAAATCTGTTGAAACATATTTATTCACCAATAAATCCCCCCAGAGAGAATAAGGAAGTTAGGAACTTGGTCTGAACATACAACAAATAGTAGAAAATAAGTGGTATTAATGACTCATAAAATTGAAAAAAAAATTACAATGACAAAGATAGTAACAGCAATAATAGTACCAATAGCAACAACAACACAATAGGGCAGACTATGTAAGGAGAATGTGTACTATTTCACTGCACTGCTATAGGGTACCAGTTGAAAGCCTCTCTGTGGTGTGCTTATTCCCACTAGGCCAACCTTTCTATAGATTGAAGCATGGAGAAGGGGAAGAGTAAGGAGAGAGCTCACATTTGAGGTGGTTGCAGAAGTGTCTGGAAGGTGCAGTGTTCCAGCTAGTGAAGTCTAGGATACTAAAACAGTCTCCTCAGAGACTTCTGCTAAACACACCCTGATGACCTGCAAGCCTGACCATCACTCTCCAGTTTGATTCCTGCCCACCTAGTTTTAGCCTAACACACCTGGAAGAATTTCAGTTTGTGGTGGATCAGAAATACTCAAGGCTTAGCAATTAAACTAAATTTGGAGTAACCTAACTACTTTTTTCTCTGGTTTTCATTCAAAGGGTGAGTAGACTAATAGCTTTGATGGATTCTTTGCTATTACCTTCAAGAAGTAAGCATCCCTCCTACCCTGTTCTCCAAAGACCCTCACTAAGGTTATTTAAACCAGCTGTTAAATACTGAGCAGGACAGAACAAAGTTCTTCTCACTCACTTTTTGACTGCAATCTAGGCATGTGATTGTCATTATTTGTATTCAAGGCACAGGGCAGACAGTGTTAAATGAATGGGCAGTTCTATTCAATATTTGTTTTTTTACTTTCCTTGGTCAGTGTGTGTCCTTAAGCATCATCTCTTGAGTACCACACTAGCCTTATTCCAAATACAAGGTGATTATTAGCCTCATGAGCTTTCCTATGGGTTCATTGCTTTTGTCTCCTGCCAAAACTTGTATGGGATGGCTCTCGTTTGAGGGACTAAGGAATAAAACTATCAGAGGTTTAACTAATCCTATTTTGGCCCAGATGCTGGTGTTTAAATCAAACAAATTGCAAACTCTAAAACTGGAGGGTTTAGAATGGAATGTATTAGGTATGTTTAGCTGTCTTATAGTGTCCATGAACATAACTGTCAATGTAGTCATGAAATTCATATAGGGAAAATACCACAAAGACATTTGCACAAATGAACTCTGCATCTTATTCATTTATATATCAATTATCTCACAGTCTGTAAAGGCTGGTATTCCTTTTCCAAACAAGAAAGCCAAAACTGACAAAAGATACAGTATTTCACTGAAAGCAGATGAGGAAATTTCGTGTCAGAATACCTGAGTAGCTCTTAAATAAACTTACAAATGAGGTTCTGCCCAGTCATTTTCCTCAGTTATCAACTAACAGATCCAGGCACCTAGTGCTGGAAGGATGCATTGCTTTGAGAAGCAGGTCATGTTTAATAACACCTTGCTAGAAATACTCTATGACTGGGTCAGGTCCCATTTGAATATCTAAACCAGTGGCTAGAGCTTCCAGAACAGTCTTAGAAAATTGAATCTTAAACTGTTCTGATAATATGACCTTAAATACAATTAAAAGGACACGCTGCATCACTTTTGTAAATCTAAGCCTTTTTTGGAGGAAGCCTAAATGGAAACAGAACACCTCAATATAGGTGAATGGAAATATTTGGAGGCAGAGAGGGACAGAGGAAACAGGGCAGAATTTGATTCCAACCCTTTATGTCTGTGTCTCCTACAAAAGTAATTTAATAACTATTGTGCATTTCAGAAAAATGACATTTATCCCAAGGAATGCAAATGAGACCTTGCTTGTCACGCACATGCAGAGGGAACCTGTACCATCCTCTTGGCCAGCACAGCTATGGCCACAGCACTCTTGGCTGCTGTTTTGTGCCTGCTGTTCCAAGGCTCAGCATAAGATTAATAGCTAGAGAGGGAGAACAAGCCCTACAGCCTGGAGAAATTTCAAAGAAAACCACAAATGTTGGTAACAACATGATGTTATGCTGACTGTATAAAGATAACTATATTAGGCACTTATGCTAAAGTGGAAATAAAAAGAAAAGAACAGCATAAAAAGATTCAGGTCTACAAAAGAGAGGAAGAGGAAGGGAAAGAAACACAGAGGGACTGTCACCTCCAGCTAATCCAGCTATAACCCAACCACTATTTTTTATCATTCCAGCTGAGAGGAACATACCAGCCAGAAATTGTTTTGATTTAAAACTTACAAAAATAAATACATTTAAAATTACACATTTTCCATAAAACTTCAACTTGTACTGTGGGAGGCTGATAAAAATAATGAGTGCCTTGCCCCTTTCTCCCCAAAAGCATTTACAGTTGTCACCAGAAAACTGCATCCATGCCAAAATTTATGGGAAATGGAGAATTTCAAGCAAGCTGGGCCAGTAGGGTTGCATTGAAAGGTTTAGGATATCACCTTAGAAGGAGAAAATCCCTGAAATGGTACTGGTGCCCCTGCAGTCATCTCCAGGCCTCTGGGCACCCTCTTCTCATGCCCTTTTATCCATTTTTAATTAATTGGCTTTGCATAAAACCTCCAATGCTGAAAGGGATGACTATTTTTAAAAACTCTGTAGCTACTTCCTGCCCCTCTGGCTGGCTGCTGCTGGGCAAACACTTGCCCTCCTCCTTCCCCTGCTCTACCTCAATCAAGAGCTGTGAGTAGATCAGAGAATGACATTTTCTACACAGGACACCCACATCCTTAAAGTTAAATATCTTGACCCTAATTCCCCCAAATCATTAGGTTTGTAAGAATGAGCTGGGCAATCCTTTTCTTGCCCTTCAGCCTTCCTGAGTGCCTCCTTCCACCTTGGAAACTATCCCTTTTCTCTGTCCTAATACCTGGCACCCTTCTGCTTCTTTTTCTTAGCTGATGCTGCCCCATCACTTGCTCCAGCTGACATGGTGGAGAGGACAGAGATGCAGATCCTCAGCTGGCCATCATGTGGGCTACAGACCAAAGCCTGAACCTGGACTTGCTCAGCCACCCTAGATGGCTGAACACTGGAAGGCATTGCTGTCTGATGCCTGGCCAGTAATTCAAACTGATGCACACAGAGTTGCCAGGAACATTGACTTATTCACAAATATTCACCTCACATACAATTGCCAGTACTATCAGCAATCCTACTATTGCACTTTCCACTGCTAAACACAGGACTGTTCAAAAGAGCTACAAAAGGACATAATAATATTGTGGTCTACTGCATATTGTTCCTATCTGATCCACAGAAAACATATTATGGAAGTTCTTGGCATCACCATTTTGTCTATTAAAAGTATCAATTTTCCTTTGGTAAGGGGATGAATTTGAACTTTATGAGTACCCTTCTCTTTTGACCTGACTAAATAGTCTTCACTCATTTGAACAATATGGCAAAGGCACTCTATGCATGCATAACAGATGTATAGAATGAAAAAGTTCAAAACAGAAAGAAAAAATTAGGCAAAATTTTTATTTAGGCAATTTTTCATGAATAATAGAAACACAGGATTGACTTCAAAGATTTTAGTCTTTAATAATTGATTTTTTTTATTAGGTTGTGTTTTTTCATTCTGTTTTGGTGTTGTTTTTTAACAGTTAAATACACCAGTTTAAAATGTACAGAGTTTTGGGTGGATTAAATCAATAGGTTTTTGGGATGGGGGCATACTGTACAGGGGTGTTGGAGCAACAGGAGAAATCCCCCTGTATTTGGGACCAAGCTGCCAGGTCTGAACATGACACCTTGACTGGCTGAAGTGTCCTGTTCCCCTGAGTCCACCTCATGTCAGCCTAAACCAAATGGGGTTGAGAGAGAAGCTGGAACTTGTATATTTATGTTCTGTAGAACACAACTTGATATCCAATCATAGTACCTATCCTGTCAAATAAATACATTTTAGATTATATGTCACTGATGTGGGTCCATTTCAGTGCCCACCCCAGTTTTCCCATAACAATATCCAAGGTTTAAACAGCAAGAAAATTTGCCTTGCATGCACACAGGCTACAAAACAGTGCATAAAATTAGAAGTGACTTCCTAGTGACATAGTTTCTTTAGAAATGACATGCTGAGAAAAAAATGAGACAGTAATAGGCAGGTTTTTCTGCAATACTGTTAGAGAGACGAAAAATATCCCTGCTAAAATAAAGTCTTTTAAAAATTTGACCGCAAGAGGTTGGTTTTTTTTTTTTCAATGCACTTTTCACATATTCAGCAGCTTTGCTGTAAAAGTCTGTCCCTGAAAGGAAATATCCACCTCCGTACTTCTTAAAATATCATCTCAGGTTTTTGATCATCTAAATGTTAATTAACATTCTGGAACGCCATGGTAAATAAACTAACAGCTAGTATTGAAAGAGAAAGCCCCAATTCCCTAGACACTAAACAAGATAAATCATATCTAACCTTCTTTGCTCTGAACAAACTGGCCTACTTCAGTACCTATTTTTCTAGACAATGAGGCTGTGCTTGTAGGTCTTTGCACTGGGCTGCTTCTCTTGAATAGGAAAATAGCTCAGAAAAGATGGGCATAGACTTGCCTGTGGGAGGTGATGCTGAACTGCTTCAGAGATGATGACAATACCAGAGCTGAACAGGACAAGGGAACACAGAAATTCAACTTGGTGTGTTGTCCCAAATGAGGACAAACAGAGAAAAATGGCTCAGTCTAAGTAATACTAGTAAGTATAGCATATTCAGTGACTCTTCTTGAGATGAAGATGATGAAAGTCAGATTTCAAAAAAGATTTCAGCGTTGGCAGGCTCAAGTTATTTGCACCTGTGTTTTCACATGTGCTGAAATGAAAAGTCATCCAGCTACAGCCTTTTTTCCCCTGGGTTTTAAAACGGTTTGAAAAAGCAGTAGGATTTTGTAGGGCCACTTATATGTGCCAAACCCTTTATCTTTCAAGGGCTTTGTGCCATTACAGGGGAGCTGGAAAACACAAAACCAATTTCTGAACAAAAATTATGACGTGAAATGAAGAGCAGGGCTATGAGCTTGCTGAAAATGTAGGAAAGGAGTTACAGAACAAAACAAAAGTGCAGTCTGTCTTCAGCAAAGGGATTTAATGTCCTCATTGGTCTCCTAATGGATTTTTAACATTGCCTGTTTCTTACGAAGCTTTATCATCATCAGTGGGTTTGAAATGAGAGGCTGCTATTTGCCAGAAGATCAGGACAATTACTTAGAACTATAAAAGGTTTAGTAAAAAAAACCCCAAACCCTCCATGATATGTAAATAGCCAGTTTCTCTCTGGTCTTCTGCTGTTTCAAACTTACTGAGGGTTTGGCTCTTTCCTACTGCATCAAAGTGATGGAATGGGAAGTGGAGCAACAGAAGATAACTACATGTGGCTCCACCTGAAATCTAGTGCAAGGTCAGGATCTGGTCACACACACAAGTTTCTGCTCCAAAGCCATTTCTTCCCTTGAATAACACATAGGTAAGGAGGATTTCATCAGAAGCCACAGGTGTAACTGAGATCATGATTTGCTTGGACTGTAGATAATATGGAATCATAGAATCACAGATTTAATTAGGTTGGAAAAGACCTCTGAGATCATTGAGTCCAACCTATGACCAAACACCACTTTTTCAGCTAGAACATGGCGCTAAGTGTCATATCCAGTCTTTCCTTAAACAGCTCCAGGGATGGTGACTCCACCCACCACCTCCCTGGGAAGGCCATTCCAGTATCTAATTCCACTTTCTGTGAAGAAATTCTTCCTAATGTTCAACCAAGGGAAAAACATTCTAATGAAAGCTTCCACACCAAGTGCGGGTAGGTGTCTTTGTTTTGTTTGTTGGTTTGTTTTAATTTTTTTCTCCACAGAAATAATTTCTGTTTTCAACGAAATCACAGAGTTTGGGCAGTAAAAACAATTTCTTTATTACTGTCATCTGCTCAAAGAGGCAATCTCAGCCTTCACTGTTAGAACCTGGGAGAATTTATTTCTTGACACATAGCAGTATAGGAAGCACATGTAGAAAGCACCTACAGATACACTTCCATGGGGCATCAATTATTGTTGAAATGAGTATGAAAATCTTCCATCAAATGATTGTATAGAAGTTTATGTAGCTCAGCAAAACAAAAAGAACCTTACCTTCCTCAGGAGTGAAAAGCTGAAATTTCACCCTATTTCTAAATATTTAAATTATTAAATCATTGCATCAAACCCACCAAAAATCTGCTAAGAGTTTTTCTGTCAATAGGAATAATTCAATACATCACTCATAAACTGTCCATGGTTAGAAAGTATTTGCATTATCTGAATTCACCCTGGATTCGGGGTAGGAACAAGTAAAGCCAACTAAAGCCATAGCTTTTGTCTTCTACATGTGTGGTTTGCACCAGCATGACTACATGGTTTGTTGTCCAAAAACCTTAATTAACATTGACCATAATTGTGCTACCACTGTCAGATATAAGTAAACCCACAGGGGTAGTAATAAGCTATATTTGTCATACTGTTGTACAGTGTATAATGATATATAACAAAAGTCCAGCAAAATTCACCAGACAACCTTACTTTTAGAAAAATTCATTCCAGTGCAAGAGGAGCTGTTGATGGGATGTCTAAAGTCATTATTTGGAGGGGAGAGGAGGAAAAAAAAGCAGAAAAATGTGTCAGAAGGTACTAACATGCTCCTGGATGTCAGTAACAGAGAGCTGGGCCAATAGAGATACTAAGATTTAGGAGCTGTCATAGGCAAAAAGAGCTGAAACTGTGAACATGAACAGGCAGCAAAAAACTCTGTAAGTGCATGGGTGAACATGTGAACCTGAACTCCCAACTCTCAGACAGGACGCTACTACTTGCAAGCTGTAACCACTACTGGCTGCTTAGAGATGTTGATAACACTTTGACTACACAAAAGCAATGCATCCCAAGCCACCAATTAGTGAAGAGACAGGAGACCAGCCCACTAGTTAAAGAGCTGATCATGTGCTGTTTTATGCACTTACATTATTTAGACTTTAGGAACTGTGAACTTGGTTTCCAGAAAGAAGATCTGGTGCCAATGGGTTTCTGAAAGGGAGAAGTGGTCTCAGAAAGCAGTAGGGGGCCAAAAGGAAGCTGAAGATCCTGGCCTGGGGAGTGGTCTGGGAAATGGTAGAAGATCCTGAAGATAAAGAAGCCATGGAGATCAAAACCAGGAGATGCCCAGGGACGCTGGTTAGTGGCACCAGAGATGAATAACTGCAAGCAGCATCACATCAGGAATAAACACGACTTTCTGCCCAACTTCAACAGGCTAGTAGTGACCTCCCTGCAGGGAAGAGGGGACTTAGGGAATGAAATGCTGGGGGAGAAGGAGAGAGTGAGTATAAGAAAATATAAGTAGTATAAAATCTGTAATGTCACTATTTCTTCAATAAAACATGGTATCAATCCTCTCCACATTGGAATTTATGCTGTCTCTCCCTTGGGAAAAGCTTATTATAATTTTTGACTCTTTGATGAAGAATCATCCTAAATTTTCAGAGGGAGCATTTTGAGAGTGTCTATGTCAGACATGCTCAAACCCTATCAATGTCTTAAGTGTTTTCTTTCAGCTAACAAAGAGTTTGTTGCCCTTGAAGAACACTGCTAAGCAGTCCAGTCTCAGGGTGTGTCAACAGCTTGTCATGGTAAAAGATGCTCATCAGGGGCTATTGCTGATCTGCCCTCTACAAAAGAAACCATCCTGTGTCGTCCCTTCTGGTGAAATTTGAGATCCAACAAACTCTGTGACTTGTTTTCCCAGTGCTCTGGTTTTAGCATGGGTAGAGTTAATTTTCTTCATAGTAACTGCTAAGGGGCTATGCTTTGTATTTTTGCTGGAGCAGTGTTGATAAAATAGGCATGTTTTAGTTACTGCTGAGCAGCGTTTACACAGACACAAGTGCTTTTCTGCTCCTCACACCATCCTGCCAACAAGTATGGTGGGAATGCACAAGCAGCTGGAAGGGAACACAGCTGGGACAGTTGACTCCAGCTGACCAAAGCAATATTCCGTATCATAGGGCATCACACTCAGCAGTAAAACCAGGGGAAGTTTGGGGCTTGTGTGTGTGTGTGTTTATATGTGTGTGCTGCTCAGAGACTGGTTCAGCATCAGCTGGTGGATGGTGAGCAAGAGTTTTCAATTAAACCATGACACCCAACTAGAAGTTATTAATGGAAAATAGGTTTCCATGCTCAGCTGTGTTGAGGAAATAGATCTAACAAGACAGACCAAACACTTTGGTGTAACCTCTCTATATTGCTACAAACGCTGCAAAACAGAAAACATCACCCTGCAGCTGTAAAAAGATAGGCAGATGAACCCTGGGTGATGACAATATGCTTTGCCTGGGTTTAGAGAGAAAGGTAAAGTGATGGAACAAAATGAGGTTGCACATTGCAGCCTCTCATTTCAACCTCCTTGATGATGTAGCTCTCTAAGCAACCATCCATGTTAAAAATTCTTCCTCATGCTTCAAAAAAAAAAAAAAAAAGACGTGGAGCAGCACAAGGTCTGTCTGGAGAGTCTGATGTGCCACAGATCTTGGGGTATGAAAGATTGCTACACTTTTGAGAGGTGCAACTAGAAAAACAGGCAATATTAGCACTGAAAATAGAAGTTCTCGTATCAATATACCCAATCCTCATTTGGAGGGATCTTCCTGTGCATTAAATCTATAGCCTTTCCTCCATGATTTCCAGGAAGGCAAACAGGAAGATACCGGCTATGAAGTTGTAGTTCATATTGGCTCAGTGATTATACCAGCTGTATGCCACTTCCTCTCTTGGCTGTGAAAATGAGATTTTTGCAGTGAGTGGAGGGAAGACACAGCTATTCTTTTTTTTTTTTTTTCCTTTCCCTCCTCTGCTTTCTTGCTTGCTTCCAAGCCTTCTATTAGACAGGAAATAATCTAGTGGTCAAAACAAAATATTTCATGATTTTTAAGATCACTCCCTGCATGTTATAAAGGAAACTACAATGTAATCACAATTTTCAACTGCATGCCATTTTCCACTGAGCATGTCTTCAGAATTAGAAGTCAGGACTCAGGTGTTTACAGCATCCTTCAGCATGTAAGATAAACTTATGGCAAAGAGCAAACCGGTTATAGATTGTGTATACCTGGAAGATTAAAAATGCAGCCATTTAGAGAAGATAATTGGTGAAGTTGCAGTTACTTGCATTCCTGTTACCAAAGCAGAAAAACATGCGATGCTCCATGTGAGCCACAAGGATCATTGCTCTTTGAGACATCCTTCTATATTAAGGACAGCAGCAAGCAACTGTGGGTAGGCATTTTACTCTACGTGATGGCAGTGCTCTATTTCTTGTAAAAGCGTTTCTGCTAATTGCCTCATTTTAAGGGTTCTGCAACTCATGGTAAGGTGAAGCTTCTAATAATTTTGCTTCCAATTAATGTTTTTGTCACTATGCAGCAATGTAATTATCTACGTAACAGTGACACTCTGGTAGACAAAGACTCTAAATAGAAAAATAATGTTTTTACAAGAAGGTCAGCTTTGAAGAAGATGCATTTAATTTGCTTATCTGTAAACACCTGATGTCGCATATGAGCTCAGGAAAAGTACATAGTAGGACGTAAACGTCTCCCCCTTGTATTCTGCTTCATCCAGAAGCCTTTAAAACACCTTAACCTTATCATTACATTCTTCACTAGGGCTGATTTCTGGAGAGATGGCCACTACTGAGTAGGGTATTTGGTGATTTTTCATGTAGTTTTTGGTTAAAAATCATCATGGCTAACATCACATTAAAATACTGACATTGTAGATGTACTGGAAATTTTTATTGTTTTCTATCTAATTAAACACCAAATGTTGGTCAACATTTTTAAAGTCTCTTTTGACTGAGGATTAATTGCAGTATCATGTTAATAACAATTGCCCCAAAATTGCAGTGAGCTTGAAAATTATCTAGTAGCAAATGTAAAACATGTTTGATGCTGTTCAAGGACAAATTAGAATGTAAAATATATTTTCATCCTCTTTTCTCAGCTAAGCAGTTCCTGATTATCCAATTTACTGATAACATTCTTGCCTAATCTCGAAGGAGGAAGCCCTCCCAGAGGATAAACAAAATAAATATTTCCTTTTCAATATTTGCTTTAAAGTATGTTTAACCCTTTGTTACCAAAGAAAAACTAATAATTTAATGCAAGGATAATGGTAGCCTTATGTACCTTCTCTAGAGATGTGGGGTTTTATGAATTGGATACTTCTTGTCATGTTTATCAAAAATAGGAGTCTCTGTAGATGAAGCACACCTATACTGTGCATGCCATACGTGTTTCTGCTTATCTGCAGTTTATTTTAAAAGACAAACTATCCACTGGTTGGAAAATTTTGAGTCCAGATGACATTACCTACACCTGACTAGTCTATAACTAATGGTTAACTGCATACTGAACATTTTGTTAATGTAGTACTTAAAGTCATATTTCCGGAAGGCTTTTGCTGCCTTCTTGCAGCTCCTTTCAAAAATGGGAAGGTGTACACTTACAGAGATCTACTAACTCAAGAAAGAAATTGTAGGAGAAGCCAGGTTCAATTTCAAGCTAATAGGGTAAAATTATTAGTTTGCACCATTTTTTTTTTGCAGATGTGGGTTAAAAACATACAATGCTTCTGCTTACCTTAAACCTTAGTACAGCAGATCAAAGATGATTTAAGCAATTCTCACACTCATTGAGTCTCAAAAGTGCTAGAAGGTTTAGGTGCCCAGAGCCATTCTTTGTCATCAGCTGAAGTGAGAACCTAATTCTCCTAAGTCCACGAGTAAATTTAGTGGAGAAAAGGAGGAGGGAGAGACAGGGGCTGTGGATTATTTATCAATATATTGGATGACACCCGGTACCAGTCACTGAAAATGTTACACAGTGGTCCTTTTTTAAAGAATCACAGAATGACTGGGATTGGCAGAGACATCTGGAGATCATCCAGTCCAATCCTCTCGTAAAGCAGGTTCACCTAGAGCAGGTTGCACAGGATTATGGCCAGAAGGGCTTTGAATAGCTTCATAACAGAAAACTCCACAACTTCTCTGGGCGACTATTCTAGTGGTATCACCTTCATAGTAAAGAAGTTCTTCCTCATCTTCTGATAGATCTTCCTGTGTTTCAGCTTATGCCCAGTGGTCATTGTTCTTTCACTGGGCACCACTGAGAAGAGCCTGGCTTCGTCCTCTTGACAACCCCTTATATAGATTGATGATGTCCCCTTTCAGTTGTTTCTTCTCCAGCCTTAACAGGCCCAGCTCCCTCTGTCTTTCCTCATAAAGGAGATGCTCCAATCCCTTAATTATCTTTTTGCCCTCTACTGGACCTGCTCCAGGAGCTCCACGTCTCTCTTGTCCCCAGGAGCTCAGAACTGGACACAACACTCCAGATGTGGAGGGCTCATCAGGGCTGAATAGAGGGGCAGGATCATATCCCTCATCCTGCTGGCACTGCGTTTCCTAAAGCACCCTAGAATACCATCGGCCTTCTTGGACTCAAGGACACACTGCTGGCTCATAGACATGGTCCACCAGGGCTTCCAGGTGGACAGTAGGTCTTTCCACCTGGCCAGCCCCCAGCCTGTACTGGTGCATTGGGTTATTTTACCCCAGGTGCAGGACCCTGCACTTGCCTTTGTTGAATTTCATAAGCCTCCCCTGCACACAACTCTCCAGCCTGTTCAGGTCTCTCTGGATGGCAGCGCAGCACTCTGAGGTATCAGCCATTCCTCCCAGATTTGTATGGTCAGCTAGCTTGCTGAGGATGCACTCTGTCCCTTCATCCAGGCACAAGACTGGACCCAGCACCAGCCCCTGGAGAAGACCACTAGCTATGGGCCTCCAACTAGATCCTGTGTCACTGATCACAGCCCTCTGAGACCTCCATTGAGCCAGTTCTCAACCCACATCAACATCCACTCACCTATTCCATACTTCTTGAGTTTGCCCATGAAGATGTTGTGGGAGATAGTGCCAAAAGCCTTGCTGAAGTCAAAGTAGACAACATCCACTGCTCTGCCCTCGCCTACTCAGCCAGGGTAGAAGGCTATCAGATTGGTGAGGCATGATTTCATGATTTTCCCTCACAATCAAAACAAAAGCGGTCTGGATTAAGCTGCTTTTGAAAACTTCTTTCCTTAAGGAAATCTCAATGATAAACAATATTCAGACACACAATTTTATGTGGTAATGGTAATAATAACATATGATCTGGCAAATAGATGTGGGAAGGCTCAGCTGGAGAGCTGAGGGGCATTGGAGAGATGGACATGAAGCTGCTGCCACAACATGCTCCAGAGGTATCTCCTCCTCACTGGCAGCTCTTTACCCTTCTCTACAGGGGACAACTCCCATCCTGATGCAGTGGCAACAGAAAGCTCTTCCCTCAAGGTCACCTGGGTTGGGAGATGCTATAGAGACTGGGAAAAGTGGAGGGCAGGGTGAAGACTAAATGAATAACATTATTTTTTCCTTCATCCTGCAAGATCGATAAAAATGCATTTATTTGGGGGTTTAGGGTTTTTTTTAAAGAGCTCTTTCCAAAGAGTCCTCCAAACTACCATAGCCTTGGAAAAAAACAAATTCAGTTATAGCCATGGCTCTAAAAGTATTCTACTTTGTTTAGCTGCCAAGCAGTGGTAATCAATCTGTGGCTGTTTACGGCACCTTTGTCTACCTGGACAATGCTGAATAAAGGCAGGCTTGGATCAAAACACAATTCCTGCTTAATGAAGTGAGGCAGCAAGCTTAAAAAAGTCAAGCATATTTTTTACGAGGGAACTGATCAGACTGGAGGCAGAAAGTACTGTGTCATAGTTCCTGTGAAATTTTGCTATATTTAATAAACATCCACATAAATTACAGTTATATAAACACTTCCTCAAACCATGGAGTTTTTCCAGTACTTATTAGTCGCACTTACTGATAGTCTAAGAAGAGAGGTTCATATGCAGCAACTAACAGAAAAGGGGGACCATAGCTCCAATCCAGACCTCTTTCTTTCCTTTATTGCAGCATTTGAAAAGCTGGGCCAATGTATTAACTTTGATCCCAATTTATGGAGGATGTTCCAGCACAGCTTTGGTGATAAAAGTGGTTGAGAGTTCTAGTAGCCACAACTGCACAGTGATGCAAGGAAATACAGGCTGCTTTAAAGAGATATGATGAGAAAGAATTATTCATGGTACCTTTTTGGCTGTTTGAAACTCCAGAATGACTGGCTAAACCAGAACAGATGGTGGTAAGAGTGAGTCAATGCTGAAGGGATAGCACAATTTCACTGCTTAACACTATTGATTAATGACTGAAAGTAAGCTATGCTAGAGGTATATTTCTACAGGTTTCTCTGGCTAGTTCCCTGAGAAGGCAGCTACTGAGTTATTTACCTCCAGAGTTGCAAAGGTCTAGAGAATCTGCATCCAAATGAGAAACTTGGTTGCTCTGAGAAGATCTATTAAGTGCACAGATCTCAAGTACTTAATCCAATGATGGCACAATCCAGAAGGACCTGTGTGTTACTATTATTGGGCACTGCAGACCACAGGGTTGTCTGGTCCTTGTGAAAGTTTGTAGCCCTCTAGCATAGGGCAAACATATCCTAAGAGGTGTGTCAATAAAACAGGCGTTTGATTAAAATCCTGTGCCAGAGCTAAGGTTACCACTGGAACGAGACAGCCAAGTACACTTTTGAAACACAAATAAACATACAATGATTTTGTTATAAATGAGCAGCTATTTCTTTAAAAGACAGCTTTGAACGATTGACTTTAAAGTAATATATTTCCAAAAGCAAAGTGCCTTATTTTTTTGCTGCATTACTTGTATTTGAGTTAGATGGAAATACATTAATTGCACATATTATGCTTGGAATATGTGGAAAATAACATTTTTTCCATGTGAATCAACACAGTAAATGATCTGCAAATGAGTAAAATGCTGAGAAGTCTACAGATGGAAGGTTTTTTTAAATACACAATGTTTTTCAACTGTAGAGTACTGACATCATATTTTCTTCAAGAGTAAAGTATCACAGAGATGACTGATGACACACCAGAGACTGAAGAAGAGCAAGAACTTGCTTCTAATTGGCATAATTTAAGACTGTAATCTGATGCAACATTAATTTTATAGCATCTGTCTTTGTGTGTGCCACTCAGTTTTGCCTCCCCTTATTTGTCATTACTAAAGCTTATCAAATTCTTACTAAACACAGAAAATGGTAGATAACGTGAAGCAAACTCAGAGGTGTTTTGACTTGATTTTCTTTTCACTGTGATGTAAAATAAAAAAACAATAAAACCCAGTGTTTTCTAAACAATGATCTAGTGACACATTACACAAGACACTGATTTTCAGAATTTTCCCTTGCTGAGGTTAGATATTAAAATAGTAATAAATACTACTACTTAGAACAGCAAATGAATAGTTTTCTAAGAGACATACTGTGAGAGGATGTTCAAGGGTAGATGTGTTTAGGAAAATATGTAACCCACCATGGAGCTTAAACCTCAGTCCTAAACTAATCAACACTAGACGCTCACAGTGGCAAAACTGTGAGTGGGAGAAAGGAGTGCAGAGTCTGCTCCAAGATACTATTGATTTACTCTGAAATTACATGAATTATTACTGTTGAATTCACTGTTAGAACTGATGGTTTTATTGGAATATTTGATACTGTAGAAAGCCCCCATTGTTGTAAAATTGATCCCCCACACACCCCTCAAACCTCCCTTGAACCTGAAATTTCCTCCCTTATTTAATTTGAGAGAAAAACTACTGCTTCTGTATCAAATTTTATTTCTGCTTACTGAGGTGGAAATTGAGTCCCAGCCTAGTACAGTTAGTAGTTATACTCTGACTCCTGCCTTAAATGAATGAAACACATTATCAATATTGTTGTTTTCTTTTTTGAAATCAAACCAATAAATGGAGTTTCTTTTGAATATGTTGAATTGCACTCTGGGATGCACAAAAAGCATTTGAAAGAGTAGGTTTGCATTCTACTGATTGTAGCAAACATTGTTCTCTGAATGCTGAAACCAATTACATGTATTTGGCCTTTATCTTGTGACTGTACTTCTGTCAAATGAACGAGCAGGCACACGGGCTGCACCCCAAAGGCAATATTCAGCTCGTAACACCCAACAATCAAGGAGAGAGGATGCACATATTTTTTTTGCAGGAAGATAATGTTTCATGGACTTTAATTTTGCTGTGAGAAGACCAGTACAGGGAGCCTGCTGCCTCTGCTCCAAGTGTCCTGTTCACTCTGAAGCTACAGACAGATTCTGCCACTCGAGTGAGACTGAAGTGTGCACTCCAAGTCCATGATACGCACAGTGCATTACACTGCCCCGTACCAGAGCTGCTTCATAGATCAGAGAGCCATTTAAGGTGAACCTGGAATCATTCTTGGTGGCAAAATTAAAACCATCTAAAGTCAAAAAGGGATTTTCCTGGACTCTTTCCTCCAGTCTTCAAAACATGTATCTGTCTTCACTTTTATTCTCATCAATAAGGAATTTAAAGCCATAGACTCATTGCTCTTAAATGTCTCTGCCCATGAAAAATGCAAATAGAGAGAATAAATAGGCTCCATGCTGCAAGCGTAAATCCAGAGTCCCTGAACAGAAATGAAGTTTTTTCAGTCTGCCTTTGGGAGCATGCTTTGATGAGGTTTCCTGAAAAGCTGCCTGTTTAGCTTCACCATTCCCTTAACCAACAGTTGCATAACTTACATGGATTAATTGAACTGCAAACAGTAACATCCAGATCTCCTATGCTGCTTAAAATACAATACAGCAAAACCATTCATGACTGCAGTATGGATCAAAGAGAGAACATTACAGGAATACAGAAGATACTTGTCTGAGAATCAGGGCATCTAGACTCTAAGGCATTATAAGATAAAATTCCTAACATCTTTTCTGCCTTACCTCCAAGCAAAGATGAGCTGGAGGAGGTCAGAGCAAGTCACCTGACTTAGAGTGCCCCCAGACAAAATAGGTCACATTAACTTCTTCAGCAATTATAAAACGCTTCTTTAGCTAGTGAAGTGCCTGAGATATAGAACAGTAAATCAAAGCCCTCTGAGGACAGAAGAAAAAGTTCAGAAGGCAGGTGGGGTTAAAGCTGATGTTTTGAAGCTTAGAGCTATGCTTCGGACTTTTCTATTCCAGGCAGTCACAGATTGCCCAGCAAAGGAGAAGGGCATGGGTGTTTATGACCTGGATTTACTCCCTGCAAAATTTGCTGCCAGTAATAATCCATCTTGAGCAGAAGTATTTTAAAACACTATTGCTGAGTTGTGCAGATTTGGGATGATACTAATCTCCATACAACTTCACAAGAAGCTGCCAGAAATGCAAAGAACTTATATTTGCAATATGTATTTGTAAAACTAAGCTTTGATAGAACATCCATCCACATTACAAAAGGAGACAAGTTCTGGGCCTGTTTCCATATATAAAGTTATTTCAAGTAACTAATCTTCCAGACTTCCTTACAATCTCTGGACTGTGAACTTCCCTGATGTTGATGCCTACTCCTTCTCCCTTTCATTTATTCTACCACTTCAAGTAGAAAAAAGACTTAAAAGACTGGAAAATGACACCAAAACCTTGTGATTAAAATTCTTCAGTTTTCTTGGATTTAGTACAGCTGTAGTGCAGAGAGGATGTGATTTAAATTTATGGAAGCGGGATTGTCTTGCATCAGATTTAATGTTCTATAGGCAGCTGCCTTTTCCAAAGAACATGAGTTTCTCACACAAGCGGGGAACACTGAGCACCCTCATCTGAAAAATGAGCAATCCTATCAGCATCTTTCAAGAACTTACCATACTGTTACCTGAAAGGTAGTGACTTCCATGTCAAGGGACATAAGTTTCTTGCAGTAAGCAAGCCAAATTACAGACAATATTTTGTACTCAAAGACCTGTACTACTTCTACATGAAGTTGAAACAGCTTTTAACTCTTTGTCCACCTAAAAACTTGGAAATTTTATCACTTACTTTCACACTGATAAACTGCCACCGAATTTATTCCTGACCTACTACGCAAATGGATGTGAATTTCTAGGATCAGATTTCCGAATAGCAACTCCTGCAGCTTCCCACAGTGGTGACCATGCATGTTCTACACCTCCAGCCACCTGCACTTCTTTTGTGACCTGTCCTTGCACAGCCCCACAGAAGAACTGCATGAAACTGGCTTTTTAGGTCTTCACACTGCACTGAAAATTACCTTACAATCAGTGCTAACTATGGAGTTTTTCTCTGCACACTAGAGAGAATAATAAAATTAGCTCCACTGTGACAGTCAGTCCCTGGCAGGAGCTTACATACTCATGGACAGTTTCAGAGAGCAAACAGGCCTGTCTTTCAAAGGTTTAAAGTTAGTGTGAGGTTTTGGTATAACAGGGATCAGGTAGAAGGATCCCAAGAAAGTCTGCATTGTGAATTCGGGTGTTATATTTGTTCTGTTGAGCTAGTCTCCCAGAACATGTGTCCTAGACAGCCAACACACACACAAGCAGATCAGAGCCTCTGACCCAGCAGATGCTACTTCTTGTCACTCAGGTGACATGTGAGACAGCAGGTAGGCATGGTCACCACAGTAAAAGGGAACTGGGGGCAATGCAGGGTGTTAGGGAAGATACAAGGAGCCAGAGATTTAGAATTATTGCTGTGGAAAAGAGTGAGGATAGCAGAGGCAAATTTGCAAGATGGGTTTCTGCTGCTTCTAGTGTAGCATTGCTTGGTGATCAGTATAACCTGAATGACAGAGGTAATGTGTCATAAAAGTATGTGCCTACAAGGCAAGACACCTGTTAACAAGTATAGAACTTGTGTTAATCTGTGGCAGATAGGACATAAGTCCAGAACTTCTATGCATGACTATTCTCAAGTAGACATCTGGGCTCATAGAAATTACAGAAAGGTCATCCTGCAAGTTCTAGCCTGGACACCCACACAGACTTAAAAAATCTTTTCTTACCAACAATCATATGGTTGCAGACATCACAGAAGGTGGGTTTTTTGAAGATGTGCTCCTGGAAGATGTGAGTCTTGTTGTTTTCTGGCAGCTGTTGGGCTCTGGTGGGGGAAGATGCCTGGCTCTCTGAGTTGGGGAGCTGTCCAGTGCTTGTGCTCACCTCAGGCATCAAGTCAACCTGCAGCTTCACATCACTATTAGTCCTCTGGAAGAAATTGTCCGCACTTTTACTCCGCAAGCTTTTTGTCTTGAAGGAGAGCGACCGCTTCAGCTTCTGCAGCTGCAACAAATAAGCCAGTTATAATTACTAGTTCTACTTAACAAGCAATGCAAGGCTCCTGGTTTCCATGTGTGCTGTTGCCAAGTGGACCTGGGAGCCACTGGCAGACCTTGAACCACCTGAACAACTAAAAATTAGAATTTAAATGGCAATTTTTGAGCAAGGAAAGTAGATCCTAGTCAGAAAACAAACTACTCTACGTGCGCTTTCTGACAGACAATAAACTTGATAGCCCTAATGAATTCTTCTATTAGTCCTCACTTTCAGGTATGACAGCAAGAGGTGCTGCTGAAAGTTGTACTCATTGGAGAATATATCCTTTGCATTCAAGCATGAGGGAACTTAGAGTATTAGTCATCCTCTAATAGAACTTACACAGCCTGTAAAGTCATTACAGGAACAGCTGTTATATGGCAGTACAAGACAAGTGAATTTAGTAAATATACTTGATATACCTAAATTCCTCAAATTTGGCAGAAAGAGTTTACATGCAGTTTTGACTACAATTTTTTTTTTAAAGAAAGACTAAGCAACAGTAAGTGTAATTAACCAGTCAATTGATAGCTAATGCATTAATTAATACTAGTTAACACACATTCACATACATTCTTGTGTATTTTATTGTGTATTGATTATCAGACTATTAAGCACCACAATAAGGCATTATTAACTTAGAGGTGTTAACTCAAACTCTTTACCTGTAAGCTGTCTTGTGCCATATCAGCAGTCCTCTCATCCTTCACCCTTCCCTCCACCCCCCAGTTTTACATAAGGCTGAGAAGGGCACTAAGTAAGGCACAGAAGCTATCAGGATATCAGTCACACAGATCTGCAAGTTTGCCAATTCCAAGGGCCCACAAGTAGAAGCCATGTAAAAGGAAATCCAGTTCTGCATCCGCTTCATGTTTCCTGTCTCTGAAGGGCAATAGCTCTGTTGAACTAGAATAATGCTTTCACTCAGCATTATTCTAACCACTGCAAAATAATTCCTATCACTGCTGCTCTTCTCTGGGTGACTGTGATGTAACAACTGAAATTTTCCATGCTGCTCGGGTTGTCTGTGGTAACCAGCAGGAATGGTTTATATTAGAAACTGTTTATGTTAGAAGCAACAATGATTGGGAATCATAATTCACAGTAATATAAAGGAAAGGAGTTCACATGCTTTCCCAAAAAACATGGCACTGGTCAGTCACACTGACTGTGGCCTCAGTGCACTTGCTCTCCTTAGATTCTATTCCTGATCCGTCCATTTTCTTTATGAGGCAGCTGAATTCATGCTGTTGGAGAGGACAGTCAAGACATCCTGGAGGGAAGCCTCTCTTCCACCTTCAAAAACTGGCAGTTTATTCCTGGAGAGGGAGACACCAGCTCTCTTCCCAGCGTATCGCAATAAACTCCCTGAGTCAAACAAATGGACAAGGAGCTGCCATTACCTCCAGTTAACAGTGTTTGGGGGTGGCACATGGAAGCAAACTGCATTCTGCTTCCTGAGCTGCCCCTCCAAGGTGACATGGGGAGTAGGGAAGAGTCAGAGCCCGGGGTCCATCCCAATGCACCCCTTTCACCCACAACTCACTCTGGGTTCAGGGAAGGAGCCCTGGATACAGAGGAAGGAAATACCTATTTGCAGGACACTCACAGTCTCTAGGGGAATGTGAAAATAAGAACAATTAAGTCATTAGATGCTAACTATGAGGCAAATGCAGTTTATGGTTTCTGAAGCTCTTTCAGCTGAAGCCTAATCGCTGGACTGACTGAGCCCAAAAATCACTGTACAACTGCACCACCATAATGTCTTATCTTCTCTCTTCTGCCTGGATGTTAAGTTACCAGCTCTTGGAATCACTGAGGTTATTCTGTTCTGAGATTACTTCATTTCCCCAGTGACAGCCAGGAACTCGACAATAATTCACCCCCTTGCTCCTGAAACACTTCTCACTGAAGTCAGACCTAATTAGTGTAGCAAAACACAGAGAATTACAACACCACAAGGTGACTGAAATGGCATCCATTATTGATTTGCCATCCATTTCTACAGTTCCACATGAAGCTAATTAAATTTCAAAACACTGCTTCTGCCAGAGAAGGAAAGCTAAGATGTGCAATACAGAATTTGTTTTATCATGAAACAACTGTTCTGTAGTTTTGACAATGCAGGTGATATATTTTAAGAAGCTCTGCATTTACTATCCTCATCCCAGTTTACTGTTCACAGCCATTTGCCAGACAAGAAATGCAGCAGAAGCCTTTCCTTTCCCAGGCAGAAAAGTCAACAATTTTCCAAAGAAGGATGGTCCAGCATTCTGGCTATGCATGCCCAAACATATGTACACACACTAAGGTGAGCATGACACTGCATGTACTCCATGCATCCCCACCCAGACTGTTCAGAGGACACATATTCAAGAATGAGTTGGCAAAGTTACCTTCACAGATTTAGTGGGTATCTCTGTACAAGCTAGTAGTCCTCTCTGGGATTCCCTGAGCCCCGTCTTGTGCTCATGTGGTTAAATAATTCCCAGAGAAGATGGGCATCCTTGTCGTTAGCCAAATATGGATTTTATTCTCATTTGCATTCAGACTGGAAGACACCTACATGTTTGGCCTCCTCTTCATACCTAAAACATCAGTAGAAGTCTGGGACTATTATATTCCAAATATATTTGTGCAAAGTGACTATGCAAAAATGAATAGTATTGGTAATATTTAGCATTTTGCACAGCTAATTATACACTTTGGTCAGTACTGTTAAAAAGTACCTCTCAGCTCAGCGTGTTTTATAACCTTCATACATAAGAGACTATACAGGGCAACAAAAAATTGGCATCAGGTTTTAAAATTGGATCCAATTTTCGTTTCTCATATTAGGCCCATGAGAGATTTTGAAATAGGGTACCGGTATGTGATTGTTTACTTAGGAAAAGTTGGCCCAAGCAAGGGCAAGGGCAGGTTGTTACAGAGTTAGAATAAACTATAAAACCATAAAAGTTTAAGTGATTATTATGCCACAATCAAGTGAGCATCACTTCCCTTACCTAAATATCACCATCTCCTCATTTTGAAATTTACTGTGGATTAGCCCTGGTTTTTTATTGCAACATTTCAAATGTAATTAAATACAGGCATATCATATATGGCTGATTTTGGTCTGCTGTAAACTGATTTAAAGCACTTATGATGCTGCTGCCTCCTAATAGAGATGCTATAGCATCCACCTGAGGTAGGAATCTAACCTTTAAATAGAGAGGAATGTATGCAAATTTTAGTATTTATACTTTCTTTCTGCAGAGTAAATGAGGTCGAAGTCAAATCTTAGGAAAAAATAATTTCCAAACTTTGGAAAAAACCTATGGTGAGGATTGTTCTACACTCAGTACTTACTTCAACACTTCACTGAAAAATCATGTATTAAGAATGAAATGAAACCTTAAGCCAAGCATAAAATGGCTCTAAAGAAACATATTTGAAGTAAATCTCCTAAGCCTCTCACATTTTCTCCTCTTCAAGCAAGGTTACAAATTAGCTTTCATTTAAACAAAAATAAAATTCCCGGAAGCACAGGAGTTTTTCTAGACTTCTGGTAGCATCAGGAGACTTCACAACACTGAGGCTTCAGAAATATGAACCCTCGCTATTAAATCCAGGATGTTCCTGTGGTTTGAAATTAGAGTAAAGGAAAAAAAAGTTTGTGTCTAGTTAAAAGCTTTTTATCAGTCATGCAGACTCTCAGTGACTGCACATAGTAACCCCACAGGCAAGGTAGAGATAAGTGCAATAGCTCAGCCTCAGAGCTTGATTAACCTTTTTCCCCTCCCTGTATCTTCAGCACAATCTCAATTTTCATCCGAGTCCCTGAACGTTCAAGCTTCAAGGCATCAGGAATCTCTGACAAGCCACAGTTTATCAGCACCCCGTCTGTTCCTAATTCTGCTATACTACAACTCCTTAGCTTCTCCAAGCAGAAAACAGGAGTCAACAAAAGAACAGCTATTCACATTCATTCCTAGTGTTAGCTAGGTGCCACTGCTTTTGCCGTGAACGGGAATTGCACCTGAGCTCACTAAGACTTCATTTGATGTTATAGTTGGAAGCAACCAATGCTCTTCTACAATTTTAATTTAAGAACTTTCCATGGGAAGTTGGAAAGATATCAGTGATTTGAGCTGTTTTATAATCCCTAGCTTTGCAATTACAAAGATATTTGCCCACCCTGCAGAGTACTTTATTCAGGCCCCTAACTGCTCCCTGATGTCTAGAAACCATTTTTCCCTCTATTTTTCAGTTTGCCTGCATTAACAGTCACTGTGGTTCTGTAGAAGCAGATCTGGAGAATGAAAGAGGGGCTGTTGAGAACCCAGTATGCACACCAAATGCATTTCAGGACACAGCTGGAGCACGAGCAAACCTCCAAGTGATGCAGCCTGTGCTTTGTGTACCACAACATGGACCAAAGTGAGGTAAGCAGAAACAACTGGGAGATTTACTTTAAAAACACACTCCCAAATCAAAATAAAATGCTAAGATGGGCATCCTTTATTCATTTCTCAGCACAACTTCTTCTCACCATTCAAAGCTCAGGGAAAGCCTCACTCCCTCCACACCCCCTACACAAATGTTTCATTCCCCTTCCTGAAGCTCCCTCTGTAGTGATTTCAGTGAATGGTGGTTACTAGGAATTCAAAGTGTACAGTATACTATATTGGATTACATTATTTATTATAATGTTTGCTTGGGCTGTGAACTTTGGCATTCAGAGAAGCCCTCATGGAATCTGCCCATATCAGCTTATTTCCCAACATGCTTGGTCTTGTTGCCTTCTCAGTCACTGCTAATCATCCTTGCCAGCAGCAGAGGCTCCTGTGTAGTGTGGGGAGATTATTTTTATACATTTCGATCCTTGACTATCTTCCAGGAGAAATGAACAAATGAGCCACACTTATCAACTGAATTTTACTGACTGACCATATAAGCAAGCCCTCATTTTCAGACATCAGCTCCCTGCTGTATTGTTACTGTGCTAGCAGTAAACAGAAAGTATTGCTTGCTCTTCTGCATCCCTTTCTTTACACTGATGTTAACAACATCATTAGATCCACTGCAAGTAATAGAGGGTATTAACAGGGTTAGAATGAACCATCAAGCCAGTTTGAATCCTGCAATTCTTGTCAGCAAATTTCACTCTGCTGTGAGAGAAACATCCACCTTCTGTAAAGAACAACTTTTCCTTCCTTGCAGCTTCTTAGAGGAAATTTGCAAATTACTTGACTCTCACATTGTTATAAAAGAATAACGCATAAAGCTCAGTTGATGTTGTGTAGATTTGCTAGAGAGGATGTCAGGTACCTGGGGTATTACCAGAAGGGATGCAGACCAAAAGCCTTTCAAATAAGGGAGAGAACAAAAGTCTTGATGAATGGTATCTCCTCTGCTGAGTACAGTATATTTTCTGGGTCCAGGAACATTCAATTTGTGTTAGCAACTCTCAGAACATACTTCAGTTGTTTACTAGCTTTACTGAAGGACTGGATGTTACCAGGGTGTAAGCTAGCCTGGTGGCACTGCCAGGCTTCAGATGGCTGTGCTATACAGAGCAAACAAGGAACCAGCTCAAATAGGAGTGCTTACTTTCGGTGAGCAGGAAGGTTAGTGATTTTCTTCTCAAAATTGAGGAATACAAAAGTAAGTGATTTACTGGATTTGATTTGAAAATTCGCTGCCTTGGCATTTTAATGAGCAAAAAGAAGATTATAACATACCTAAAGGCAGTATATGCAATTTCATAAACAATATGTGTATTTGCTTGCTGATGAGAGAAGTACCATATCTTATAACATTAACAAGATAACAGGATATTTCTAATACTTAAGGGGTTGCTATTTTTTATTGGCTAAGTACCTATGAGAAAATTTGATAGAAAGGCTAGTTCCTTTTCTACCTTCTTCTTCCTAAATAATAAATAGTCCAAATACTCTACTAGTACAAACTGAATTAGCTAAACTGACTTCAATTGTAGCTGATTTATACAGTCTGAGAATCTGGTCCTACCATGTAGTTGTGTCTCCTCTAGCAAGCTTTCTTGGAAGCTGTATCCTTTTAATCCACTACAAAGAGGGAGTGTTTGTTATTGCCTGGTCTGCTACATATTATATTTGTGTATTTCCCCAACAGATTGCTTAGCTGGCATTAAAACAAATATATTTGTTACTGGTGTAAAGAATAAGTAAATCAAACTGTCTGCTTGAATATTGTATTGGAATTGTCAAAGATTTTCCATAATACCTAACAATAATATTATTAGTGATTCATTGAGTACTACAGCTCCTCTGGCTCTTGCTGCGCTGTTCATTGTCCCTAGGTTTTCCTCCCTGTCTTATACTATTTTTTCAATCCACTCACTGATTCTCAAACCTATTTAGGATATAATCCTCTCCAGGCAGGGCTCTTCCTATAATTTTATTTCACACAGAGTCCAGAGTCCTAAACTACAATGAAATTCTCTGACTGACATGCCAGAGCGTAGCAGTAAAAATCCTTGAAAGAGGCTCAGGGTCTGAAAGCATGAAATCTGAAGGGATGCTCAGGTGTCACTGCTCCCACAAATGTCACTGTGAACCCCATGTCCTCAGCCCTCTCCCACTGTCCTACATCCCTGCCAGCTGTGTGTCTGCATCTCTAATTAGCAGACCTCTAAATTTTCAAGAGCTCAGCCTGCACATATAACCAAACAGTGGATTTGCTTGGCAGACCTGTTAATTCTGTACAACTCTCTGATTTGGTTTAAACCAGGCTGAAAAATTCCTCCAGTTCCCAACAATTGCTACCGCAGTTGGTTTGAACTTATCCTACATTTTAGGGTGAGTTGTTTTCTAATATTGCAAGGAACCGGGGCTACCAAATATGTGAGACAAATGTGAAATGAAGTGCTCAAAGTTTTAAGGCCTGACAACATGAAAAAGTCTCCTTTGTACTCCAAATTACTTCTATACCTTCAAAATTCAGCATAAGAGGTGACAGAATAAAGTGATGCAGTATAGGGAGTAATAGGTTTGAGGAAACAATTCATTAACTATACTAATTGTCATCAAATCTCAGGAAAATTCTTTTCCATCTCTGTTATGTTCCAAACATACTTAGTCCTAATGCATAAAAAGAGTCAACACTGCTAGATATTCTGCAATTGTGACTTACCCTGAACTCACATTAATTTCCCTGCTAAATTATATTTTCATAGTAACTTCAAAAGTCTCACAGTCATTTAAAGAGTTTAAACCAGATTATAAAAAGCAGGAAACATGAAATAAATGCAATGATGCTTACATGCATGTAAATGCAGAAAAATGTAAGACTTTTTCATCAAAATCTAAGTAAAATCGACACCAAAACTCTCAAATTTTTTATCTAACAGAATTTTTGCTGCTCTGTTTTTGAACAGAATATTTTGGTGTATTCCTTTGATTTCTTTTAGTCAAGTTGTATTAGAAAGAGCAATCTAGAAAGAAAAGAGTGTGTGTTACATTATAATCCTGAGAGATCTATTCTCTATCAATATTTCTTAAAACTTCCTAACAGGTTTTATTCAAGTTTATTTTGGGCAAAATGCTTGCAATATCACTCAAGCGTGGTTTTTGTTAGGTCTGCTTCTGCAGAGAATCTTTCTCAAATTTGCAGTATTTCAAGCTAACAACTCAAAATACCTTTCAGAGAAGCTGTACTGTAGCTTTCCAAACTTTATAATCTGATTAATGAAAATCAGATTAAAAGTCCCAAAGCAAGATCTACTGGGCTGGCTGTGTTCAGATGAAAGATAATCAATTCTTCTTCCTTTGCCAACATGGGCATAAATCAAAACACTTTACAAATCAAACTAAGGAACACTTCAGTCATAACAAAAGCCTATTTTATATTGGGGTTGAAAAATGTTTTATCCTTTTTATCTCCTCTCCTGCCTCACCTAGCAAAAAAAGAGCTGCTTCTCTCAGAAGCAGAGAAAAAAACCCTACAAATACTGTATCTATACCCAGGATTATATTCTCCCTGCTGCTAAATAACTGTTCCAACATGGGTGGAACCAGCTTCGGGAGATCCTTTGTGATTCAGGCTATGAAAGCTGTCTGGGGCAGACTTCTGTGTAGCTCCTGTTTCCCTTTCATGGTCTGACAATCAAACTGTCTACAGTCTTTTCTCCTGAAACCAAAAGAATAGCTCATGGAGGAACTAAGAGATGGTTAAAAACAGTCCTTCCTTCCATTTTTAAAAAATCAGCCTGTACTTTCAATTTCAAGGCAGATAGGTGTTTACAACATCATTTTCTTCTTTGGGGTTCACGTCAGGCACCTGGTTGCTAAGCAGCCAGTCATCTCTATGCTTTGTCCCCATCAAGATGTTGTTATCTCCTGCCTCCTGATGTAGGAGGCATTTGGACTGTTATCTCTGAGGTCCCTTCTGGGAATCCCACATTTTACAGCTCTTTTTGGACAGCTCTTTTCCATTTCAGTTTCCAAGTGGAACACTGATTTCCCTTTGGTAAGTCCTCATTCAGTCATTTACTCATCTTTGCTGTGGTGGAAGTGACAAAGTGAAATTTGAAGATTAAAAGGCTAGGTTTCAGAGTGATGTAAATCCAGGCAGCACTGCTGAGGTGAAAGAAGCTACACTGGTATCTACCTGCTGAGAGATTTCAAGAATGATACTAACAGGACCTGAGTTTTGCTTATTTTCCTTCTCATGAATAATCTGGAGTGAATGTGATTGTGAATGTAAGATTAATCATCCTTGACTGTATCTCATGTCTGTCCATCTATGAAGTGTGTATCTCCAACATTGATCTTACGGCTTCATATGATACCCTTGGACCTTTAAAACAAAAATAAAATACCAATACACAACAGTGTTCTCCTAAAAAATGCTGGGCTACCTATAGCAATAGTTTCCACTAATTTATTTAACCCGATTTGTTTGAGGTTTTTTTTCCTTTTTTTTTTCCTTTTTTTTTTCTTTTTTTTTTTTTCCTTTTTCTCTCCTCTCCTCTCCTCTCCTCTCCTC
>JAWWEE010000074.1:47269370-47394500 GCA_035221455.1 Xenops minutus
TCTCCTCTCCTCTCCTCTCCTCTCCTCTCCTCTCCTCTCCTCTCCTTCTACTTGTCTGGTTTGTAATACTTTAAATGGTAGTATGTCTCTTGAAGCAAATATAGAAATACATCTGGCAGGGAGGCTGATACTAACTCAGGGCAAATTAGCATGAACACCACAACCCACATACTGTATTATCACATTTGTATCATCTTAAAATAAAAAAGAAGACTGAGATCCACAGGGAGCTGTTATAGTTAATATTCTGTCAGTGTTTCCCCCCTTACTCCTGGGGTTCAAAACTTACACTGTTAAAATTTCTTTGCAATGAAAACATGTAAGTGCTCAGCTCTACAACAAAGTTATTGTCACTGGGCCAAGTCCTAAGGTCTTTGCTTACTGCTAACTCCTGCTGACTTCAGAAAGCAAGTTTCCCAAGTAAAGCTTGGGGTTTTGCTGGATTCTTGGGGTTTTTTTGTTTATTTGTTTTCAAATTAAACTTTTTTTTTTTTTAAATATTTTACACTGTGCCTTAAACCAAAGGATTTCTGAACTCAGCATGAAAGAAACACCTGGCCACATCTGACACTCTGTTGCGTGTCAACCATCTTTGACAATCTGCTCCTTCACGACCAAATATGGATAGAGCCAGGGGACACCTATGATTCTGCTGCTTTTGTTTGTCCTAGACACTTGTTTCAACTCATCCTTGGTGTGAATAATTCTGTCCAATTCTTGCTTAGCTACTGTGCTTTAACTTTGAGATGATATTGTTTTGTTTTTCAGTCAAAGAGAAAACCAGAACACAATGCCAGAATTTGTGTGTTGTGTGGCCTATTGGTTTAAAGGAAGCCACCACACAGGTATTTTGGCTTACTTGATCCCACAGATTTCTGTACTCCCTTTTTGCTGCCTGTCCACAAACAGAGATTCAGATCCAAATATTACTTATTTCGATGTTTCCATTTCAAATCATTCTCAGTGGGAGATGGCATAGGAACTTATGCCTTACAGAATATTAGCAGTGTTTGTTGTTTCCCTTCCAGTTTTTCTTTTTCTTGGTTCTCTTCCTCTTGTGCTTATTTTTGCAATCTGGTAGCAAATTTGCTGCCTTCCATCTTCTTTTTATCCCTCCTGAAGACTAACACTGTCCCATTATGTGAACATTGCTTCTTGCCAGCCACTCTGCAGGCCAGGGCATGTGGCCACCCCTATTGTGACACCACAAGTCTAACAGGACCCATATGGTCCTGGTCCACATCGCTGCCCTGGCACCACTTTGCATTGAAGCCCTGGATTGTGGGGGAAGAGCTCATAGCACAGGTGGAGCAAAGCTGGTTAATCCCTCTGGGTTTCTCAAGGCTTCACCTGGGCATCCACAGAGACTCCTTTGTCTAGTATAAAGTCCTATAGTAGCTACCACACATATTGTGCCAATTAAAATGTTTTCCCACCTTGATAACATCTTCCTTGTTATTTGTTCTGCATCCCCTAATCTTACTGTCCACCATGACAAAGATCTGTTTATTTCCAGATCCATTTTTCATTGAAGCTCTTCTCAAAGTGTAACTTATGACATGCATTTATCCTTTTCAACACATGTACTCTCGTAGCTTTCTAAAGTTCAAAATGTACCTCCAAAAATGTTGGGGAAAATTATGCTTGTAATACCAGTTTCAAAGGAATCTGTTACAAGTACAGAAAATTTCCATCTCAGTCTGTCTTTTGTCTTCTTGTTATTACATATTAGTCATGCCCAGCAAAACTGCATTCATTGTCCTACATAAAGGCCAACTGTCCACATGGACAATCAGTTTAACTTGATTATGATATTGTCATACATATGTATTGTCATACATATGGCACAGTTACTTGGCACTTTGTGGAGATGTTTGAAGGCCTAAACATGCTTCAAGAAGCTGACAGTGTAAACACACATATTCGGAGACATTGATTAACAAGAGTTGTTATGCATGAGATTTATCATATATCTTTGACTACTCTTGCCTCAGGCTAATCCATTTCCTTTATGTTTTTTGCTAAACCTTCAAGCTCCTAAACATATCTTTAGCCAGCTATTGTTCCAAGATCAACCCTGCAAAACAAAAACATTTTATTTTTATCCTCACCAGCTGCACAACTTTCCTCCTCAAATTACCTCTATCAAACTTTCAAGATTATAATGACTGCTTGAACAGCAAAAATGTGATTTTATAATGAGATAACTGGTTTCATGTAAAAAGATAGTTGCATATAGAATATCACAAATAGAAAGGTAGAGAATTTATAAATCTTTCTGAAGAACTACAATTTTTTTCTGCATATTAAGAATTTTTTTTAAGTTCTTCAGAATTCTTTAAAGTTAAACTGTTGCTAATAACATCCTGCACATGAACATCTAATAACAGTAACAATGATTTTGAAAAAAAGCCCTTAATACTGTCATGATGTTGTGCCCACCTATTAAATGAAGCATCATAATTTTGGTGTTGAGAGCAAAAAGGGCTGTTGGGATTGACATAAATTACCAACAGATTTAATAGGAGTTACTGATTTGGTAGGAAAACAGGGATCTTGAACTAGTAAAACTGTGAAGTATTGTCTGACAAAAATAATATCAGTGACTTCAACAGGAACAGCTTATTGCATGGGGCTGCATGAGGGATCCAGACAGACAGGAAAGCAGGGAAATGGAAGAAGAAAGGAAAGTCAGGTTAGAACAGAGGTGGTTTTAAAGAACATGAATATGAATCCTGTATAAGAGGGGGAATTTCCATGAAGAGCTTCACTTTGTCTAGTCTGTTTTCCTGTCAGAGTAGGGTGCAATTCTTGATATCAGCCAAGTAGCACTGACTTATAAGGCATGTGAAGTATTAGAGCAGAAATGAAGCTACTGTCTACTGTTGCACAAAAGAGCAAGCAGAGTGCTAACTTCTGAGATTTATATCCATTTTCTCCCATCAGTTGTTTTTTTTTTACATGAGGCAGTGGTTATGAGTGTGACTGGAGGGATGCTAACTCATGGAAAGGAGGTTTTTGTTTTTTTTCTGGAATTCAGCAGCTGGTAGTAAAGACCAAATGATACTACTGCTATTGCTACTTCGGGAATATTGTATTTATTACAGTGTGTTGCCTATAGTTCCAGAAAGAAAATAGTCTAGCTTTCTCATCTTGTTTAAAACAGAACTGATGTTCTTTTGACCAGATTGAGTGGCTACTTCTAATGGCCAGGATCGAGTCATAGCTGCATTCTCCTCAAAGGAAAATCGCTCTCCAGATTTCTGGTGTAAGGTTTAACTGTCACTTTTTTTGGACCTTTGTGAAAAGTTTCTAATTTATCTACCCCTAGCAGGATTCAAGTAGGTCTATTACAGCTGTTGGCATTTATTTTAGCTTTGATAATCCCTAAGGAAAATGTCCAGAGCATTTTTCTTGGATGCCAGGCAGGAACTGCTAAAAGAGCCAGTGCTGTTGAGGTGCAGAATTGCTGCCTGGGGAAGTCAGTGGGAGCTTAAGCTGCTGGGGGAGGCAGGAGCTCAAAAGCCCTCCACTGGCAGTGCAGTTGAAAAGGAATCTTTTGAGTTGCACTGGTCTTCAGCTACCTACCCAGAAATGAGGAGGCAAAATGGGGATACTAGGAAGATGTCTTCATTTCCTGTCCACAGGGAATGTTTTTTATTTCTTCATTGCCTAGGTTTTAGATTTATGTATGGTTTTCTGCATATACTTATAAAGATGCCATGAGGTTACATCAAGAGATAAATAGCCATCCACACACAAGGAACAGACCATGTAAAACCAGGCAATGTGAGAAAATTTAATGCAATTTAACCAATTTCTTTGTTAATGAAGTAGGTATGGCTTGGGTATAGGTGAAAGGGAAAGTGCAAACTGTGGGGTTTGCTTTTCCCAAGTGTACTTACGGTATGAGCGTCATCATCCACACAGTGTTTACAAAAGGTGCCTCCCCCTAACAGAAGTACCACCATCCATTTTCTTAACAGGAATCTTTAAACTTGGCTAAGTTGGGAAACCTGGAAATTTTTCCTGCAGAGACTAATTGTAGCACAGAGCCTGGTCATGGATTAAAGCATTTGTGTGAGAACAGGAACAGAGAGGAAAGAAAAGGAGAAACATTGAAAGGCAGAGAGTGAGTAGGTGAGCTAGCAAAAAAGTTACTCATTTGCCTGAATCTTTAATGGTGAGGAGGGTGAAGTCCATTTGTCATTATGACTAACTACAGGAGACAGATCTAACTGCTGTGAACCTGCCAAAGACTCCTGTGTGCCCATACTTCATGAAACTGGTACATGATTCATCTTGTGGCTACAGTTTAATAGCAGCACTTCAGATTTTGAAGCCTGGATAGGCTCACATTTTACTCTCTTTTTGTCATAGGTGCATAACTTTCCATTATAGGACTGGCTGGAAAACAGCAGTTCCACTCAGGAAAAATTTTCAAAGTTTGAATGGTTTTGTTCCATGTTGGCATAAAAAACAACTGCAGCTTTTCAGAACGTCTTTGAGAGAGCTGAGGGCAGAAGAGGGGAAAGTCAGACAGACTAGCCAGCCAGGGGAACTGACGACTGACCAGCCTTTGTAGGCAAGGATCAAGACCTCGCTTTGACAGAATCACAGTGGTGTTCACCTTACTTAAATTCGAGCTTTTAACTCAGCTGCAGCTGCCTACTATAGTCAATGGAAAGAAATTTCTCCTCAGAGAAGCTAATTTAGATAACATAAAGCAGGCTCTTCCTCTAAATAAGTGTTTGATAAAACAGTTTAGGTCTGTGTTCCATTTTATAACATAGGTAGTTTGCACTACTAACTTATCCACCTATAGTTGCTCTCTAATTTCAGGTGAGACTGTACAATGTAACCTAGGATGCATTTTTTTCTCCCTACAACCAGGGAAATCTCCCTGACATAAGTTTACACCATCAAGAAAACTGAACAGTTCCTCAAAGCCAGATGTTTTGACACTGACAAAAAAGCAAAGAAAAAGCCCTCAACAAGCACATATTTCACTGGAAGGCTCATTGCCATTGCAAATCATTATGAGTCACCTTATGTTTTATTTGTAAATAATCCTTAATTAGATGATCTAAATTAAAAGAGAACATAAATGAGAAATGACCTTATAAACAATATAAATAAATACACTAAGAGGTACAACAAAAATTTCATATGCTGGATCCTTGGGTTGGCTGAAAATAGTTGATAATAGTAGGTGTATTTTGAAAACCCTTATGAACCTGAAACATTTTAACAACTGGATTCTCCATTTAGCTGCACAGAAGTCAGGGACACTTGACAAGCTTACGATGCTGAATTTTGCCTAGTACGTCTTGTTCACTTTTGAGGATAGACATACCCAGTCCAAGACCATTTCTCACCTTGTGTAAGTACAGAGGAAGGTAAGGCTGTGTCAAGGCTTTTAGCCTCTCATTTAAATTTCTGAGATATTTTGATTTTGAGAATCACTACATTTAAAGTGGCAGAGAAAACACTGGTAAATCAATGATGAATAGTTCACCTATAGAAGTAATATTTTAGGAAGTCACTTGTTTGCATTATGCCAGATATCTGATGCTTGGCCAAAAAAGCTGACGCCTTCTTTTACTATGTATGAGCAACTTTGGGAAAAAAACAAATGAAGTTAAATACTGGGGTAGTGGTGATGCAAGTCTGCCTCTAAGATAATGTTCAGCAGTATTTGCTATAAAAATGTGTCAGGTCGAATTCATTCTCTCACCTGAGCTGTGCCTCCAAAGCAAACATTTCTTTCTTACTCTGACAAAGAAGCTAAAAAAACATTCTAAGTGCAGATTTTAACAGATTTGTGAATACCAGTTTATAGTATTTTGCTCCATTTGTAGTTAAGTCTAATCATCAGTTACTGTAAGGTCAGCTCTATTTTCCTTTTCTATTCAGAACACTAGACTGCTAAAATGATCTTTATTAATAAAGCAGTGCATGTGTGGCGTTTTAATAAAGCTTTTAAATGGCACTCAGAAATGGAGCGTATTATGTCTCCAGAAAACCAAAGCATTAAAATTGTCACTGTTACTCGCCTAGAGGACTGCAATTCCATATTGCACTTGCAGCCTCCTGTGGCTGGGAAATACCTCTCTCGTACAATTATTCATGCTATGGTATTTTTAACACCATTGCAGCCCCTAAATTGTTACAATTTTATTTGACAGTGCTTAGCAAATTACTCTCATCACTTAAAAACAGGTCAGCTAAGAAATGTTGTCCTGTCAATCAGAAAAATTCCACGAGTCTTTAGCACATTTATGTGAAACTACAGACATGAAACAAATTTTTTTTAATAAATAAGAAGATATGAAAGACATATGTCATATTTAACTGCAGATGTCAAAACCACAAGAAGTCTGCGTTTCAGATCCATTTTAAATACGTTTTACAGGGTTCCTGGGTTAAATTCCCTGACAAGGAGCACTTATTTTATCAACTGATCTACTGAATAAAGGGTGTTTCCTCAAGTAGAGGCGTATGTTGCAGTTAAACAAAGTCAAATTATTTCAGTCATTTGCACAGAGATTTCTCATTTTCACAGCTGGTCCTCTTTGCTAATGAACATGCAAAGTTTGGTTGTACTTCAGCACTTCCCTGAAAAGACAGTGCTCATTTCACATTGACTGACTACTTGCCTGTGCAACTGAAGTTGTGCAGAACTGAGTACTGTGGTAAGAATATTCAACTAGTGCTCACATCTGAAAGACTAGTCCTCTGCCTGGCAAACATGAGGATAAATTTATCAAACATGCAATCTTCTACACATCAGGCGTATACAGCAATGGCTTGGGGAGGCAATAGGAGAAATATTTGTCATACAAAGAATTATAGTTTTCTATCAAGTGATTATCATTTACTTTCCTTCAAATTAAATAAGGTGCATGGGATAAAAAGAACCTCCAAGACTCATTTTGGAGTTCTAAAGGATAGCCTTTGATGTGCTCCATTCCCTTGAAGGAATTTCAAGCCTTCAGCACTCTCAGATGCCCAGGGATATATTTTAGACCACATCACACTTTGGAGTGTGACCCAGAAGAACCTGAACTAGTGTGTGTGTGAAGGTATGACTGTTTCAGCAGTGGCCTGGAAAGCAGCAGAGCTGTGTAAGCAGGTCACTGCATCTGATACCAAGCACTGGCTCTCAGCAAGTGCTGATGAACCCAGATGACCACTGGTGGAACAGCCTTGGCCTTTGCTAGCCTTGCAGCATCAGTTAGAGACAGATTTCATTGATAAACATGACTGATCAAAACCAGTCAGATAATTGAACAGGCTTTGATGTGTAAGAGCCATAAAATTTCTTCAAGGATGTTAATACAAATAGTAATGCTATGAAATGAAGATAAATAAAAAGATTCTGTGAATGTGTGCTCCTGAAAACTGCATGAAAATAGTCACCTGGAAGAGGAAATTTGAATAAGCAAAGAGTCCACACAGAATGGTGGGGAAGGGAAAAAGACAAAAAAAAAAGAAAAAAAATTGTATGCAAATAAAACTGGACCTTTGAAGCACTGCCCTTAGGTCTAAGAATATTAATTGCAAGAAAAGGTAAGTGAGTCCTTCCAAAAAGTATTTAAGGAAGTATCAATGCATTGATTCAGGCTAAGGAAAGAAAAAAAAGAAAGAGGTTGTGGTACAGTAAGAATGGGATAAAAGCTGGATCAGAACCTCAGCAAACACTTCAGCTTACTTTCTTCCCAGAACCATGATCTGAGGAAGAATAACAGAAAAAACAGGAAAGAGATTGCAAAAATTTATCGTATCACATTAAAAAAAGCATTTAATGTGTCTGTTGAGGTGAAACGAAGAAAACAGTTAAAGTGTGTTGCAAAATTTTAGTTTGAAAGTCTAGAAACTATTTTTCTTAACATGCTCTATCAAGACAGAAATGATACAAAGTGAAATAGAGGTCTTTGTCAAGAAGCAGGAAATGTGATCCCAGCAAATACCTCAAGAGAATTTGACAAAAAAACCCCCCAAAATCAAAAAGAGATAAATCCTCCTAGACCAGTTGTAATGAATAAGTTGAACAATTTTCTAGACACAGGAAATGTTTTAGGTCAAAGGTAGATCGTGGCTATTTAGATTTTGTTAAAGTTAGTGAATATGCTACTGAAAAAGACTCTATTAGCCAAGATAGAAAAGAAGGAAAGTTGTAAATAAGTTTTGTGAAAAGTTCAATGGGAAATGATTACTGTTGGAAGAAGAGGTTGAGGGTTGGTCGGTGGAGCTCATCAAAGAGTAACAGCGACCTAGTCTTAGGGTCAATATTACTCTCTCTACATTTTTTACTGGATTTGATGCAAAGGCTATGCATGTCATATGGCCATTTCACTCTGACATTGCTGACATACATTTAGTACAGACAGCTCAATGTGCAGCTGCAGGTTGAGCTCAGAATGATAGGACACCAGGAAAGGGGCTGTGAACTGCAGACCCTTTGCACAACAAAGGGCATGGGGATCTGTGGTCCAGCTAGGGGACTGGATGCTCAGACTCCGCACTTTTGCACCCTTAGACTGTAAGGGTATAAAATCCCAGGATTTCCTTTGCTTTGGGTCCCTCCTTGGAGGCACCCAGCTCAAGATGTTATTTTGTTACTGTTCCATGATTAAATTTCTTTAAGGATCAAGACACCTGAGACTCTGCTATGGGAAACCTGGGGTTGACTCAGTAAGGAAACCTGGTCTGACTGTGTGAGTGTGGTGCGTGCAGATGGGAAGGGGGCTCTGTCCCAGCTGACGTGGTGTGAGAATGACGGCCAGAGTGGCTCCTGGATGGTCAGAGAGGGAAGTCTGGTGGGAGGCATTGTCGTACATGAGAAGGCTTGGACCTTGAGGGATGGAGTCAGGGAAATGTGATGAAGTTCAGCTGTGGAAATGTAAGCTTGTGTGCCTGAGATCTGATCCAAACCACTCTAGATGAGGACAGACAAATGTGTCCTGGATACATAGGAAATTACAGAATAATAGAATGGACACCTCTGATTCACCAAGGGGTAACAAGGAGACATAAACATCAGAACCAAGGTTTCTGGGAAAGTGAGTGAAGCAATAGAGATACTGTACAAGATCTCACATAGAATACCATGCAAATATGCAGTCACCCTTTTTCAAGAAAGATTATTCAATACTGAAACAGGTTCATGGACCTGCTACTAGAATGAGATGAAGAATGGAGAATTTATCTTATGTCAGTCAGGATTATTTTGTATCAAAAATAAAAGGTTGATAAGAGACATAAAAGTCTATTCTTACATGGTGGAAACCTGCACCTAGAATGGAAAAAAAGACATCTAAGCTAAAGCAACATTATCAAAATTACAACATCACACAAGTTGGCAAAAATTAAACTTCGACTGGAATTAGAAGAGGGTGAAGGGTAGAGGAGGTCCCTTAGTCATTAGAGCATACAGGTGTTGGGAGAGCTGTTTAAAAGTAGTGTTAAACCTGAATTCAACAGAATTCCTTTATGAAAAATAATACAGCATAAGTGAAATGATAAGACCACACTCTCTTCCAGCTCTAAAAACAACTTGTTTTGCTTCTGTGAAAAGTTGCACTTTTTAGTAAATCCATTTTCTTACCACAGCAGATTTCATTCAAGTCATCTTTAGTTGTGGAAAGGTAATAGATGTTTTTTTTTTCATTTTGGCACTGTTGAAAGTGTGGATAGAAGAGAATGAACTTATTACATTCCTATTTTGCCTGAGATATCTCAATGTGCCTGGGAACTGATCTGACATATATATCAAAGTGAAAACAATATCAGAGTGTTTTAATCAGAACAAGAGTAAGAAAAGGAGAAAAGTCAAAATAAATGTAAACAAAAGAATGAGTCTGTTGAAGAAATTATTGATAGACTATTACTTCCCTGCTTTAATAAAATCTTCCTGTACATAATTTGTTACAACACTTAATCAAAGCACATAAAAATACCTAATCTAATGTCTTTCTCTTAGTCTTACCTTCACTGCATGTACTCACCATTGCACACAGGGCCATGGAGGTAAGATCAAGGAGAACCGTTTCTTTTCATGGGATGTTTTTAAGCTGTTTGCTATTCCCTTGAAGACTACAGCAGCAGTTTATGTGCTGGGTATTTATCACTGGCGTGGAGGGTGAAACACTAACTGTACACCATACTCCCTGCCCTTTTAAAATATTAATCGATTAGTAACCATCTATGGAGCCTCATAAAGTATTAACTCTTTAAGTGGGGAAGATCTCTGCTTAACAACATAGCACAAATCGTACGTGATTTAAATCCCACACATTCCTGTTAAAAACCAAAGAATTTCAAGCTTTTAGTTCAATATCTAGTATTAACACCTGGTTTTAAAGCCTCATGTAAGCAGTACTGCTCTATTGGTCCAGGAGGACAGGAATACAAGTTCAATCTCCTTGATCCATGTGGGGATATCCATAAATAAAGTTTACATCTTGAACTTCAATGCTTAATCCTTTTATTGGCTTGTTACCCTTTAGAAACTTCCATGTTATGTACTGTATGCCAAGTTAGCTCATATTTGAACAATTGTGCTACATCTCCTGAATTGCCATACCTGAATTTGAATATAGTGGTCTGCATTTCCCTGAATATTGTCCACTAGATAGTCAGTGTATGGAAGTGTCAGACTGAGACAGACTCATTTATTTTGTGAAATACACAGTCCAGATAACATATTTACTTGGGGATCCAATTTATCTCTTTTCCTTCATTTTTTAGCTATTCAACTTACCCAACTCACCTCACTGTAAACAGTTTGTCAGGCCCATGAATTTGTGGTTCAGAGGAAAATTTTTAATTACTCCAAAGATGCATGACTGCAGTACATCGCAATTATAGTTCGATTTTACAAAATAAAGTAGGTGAACATGGGCAAAGCTGTGGAAAAAAAAATTGGGTTTCACAGAAATCCACTGATATCCACAAAAAAGTAACTTTTACGTTACAGATTGCATACAAGTGTATGGACAGGGCTTGATAGCCCTTTTGGGGTTAATGAGAAAGCCTGAAAGATGTTTAACATACTTGACATGGAACACTAGCAACTTGAAGAGCAGTAGCACTAATCAATCCTACTGGTCCTAGTTCAAAGACAGTAGATGATGATGCCTCCCCTAAGACGTAAAAATTGTAAGAGAATTTTCAAAGATACACTCTATTGGCTATGAATAACCCCAGCCATTATTCACAGTAGAGAAATAAAGACTCACACCTAAAGAAATTAACAGATGGGCTTTTTCCTCTTCATATAGAAATGTCAATTAAATAAAAGAAGGGTGAAGTTAACAGAGTTATGTGACAAATCTGTCAAAACATAAAGAAATAATGCCATGTGTAGAACTCTTCTTTAGAACATATACCTTCAAATTTTAATTTTCTTCACTAATTTACAAGGTACATTTACATAAGAGACATCAGAAATACGGTCTCTGATTGCATCCACTAGATTTCTGCTTATATTGCTAAGCTGGTGGTTGAACAAGTGTGCTGTGTGTCTTTAATTGCTACCACCATGAAGAAATTTTCCCTCGGGTTTTATCACCTAATAACTTCCTCCCTTGCTGAGCTGCAAATCTGCAAAAGTCTTTGGCAAACTGGTAATTTGACTTCTTGGAAACCAGAGGTAAAGAACCCAAACAGGTGGGAGCTATAACTACAAACATATGAATGTAATAAAAATAGCAATTATATGTGTTTGAATGGTACTTCCTGAAGTTGTTCTCCTAGTAAACTTTAAGTAGCCACTCAAATCCCACTTATGTGTGAAGTAAATGTCTTCAAGAGCCAATAAATTAATTTAATAAATTAAATATTAGTTTTGCAACATCCTTAACTGTTCAAGCTGTAGGGTTCTTAGCACAGTAGCAGTATATATATTGTTACAGGATGGCTCAGTTACAACATGTCTGCTACACCTCAGACACCTATTTGAACAGTGATAGAGTACGCTGGAGGTATTATATGTAATGTACCTGAGGGCACACAATCCTATAGACACAGTCACATTATGTAGCAATATCTATACTATGCCATAAGGTAAACATGTACTTCGAATATATAAATGGGTTTGCTCACAAGCCAGGAAATGTGGTGAATTGAAAGTATATTTGAATTTCCTCATTCTACGGAGTGTGAAGGTGGACATGCAGGAGAGGACAGTCCTTCAGCTTTCAGCAGCTGGGTGTCCTCACCTGCAACTGTGCTCCTAGTCCAAAGGAAAAGGTGGTGGGAGGCCTTAGCATGCATTACAGAGTGAGCTGCTTTCCTGTGACAGAGGTGTGTGACTAACACATGAGAGTCAACCTTTCAAATTTTGGCTCCTTGTAGCAGCCAAAAGTTCTGTGTCTCAAACTCACGCTAGTCAGAAATTACAGTATCTCCTCCCTGTCATCTTCTGAGTACAGTCTGGAGGGTGCTAAATAAAAGTCTCTTCTGGACTTTGGTAGTACAAGGTGCCACAATTGTCTATAATTACACTGGACTGGAAGCAAGATTGCTGCTATTAGTTCTAAATTATTTTTTCAAAATTGCTTTTCTGATGAAGTGTTTTCAAATGCATTTTGAAGGTTGCTGTTATCTATGTGGTTACTGTTCCTATATTTGGAGTCACAATAGTGTTGTGCTACAGAAACAAGTCATTGTGGTGTAATTAGATACTGCACAAACTGTTCTGCAATAAATGCAGCAGGCATGAACTTGTTAACCTAGGCAGCAGAGACTACATGAAAAAAGCTTAGCTTTCTGTGAATGACAGGATAGCTCCCTCAGCAGGAGACACCACAGGATAAAAGCACTAACTTATGCCTCTGTCAGTCTCTAATTTTTGAAGTACGTCAATTCTCTTAGAAAATGAAAAGAAAAAAAAAGCCAAGCATGTAAAAATCACAGAATTTTTGCATCCTGCTGTCTACTGGACTAAAGAAAGAAATCTTATTACTTCAGTGATCAGAACAATTTTTTGACTCCATCTACTGAAATGTCAATACAGCATGTTATCTGATTATATTTGCAGCTCTAATATGTGAATACACAGATTATTTGGTTACTAAAAATATTTGTATGCAAGTAATGGCATTGACTGGACAGTCATAACTTTTGCTTATCTCAGTGTACCACTTCACAAGCTCACAAGACTGAAAAAATTAATGATCATGCTGTTTGATTATAAACTGTTTTGTAGCCTATTTATTCTCTGGCCAGATGTGCCTTAATCCTGTTGTCATCCTTGGAAAGACATGGGTGTACAAACAGCAAGGAGGAACCCTCTGTGCAGCTCTTTCTCTCAGTTTTGGATCCATGCCAGTCAGTTTGTTTTGGGAACAGCATTCTGTGATCCAGTGGGAAAGTCCCTCAAGAACCATTGTTACCAAGAGGCACATGGAGCTCCTTAACCATTCCAGCACTGACAGAGGACCATAGCTGGGAATATATAGAGCACAGAGCCCAGCAGCCCCTGTGCACAACCCAGCACACTTGGGGACCTGGTGCTGGCAGTGCAGTGAAGGCTGCACTTACTTTTGGCACCTCACTGGGGGCTCAGCTTCCCGCTGCTCAAATAACAATTCAGCAATTCCAAAGAAGTGGTCTCAGGGGGTGGGATTTAGTTAACAATTAGCTATATCCTTTTAGAGCCTGGGGTTAAACGAATAACCCATTTAATTTCCATTTCCCATTAACCAGGAAGACTCCAGGACTGCCCCAGCAGTGCTGAATGTGTATAGTGAATATTGTATGCTATTGCTACTGGAAGAGCTCTTTTCTTTTAAAGAGGTTGTATTTCATAGGAAATACTTCATCTCTTTCCTTGGAGTACAGCATCCAAATAAATTTATATAAAATAAGCCCACGTCAGAACTCTACCCACACAGACAGATAATTTCGACTCAGTCTCCAGAAACCTAGCTATATTTCAGAATAATATAGCAGTCTTTCCATGTTAAACCCAATCAGCCACTGCCTTTAAATTCAGGCCAGCACAAACCTTGCCTGTCAAGCAGCTGTTGTGCTCACAACATCCCAAGGCTCTACCCACCTGTAAGCTCCTAGTGACAAGGACCTCCCCATTTTCACATGTTTACACAGCACACAGCATCACTGTGAAGTTCACAGAAAGATCTGTCAGGTGCTATCATGGTATCAATCGTAAGTAAGTAACAGAGGGTCAGCAAAAGCACACCATCCAAGTAAGCTGCAAAAAACTTTCATTATGTAAGGTTACTACTTTACCCTTTACCTCTCTATCTTCCAAGCAACATATTGGCAGTACGAAAAACTTGCCACATGTAAGTCAATTAAAAATTCAAAGGCCATGCAGTTTGAGCTGAAAGTTGGTTTTCAATAATGTAAATTGAACCACATTAAAAAAAAAAAATCATAAACAGAAAAAAGGCTGTGAAAAAAAAATCCTTTTCTGAGTGTGGTACATAAGGTTCATTGTGATAAAACTGTCACTTAGATCCTGTTTCAACTCCTCCCTTGTTACATGGTGAAAGTTCCTTGATCGCTCTGCCAGAGAAGGTAAGTCAGGTGAAATACTCCGAGCCCCCAGACAAAATTCTCTTCTTTGAACCTTTGAGTAAAATTAATTTTTCCAACTAAACCCTTTAAGTGATTGGATGCTTGGTGTGAAAACAGCTAGCAACATCCATTGGCAGAGATCCCCTCCCTGAGCTCCATCACTACCCCAGGACCCTAGTGTAATAAGGAGGAAGAAACACAAGCAAAAATCCCCAAACCCAAGCATCTCAGAAGGTATTTCTAGGTATTTCCCTAGGTCAGACTCCTGAGATGTCACAGAGAATTTGGAAGTAAGAGTGTTGGAGCAGGCACCGCAGTCAGAGGTGGCTCACAGCACTCTGCTGCTGGGCTGGGTTGGCACAGGCTCCAAATAAAAATCAAAGCAACACATCTCTTTTCAAAACAAAGATAGAGTGGGAAAAAAAAATAAATCTCATTCTCTGAGTACCTTTGATTCCTGGCTGGTAGTTGATGCTGGAGAGGGGGGCTGCTCTGGGTTCTCCACTTCATTCTCCTTCTCCACACTGTCCACGCTGACTTCAGTCGTGCTGCTTGGAGGAATCATTTTACCTCTAAAACACTGCCACTATCAGGAAAGAAAGCTACAGACTGTTATTGCTGTTTTCCATTTAACGTCCTCTTTCTTCTCTGTTCTTCTAGAGCAAATGAAATCCAATCGCTCAGTTTCACTATATTTGCAAGACTAGAATTCTCTGGATTTTCTTTTTTTTTTTTTCCTCCTCCTCCCCTTCCTTCCTCCCTCCCCTTTCCTATGCAATTCTGCTGCGAGGGAGTAAGTTATCGATGGCTCTGTAGGTCAGTTGTGTTCCTGCTTTCCCCTGACACTCCTCCCCTCCATGGGAAGCCTGGAGGTGTGGAGCAGAGTCGTGACCGTCAGCCCCACGATCAGAAGGGAGTGATGTGAAGCAGAAAGCCCAAGCCACGCACACACACACGGGGCACTGGAGGGAGGAGTTGTATTTCTAATGCTGTGAATAGCTTTGGAGGAGCATGTGCTGTCATAGTAGTGAAAGAAAGTAATGCGCGCATGCACACACACACACACACAGGCAGTGTGTGAGAGGTTTTGAAGCATTTTACCTTTTAACAGGCTGGAGAAGGCAGAGTTGAAGACACTTATATTCTTACAAGTTGTTTGTTTGTTTGTTTGTTTGTTTTCCTGAAGAAAAAGAAGCTCTGAAAAAAGGCTATGGAAACAGAGGAGAAAAATGAGTCTTCCTTTTCCTTGTCCCAAAGAAGATTATTCAAAATCCTAGCTACCCCGTGCCTCTAAAGCTCCCACCTTGCCTTACATCCCAAACTTGTTGCAAATGACAGGACAGAATCAGGGGAGAGTTGCCTGTGGATCCATGTGTTCCTTGCTTCCCTCCCAGGCAGGGAAGCCCAGCTCTGAGCCATGCACACGCAATCTGGGTCATCTGGAGCTCCCACTATCGCACACATCCTATACCTGTAGGTTGTCATAGTGATAATAATCCATCAGGTATCAGCAGAGCAGAGGCAGCCATCAGCAAGAGCCTGCTGGTTTTCCCCGATGCCATCACTCCTGAAGATGCAGCACCCGAAGTAACACCTGGGTCTGCAGCACCACCGGCAGAAGGTCATCATGACTTTGCTGTCTGGCTCAGACTGCTTTATGTTGCTTGAGGTTTTGCCTCTGATTTAAATCTGCTGCAAAGGTGCCTGTCAGCTCTCTTTCCTGCTGAATTGAGTTCTGTATTGTGAAAGGTTGAGTGGACGTGCTTCCCACCAGATACGGTTTGCTGAGCAGGAGCCACTCCATATGGCTGGTAGAGATGACTCTTTCATTAAAGAAAACAGAAACAAACAACCCAAACATGTTTCTAATGGCAATACTTCCATCCTGGAAAGTGAGAAGGAAAAAATAGTTGCTTAGTTGATCTATACAGGTGTTGGGAGGTTATTTGCTGAGGTCTGAGTCAGAGATGAGCTTTAGTACCTTGTAGCCCTGGGAGAGGATCCCAGATTCCATACCAGCCCCATCCCTTAGAAAGACAACTGCTACTTTGAGCTGCCTTGCAGACCCACTCCAACTCAAATAATCAGTGTGTGAAAGTGAAGGTGAGTGTACAAGATAGTAGGGGTTATATAGATGAAAGCCAGAGCAGAAAATGCCCCGCAGCCTCTGTATTCTTAATAACTATGCAGAATCCAGGAAAAAAAAAATCAGCTTTTCTTTGAATCCCCAGTGAATTTTCAGGACTGAAACTTGGATGTGGAAAAATCTTTATGTTTTTGAAATGGCATATAAGATACCAAATTCTTTAGTAGACAAAAAAGATGAAATGCTGCAATGCTATTTGTATGGCTACTTCAGAGCAAGGGAGTGTCTTAGGGGTCTGCCAGCAGACCCTATTATTTCGCCTGTAGTCACTAACACCATTACAGGGATCAAAATGAGAACACTGCTTGCTCTTGAGGCAGTGGCAGTGACAACTGAGATTGAAGTAAGGAAATACAGAGCTCAGAGGGGCAGGTTTGGCAGGTAAGTACAAGAATTTATTTCCAAAGGTTTGCTTTCTAAATTACATCAGTCTTAGAGTGTTCTCTTCAGAGCCAGAAGAATTCTCCAGGAGCAAAGCTCATTTCTTCCACTCAGCAAGTGAGATTTGGGCTTTGCTGTAAAATCATCGTCTTAACAATCAGCAGGGATTGGTCAGTCACAGTTTGGGAGAATTAGGGCAGCTGTGGACAATGGAGATCTTGGTAGGGCAATGACAATTGAAAGCTCCAGCTCTGGCAGTGCTATCTTTCCCCTATGGTCCAGTCTAGAACAGCCAAGCCATGGCCAGGACTTTGGGTCTGCCCCTGCAAGGACGGTGCTGTGTGCCCAGCAATCTGGCAGATGAGAATCATGAAACTAAATTCTGCCTGGTTCCCCAGAAGTGCTGTGAACCTGTCTTTTTGTCTTAAGAGGATCAAAAACATCTTCTTATGGTGAACTTGTAGGTTACCTTTGAAATGAATGTGGAGTGGTTGGTTAGCAGTTAATACTCTAAGTGTTGTAAAATCCTGCACACAGTTTGTATGAAGAGCTTGTAGCGTCATCACTGTGTAAGTGACTATCATACCACTCTTTATTCATTTTTTTGAGTTGTTTTACCAAATTAGTACAGACACCTGCTGCGCTCCCTCTCTTCTCCCAGTTACTCACTTATCAACCATGACGGATCTGTCAGTTTCTTGACAATTAGCCTGGGAAAGATGAGTCAAACCTAAAATTTTACCAAAAAAGCAAAAAGAAAAAGAAACTGGATTTCTCATATTTTTATTTCCTTCCACAGGAGCTGGCTGTTGAAGATCAAATATTCAGTATAACAAAACAGACTGATCAAATTAGATGAACCTACATCTCTCTCCCACGCTTCACTCCTGAGAAGTTGGACTTGTGATTGCTGCTGCTCAGTCTCTAAGTGAAGGTACTCAGTGGAAATGTGAACACTCCAGCACAGTGCTAAATAAGAGGAAATTGAACAGCTTCTGTAGTGTAGAGATGAGTGTAGATTTCTGGAGTGGGGAAAAGCAATTTGGATGAATAAAACATGAGCGCCAATTCTCAGCCCCCAGCTGAAGTTGTTTCACTCTGTAAAGGCACTTGTGTGTTGCTTGGAGTCACTGACAAGCATTCCACTGCTGGGTGGTCTGATGCTGTCTGCATGGGTGCCATACCTTGTCCCCTCTCCTTCCCTCCCTCCCTCCCTCCCTCCCTCTGGCCCCACACAGAGAGGTGATGGGGTGTGGTGTAGAGCAGCCCTGTGTGCTGGGGCTCCAGCAGTTCCTTCTGAGCTCTGACTGGTCAGCACGATAAGAGCATCCCAGAGGCTCCTTACAACAGAAATAAATAAATACATGCTTGCTGTATCTCCAAGTCCTGCCTGCTGTAGAGCTTCACAGTGGCCAGATTAATCTGATGTTGGGGATCTGACCCATGCCATTCTTTTTTGTTTTTTGTTTTTTTTTTTTTTTTGGTACAGACACCCTTCTGAAATATTTGAGCACCTTTCTAGCAGAGATGGGCCTGTGTAGAGATGGATTTCACTAAAGAAAAGATATGAAATCAGCACTTATATGTTATTCCTGTTTAGACTCTCCTGTGTTTACTAGAGAAAAAAATAACAAGTGAAAAGAGTGAGATACAGATGTCATTACTCACTGCTTGGTGCATGAACCATCCTGTGCTCCTGAGCAGAGAGGGTATGAGGGTGCATATAGAGATGATACTGCTGATAGATGACACTGGTTTAAATTATTATGTATCACTCTCTAGGAATGTAGAGAGCAGTGAGGAGTCAGTCTGATTGCTGTAGTCTGTTTGCCTCTGAAGCAGAATCTTGAAGGATAGAGGAATTAAGTCTACCGAGGGTCCAACTTCCAAAAGGATGCAGACTGAGAGCCACAGAAAACTATTAGGCACAAGGAAAAGGTTGTAGTTCTGTCACTTGCAATGAAACTTGATCAGCCTCACCTCAAGTCCCTCAGCCCAATTTGTGAGTGTTCCAAGTGAGAATGAGCTTTTTGTTTCTGTGTCCATTAGATTTCACCATTCTCGAAACTGGCAGCAGGATATACACTAAGTACCATCTGTGACAGGACTTTTACTTTTGTCATGGTGCATTTGGCCAGAGGTACTGGTGGATGTCTTCACTAGGATCTTCTCTCAAATATCTGTTTCACCCACAGCTGACTACTAAACTATAAGAACCACTGCTCTAGTGGACTATTCTTCTGTGTTTCCAAGTGACAGGCTTGTGAACTCTTCTTTCCAGCAAACATTGTACCCACACAGAAAATGATATTAAAATAGTATCAGGTGGCTGGAGTTTTTTTGTTTATAGTCACATACCCTGTGTTTGCTTTCAGTACAATCTTGGCAGTCCATTGAGCAGCTAACATACTAACAAACCCCTGTGGATTCTGCTTATCTAAATGCCATCTAACGGCTACAATCATCAGCTCATCAAGCATCAAGCTGGAAGCACAAGCTGGTCAACTCTCTGAAAGCATTCCCAGTACTAATGGAATACTGGTGGTTTGCATTTTGACTAAAATGATCTCAAAGTACTTTTTAGAGTTAAAGTATTAAGCCTCCCACTGCTCCAGGGAGTGTAGCAAATGAGTAACCGTGGAGGAAGCCAAACCATCAGATTTGTGCTTGTACTTAACTGGGAATTAAAACAGAACCTCTGCCTGAGTATTAATTTCAAAACTGTCTTTCTCTCCATCCACAACAATGCCACAGGGAGTGATGCAGAGATCACGCTGCATCTTGGGCAACTTGAATCTGTCTTTCAGGGAGATCATGATGAGATTGAAACACTGCTACACAGACATCTAGACTAGGAAAAAAAAGAATGCTGCATCCTCCTGTGACAGGGAGAAATATTTGAAAGGGGGAGAAGAGGATGTAATTATAAAAGATGGAATTAAGCCAAGATACAGCATGTAATATGTTCAGTCTTACAAAAAGCATTGCAATACCTTTAAATAACCAGTGACAGTCCCGACCTGATTTTACATCTCTGCTGGCAATAAAATTCCTTCTCACTTTTTGTAGGAATGCGATATAAAAAGAAGAGGCCCATAGAATCAGTAGCACCATTTCCTGCAACTCACAGATGGTCCTAGAAATTCCTGCCTTTTAATAGCCATTTACTGATTTGATCCAATATGACTGTAACAGAAATGACCTGAACTGGTTCAATGGGTTGCTGCAGTGGAGATTTAGCCATGTACTAAATCCTTTCAGGATCCTGCAAATATTTAAACAGATAATACAATTGTGATAGCTGATATAATCTTCTCCACTCCTTCTGGACTTGCTTTACTCATTTCTCTTTCCTCGAATTAAGAGTTTTCCTGGTGGAAGTACCACTTAGTACCACTCAGAAGGGTCTTATATAATCATAGCATCTCACCCAGGTCTGTCCCTCTGTTACCTCCAGCGTTTTCCAAGATGTGGTGGGAGGAATCCTCCACAGGGTAAATACTCTGGATCTCGTTTATTTTTTTTCTTTTTTCTTTCTTTTTTTTTTTTTTTTTTTCCTCAATGGTTTTTCATAGAATGGCACTTCAATCACTTCTTTCTTCCTAGACCTTCCTTGACCTGAATTACCCCTAAATTCCTTTGTCTGGTTGTTAGCCTTTCCAGGCATGAGCTGGGTATTACAGCTTGCAGAGCTTTATTGGATTTGTTTCACGTTCCTGTTTTTTCCATTTACTCTTGTATTGAATACCGTCATCATGAGCTATTTCTTAACTAATGTCACTGAAAATGCATTGAGAGCAATGTTTTGCTTAGACTGTAAATAGAATCCAAAATAAGATCTGGCAAACATTCCCAGCATAGCTGGTGGTGAACACAAGTGTATATATATATGTATGGGTTTTTTTGCTGCAGATATCTTATGCATATGCACCAATTTTTAAAAGGCTGTGCATGCACAGTATTTCCTGTGTTAGGTAGTTACAGCATGCTTGTCACTGTAATTTTTAGGCACAAACATGCATGCTGAATGCAAAATGAACCTCACGGTTGACTGCAAACCTGCAACTGCTGTACTAACATATTTTGTATTGTGAGACCAAAGGATTTCTCAGTGTGCTGACGACCTTGGCCAGGAAAAGGGGCTTTTCTACAGGTTTTTCTAGATCTCAATAGCACACAGCAAATCTTTTAAATGCCTGTGGATGCTATAGAATGAAAAGCTTTGTAGAAATAGCAGAAATTATCATTATCAAGATTAACATTTCACTCTATCAGATTAGTGCATGTGTCAACTGGAATAGAAGTGTGTATGATGAGGGTTGCCCACAATTATATAACTTAATATAATGCTCTATCGCAAGAATAAAGAAAGTAAATGTTCAGCCTGTTATAAATCTGATGAGAAAGTGAATATCTTGCAGACCAAATATATTGGGTTTGTTCCTTGAATATTGATAAGATGCAAAATTTGAAAGGAATTGATGGTAGCTGGGTTGTCAGGTCTCTACACAGTTACTAATTCAAAGTAGAAGTGGAAACAAAATTTTAATTGAACAAAATCTAAACCTTAAAAACACCACAAGAGGTTATCTGTAATGATTTGTACTGTTTTATTTAAAGCAATAAAAAGTCTTAGAGTTCATTATGAAATAATAGGAATATAAGTTTGTCTTCTTGGTAAAGACAGGACTATCACTATCCCATGAGCCCATGAAATATACCATTTTTAAAGTATTCAGGTCAATTTAAGTAGAAAAAAAGTAGTTCTTACTATTAAGTCTACAAACAGTGTTTCAACCACTAATTATTGTCGTTAAGAACCTTGAAAACCTGTTTTCTTCAGAGAAATAACACCTACTTTTTATGGTGCTCCGTTGCATACAGTTGTTTTATCTTGTTGCTTAAAGCAATAGGAGGGAGTTTGATCACTTACATCCATTTGAAATCTCAACATGGAGCACCCTGGAGTCACCACTTCTTTTGATAGTTACATATCACAGCCTCTTATTATTCCAAGGGGTCGAATTCAGCTGTAAGAACAAATGATTTCACTAAAAAAGATAGTCAAGATATTAGAAGTACAAACGACAGAAAACAGGAGAAATACATGGAGAATGAGGGAGAAATTGTCCAAAGTATGAGTGCCTTTACCTTCTACATTCATAACTATTTATGTTCTTCACTGGAATCCAGAAAAAATCACTCAAGGTTTCCTTATGTTTGTTAGTCATACCACCTGCTGCAATACCACTCAGTGATTGTCATTCTGGTGTCTCACATTGTCTGAAGTGTCCAGGCAGAATGGGATTGCACACCAGGCTCAGTAAGAACTGGATCCCTCCTGCTGTTTCCATGGAAAGGGTTATCTCAAATTCACATGTCTAATAACTGAGCTCTGTGATTTCAGACTTTGAATAAGTAGAGTATGTTGTGGATTTATACCTATCCACTGATACTGATAAAATAACTGAGACACACGAATGATGATTTAACTAGTATATCTCTCTGTAATTTCAAAATTCTGTTTTCATTTTGTAGTCCATAATATGTCTGTATCTTATTAGCCTCTTTCCCTGGACCATGAGGAAAGAAAAGATTACTGAGCAATGAGCATGAGGATGACTGGAATTTAGCCAAAACCAGAACTAACAGAACTGAGCATGAGTGGTTGGACATATGTAAACTCAACAGACCAACAACTAAAGAAAGTAGAATTTTGTAGCAGAAGGGATGATCCTCATCTCTTAATGTAAGGGATTGTTTTAAACTAGGGCATTCTTCTGGAAGACCAGATACAAAGAAATACAGCAGACTCTGCATTCCACTTGATCATTCAACATTCAAGAGATGAAATATTAGGAAAAGATAACTTCTGTCACAAAAAGACAGATTCACGAGAAAATATGAAAAGGAAAGCACTAGAAATCAAGCTGGAATGCAGAGGAGGTTGCCTCCATAAAGGCATGTGAGCAGCCCTCTAATATGAACTCCTGCAAACATAGAAAATTTGTATGCCAATTGTGAGCTCTTCAAGGTAGGTATTATTCTGTGTATAGCATCTATAGCAGATAGGCTGGGATTCTGCCTGGTCTTAAGTATTACAGTAATATAAACAATCATTTTTTAAAAAGTGAATATATGTCTTCTCAATCCCAGTGGCACTGTAAATCTAACATGTGCAGTATTTGACAGTGTTCAAAAACTTTATCACAAAAATTTTCTATTTGTTGTTCCCCTCCTCTCATTCTGTTATGATAAACAGAATGCTGTTCTGCACTGATTACTGGAAACTAGAGGAAGAAGGATAAAACCTTTTTTTTTTAAAAAAAAAAACAAACCAAAACACAGTGATATGACAGCCTAAGCAAAGACACTGAAATAAAAAGGTGGAATCTAACCCGTAATTATATATGCACGCACATACGCACAGGTTCATGTGCTACACACTTAGCACAGTAATGGCTTCATGTGTCATAGCCATGTTGAAGGATAGACAATGATAGGGAGTGACACTCAAGAAAGGAAGGGAAAGAATCACTGCATCAAGGGCTCCATACATTGAAAGTAGTAGGGTAGAGAATGTTCTGATTTAGAAAATGTCTGCTCTGTATTTGAGTAACCCTCTAATGTGAGTTTTGTGTGGGAAATTTATTTTTATCTTCCACTTGGAAAAGTAAAGAATGTGGAGAGCTGTGGATGATATGCTTTTACTGCAGAGAGCTGGTAAAGGTTTTGACTTCTTTGGGATCTACTTTTTTAAGCCATTGCACCCAGTGAAATTGCAAAGATGTTTGCAATATATCTTAAAAGCCATTTCTCCATAAACTGTAACACTGTTCTCAGATCATGGGGTTTTTCAAAAAGGCTTAATGGACCTTTCTCTTCTGCCACAGATGTGAAAGCTGCCTTCCTGGACAAAAGTTGGACCATAATCAAGCACTTAGCTGAAAATTCTAACACCACTGTGGTCTGAAACAATTTAGGCCTATGTTATTATGTTTTGGGGTTTTTTTATTATTAGACACCTAAAAACTACTCCTGGACCCCATATTCAGAAACAAAAATAAAAACGAATATGGTTCTGGCTTTACTGACCTCATGCCCATATCATTTACTCCTTAAAAAATGAGGATTGAAAGCTTTATTTCAGTGAACCAAAACTTTATCTGATCTAAATTCAAAAAGTAAGTTGTAAGTAGCAGGAAATACACGGTAGCAAGCAGCTCCAAACAATATTTCCAGTCCTTTATTGTTAGAGTGTGTTTGCTTAGCATCTGGAAAATAGACTATTAAAAAAGACTTGGGGACAATTGTCCAAAAGGCATGAACAACACCCAAGTCCTGAACTTTGGTTAACAAAAAACAGATAAAACTAATATTCGAGTTTAAAGAGAACACATTTCCCTCCCACCCAGAGAGGCACATTTTGAAAATGATGGTAAAAGCTTCTGTGCCAATTCTAAGAAACACTTTTTCTGAGCAATACAGCTTTACACATGAAGTTTTTGTCCTATTATTCCATTGACAAGGGGGAGTCATTCACATTCAACTAGCAAAAGAGTAAATATTTTGAAAGAAGATTATCTGAAAGGGAAATTTTGAGGATGCATGCAAAATCCTGCGACCACTGGAATCAGTAAGAAGTCCCAGGATTTCATTCCTGCAAACAAATTTAAGTGGTTCGAGTTATGCATGACTGCTGCTATCTGTGGGAATAAAATGATTCCAAAAAACCAGGTCATAACAGTTATCTGGCAAACAGATCAGACAGTGCTATTATAGTCAGCATGCAGGCCATTTTCCCTGTTAATTATATGCGTCTAATGTCAGAGATCTAATTATCCAAGAAAAAATTAAAATTCCTAAAAGAGCACAGAACTGAAAAAAACTGGAATAAAGCCAAACTTCCCTGAAGTTTTCACTCATTGAGATGTTAGCCTGAGACATAAGCATCGGTTCTGACTACGTTTTAGCTATGTTTTGGTTTTTTTTCAAGTGGAATGGAAAAATAGAAAAAAATAATCCTTGGATTTATTACTTTCAAGTGCTTGCCTTTTTCCAGTGCTTTTTATACCATCTGACTCTACCAAATTACCCTGATTATTTTTTCTTTCAGTCACTATGAGAGAAGCATCCCTGGAAACATACAAAATTATTTTGTGAAATAGAGTTTTACACCAGTATTCATTTGAACTCCAAGAAGACGACTCACAAATTCCTAAAGGCATGGAAAAATATAAATAACTGCTCTGTTAAACAGTGAAGCTCATCAATTGTGATTAGCTTTTAAAACAGAAATGAAATTTTAGGTGAAGCTTCTTCCTGTAAGCATGTTTTCTCTGCATACATGTCCATCTTGTTTCATCTAATTCAAGAAATTCTGATGACCAGTATTATGAGGCTTCTTCCCATCTTCCACCTAGAGGTTCCCTGGATTGAGGACCAGGCCTCTTGGGAAGCACTATGCAAATCAGCAGCACATTTGTATTTGGCAACTTTGTCTCACTGTTTTCATCTGAAATAACATGTCATCCTCTTGAGTTGAGGTTGTTGGACTGTGCTCTCCACACAGAAAATGGAAATGAATATGAATGGAAGAAGAGGGAAAATTCTGTGAAATGTCCAAATATTGAGTTGGCCCCCATTGGGAAGCAGGTAAGGCATAACCCAAGCTACGTCTGAAGGCAGTTGTGGAAGTTTCATTTTTTTTAATCTTATAATTTTATTTATTTATTTTTTAAATCAAGCCTAAAGTTTATTTTCCCAGCTTTCAGCTTTTCTACTACCAGGGGGTATAATATCAGCTGAGGGCAAATTTATAGAAGAATTCACCAAAAGGAGGAAAAAGTATTAACTTGACATTACAGAAACTATATTAACTACATCACCTGGGACCACAGAAGAGACACAAATTAATGGAATCATAGCTCTCATTTTGTAAGAATCTACCCATGAGGGAACAGCTTGACAAAATATAAGTCACTATTTTAAATGACAAAGCTGAACCATTTCATCTTAGCTGTCAGACATTCCGAAGTAGAAAGGACAGTCCCTGTTTTTAGCACACACATTCTTCTTTTCTGTATTTTTCTGTATAGTCTGTCTCACAAAGAAGTGTAACTATTCCAATGCATTTCAGCACAGTTTAAAAGCCATGTCCCTATTTCAGCTTCAGGGGTTCCTATTAATTTCCTTCAAATGCTATATGTTAATTCAGGAAACAAGGGTTTTCTGCTTTAATTTGTCACCTTAGTTATCAACTCATATTCAACCATCAGTCCTGGACATGCAAATGATTTATATATTCCCTATAAGAGTAGCTTTGATATTGGGAGTCTTATCTAACAAACAGTTTGTCAGGACTGTCTAACAAATTTAACCTAATATTTTTTCATTCAGATTATACCACACCACTATAATCTCTATTGGGATTTATTGGCAGATGTAAAGAAGCATGGTTGCCAGCATAGGTAGTATTGCAAGCAGCTGGATAAGTTTTCCCGGTGTGGAGGAAGTGAATTGCTGCTCAGTGACAGCATTACTGATGTCTTGGCCTTTATTAAAGACTCACTGTAGACTTGGAAGAGAGCCATCACCATTCATGCTTGTTGGGGGACAGGTTCTGAATGCATGTGAATGTGCTCTTTTGAGCTGTGGCCAGAGGATCTTTCCTTCTTCTGCAGGTGTGGAAGGAAAGAGCATGGAGTCATAGGGTTATTTGTCTACATAAAACCCGTGTCCTGTGTTCACACCATGGGGACTCAGGAATGGACTGCAGGCAGATTTCAGAACATGTGTAGGAGAAAGCCGGGGTTTGGTCAGTGATTAGCTGGTGGACATGAGAGGTAAAACTGCTTCCTATTTACTAGAAATGAACACCTATCCACCACAGACTCATTTGCTGTTTTGGCTTGATGCTGTTATTCAAACTGAAGAGAAATAAGTGGCTTTTTACTCGTTGAAATTCTAATTCAACAATGTAAAATATCCTATCAAAGACTGCTGAGCCTTTCCTAAACCCAGCTTTTCAGTTGTAATGTCTTAAGTCATGTAGGCACGAAGACTTTGGGTAATACACTCTGCAGGCTAATACCTATATTACCTATTGAAACACAAAACATCTCTAGCCCCCTCACTCTTAGACCAGTGCAAACCACCCCCTCCCACCCACACTCTACCTTGGCCTTTCTTCTGCAGGAATTGTACATAATCTGTCTTATCTCTTCAGACAAATCTCTGCAATGTTTATCACTGATGATATGGACAAAGCCTTTCAAACTTGTGAGTCACTACAGCTTGATCGAGCCATGTGAACACATGAAAGGAGGAAAGAGTGTGCTTGTGGAAATGCAGTGCTTTCAAAGCTAATGGCAGCAACTCTAAATTTGCACAGCAGAACATCAGATTATGAAACACTCTTACATGCAATCAAATGAAACTGCAAAAAGTGTCTGTGATTTTGATGTAAATCTGTCAGGTGGTTAATCTGTTTTAGAGGAACGTGATTTCTGTGAATTTTGATGCACTTGGCATTAACTGTTACTTTACTGTAACATAAATGAAACACAGTAGAGCACCTGATAGTTTGAGGTTTCCAGACACTTAGAGACATTTTCCTTACAAGAGTCAACAAAAAAAGGAACATTTGCCCATATTAAATTCACAGCCCATATTAAATTCGCAGCCCATATTAAATATCACAGCATTCCTGTGACTGCTGTCACTGTCAAAGTCAATGAATAATTTGTAGGCTGTAATGTAAGAGATACGGTTTCTTTGAGAGTAGAGTAATTGCACATTTAGGAGAGAGCTCAAAATTCAATTTTACATATAGACATATATGTATGCACATACACACATATATATAAATGTTGCAAATGCTCTTCTAGGCATGGTGTGCTGAAATAATTGTTTTGATTACAAAAATTACAGTCAGTAGAAAATTAGCTCCTGGACCACCACTGGAGGGTGAATAAATCTTATGAATCTAAACATCTCTAAGTTTCAGAGGTAAAAGACCAACCAACATCTGAATTTTGCTTCATGCCATGCAACCTCCTTCTTTCCCCTGTTCTCCTCTTGATCTTGTAGTCCAGAAGCCATACACATTGTTCCAGGCACAACCCTGCCTCATCCTTCTTGCTGCTCCAGTGTAACTCATCATCACCTTCGTGTTTTCATGCTGTTTCTACTACAAAAATCAGTTTTTATGCAACACAGGAAGCTGCATTTCTGAGTTCCATGGTCCTAAGCAAACGTCTCGGTCCCTGGAGGAGAATTGAATGGGATCACTGAGTTACAAAAGGGCTGCAAGAACTGGGACCTAAAACTACATCTTCTGTATGCTCACTGCCTCTGAAACAAGGGCAGTCCTTTTGTGCCTTTTTTTTTTTTTAATTTTTTTTTTAATACCTTCTACAATAGAGATTTAAAGGAATCTGGGATGGCCAAACTACCTTTAAATGGAAAATGAGTTAGCTCAACCTGCACTAATCTCCATATTTAGATCACTGTTATGTGAAGGTTTGTCCAAATCCTTAATCTGTGAACTACACGGCTGTTTCTTTCTCTCAATGCAGCCACAATGTAAAACTAAGACCCCAGTGTAATTGTGGCATAGTTTACCCACGGTGTGTCAGCGGGACAGGTTTTACTTCCTCAGCATTACATTGGTCATGCACCTTTGCTTCTAGCTGGAAGAGTGGCTCGCAAAGGGGCTCAGCAAAGGTTCATTTAACACAAAGCAAAAGCAGTTAGAAATAAGGACACTGAGCCAAGCAGAGTCCGGTTGGCTGTCACTGGAAACCCATCAGCCTAATTAGAAAGATGTGATGAGGAGCTACTGTCCTCTCTAGAAACACCCAGCTGTGCACAGAGCTGGCAATAGTAATCAGCCTTTTGTCTGAGACAAGAAGCAAAATGTTCCTACCACAATTACCACGGACTGATGCTCAGGGGCAGATCCTGGTCTATCTGTGTGTGTATGGCACAGGGGAATTTTTAGGTTGTGGTGAAACTCTGCTCCAGTAACTAGACTTACTGAGAAAAAAAGAATAAGAAAAATGAAGGATGGATATTAAGTTCTAGAGGAATTAATTGAAAACTGTCAAAACTGTGAGATGTTGCAAAGGAAGCTCCAAAAGAGGCAATTATATACCTGCAGTTTTATGAAGTTATTTCTGTTTTAATACAAAAAGAATTGAACAAAGCTTAGTTTAAAATGTTGAAATGAGACAGGATTTCTTTTCATACTGTTGTATCTCCACATTTTTTTTTTGAAAAATTATAGTTTCCAGTCCTTATGATTATGACTATAATTTAGAAAACATTAATTGGAATGCTATACAGAGTACAAGTGTCTGCCGTTACTGCCTAAAACAATAGCTTGGATGCATATGAATTAGTTCATCCACCTTAGCACATATTAACTCTGAAGACATATAAAAACAATACAATTACCATTTTACTACTATTCATTTAATTTGAAATATCTAGCTAAAGCACATATCTCAAAAACTCTAAGCATAAACCCAAGCATTTCTCTCTAAGCATAAAACCCTCCTAACTATATTCTGTGTAATCAAGCATGAACATATATTCTTCTTCCAACCTGTTGGTTTGTTGGAGTTCCTCTGAAATGTTTTTTTCTGGCAAATGATTTCTTTTTGCTCCTTCAAAATGATCCATTTACAAAAAAGTATCAACTTTCAATAAAACCAAAAGATTTTTTCTAAAGCTAAAGTTGACAAAATCTCAATTGGGAGATGCAGTTCCTTCCATATTTGGGTTACACTCTGTCTGAGACTCCAAGGATCCCTGAAACTGAGGGCCATTTCTGAAAAATAGGTGTTATTTAAACCTGGTCTCATATGGTCCTTAGGTTCCTTAAGGAGCTGGTTAACCTAGTCACAAGGTGTACCACATCAGAAAAAAGCCAGACAACAGAAATACTGGAAAGCTTTTTCATTAATTTGGTTTTTGCTTTTCTCCCAGTAGAACAAGAAACCAAGGTGAACTGTTTTCTTCCAGTCTAATTCCTCTTTTATCTCAGCTATATTGTTGGGTTTTTATCTCTCACTTGCATTTTCTTTCAGATGCAAATCTGGAAAGCAGTTCCCTGTTTCTAAATTTGTGTCACGGGCACAATGAGACAGTGGGAGATGAAGGCAGCGGAATTCCACAGGCCCCCCATGGACTCCAATTAAAATGAGGACCCGAAAGCAATTACTCTGTGAAAGTATATATATCTGTAGCCACCCGGGAGGGGTGGCATTAATAAAGAGTTTTAATGCTGTTGCCTAATTAGGAGGAGGAGAGTTAAGGTTAGCAGTTTTTCGTGTTGCAGTGATTAAAAAAATGACAAAGGGGAGTGAGAAATAATACTTTTAAGGTAAAGGAAGGTTCACTTTCAAGCTCACAGCAACTACGCTTTCATCTGATGCCTGCTTGACAGATGGAAGGAAAGAGAAACAGTCCTAAAAAGTCTCATAGGCCATAGAAAGGTCTAAGCTTGAAAAGACCTCCAAGATCATCTAGTCCAAGTATTAAAAGTGTGTCACAGATTCTGGAAATTTGCATCTTCAAGAAAAAGGAAATTCATCCCCCTTGGTCCTATAGGAAAGGAGTCATTCCTAATCTGTTTCTTTTGAACCTCACTGCTATCCCATTACACCCTCCCTCCCTCCACATGTCTCATATTTGGGCAAATGCCAACTCAACAAGTGTGACTTGTTGGATATGAGTGCTCTTCAAATTTGCTGGTGCTTTTGATCCTTTCACGATTAAGCAGCAAGAAGTTCATGGGCTGAAACATCTCAGTTAATGATATTCGGACCACTGTGAATTAATTTAAAAGGGCTTATCATACTACACTCAACAATCAAGTCTCTCTCTTTGCACTCACAGAATGAACTTGACTGGTGGCCTGCCATGCAAGTGGGCTCCATTCTCTGTCACCTCCTCTCAATGACACCTGTATGAAATGCCACATCCTCACTTCTTCTCAAGGAGGCTAGAGACCAGCTGTTCAGCCAAATCCATCTGTACTACAGGGTTTGCTAGGAAACTGTGTCTAAGGATGCTGCACTGCATCATCTGCGAAATTAAACTGCCTTTTCCTATGTGACAGCTTGGGCTGCACCATTTATACAGAGAGATTCACTGTATCATGTTCTGTTTGACTGGAAGAAGAACTTGAGACAGGGTGGATAGGAAACTCTGCTTTCATGGCAAAGCATATGAGACTATGGTATGCTCATTGTTTATCAGAGCCTGAGTTTTAAATGTTATTTATCTGGCAGCATGTGCAGAAGCAGAGAATCGCCTATAGATAATTTGATAATTGGTTAACTTGAGGTAGAAGCACAACTGTAGAATCCCCTCTTCCTGCATTTTTCTAGGTTTCCAGCCACTTGAAACAACACTTATCCGAGCTGTATTATTAGAATTTATGAGGCCATGACCCCATGGAGTATATATGCTGCTTAGACATACAAATCCAATCATTTTATATTGGACAAACTGGCATGGTATGCTGTTTATTAACAAAATAATTACTTCCCATGTGCTAGTTATTTACTTTGCTACTGGAAAATATGCGAGACTAATATCAACATGGGGCAGCAGGCACATAACTTTTATACTGAACTTTGAGTCATTTCAAGTACTGCTGAAGCACTTAAGAATGGGAATCTTAGAAATAACTACGACTCATATATTTTGAGTATGACCAGAGTATGTTCAGTTGCTCTCAAATGCTAGCATCTATTTATTTGTAGTCAGGAGGGTTAAAGGTGGCAAAAGTAGGTATTAATATACACTTTTTCCTCCTTTGATGCACAAATGAAACATTGTATATCTACATATCCATAAAACTGCACAGGTCTTTCTCTCCAGGGCTAGCTGGTGATGACATTTTTAAAAAGATCCTTCAGAAAGCTACATGCTCAAATGCTATTATGCCTCTATATTACCAACTAAAAAAAGAAAAACCACTTCATCTACCCTTTTGACATCTCTCAGTTTTCCTCCCTGCAAGCAGCCAGTTGAGGAGGTGAGACAACAAAAGCAATCCCTATTTTAGGTTATTCAGAAACTACTCTTTCACTCTTACTCTCATGGAGGGGAAACAGGATGCTTAAGGAAGTCTGAAGAAGAAACAGGACTGTCTTCCCTTTTCACCACCCACACAACAGGTCCACGCACAGCATGAAGAGAGCGCTTCTAATGGATATAAAAATATTGCACTCCCACTGTCTGTGAGGAATGAGACCCCAGGCCACCATCCAGTTCACAGGCTCCTAAGTGGAGCCACACAAGCATGCAAGGATTCCTGCTGCTGTGAAAAGCTCTCTTATTAATTGCAGCCAAAGCTCAGTATGTTTCACCTGTGCTACCTTCCTGGGCACTCTGGAGAAAATTCTTAGAGCAATAGTTTTGTTTAAAAACAAACAGTGGAGAGTAGAAGGCAGCGGAACTTAAAAATAAAATGAAATTTAGAAAAAAAAATCAAAATATGTCTGAAATCAGAATGATAGTGAATAGAATGTGGGTATGTTAAGTGGAGAACCTGTTTCTCCCAGTACAGTTACCACAAGTCTGCATTTTCCTGGCATGACCTCTTGCACCTCAGACATTCACTTCAGGAAGAGACAAGGTATTTAGCTACTCCCCTGGGATTTTCAACACATAGACTTCCCCTTGGAGCACTAAGTCTGAGTGGACTCCCCAAAACCCAGAGTTTTGAAAAGGCATCACCCTTTCTTCTACAGGTATCAGCTAAGTGCACATTCCACATACACAGAGCATGGATGCTCTGGGTGAGAGAGGCTTTGCCTGGGACAACTGTATATAACCTAAACATCCATCTAATAGATTAAATTATGATAGAAACATTGTGGAATCGACTTCATATGAACAATATGTCTGATAAATCCAGCATGCATTGGGTTCACTCTGAGTGGCTTTCTATGTATGTGTAGCTGGATGAGACCAGGGGAGCCCTGGGCCAGCACATGGTGTTACTCTGCCATGAGAGAGTAGGGAATGGTAGTGCTGAGCAGCTCATGCTCTTTTAATAAAACACTGTGACGTGTAGAAGACTTTATGATAAAATAGCGATGCTACATCTCCTCAGCATGTGTCTGCACCATGTGATTGTTTTAGTTCTATTCTACCTGGCTTATTTTAGCTTGAGGAAAATGTTTCACTACAGCTTTGGCTCCATTTTGAAATGCTTTCCTTCTGTGCTGTTCTCACTGCTTGACAATTCTCTCCTGAGCAGCAGACTTCTTAGATTTCTGGGAGGATGTCACTACAGAAAGATTCCTGAAAAATGGCTCATAATGTCAGCTATAAGAGTGAAAGGCAGGGGTCCTGAATGTGTCAGAGACTACAAAGAAACCGAACAAAGTGTCTAAAAGGGCATGTAAGAAGAACTCATTCTTCTTAAGAGGAAAGAGGGAAAGAAGGAAAGGAATTAGAGATTTCAAAATTATCTCTTTAAATTACCAAAAAGGGACAAAAATTGATTCTCATTTCTAGTCTTACAGTCTTCTGATTCAATTATCTACATTTCCTCTCCATTCCCTCAGTCCTCATTCCTTCCTGGATCCAGACAGGATGTTTTAGTTGCTTAATGGAGACCTTTTCTTAATGCTACCTCTTTGTGGATACATTTCCTCAATACAAAACTGAAACCTTCCCCTCTGTAAGTGGAATTGAAGAACCATTCTCTCAATTTTTGTTTTAAGGTTGGCATAATGCTCAAGAGTCTATAAAGTAAATCTGAGATCAAGGGGTCTTTCAGGAAATGCTGCAAACAACATTAGACTGCGGCACATCATGCTTGGAAAGAAGCGAGTCATCCTTTCCAGCCAGCATCAATACTTGCACAGCTTTTCCTTAACCATGTAGCTCACCACCAGGACCATTTTGCCTATGATCCCAAGTGCAAATCTAATCCTGTACCTTGGGCATGGCTTATGCTAAAGCCTTGCCCTCCCAGGGATGAATTAAAGATGCATCTGACCTTGTAGGTCAACCTCACTGCTTCCTTGAGCACCAGCAGCTGTTCAGCCCAAGTAGAATATTTGAAGACAGAAGGGGACTTTGAAGACAAAATAAAAAGACCGGAATCAAAAGAGGTTGAGGGTAGTGATTGTTGCTCATCACCAGCAGTCACCGACTCCTTTGTGAGCATGGTAGCTTTATAACAGAATAACAAGGCCTGGAAAAAAGCTGATATGAGGACTATGTCTTTACGTACACGTGAAAGACATCACAAATCACTGTAACCTCAAGGAATTGCAAAACCCACCAAACAAAGCCAACTAGACACACTGCCCTCCAATTAAACTAGAAGTAGCCTGAACATTTTTTTGGATTGCAAAACAAGTTTTACTCCACTTCTGGAAAACAGAAGCTATAAAATCTGGCAACAATGGCATATAAACTTTCTCTGCTAGCATAATACACAAGACTTGCAATTCTCTATTAGTGATAGGAAGAGCTGGGTTTTCACCAAATATATTGGACAATCAATCCAAGAGTATTTGCAGTATCATTCCCAGGAATTAGTGTCTGCAAACATGGGATGATTTTTCAAATTATCCCTTCCGTTATCAAGACAAATCACTTACTTTTTTTATGTGTTGTTTTGAAAACTACAGAACTCTCAATGTCTTGCTGCTGTAGCATTTGTGGTGGAATTTTAAGCATCTACCCAATCCAACTTCTTGAGCTCTCTGAAAATCCAGCCTCTTATCCTGGTGCCTAAATACTTACTGTGAGTTAAACTAATTTGCAGAATCTGGCCTGCAATATGAAGACCACCTAACTTGTGCTCAGATTAGATTCAAAAAGACAAACAGCCTAAGAACCACTGGCAAAAACAGGCAAGAGATGCAAGCACTTTAAGAAGTAAATAATATGTCATTAAACCCTAAAAGGAAAAAGAAAAAAAGTTTACCAGTTTGGACAAAGAGGGACTGCTTGCATGTCAGAGAAGACCATAATGGTTAAACTTTTCTGTAGCTCTTTGCCAGAAGCAAACCTATTTGAAACTATTAAGACTATCTGGTTTGGGGTCTGCTGATGAGGATGAGAAGGGCAAGATGCAAGGCTGAGATGGCAGATAAGCTCTTCTACAGGGTATTTTTTTGGTTTGGTTGGGGTTTTTGTTTTGTTTTTGTTGGTTTTTTTGTTTGTTTGTTTGGCTTTTTTTTTTTGTGCTAGCATGAATGGGTTTGGTTGGTTGATTGGGGGTATTTTTTGGTGTTTTTTTTTTTTTTGTTGTTGTTGTTGTTTTAAATGCTGATAGTTAATTTCTAAATATGTTGACAAGAAAACTCTGTGACAAATCCCTGTTACTGATTTTTTTCTCTCCCTCTTCTTTCAGGGGGCCAAAATAATGTATTTTCTAGGGCAAAAACACAAAAAGAGGATTAAAAAGCCAGACTTCTTACTATAGCAATTTTTTTATCATCTCAGAATCAAGAATGTTTTTCTCAAATGTAATTTCTATTCCTGAAGAATGTGATAAAACACATAGAATAATGAATCTGAACTCCCTGCCAAAAAAAGCCAAAACCAACCAAATAATTTGTATTCTTCCCTTCAGCTGATTCCTTTTGTGAGAGGTGGAGGAGATGCTTTTTGCTTAATAGTTCATCAAAGGTTGTCAGAACCCTAATAAGTCAGAAGCTCAGGAATCAGTCATAGGAGGATGAGATCTTTTGAATACTTCTCTGAAAGTCTTGCAGCTTTCATTTATATATTTATTTGTTTGTTTGTTTTGTTTTGGTCAACTTCAGTAAGTTCTCTATGCCTCATAAAAATAGGTCATCTGGTGAGTTTCCCAGACTCATCCTTCTAGTTACATACATCAAAACAAGACAGTCAGCTTCCCTTCTGCTATTTCAAAGTTCTGTATGAGCACAGAAGTCCACAGTTGTAGAAACAGTGAAAGTCTCAAAAATGTTAAGCTGTTTTTCATCATAACACTTGGAAAGATGTAACTGCAGAAATAATTGATTATTTGGGGCTAGTGACTGAAACCATAAACCAGCCAGCAACAAATAAAACCTAGCATGGATAAGGTGCCCTGAACTATACTATTTCCTCCTCCAACTCATCGCTAGATTAAAGAGAAATCAAAAACATTGTTTTAAAATTCAAAGCTGCACTTTTCTGTTGGTGTTGAATATGTTTCTTAAATTTTAATTTTGTTTATCATGATCAAAAATGTGGCTTTGAAAAGGAAAAATGTTTTCACTTTGAAAATGCTGGATGAAATATGAAAAAGAATATTATAAGGTCCTCAATTTTCCTGAAGGACATTTTTCCTGAACTCAGTTCCCCACTGGGAGATTGTTTAGGTCATGCAAAAATTGATTTTCCAGCTAGTAAACAATGTGACTGAAAACTTTTGCTTTAATCTAATGCTCCATCCAATTTTGTCTAAAACAGTTCAACGATTCTAACCTCATTTCATAAGTTACTTTCCAGATTTCTTAACATTTACTTAAAGACAGATAAAATCAGATATGCTATTCAGTCAAGCAGTAATTGCACATTCAACTAAATCATACGTATTTCAGTAACCACACATTTATATGAAGTGTATTAAAAGCTTTGATCTTTTCTGATTGCGCATTCCTTAGAATTTACTAGCACCCACTACCCATTAACACCATGGACCCTCAGATCCTTCTAAATGCAATATCATATCATATATGAAAAATGTGTAATCATGGAAGAAAAAATCACTCCTCCATGCACAGTTATGTATTTATAAAATATGCTTATAGACAAATGCCCACACTTAGCATTCTGCACACATTAAAAATGTGACAGTGTCATTTAGGGACATTTTAAGGTCTACAGAATATCAGGACAGGAGAAAAAAAATCCACTTTACAGAATTACAGAGCTGGAACAGACTGTAAAACAACCTGTGTGCAACAATACACAAAAGTGTAGCTTGTTAATAAAAGAATTAGGAACAGGGTAGGTAGTCCCACTATGGCTGGGAGGGGATGAAAAAGCATCAGGAGGACAAATAGACAACTAATGTGTAAGTGTTGTTTTTTTTTTTTTTTTTTTTTTTTTTTTTTTTTTTTTTTTTTTTTTTTTTTTTTTTGTGATTTAAAGAAGAGAGAATAGAAAGAATCATAAAACTATATCCTGGCTATATGCTCTATGGCAAGTAGACCATAATGTGTTTCTCCTGAGAAAAACACATACACATATAAACCTATAATTAAATAAGATGACATTTCCCTGCCTTTACCTGCAATTCACTGATGAAGCTGAAGAACAGTAGTGTGTAGTAGAAATTCAGATAGTTTGCCATGGCTGTGGCAGGAGGGCCAACCCTGATATGACCTAAAATCCAACTGAAGAATGCAAGCAGTGGAAGCTCTCCTGCAAGCTGTCTGTGATGAGTTACTGATGGTGCCATGGTGCTGGCTTTGATGTTGAATTATGCTAAAACCAGCCTGGTTTACAAAACTTCAAACACACATCCTGCAGTATAGTCAGTCACTTTATACTGTAGAAGTCCAATCCTCTTTCATACAATCATGTTTTTCTGACATAACCCTTCTTGGTGTGGATTTCTGGAGATTCCTCCCTTGGGAATGTCCTCCAAGGATACTCTTTGAAGTTAAGTGAAAGAGATCTCCCCATGAACATTGATATGGATGAGGTACATCGAATCTGTACTTAATAATTATTTCTTTTTACTAGTTTTAATATAATTGCTTCAATAATTGGTCCAATATAGTGCACTATCCTATCTTATACTATGCTGCTAGTAGTTTTAGCTTTTAGATTATATAGTAAATAATTCTGATTAAGATATTTTGTCAGATCACTTGTAATAACACAGGATTCATTTTATATAAATATTCTCAATTTGCCAATTCTTCTGTAATTCCTTAAATTTATACTGTTGACATAATTTATGGCAGGCTGGATTCAGCCACACTTGGACTCCTCTCTGAGAAGGAGTTTAAAAAGCAAGGGAGTCCTTTCTTCACCTTGTGACTCAACAGCAGGACTTTTAATAAATTTTGTCTAAGCCTTCCACTTCTACCTGTGACAATGGCCTTGAAGCTTATAGAGCTTCTTTGTCATAATTCATAGCAATTTCTGTAGCCAAGAAAGCTATTTTATTTGTCCATTTGAAGATGTGAACAATCTCATTAAAACTGACCCTACTAGGTTGTGGCCAGTGTTACCGACTCATGGAGGTAGAGCAAAAGAATCTTGTTTTGGAGAGGCAATTTCCCACTGGCCTTACTCATGGCAAATGATGAGCTGCAGATATAGCAGGCAATGATATCAAAAGATACCACATAAGACCATGCCTGAAACACACGGTCACGGTCACCAGTGTCAGTACTAGTTGCACCTGCTGAGAAACAAACAAGGCCTGAATGCTTCCCAGGAGAGGCGACTGTCCCATCTCTGCTGTGCTAAACACTGGGAGGGAGAGAAGGCTGAAGGCTTGCACTTCCTAAGAGCAGCATAGGATAGCTTAGCAGCTCAACACCCCAAACCACAGACAACAGCTGGACAGGAAGATGCTCAGAGGCAGCTGCTGTCCTCGCTCTCCATTTTGGGTTTGGAGTGTTTCTCCAAATTACAATTCCGTTTCTATAAGCCTTGGGTTTATAGCTTTTTATTCATAAATTTAACCATGACTGGGGCTATTGTTTTCCCCTGGTAGCACATCTCAGTGATTCATAGGTAGAAATGATTCACTTAAAAACCCTGGGACATTGACAAGGGGTTATTTTTGGAAATGGCCAAGCATTGCAATAGCATCCTGAGGAGTCACTTATCCAAAGGCAGAGGAGATGAGTGGCTGAGGGATCACAAACAGCTGAACCTTGAGCTCTGCTGTAAGCCATAGTGAGGAAATGATCCTGTGTGTATGCTCATTTGTCTGCTAATAAGAAATTGGAAAAGATGGCAAGCAAAGGAGTGATATGACTCATGAGGGTCATCAAATTATTTTCTTCCATCTCAATATTTCCCCTTTAGCTTTTCATCATATTTTTTTTTAATTTAAGACTAAAAATTAAAAAAAAAAAAAAATAGAGCGCTAGAGGAAACACACAGCTTTTTGATATGAAAGGATTTTTTACGGAATTTCCCTCAAGGTAAGTAAGTATCTCTAACTGTTCCCTAATTAGCAACTCACACCAATTCCACTAGTGATCCACGCTCTTGGAGTGGGAAAAACCCCTCTGTCAGTAGAGAGGGAACAAAGTTTTTGTTTCAAAGGGATACAACTCAACAGCCCTCCCTGAGTGCAATGGATCGATGCAGTGGGGGATGTTCAATGCAGCATCACTCCACCATCTCCAGGCAGACAAATTCTGCTCTTAATGGGAAGGACAAGAGCTTCTTGCCTGATTCCCCACAGCATGAAAAAATGAATGGGGGCAGCAATAAGTGTCCAGGAGCAGTCCTGGTTTCTCTCTCATGTTGGCAGAAGAGAAACAGCTGTTGGCAGCACAAAAGGGAAGACCACTAGCTTGTGAAGTAATCGCCCTCCCTCCAGACTGAAAGGGAGTTTCTCACACTCATCACTCCTGATTTTATGACTTTCTCTATAGTATTTTTCCCTGGGTAAGAAGCTTTTCAAAGTTTCAGTACCTTCTTTAGAGGCTGCTTTGCAATCAAAAGGCTAATGCCTCCCCACAAAACTCTCTCAAGTAACGTACCTGAGCTTTACCATAACACTCAGTGTGAAACAAATGACAACCATGGAGATGCAGGAGTCAGCATAAAAGAACATGAAGACTAATTCTTGCTCTGAAGAGGAGGAAGAGAAGAATCAGATGAATTTGCTCTATGATTTCTGGTATCAACAGATGCATATCAATGAGAAAAGTAAGGAAAAAAGTCTGAAAGGCTCTAGAATACAATCTGGGTCTCTGAAGACAGGTTTGGAGTGGAATGATTTTTGTTTACATTCAGTTTCTACAGCTAATCTTTTGAATCCTGGCTTCTCAAAAAAGTTGGATTTTTTCATCATCACATTTTCTATACATATATACCTTCTATGAAGAAAATCTATTCTCACACAACAGGACATATCCTTCTGCCTCCATTCTTGTCAGTGAATAATAAGACTTTCTGAAAATGCCGTTTTCTTTCTTTCTGAAACAGGTCAGGACTCTTTTGATGTGACAGAAACAGTGATTTTAGACTCTTGGTGATTATAATTCCCTCACAGTGAGTTCAAGAGTTTGTGACTCTGATGCAGTCTGTCCACTCTCCATATTTAGATTCATAAAACTAACATCCTTCACTCAGGAAATATCACGTGCTTTCACACTCAGATCTGTCCTTTCATCCCCTGAGAATTTCACCACTCTGCAACAGTACAAAGAAGACAGACAGGCTTAGTTTTTCCCTATGTTTAGTTGTGGGACAATATCATAGTCTGAGCTCTCTTTCTTTTTCCTAAAATTTACAGCTTTCAGTAAGTGACTCAGCTGCTTTGCTCATGATCTGAACTGAAGAACAGTTTAACTTGTTACACCTAAATTTGACCAAACATGAATTATTTTTAGGATACCACAGTGATATTTACTCTATGCCATTATCTTTTTTCCACCATTGGTCAGTAGGTTGACATGAAGAAAGAAAAGAATTAAATATTATGGACTAGCCTGTCCTTTGACAAATGCCTTTCTAAGGTACTGACCTTTAGAACCTTCATGACGCTGAATTTTGTCTAATGTTATCCAGTACTTTTTTTTTCTTCTTTGGTCAGCTGAGGTGGAACACCAATAGTAAATAATATTATTTGCATTGATGAGATTGCACTTTCATTGTGGAAAGCAATGCAGTATTGCTCTCTACTAATTGTTTCCTGGGGAGCACCCACACTTGCTGGAAGCTTCAATCAAAACCTAGTAGATTATCATATAGGGTTAAATGAGAATACAGATAATGAAGTGCAACATTGATTTTCCTGGTCTTAAGTACCAGTTTGTTTTGTGAATGAATGTTTTCATCAATCTACCTGCTTAGCATATGACGAAGCACAGAATACACTGTCCAAAGACAGGTGAAAAAAGGTAATCACAAAAAGTGAAAGCCAGAGACTCTCAGCTACAATCTACCTTGAGAGAGCTATGCACTGTGCCTGGAAGAGAAAACTTACCTTCCAAAAAAAGGCAAATCATGGACAAATATAATGTAGCAAAAATATACTTAACTTGAAAGATACTCAGTAAAATCAGATATAGGATAATATCCTAGGCATGGATTACAAAAGCTATATGCAAAAGAGAGAGATGTGTGTATTATATGGGGGATCTTAAGCAAATGAGAAGGTTATTTGGGGATGACTTCTATGCATAATGTGAGTACAAAACCTATTTTTACACATACACACAGCTGGAAAAGTACCTGAAGGAAAATGAGGATGAGCTCTCTGCTCATCATGTACTTTATGTGACTCAGGTGAATTTTCCAAATCTAGCTATAAATGGGAACAGTACATGCTAGCAACTCAAATCTGCACTCAAAGACTCTCCTCTGACTTAGGAGTCTTGGAAGAGCTCAGTGAATATTCACACGTTGCAAATCTTAATGCCCAGAAGGGACAATGCTCCAATTTCTTGCTTATGACTCTGTAGACTAAGATTATTAATTTAAATGGATGAAAGTTTACAAGGAAAAAGGCACATTGTAACACACACTGGAGGTGAGATACTGAAAAGGAAGAGGTTCCTGGGAAAACTGAAAGTGGCACATAAGAAGATACAACATTACAACCTTCTCACTTCAAGAACCAAATTGAATGAAACACAATTTTCAATGCATTCCTGGTGTGTCTTGTGCTCATTTGTGTTCCTTTAAATCCAAAAGGGTACCAATCCCTCTGCATGTCTGAAAAAGGACCATATCCAGGAAGATATATTTGAATGATTTTATACTTGAAGGCACTTGCCAAGAACATTTGCATTTACTGTTCTCATACTAAGAAAGAAAAATTTAAAAATTCCAGCACCTGTAGTGAATGTGAATCACAAAACATCTATGTAGGAATTGTTAAGAGGGCCTTAGCACTTGGCAGCAAGGAAAAATCACCAAAACGTACATTTAAATTGAAAACCCTCAACACAGTGATAGGGAAACAAGAAATACTTGAGAGGACCCTTTTGAAAACAGGGAGCTACATTCATTTTGCATTTTAGTCAGGGTTTAATCTGAAACAAAGAGTTACAATAAAAACAGAAAACCATGGATTGGTAATTACTTTGTCAATAGATCATCTGTCAAGACCTGATTTCTACCAGATCTGCATCTGAAGGCCTGTATAGATTTGGCTAACAGAGAGCAAAGTTGCCACCTCTCTCAGAGAGACACAAACTTGAGACACCCTCTCTCACTCAGCTTGTTCTCATCTAAAGAAGTTCCATGTTTATTTAAGATTGACTAATGGTATCAAAGTGACCATGGACAAGCGAAAGAAAGGAGATTGGTAGCCAGACTTGGTGATTGTCAACACTTTGTTGGCCAAGGAAACGCAGCAAAAAAGCTCTGGAAAAATGTTCTTTCATGTCATTTAATGGAGTTAAGCTTTAACTTTAGCATTTCTGAGGGTATATTTGTCCTCTGGACCAAAGCGACAGCAGAGAAGTGTTTGCTGCAGCTCCAAATAAGGCTTAAATAGCAGCATCATAGGACACTAGACATCTTGGTTCAATTCCTGATTCCTTAGTCAACATAGCAAGTGTCACACTATCATAAATTATCCTAGAAGAAGTTCTGGCAGCGTGCTCTACTACCTTGTTCTTAACTCTCTATTCGGTGAGTAACGATATCTGTAACCATATCTGTCAAATAAGAATTAGCTGTGAAAACAGGACAGAAACTGGAGAACTAGGCATATGCCAAAGAAAGTAAGTGTGGCTTTGTTTTCAGAATTAGGGAGAGGGTACCACTGAGAGTAACAGCAGCAGAGCCAAGTGTTTTGCAAGTACATGTAAGACCTCATGACCAACTTTAATTAAAGTGTTTCTTCAAAATACTGTATAATGCACTTTGACTGTTCAGAAGCAAACTGACATAAGAAAATAGACATGTTTTTGTAAAATATTGCAAATAGAAGTGAGGAAAAAAAGTCCTAACATTTAGAAATATTTTAATGACCCTTTCTCCACGCCCTTGTAGGTCCTAATATAACAAAGTAGGAGAATTTAAACCCTAAGTGCCTAAAGTTACATCAGCATTATTAGAGCATTCCTGTCTTCCTACAAAATTATTTGGTAAAAATCTCAATTAAAATGCAGATCATTAAACTGCAATTATATAAATTTATTTCCATATTTTCCCCTTGCTATCATGCAGAAAACTGTAAACAAATATTTATAAACCATACTGTGGCTGTAATTAAAGAGATCATAGTGTTGGTAGAGAGAGGGCTGAATGGGTTTATATCAAAGTGTTCCTCTCAGAGCCTTTATTAATTTAAGAGGCTAAGCAGTCAACAATTTTTTCCAAGTTTTTGAGCAAATCTGAAAATGCCAGGAAATAAAAGGAAAGGTTCTTTCTTCCTCTTAAGGCTAAAATTGTGTAAATGCCAAATATTTTATTAGTTCAGTTAACAATCAATATTAGTTATATTAACAATCAATATTTCCAGCCAAAGATTTAACTGAAACTATTCCTCATCCCTTTCTGTGCTTCAGCTTTGGTATGAAACTCAATTTTGATTCTTTTAGCAGTGTCCAAACTCTGCCAATTTATTTGTTGCTGAAGGATTAAAAAGCTGCCTGAGGAAACATCCCCTTTTTTGTGCTCAGGGAGAGCTTTGATATGGAAGTTTCATCTTGGTTAAAGGCAGGAGATCCTTGCAGTGCAAAATGGTCACTCCCTCTTTACCAGTACGAAAGGTCCAAAGAATCAGCTGGACCTGTGCTGCAATGAAGCTGTGCCAAACCCATACTTTTGGCTATGGAATGATCGTGAAAAATATAGCAGTGGGGTTTTTTGCATATTGTGTAACAATCTTTAAATGCATAAAATTTTCCTCAATAGCTGTATTGGCTTCTTGAATGCAATAAGTTAGACTGAGCATCTCAGTAGCTTCATGAACATCTCCCATTTCCAGGCTTCCTTGTCTTGGAAATCTGCAAGAGAAAATGTCCCTAAACAGGAAAGTCAATGAATAAAAAATATGCGAAAGAACACCACCCATGATAAAAATGCCAACTTAGAATACCCACGTTGGACAATATTTACTGCCTTAAGAAATTTTGTTGGATGCTACAAAGATAAGGAAGACTTCCCTAAAACCCTCAGTGTACATTCACATGCAGCACAGAGAGGATGCCAAGGGAAGTGTTTGCTCTGTTTTTGTGTAAAAGAGGCCAGAAACTTGCAGGTAAACTGTATAAGTCCCCTCTCAGAGCTGAGAGCTCAACCTGGTGGCATTTTAACTCTAGGTGAGAAGAGGATATTGTTCCATCTTCTTCCCTTTGCTATGCCTTCCATGGAAAGGGGAGCTGGGCTTGCGGCTCACAGCCTGACTGCAGAGCCCAAGCCCCTCACCAGTCAAAGAGTCTCTCTGCCGATGCTTCCTTTTCTATATCACATTCACCACAAACTCCTGCTTCGATGCAGTGGAGCTGCAGCTGCAGTGTGCTATGCAAATGAAATGAGAAATTGCTTTAATATTCCCTTTTCATGGGCTCTTTTAAGTGCTGAAGTCTCATTTTACCAGTTTCAGGAAATGTGCTGCTTGGCTTGTTTTTTTTTGGTTTTGGTTTTTTGGTGTTGTCCACAAGTGAAAAAATGACTGGTCTTTTAATATTTTTCTCCTTTTCCATACTATGACACAGAAAACCCCCCAAAAACTCCCAAATCACACCCCACCCCAAAAAAATCCAGAACTCCCAAAAACACAAGAGCAATAAAAAAAGCCACCAAAACAAAAACAAACAAAAAAACACCAAACCCCAAGCCAAGCAACCAAAAAAACCCTATTCCTTTTGACTGACTTACTTGTGGTTTGTTCATTTCTGCCTGCCATAAGCAATGCTGTAATGAGTTCATTTTAGTTCATTACCATTTTAGGGGTATTACGAGTTATCACTATCTCTGCACTTAAAATGGAGCACACTGTGTGGATCTGGCAAGGATGCCACAAACACTGAAAACTTTGTTTAATGTGCCCATTAAGTGTTATATTTAGATTACTGAATTAGAACCAGTGGTGAATTTTTGACTTAACTTCTTGACAGAAATTGTATCTGGGGGGGAGGATGAAATGATAAGTTTTCCAATAAGAAAAAAGCTTGTTTTACATTAAGAAAATAAACTGTTGTGGTTTGTGTCCATTCAACCCAGAATATTTCAGCTTATCCAGTTCATCAAAAAACATGAAGTGCATATCAGTTTGATAAAACTCTACCCTCATATCACAGCATAGACTTGAGAAAAATGATACCAGGTCTGATTTTTTTCCCTGTGGTGGTGCATTCCCTGGGCGTGTAATTCATTCAGGGTAAGGTTATACAGTGCTCTTCCTTCTACAGCAAAAATTATAGAAGATGTCCCAGCATCTGCATGTTTCTGTCCATCTCCTGTGCCGAGCATGACTCAGAGGTCATTCTCTAACCTGGATTACTGGGCTGGTTAAGACTTTGCACTGGAAGTCCATTTTTAATCTGGCTTAAACCGTGGGCCCCAAAATCTGCACCAGCACAGAGGAGTGGAAGGACCAGGTGAGTAACCAGAGCATCTCTGTCTGGCTTTAGTCCCAAGGGCAGCATCCCCTCAGACTGTCCTGTGCAATGGTCCCTGAAGCCCTCCATCCAGCTACTGATTCATTATGCACAAGGTGTGGGAGGTGCATCCCATGCGATGTAGTCTTTGTCTGGATGGAGATCCAGAAGGACCAGAATTCCTAAATTCTATTTATTTATTTATTTATTTATTTATTTTTGAATCTGTGCTGTTGAGAATATATATTGTAATAAGTTACCTCAAAGTATTGTATCATTTCAAAGGAAGCATCCTTTGAGAATTTTAATTGGAACTGCTGAAACATTCTGAAATCAAATGACTTTTGAGAATTTTTACCTCACAGTTATTCTGATTTTACTACTTGCACCAAAGGAGAAAATATCCTTTCTTTTTCTATAAGATAGAAAAACTTTGGCATTTTATTTCAATGTTGTCAGAAGTCATGTAGAGAAAAACCTTATTAACTTTTGTGCAGTGCTTTAAAATTAGATAAATACTCAGAGTAGAATAAAATAAACTGCAACTGAAACAATTTAACACAGCAATGTAATGTATTCAGGGGATGAACTCAGAACTTCAGTTCTGTTTTGATTAATTAGACTTTTCCAGCCTTTTAGGGGGTATGGGAAGATCCCTAGTGAGCAAAAACAAAAGTTAAAAAACCCAAATCCCAGGTTTCATAAAAAAAAGTTAATTGTTTTCAGCATGTTAGTCACAGAAAAATAGGTGTATGAGCTATTATCAGTTTGGAAAATGTCACTGCAAGAAGCATCAAACAAAATATTGGAACTTCACCTTCCTTATCTAAGCAGCTCAGCAAAATAATTACAAATTGCAAAAATGAATTTTGTCAAGTCAAAGGTATAATTTTTGGGTGTAAAATAATTTTAAAAATTGTTGCCCTTTTTCAATCCAGCTACTTTTTGGTGATCGGTGCACGTGGCTGATACACCCAGTTGCTAGTACAGATGTTGATGATTCACCAGAACAAATGAATGATGGAAATGGGAAACACTTGCCGTACTCAGTGGCTGTGGCCCACAGTTAATAGTATGGAAAGACATTAATCTTATAATTGCAGAAGTTTGGTTTCCTGCTGGGGATGTCCAAAGGATTATAGTTCTAGTCCTTCCTTTCTTCACTGTGTTGGTGTAGAGGAGGAGTAAGCTTGAATATAAATCATCTTTTGCATACATAAGCTTAGAGCACTCATCAGGTTTTGACATAATGTGTCCCTAGGCATCAAAAGAAAATTTCAGAGAGAACTGGCTATATTGCATTAGGAAAACTAATTACCAAAAGTACAATCTAATTAAGATAGGACATTTAGGGGACAGGATCCCAAAGCCAGAATTGCTAGGGGACTGTAAGTAAAACACTTAATAGAGAGTTTCTAGTGCATGGTATCATATCTCCTTCATACCCTACATTAAGTTAATGCTATTTTGCAACAACACTCCTGAGAAATCACTTCCCTGCTTGAGGTCTTATATACTATGCAATTTCTCTATATACCATGATGACTCTAAAGTATGTGCATTACGTATAATATATGGGTTTCCATTTCTACATCCTGAGAACCTGTTTCTTTTTATTAAAGGTAATATAAGCCAGACATGAGCATGGATAGAATACAAATAGTCTGCACAAAGCCAGACTGGGTTTGTAAATAATACTTCGCAATTACTCTTTAATAGCCACCATAGAACCAGCTCAATGTAACTTAGGGGAAAAAAATAAGAAATGAGCCATTTTACATACTTAATCTGCAAAACTCTATAAAAGCTTGAACATTCAGCTTTTTCAAAACCAACTCCTTCAATGGTCTCCAGCAAGGTACCCAAGTCAACAGAAATCTCACTCTTTTACAACTACTCATGCACCAAATTTTCACTTCAGATAAATGAAAAGAAGTGAACAATTACATCCCTCATTATTCTTTTTTTTTTTTTCCTTCTTTTAACTTGGGGGTGGTGAGAAAAAGATGAAAAAATTTGTTCAAGGTCTGAAAGAACGTTTCTGGAAAGTGGAGATTGTGTGTGATTTCAAGGGTATGCCTTCAGCCATGGGACTGCCCCTTCTGATGGTCTCCATACAGGAAAAGCAGCATGCAATGCTTGTCAGCAGGTTGTGATCTCTCAGTGAACATGTGGATCAAAAAGCTAGCAGAAACAGATATATTTAATGAAAACGGGCAGAGGACAAGGATTCCAGCACTTGGAGGAAAATATATTTTATTAATGTTACAGAATAAATTATTAAGAAATACAATTTCTCTTAATGACTAAACCAAGACACTGTTCAAAGATAGCAATTTTGCTAGTTGTTTAAGATATATCTTAGGCATTAAGCTGAGGGGGGAGGGGAAGAAAAAAAGAAATGTAGCCAGAAATGTACTAAAAAAAAAAAAAAAAAAAAAGGTAAAGTGTTCATAAAGCACTGACAAAAAACTACATTATCAGAATATTTCTACTGGTTTTCTCAAGGTTTGGTAGTTTGATTGTATAGGTCCTTTGGCATTGATTTACTGTATGTCTGGACTTTATGCTGAGCATGAGCAGATGGATGTAGTAGGAAGACTGGACCTATTGCCAACAATTTTTTAAATGCAAATATTGGACAAACAGTTTTAGAGAAGTCTTGAAGCTGGCCTATTCTGTGGCAAGATCAGTCTCCAGCTCAGTAGAGAATCACAGAGCTGTCAACATTTCCTCTGTTGCTTTTGTATTTGTTGACAGAGGAGATTTGGGTCATGCCAGAGAAACTGGCTCAAATAATTAAAGACCAAAAAGCCCCCAAAGCCCCCAAGCAACTGGGGGTGAGGGAAGGGTGGGAATTGTGGTGAGAAACTAATGAAAGAAGGAAAAAATGTACCTGGAGACTGATTTTACTATTTAAACTGGTTTATAGATTTAAAAATCTATTATGCATCAGATACTTAAACTATAGAAATGAAATACAAATCAGACTGCAGAGGTTACTTGAATAATGATGTAAAATAATAGAAACCAAAAAGTATTTCAGGCTCATTCGATCAATTTAGAGTAAGCCATAGCAGTCAATGAGAACACTACATAGTGACTTCCTTAAAGTAATTGTCCTAATGTAGCTGATTTAGCCCCCAAACCTTATCCTGAGATATTCTTCCCCAGGGTCACACATAGTACTTTATGTAACTACTTTAATTGTCTTTCAAACTCACTCTGCTCACAGTAAGTGCCACTTTTCAAAACTGCAGTTTGTTCTTGCATATTAACACAATATATGCACTGGAGAAACTACAGCAAATGAGCTCTGAATGGGCATCTGTACACTGGGAATTGTTATGCTTCCTGTGGAAATATGGAATATAAATGACATTTTGCATGCTAATGAGATTTTGCTGAAGTTCTAGGTCTATTGAGATATGAGACTTATTATCAAGATGACCTAGCAGCTGCCTAGTTTCCATGTCATTTTTGTAAGTGGGCTGAACTGAAAATTTCTTATCCACATCCACTGACTTCCCTAAAACTCTCCTTTCAAAGGTTACAAAAGGGCCCATACTAGCGCCCATTCCTCTCCTGTCTTCTACCTATTCACAACTAACCACAGATATTAGATCACAGATGTGCTAAATATACTCATCATCATCTTTCTTTGTATCAAACTTTTCATCACCTATCTTGCATTTCAATCCTAAATTTTGGGGGAAAATAATTTCTAACTACTTATATAGCATATAAGGTGAGTATATATCATACATTGATCAGTACTTATAAATAATATCCTTTAATAACAAAATCTCTTCTGACAATAATTGGAACAATCTCTTTTACACAAAGTTTTTGAAATCTGAGCTTTCCACGTATCTCATAGCTATTCCACAGCATCCTGCATAGTGAAAAACTGGTAAAAGACAAAACGGAGTAAGGACACCTGTCATAGTAATAGTGATGGAGAAGTGTGAGATTTTACTCATAGGTAGCTGTTGGTGACAACTTCCTGTTAACTCTTTTGGCCAGCTTCCACACTAATTCATGGACACCTCCTGGAGATGCTTTTTGTGAACAAAAGTCAGCCACACATCTTCTGTCAGATCAAGATTTCATGTTTTCATTTCAATATTGCAGTGCAACACATTTAGATGTGATTAACTATTTATCATATTTTGCTAAATTGATCATCTAAATTGTAAAGATTTTAGCAGACATAATTGGGGGTGAATTTCTTCAAGGATTTAGCATTCATTTAGGTGCTAGGAAAGATGCTAAGCTTTTCAAAAGAACCCAGATAGATATGGTAGATATTTAACAAATCTAGAAATGTGACCCTTATTTTTTAGATCTAAAAAAACCTGCTGTGTTGGGGTTTTTTTTGTTTTTTAAAAAAGCTCTTGTTGCTAACACCTTAATACAGTTTTCATTTGAGTCCTTTGGCAAGTTCCCAAAAACTTAGGCTCTGGTACAGTGTTGCTTGAGCTAACCCAGGCTGATGCTTCTCTAGAAACAGAATGAGGATAATACTAGCAGAATAGTGAAAAAGCACAACATACACATGAAAAACATAAAAGTTTTTCTTTCTAAATAATTGTTGGTATCCACAATGATGTTACAACATTATCATTAATGAATCAAACACAAGACATGAGTTTTCTTTAAAATAAGTATTTTTGGAAATTAACAGAAGTAGCTGAGATAAAAAAAGAAGAATGTGCAAAGTAACTCTAAAATCATGAAACTCTATTTCTATGAGCTAAAAGTCTCCTAGAAGCTGCTGTAAAAATGCACTGAAATGATGAACCCATGAATAGCAACTTCTAAAAATTTCTGCTTTATGGAGAGCCAATTTGGAAGCAAAACTGTACAAATCCTTTACTCATTAACTTCACTCAACTTAAGGGGAGCATAGGAGCAATTAAAGGGCCAATTTTTTACTGATATCCATCTTCACAGACAAATATAACAGTGAAAGACTTAATGCTTTCACCACAGGTACAATAAGAAGTTTTCCTGTGGGAAGGATCCAAACTTGCAGAAAGGCCAGAGAAGGTGACCTATAAGAGAGAGAACCACCACTCTCACACCTGAAATAAAGTCGAGAGAAAGAGATTTCAGAGTAACTCAGCCCAGAGAAATACCCAAGGTTATATGTGCCTTTGAAGTGTGACCTCCCCAGGCACCATTCAAAGACCACGTTGATTTTAAGTTCTGGCTGTTCTACTGAACTGGTACTTGAGAATAAACATTGCTACAGCTTCAAAATCAAAAGCTGAAGCATGTTTTAACTATATACATGGTAAAAAAAAGCAAACAATCCTGAACTATTTTCCTTGGAGAGTCCCACTTCTGTCTTAAAAATAACCATATTTCTTCATCTAAAGATAGCAGCATAGTGGCCATCAAAGCAAACCAGCAATTAGCTCAGCATGTAACCAAAAGGCCTGAAAGCCATTGCAAAGTGCTAATTGTTTGTATACATTGAATACCAGCAGAAAAGGAAAGGATTTAAGGAAAGGATGCAATCTGAATTGACAAATAATGACTTAAGCATTTTGTGTTTCCAGTATTTGTCACGTCATTCATTCTAATGTCATTTTTCTAATTAATGTCTTCCACAGTGGATATTCCAGCCTTTCTCTGCAAAATTCTTTGGATTTATGAAAATAAATTGATCAGGATTAAGAACCATGACAAAACACCAGTTTAGTAGGGAATTTGCTTTTGTTTTTCTTTTTGCAATTATTATTAAAAAAGCCCATTAAAATAACTCCAATTTCCTCATGGAAGATGGATGACAATTCCTTCTCCACACACACACAAGGTGTCATCCAACATTTCTCATTCCATCTCCAGAAAGAGGCTGTATATCTACCAGGACAGCATTGCCCTGTTTGCATCATTCATTTGCATTTTGAAAACTTCAAGAAATTGTCTAACCTATGTTTTAGCAATAAACAAAGAAAACAGCATGGTGGACCAAGTGGAACAAGAAGGAAACTACACATACTTTCTTGAAATCATACAAAAATAAAGAAATTTTATCCCTCTATTAACTCCTAATCCCTTTTCCCAATTGACAAATATTCATTCAGTTAACTGATTGTTGTGTAATATGTAGGTTCCCAGAATCAAATGATCACCATTAATAAGAATTTTAGTACAATACTGTATGCTGTGTTATGCATGTGCTCTCTAAAAAAAATTTAAGAGTATTTGAGTAATACTATAAGAAGCTCATAAAAATCCAATACTATGAGACATAAATACATGAATGTTAATGTTAAGGATTTTTTTTTTAATTTAAGTAATTCAAAAGCCTCACAGTGTACAGTTGAATTCATATGAATCACTGGAAACACATCAGTTGTCACTTATAAGTTCTACATCAGATCTATGTAAACTACATGGATTTTCCATTTCTAGACCTAATTTTCCTCCTTACTTCCTAGTGGTTACTGCAAATGACATACTGCACCACAGCATGTTATAAACAAAGGCATCTTTACACATCCAGCACCAACAAGCTCATGTTTTGCAACAAGTGTTACCAAATCAAAAGTGTATATTAATTTAGTGACTTGCTCCAACTATTTGTAGAGTCATTAGTAGAGATCAAGTTCAGTGCTTTACTGCAACTTAGTAGCCAACTGCAGTGCGAACTTGTTGTGAAATTACCGTGATGCAGACCTCCTTTAGGCTACAGCATCCAAAGAAGGAAATGGACAAATATCAGCAATTTGCTGAGTGAAGAGACATAGTCACAAAGACCATGCTCACTCCTTTATGCTACTAGAGTACTTTATTTTGCATACCGTACATTTTTTTAAAATGCTTTTCATCACAAAGCAAGTTAAAATGTTGTGGAAAGGAGACAGGGAGTACTTTAGATAAAACGGACACAAAATAAATTTCTGAATTAAAACTCTTTATAGGAAAGAACAAACCCTTCTTTATTATAGTTGCTATAATTTCAGTCCTGCCAAATTCTCTGGTGGAAACTACCATCCCATAACTCCCTGCACTCAGCACAGGTGCTGGCAGCTCAGTGCACCCAGCATCACTATGAATGCAGGTGAGCCTTTGTCTGGCAAGTTCCAGACAACTGCCTTTGTTCCTCTCGAGTTATTTCCATCTGGAAGAGAGTTGAAGCTCTTGCCTTTCAGTAATCTTAAAGTGGCAAGAATCCTTGATGAGATAAACACAGTGTTTTTCAGAAGGAAGAACAGTTTAATCTCCATGAGATTACTCTAATTGCATGGCAGTACTTTATTAGGATTGTGTTCTGTCATTGCGAGTCAGGAAATGGATTGTTGGAAAGCCTAGCACTAGACTGTGGATGCTGTGACTTTCTCCTTTGAATACTTTAAAAAAACCCCAGAGGTTTGTTGTGTTTTTACTCTCAGTTCTTTTCCCATGAATTGATCAACAGGCTACAGAGTAGTCTGGAAACTGAAAAGTCTTTTATCATTAAAGCCATTGTAAATGGCTCAGATTCTGTAAACAAGCCCCTAAAACCCCACAGCCATTTGGACACTCATTTTCAAATTCTTATCTTCAGTGAAACTGCAAAATATCTCCCAGTCTTCATTCCAGATTCAAAGTACTCTGCTGGGATAGGATACAGTTTTGGAAGAAGTCTATAAGCATCCAAGAAAGCTTGAAAGGAAAACACTAAAAGTACAGGGAAGTCATGTCAGAGCCTCTCTCTGCTCCTCCCAAGGGACCTCCTGTCAGGCTCAATGGGGCAGAGGATTGCATCACATCTATGGCCACACCAAGATGAAGTGGGACTGTGTCTCTACAGCATGAATTAATACTGACTAGGAGCAGCTTTGAGTCCTCTGGGAGCCATGGCTGGCCTTGAGATAACTTTCTAAATGTTGCCTCCCTCACTCCTTTCCCCTGAGCCAGGGATGGAGCAGTGATGGCATCCATGCAACACCTTCCTGGGCTGCTGGTTTAATTCAGCAGTACCAAAGTTGAAGCAGTGAGATGTAGGAGATACAAGACCTGAATAAAAAACCTGCGCAATAAAACGGAACCATCAAACTGCACATTGAGCCAGAACTCAGAGCTTTCTACATCTAAGTAAGGAAAAGAAAATTAAGTGACTGAAGTCTAAAGTTGACCTGAGGTATACCTTGACCTGCAAAAGTGTGCTCTTTTCTACCTTTTTTTTTCCCTTTGTCCTCCATTTTAAACTAGCACAAGAACCCAGTAGTAAAATTATTAAGGGATTGTTTCTGAGTTTCAGACTTCAGAGGATTTTTTCTTAATACCATGGGTGGTTGGAGGGAGCAATGGGAAGAGATTTTAACAATTAATAGAAACATTAGTGAGCACACATTATTTTCAGATCCCTTCTGGTATCACTGGTATCACTTGTGCTCGAGTGTGATGTTTTGTCAAATAAGGTGCTATGTACTGCAGACTCAAGTTATCAAATAAAAATAGCAGAGATAATTTGAGTTCCATCCACAGCACTGAGAGTTGGGGAGGGTAGGAAAGTGGAGGTGGAAAGGAATATTTGTAGAGTGGAAAAATTCAGGATTTTGGGGGGATGAGAAAAGAGGAGGAAAGATTTATATAAAAGCTCTGCAAAAATTGCTGAAAGAGCAGAACACGGCGAATCCTGGCCTGGTCCATACACAGCTTTGTGAGTATCTGCCAATCTACACATACAGTGCTGTGTATCACATATCACCAATATTCCACTGTGAACAGGATTATTTGGAAACATTTGTACCATAGGCCTTTGCACATATACCCTCGTCTAGTCAGAATAAACAAGGGAATTAGTAGGTCTGTGAACACGTGACCTAAACGTCAAAGAGATTGGAAAGCAATTACAGCAGAACTATGAGGTACACAACTGAGAGCTGTGGGTTCAGCCAGCAAAAGTGATGCAAACAATTGGCACAAATTCATAGATGGGAAAAAAGAAATCTTAGACATCAGAATTAATCTATGTTAGGAGAGTCAGGAAAGTTAATTTGTAGTATTTTTAAATGCTAATTGGCCACACACTTTTAAAACTCGTAAGTGAACCCTTACACAGTATAAGAACAGTCAGCATTCAGCTTCCCTTAAAAAAGAAAAAAAATTAAAAAAGCTCAACTTTGGCCATTTGGTTCACTGATAAAAAGTCCACAAGGAAGGTATAATACAGTTCAGCTGTAATAGAATTATATCCTCGCTGAATTCTCTATAATAGAAATAAAAACTCCAAAGAGATAAGCCTAGACAGAAAAAAAACTCATCCAAGAAGAGAATATCTTTCTCAAACAGATATCCATATATATATATAGGCTTTTCATGCTAACAGTTTAAGAGCAATTTCCTCTTTTCAAATGAAAGTCTGTGACAAAATAGCATATGCTGATTTATTACAAATTCTGAGCAAAGCAGATTTTCCTGCACTTGATATTCATAAATTCGATGAGGCAAATCTTTGTATCACACAATCTGTGTTTTCAGCAGAATCATCCTCAAGCAAGCCAAATATGTTAATTTGTGGGTTTTAAAAAGTCTTGGTTATAAATAACACATACACATCCAAGGAATTTTAGCCATTATCCACGTGGAAGGACAACGTGGGATCTATGGACTGGTGATATTCTCTGTTCTCTCTCTCTCTTTCACCTTTATTTCTCTCCTCCCTTGGTTTGCATGGCTATCATATTTTACTCCATACTACATACCAAAGTTTGTTGTGGCAGTCGGGAATTTGTGGAAGAGTGTTGTGGCTTGTTATACAGTACCTTTGAGAAATTTCTTGTGAGGAGCTGAGAGCTCATTGAAATATACTGTACAAAAATAAGGGCTTGTTAACAACGACTTGTTGAAGTGTGCGGTACAAATTTAAGAGCGTGTTAGCCAATGCCTTTTGAGTCTGGTTGCCAGAGTTAAGGCAACTACACAATAAAGCAGAGGAGTTCAGTGACCAGTGCTCTGATCCTCTTCCCCGTGAAAAGTCTTTCGTAGGAGACCCTCTTTTCCTAGGAGAAGGGTTGTTAAGAGAAATGGATGTATGTGGCACAGGGTACCCCAGGATAGCCGTAGTTGCTAAAAGATTTCCATGTTCTGGATTGGTGAAAGGTTTGTGACAGCTCTATTTCTTGAAGGTGATTCAGGTTGAATCCTGTGACCCCTGACCACCCAGTAGCCCATTAGCACAGATAGTCATGGTGGGCTGTGTTTGAGCAGCTGCTCCCCTGGGCTGGTGATAAAGTTCTTGTCTCCCTTTAGGGCCCTGGTTAGTAACAGAAGATGTTTTTTCCCTAGACATGACCACAGTGGCTACAGAGTTCATTTGGTGCACACCAGTCAAGCTGTGGGAATGTCTCTGGTGTGCTTTCTGTGCCAGCTTTCAATGCCCAAGATGCTGGAATTAAGGCAAGTCCAAGAGGAAGAACAGCTTTTGATGTGTGTCTGCTTTATTTGCTGAACCTGAGCAATGCCATGACCCAAGGATAAGCGATTTAGAGGTGAAAACCTGCCCTTTTCAGGAAAAATGCAGGAAACCAGAGACCTTTGCAAAAGTCTCCTTTGGCTCTTTTACAGTCCAGAGAGAGAAAGTGTGGGTTTCATGGTTGATCTAAAGGAAGTTGAGCACCTTGGGAAAAAGGCCCAGTATCATCCACTGGGCAAGGCTGGGACTGGATGTAATCTCTCAAAAAAGGTTCAGAAAGTCAGGGGGAACATCCAATAATTTTTTTGTATTATATATAAACTCTGCTTCCCCTTTTTATTCCTGCAAGGTATTAAAAAGTGTTCAACCTGCCCAAATTTTAATCGGGACGTCTCATCACTTCAGAGTGTTGAGGTAATGTGTACTTTAGATGGAGTTGTACTCTCACATAGACTGCTAGATAGCACAAAGCCTGGATTATTAGGTAGCACTAATGGTGCTAGCACCAGTGGCAGGAGGTTGCATCTTGAACCAAAGGATAAAAATCAAGGCTGGCTGTTGATCAGCAGGTGATTTCATTGCCATTATGAAAATATTTCTCACCTGTCTGGAGACACTAGTGCCCTTTTTGGGAGGCTACCTTAGAATTCAGGATTTCTTTTAGCAGTAGGTGAGACCTTCTGTGTCCATGGCCATCCCAGCGGCCAGACTGAAGTCAATGTATAATTTTGCCAGTGATCATGAGATTTTGTCTAGCAACAGCTGTGTGAATGCCACAGTCACTCTACCAAGCCAGTGAGTATGTCTCAAGTGGGAGCAAAAGAATCAAGCAAAACTAGTCTCAGAAAACTTGGTCTTGTCTGTCCTTCTTACTATCCATTAGAATCTCCTAATTTCCTTAATAGAAAGCAGGAAAAACATCTCTCTCTTGTCTGCTGAGGTTGCATGTGCACTTGTGCCCCCACACTTACCTGCTGCTATGCTTTGGGATATATCTGCAGGTGCCGCAGGGTCCCATGTAGAGAGAGACACTTGGTCTCTTTTTCCTCGGTCATCATCAGTCTTAGTCCCAAAGGTTTCTCATGTGATGACTGAATTTCTGTGAGTCTGAACTTAATGCTTTTAAGTATCATAGTTGCTGCAGGAGGAGAGTCTGAGCCTGAACAAGTATTATGTCACTACCTACTTGTGAGCAGCACTGACTCACCTAAATGCAAAGGAACTGAAAGTAGTCTCTGCTTTCCCTTACCTCCCAGATGTCTTTTTAATGTAACTATGTCCACATCATCACTCTCATCCAGCAGCAAGGACTGAAAGGAAAGACTAGTGGTTCTGGAAAAAGGTTGTGCAACAAAAATAATTCTAAGGCAAAGGGGATTTAAACAGACCATCACGCTACATCTTCTTTTTTGTAATTCCTTTGCAGACTCTAATCTCTGGTTACTCCATCAAATCATCTGGCTGCAGTAGCAAAGCTGAGCAAGCCCTCTCCTTTAAGTGATGCTTGTCTTCCACTTCCTAAACAAAGCCCTCCAGGACAGCTGACCGGTCACTCTGCAAAGGCTTTCTGTCACCGTTCTCACAATGCTCTTTGTTAAAGGACTGCGTAACATTACTCTGCCTGCTTAAGACTGCATGAGCACAGCTGTTGCTGGCTGAATTAAATGAAACAGTGACTCATACTACATCTTTGATATTGAAAAAGGCGTGGGTAGCATTTCTTAGCTCTCAAAAAGCTATGATTTCATGTTATGTTTAAATACAGAAGGGCAATGACTTTAGAACATACAAACTATAGATAATAGATGATGTACTATGTATTAAAAAGTTTGAGCAGCATTTTAAATGGTTCTCTCATCATCCATCAGCATGAGAAATACAAGCAGAAGAACAGTTGAGACAAACTTCCAGAAGAAAAACTGTATATTACAGGAAAAAAAACATAAGGTATTCATGACACAAAGCACTGCTCTATTCTCACTCCCAGGTCAGATATTCTTTGGAAGAGTAGGAAATGAAAACTGTACATGCAGATGCTCAGGTTGTTTTTGGCTTCATCTCACACAGTCAGTCACCTTTGTGCAAAGTGGATATTAAGTACTACTGTTCTTGTAGAGTGACATTTTCACATTTACCTTCTAAAATAAGATCCCTAGGCCCTAGCAATGCAGAACTGTAGGCAAGTAATTAATGGTGTTAGAAACACACTTAAATTCTGCTTCTTCCCATTCCTCACTTTTCTTCTACTACTTACCCCAGAAACGCACTTTTGAAAGTATTTTCAGAATCTGATCTAAAAGCAAATATAGTAGACTCCAGAAGTGCACTGTGGTGCTTATACAGTGCAGCCTAGGGCTGGAAATATTCTTTCAATTAACCAACAGGCTTTTTGAAGTTTCACTTTTAACCTCCACAGGAAATAAAAGTAATGAAAACATACCAGGAATTTCTAGGAGGATTGTAAAACGTGTGTACTTAGGGTACCTACTGATCACTTTTTCTACTGAGAAGCAAGGCAGAAGACACAGTGGTCAAGCTGGTAGCAAAGGCAGCCATTGGAAAGCTTGACGAACACTCCTTTCCAGATGCTTCAAATATCATCTGATTAAGAATTATCTTAATTATTAATGCTGTTCCTTTATTGTTGCTGTGTATTCCAACTCAGCATTGCTCACGTCAGGTAAGATGCCAATATAGAAGCAGGCTGAAGTAATCCAGGAAGTATTAGCCAGCTGATACCCTGAAGATATTTGAAGGACTGATTCAAATACTTCTCAGCATGATTTTGAACACCCATAAAGTCCCACTTCTTAGTAGCCAATAAAAGAGTGAGTCAATCAAGACATTTCTAATTTATTATGTATACTTTGCACCCACCTTTCTAACTTGCATATTATCTCAGTGATTTGCTGTCATTCTGTTTCACTCCCCACCTCTCTGCCTTGCTGTATCTTCAAGTACCACTGTAAGCTCTGAGTTCCCTAGGATGCTACAATGTACTGAATAAAGAATAAGCTTTCCCCAGTACTTTCTCCATATTTCGTTTGTCTTCATCATGGCCCATTAAATCTTATTTTATCCACTGGAACATCCCCAGAGCTGTCCATCTAATATCTCTCCATCTGTCAGATCAACTAATAGTGCATTCTAGAGAAATGTGCCCAAGTGCCTGCTTATAATTCAGGTCCCACATGCTGAAAGATACAGCTACCTCTTCCTCTGACACTTATATCAGCTCACAAATAGGATTGTGGAGAGGACACCGCAGACTTGCAAACCAAGCTGCCTGTTTGCTTGTCTGACCCCTTGCACAATGTAGGAATTGCAAGAGGAGGTAAAATCATCAGCTTTCATAAATTTCAAACAATAATCTGCTTCCCCTAGAATCTTGTCTTTGACAAGATATAAGACAACAATATCAGATGTCAAAAGACCCTAAGATTTGTACTTAGATTTCTTTGTAGATTCACATCTTGTGCCTCTTGATCCTTGGAAACCCTCTAAGTATCCAAAATTTTAGGCTAAGCATTATTTTTTTCACAGTAACATAAGGCAAAAACAGGAATAATTATCTACTTTCTACTACTAGATAGGATTAAGACTAGGGCTTTTGGATCAAGTTTTGTTTGTTTTAGAATAATAGAATAATCTTATTTGTTTTTGGAATACTAGAATAATTTAGATTGAAAGGAACTTTTGGAGATAATCTGATTCAAACTCACTGCACAGTGTAAGTCAATTTCAAAGTGACATTGGGTTTCACAAAGACTTAATAATTAAAAATAGGAAAGATCAAGTGAAGGAAGGAAGATATGGCATTCTGGTGCTGAGGGTATTCCTTCATATTTTAAAAACTCTATGTTAAGGTATCAGAACAAGAACTTCTCTTGCCTTTCATCTTGCTCTTCATCTCAGGAAGAAAGATACTGCTGACTGCACAGTGGAGATCTAGCCAATTAAAGAATGTGAAATCATATGAAATACTTCTTTCTGCCTAACAGCTTGTACATTCCATGCTGAAGGGAGTTTAGAGACAGAACACGGCATTGCAAAGCACCTCTAGCAAAAATTAAAAAAAAAAAATGGAAGTGGTTTACAAAGAAGCTGCTTCATGGTCTAAAGGTTTTATCTATTCCTTTTTTCCTCCCACAAACCTACAAAGTTTTTATACAGTTCTAGTGAGATTCTCTTCTTGACACACAACCTATCACCAGTATAGCTCTCTTATCCTAGCAGCATACTCCCAGTCCTTGGGGATCTCTAACATATAAATGAATATAAATGCAATATAAATGAAAATTATCTGACAGAATAATGTAATAAAGAAAATTTCACTGCAAAAAATATGTATCTACAGCTACCAAGTTATTCAGCCTATGTTTGGCCATATGATGGTGTGACTTTCTTTCTTCCTTCTCACCCTCTTCCTCTCTTCCTTCCTCCCTCCCTCTTTCCCACCAAGTTATTTCTCTTAAAAGTAAGATCATTAAGGGAACAGCTGCTCTCTAGAAAGGTAGCAATTGGCTATAACACAGAATTCATTACCAGTGGAGTTTCTCTGGCCACTCAAACTCTAGGAAAGAGCAGGACTGTAAACTGAAGGGAACAGACACTTCCATAAAGCAATGATAGTGGTTGTCCCTATCTCTTTGATAAAAGAACTATGCTACAGTCCCTACATAGGAGACAGAACTCAAATATAAAGAGACAAGGGACTGACATCCCACTCACCCATAGCCTGATGTCTTTCTTATGGATTCTCTTTTTATTGCAGTGTATTTCACTCCTCTCAGTCATAACCCATAAGAGACCTGTCCCTCTGATCAAATACCATGACCCAGCTTCATTGCCAAAACAATCCAAAGAGTGAGACTATGCAAAAACCTTGGGACATGTATGAATCAGTTTGTGAAATATGAACAGTGAAGGACAGAGGCTTTTTTTTTTTTACAATGATGACCACTCAAAGTGACACTGTCACATATTATGGGACGTTAGATGACAAACACAGACATGACGATGTGAAAATTTAAGAAGGTGGTTATGAATTAGGGGTCCCTGGCCAACTTTTCTATTCAATTTTCTTAAACATCTACACCATTTATGATGAACATACTGCCTGATAAAAAAATAAAAAAAATAAAAAATTGACAGAGTGAGAAGTGGTTATTATTTTTCTGACGCTCAAATTCTCAGCCTGGAAGGTCACTTCAGGGACAGGGGCAGAGGAAGCACAGGAGGAGATGCCACAAAGCTCTTCTGGATAAATGAGATGGACAGGAAGAGAAAATGCGAATGATCATCAAGTGTTCCCAGGAGCAGACGCATTGACCCAAACTAACAGGTGTCAGGCTGAAGACAAAGAGAAAAAAGTAATTCTTCAGATCACATGAATGAACTGAAAACCTCTTACTGCATGATATTGTGGGCGCTGAAATGTGGCACAGGCTCAAGGCCTAATTGAACAGGTTCATGGAACCGGAACCAATTTGAAGCAGTTAAAATGATATCATCCTCACTGGAAAAACAAAGACCTTTGTGGCAGAGCCCCAGGTTATTTGGAAGCTGAGAGAAGCACTATGATATGTTTCCACTCTTCATCCATCCCTCCCTAAGGATCATCTCCTTAGCCTTGTCAAAGGTATAGGTGGATCTTTGCTCCCGAGACTGTTTTCATAGACATATTCTATGACAATGTACTCTGGTGGGAAAGAAGAGACTGATCAGCAGTGTGACTGAAAAGGTGTATTTGGCACCTCTCTTCAAACAAATGTGTTTTTCTTACAGCTTTACAATAATAGAGAACCTAAATGGTACTTAGTAATTGCTCATGACATTTTAGGGTGCTGGAGCATGACAGGACAACTACCATGCTAATGCAAACTATGAACTGCATTACAGAGTCACAGTATATATTTATGTAAATCCCTACAGCTTCCTAAAGTTTCCTGTCTTATGCTCACCCACACCTGTGAACAATTTGCCATGCTGTATTCAGCCTGGAGGGAAGTTCCAAAGTTTCTAAGTGGATGTCAGAGATGCTCTGGGAGAAAAGGCCAGATTCCACTTCCCTGGTGCAGCCATTCAGTAAATCCTACAGAGGGTAGAGGAAAAAGAAAGCAAAAGAAATCCATGCTGAAGTTTCAGGTCTCTGGTTTAAACAGAAATGAAGTTTGCTAGTCTTAGGTGAAAGTACCTACAGTTGCCAACACCCAGCTGCACAAAATGACATGTTACTGCTGGAATGTCCTTCAGGGCTGTATGGCAACAGATAGCAGGATGATGAACAGATATAAACAGTGATTTGCATGGCACAAGTTTTCTCACTTGTAAATGTCTTGCTGACTTACAAGGGAGAAAGACAGGCTGAAGATACACTGACAAAGTGCAATGCTCTGCAGGTTTGGGTTCTGGTCGTTATAGTGCATAATGGAAACTGGTGCTATGGCCCTCTGACCTTTTTATTTCAGCACTGAAGAAAGACCAACTTACTGTAGAGAAATCAAAACAATTTAAGAAACAGAAAAGCTTACAAATTTTAGAAGGTATTTAGCTACTTAAATATGCAGGTAATTACTTTTGAAATTCCTAATAAGTGTTGTACTGCAACTTCAGCTGCCCAACTCCAGTGTATCTACAGATACCTAACCTGTATCAGGGAGGGAAAAGACTCAACACCCCCTCTGTCTTCTGCTCTGCAACAAAGACAGTAGAGAAGATCCTTTATTTCCACATCATCTTCAGTCCTCCAACTAACAGATACGTGTAATTTGCAAAAAGCTTGACTCTTACAGCAAAAGGGATTTCTACATACTGCATAGGAAGAACCTTGACTACATGTCCTATCTTCTCTCTCAAAAGTCAAAGATCAATAAAAAGCAGTACCCTGACATTTATTTTTTTTTTTATTAAAGGTTTAGGATATTTGGACTACATTCAGTCTGAATTCATAAGGATAATGAATGACAAAACAGAAAATGTGTATTCATTTCCCTCTGCTTTGATTAGAACAGGTCTGTTTTCATCTTCACTGTTTAACTCTACCTTTAGAGAAAGAAAAAGAGCATTTCCTCCTCTATTTTATGAGTAAAGAGGCACGCTTGTCCAATAGAGGCTTTGAACAGCAAAAATTACTCTCTGTTTTATAAACTATATTACGGTTTATTGTCACAATAGTAAAGTCCTGCTTTTTACCTCAAAGTCCCCTGAGATGAGTTCACAGGGTGAAAAGCTCCATAAATATGCATAGGGCAGCAGAGTGCTTTTTGTTTCTAAATTAAATATTCATGTCATTCAGAGCTCCAAACCTTTCAGCTTATACAGAACTGGAAACTATGATATGTAGCCCCATCATATAAGCTAGTACCAGAGAAGGCCATTTGCTTTCACTATTTTGAAAAGCTACCAAAACAAAAAAAAGAAACCTATCTTGAATTAGACCCATGAAAGACTCAGAGATAACTCTGAACAACTTTAAAGTGAGTTTTTTCCAAGAGGATGTAATCTTGTCTTCCCCAGGACCATTGTTTTCAGTCCCAGGACAACACAAGAAATAACATGTTCCCATTGTCATTCTCCTGGGTTTCTACATTAGTTCATCTGTGCCTGATACCTTCTGATAGAAGTGTGAAATAAACACCATGAAAAATCATTATATCTAAAGATAAGGGGAAGACACTGTCACTGACATGTTCATCTACAATGAGAAAGGGTGAAGATACTGACCTTGGGATGTATGAAGTGATAGGGTCAAGAAAATATAAAAAACTCGAGGAACATACTTTATGCCAAAGTGATTGATACTTTTTTTTCTATAGCTACAAATGGACTTGATGGGCATTGTACTAGACTGGAGCTCTTTCTTGAAAGTTCAGTACCATTAAAATGTATAACTAGCTAAAACAAACATAAGCCTTGTGGCCACCTGATAGTTAGAGAGGTAGTTTCACATTGGTGTTATAGCACATCAATTCAGAACAAATGGTAGCCAAGTCCACTGACAAATTTTATGGCCTGGAAAACTTTAGAGGACTCCAGTTCCCTGGGGAATTCAACAAATGCTAAGGAGGAAATCACACTCTACCCAAAGACTCCAAATTTACTGAGTATATCTTTTGTGTAAACCATCATTGATGTCTGCATCAGAACACAGCGACTGAGCAGGATCTATTTGTAACTTTCCATAGCCTGAAAGCAGAACCCGTGTCTTCTTCCTGCTGAGGTAACAGAAAGGATGACTTCCTGCTGCTGCTGACTATAGTGGTGCACTGTGTCATGATGAATGTTGTGGTGTGTACTCCCACACCTGCATCCTACATGTTCAGTTCTAATGCACCTAAAAACTGGTAGGAATATATTTTTCTACCTTGAATAGACAACTGCTCAGCTGTGCAATCCTTTAAGCATCAAGGCTTCTCCCAACACCTACTGATGTTTAGCCCATTTAAAACCAAGAAGAAGAAGAACGTTTACAAGGCAAGAAAGGATTAGCTTCCATTTCAGCTGAGTTGTTCATAAAAGCATTTTTGCCCATTGTGCTGCCCTTCTCTTTTTAATTCTGGACCCATTACGGTGAATCAACAAAAGAGGCTGATGGGATTTAGCCTGCAGATGAATTCAGAAAATAAAATATGGATGTTTTAGTTCTATTCTGGGCTCAGAAAGAAAACTGAGACAGAAGAACAGCCAGCTGTAGGTATGCACAGTTAATTCCTCAGAATCTTTACTTTTTCAACCAGGAATAGAGAGTCTTGCTTGCACCCTGAATGTTTGAACTCAGAGAAGAAACAGCCAGTGTTGAAAAAGCTGAATTGTGAATTGTATTCTAGAGAAATAGAAATTTCCTTCGACCAATGCAGGAGTAAATATGCTAGAAAATGTTAGAAGTTACTGCAAAGAAAAAGTTCTACAAAGATTAAACATGTCCAGGAACTGTGGAGGATTAAAAATCAGAACTGCACTGTGAGATACAAACCATTCTCTCTTCTTACTACAAACCATGATGTAATATTTATTACATTGATGTATTTTTTATTTTTTTTCTTTTCTTAAACACTTTAAAAATTTGTATTATTTCAGAAAGGCTGGAGTTTTAATTGCTTGGGGTTTTTTCCCCATTAACTTTTAATATATTCAGTGATGGGAACAGGAAGGAGGAAAGAACAAGAACAACACCAAATTTTAGAAGATTTTTGCATAATTTTGGAAGATGGAACTGTTTCTTCTTGATGCTTGCAAAATAACCAAGGAAAAATGCATTTTAAATGTCATTAGAAAACAGACACACTTTTCTTAATCATCTCTATAGTAGGGATTCTGAAAGCGTTCAGATTAGAGCTCTCATTCATAATGTTCCACATCAAGATTATAGCTAATGAAATCATCCAGACTAATTCTAAGATGCTGGATTGCCTAATTGTGAACAAATGGAATAGTGAGACGTTGTTACAGCTATTTTTCTTCAATAGGTCTCAAAGCACCATACGTTCATTAATTACAGACTAATGCAATCTCCTCTGCTTGAGAACACACTCCAACCACAACCAGAATAGCTTGCATAAACTTAAACTCCAAGTGAATAACTTAATGTTTTATTTCAAACACATTGTCCCAGCTTACAGACAGAGTCTTTATGTGGTGTTACTAATTGTAGCAACTGCTTGAAGGAAAGAAAGCTTTAAACTGTTAATCAGTTGAAATATGCGATTTACACAGCAGCATTTACAGAACATGACTCAGAGTACTTTCTGAAAAACACAATGCAAATGCTTAAGTGCTTGAATATCAAAAACTGAGAGAAAATTCAGGAAAAAACCCTGCAAGTATAAATAAACATAGACAATAGGAGTTCATTACATTGCTTCCTAGGTGTCTCCACATTGCCAAGGTTTCTAGCTCCTCCAAAGCTCCCTACAGACATCTGAACCCATCTGGCAGGTATAATAGAAAGCATGCTGCAAAATACAAAGCAGGATGTTAAGCTTCTTCGTTCATTGAAAAACAAAACAAAGCACCCAACAATTTATTTTTCATATTCTAATTAGAAGAGAGTTACCCAAGCAGAAGATAGTTTCCTGTTTTAGCATGTGTACACAAGCCCTGAATGAGGGAAAAACATGGATTGCATAGTAGGTAATTTTGGGCACTTTAGCTGATTGTACGGGGTGGTACAAAGGAGGGCAGCATAATAAGGTTCTGAGGAAACACTTAAAAAACTTACTTCGTTTTACTTGCCTTTAGAAGTAAAATACAACCCTTGCCTTTACACTATATGGATCTAAGTACATTTACCACTACACTATCACTAGCCTAGAATATAAGGTTACAAACCCTTTTATATATGTACAGCTACACTACGGTAGTCTTTGGGACTGCACTATTGATCAGTAAAAAAAAAAAAAAGGCAAAAAAAGGCAAAAAGAAAGCAGCTAAACAAATCATATGGCTCATGGGAAAACCCTGTATGAGATCTACAGCACAGACTGAAGCAGAGGAATTTAAAATAGAAGCACTAAGAAGAGTTAAAATGAAAAACTACACTGTCAACATGTTTTATAAGTGTCTTACAGCTAATTATGAATTGCAAGATTAAATTTCTTCCAGACTTCGCAAAATAAAAATTAACTGCTACCTTGTACCTGCTGCCATAACCTCAGATTTCTAAGGAAAAAGTGAAAGGAAGGAAGGAAAGCAAAACCACAACAATTCATGCACCTTATATATACACTGAAACATAAAAAGTAGAAAAATGGAGAGGTCATTCCATGAGGTAGAAAATTTGTGCTGAACCCTTTCCAAGTTATTACTGAACTACATTATGTGTATTGTTACAGACACTACATTTTATTATTTCAGGCTTCATTGAGCCTTTCTGAGATGCAATCTAAACATTTTTAAGCACATTGCTTTAGACCAACATCAGTGCAGCAAGAAATGAGAAAGCAGGAATCCAAACTTAGGTTCAGGGTAGCTTATCTGTCTTGGTCCCACTAGTCATGCAGTATCATTTAGCAAGACATCCAAGTGCCACCTTCATCGTGGGAAGTTCTTGGCTTATATTAAGAGGAAGATGGAATGTAGGGGTTGAGATGATGGCTAAGGAATAAGCCAATGCACTGATTTATTACCAAGTCAATATTGCAGGCAAAGAAGGTAGGGATATTGTAAAACACATGGTTTGCACAGATTCTGCACTATTCTGTCAAGAGAAACATCAAATACTTCAGTTTGTGAGAAAACCAACTGAGAAGCTGAGGAAACATTAGCACAATGCTCCTTAGGAGAGCCCAGAAGACCTCAAGAGAGATGATAAACTATGTATGCAAACTGAGTATATCGTACATTTAAAACCTCAAATACAATTTTATTTAGGTCTTAGAGTAGAAATGACAGTGACAGTTACCTGTTTCTCCTGGCAAATAAGACCCACATCACTTTGGGGCTAGCACATGTCAGACAGTTCTGAGCATCTTATTCATAAGCATTACTGGGCTGATACAAGGCCTTACAGTGCAGCTTTTTCCATTTCTCTCACTGTGTCAGACTACTGGGCAATACATAATTAATTCTGCTCTGGACATGCCTGAGTTTAATCAGTGGTGTCGAGCCTAGCTCCTTCAATCATCTGCCTTGAGGTCACGATACATGATCAGCATCATGGAATAGTTTCTTGTCTGGGCAACTGCTCAAATTACATCCTTCGTCAAATTGGACAACCTATACGTATTATTGTGGCTCATTTTTTCTGGCAAAGATGATATGTAAACTCAGAGATGTCAAACTGACTACCCATCTCATTTTCCTTTCAGCACCACCAAATCTGCTCAATACTGTGAACTGTGTTTCATCTTTTGGCAAATGTTTGTCTAGGGTGGGGGCAAAAGGTATGCCTACAGTGGCATTCAGACTTCTAGATGTAACTATAATTTAAACTACGTTTTGGTAACACCTATTTAGAAATGAGGCATCTAACACAGTAGTTCACTGTTTCTTAACTGCATCATATTTATTGACAGTGAAGTTCTACCACCTTCAACAGTAATTATGAACATTTTCCTGAGGGACAAGGATAGGGAAGGTGTAGAATTCATCATGCACACAACATGCAGTGAAAAGTTAAATTCTCCTGTAATGGATTCAGAGGTTTCAAGGCATAAAATAATTTGAGTGGACAACAAACTTAAAAATGGTAAATCCTTTTCTTCTCTCCAAGGTCTCTTTATAGCAACAGTACTTCCACGAGTCAAAGGTATTAAAGATTGTTAATGCATATTTTCCTAGCAGCATAAAAAATCCTTGAATGCTTTCCATGGCACTGCATCATGACAAGATAAAATCCCTATGTAAGTGGTTTGTAACATTCCTAATGAAAACATTTCTGCTTTCACCCAGTGTTTAAGGTTATTAGGCAACTACAATTATCTACCTGCTGAAGTTCTTACCAGCTTAACAAAGTTTTTAGCACCTGCTGTCTGTAGGTAACGCTAGATCTCATGCTCTGCAACTCTATAAATTGTGGGTTTTGGGTCTTTCTACTCAACTTTATCCATTCACAGGTATTTAGCAGTATCAAGAATCTTTTCAGCAGGAACCATTAAAGTACAATAACTACTCTATGATGATTCACTTTGAAGGTCACATTCAGATCAGGGAACTTTTCTCACAGAGTTTAGACTGGCTATCTAAAATTGATTTAAAATAGGAAAAGTAGATTGGAAACTGGAATGGATTTCTAAAGTACAGACAGGAAATAATTGTCTCAATTGATACCCTAATTACCTTATAAAATCCTGTTAAAAAAAATCTACTGCAGAGCTGGGCTTTTTTGATGTTAAAGTGTCTACAGCTAGAGGAAACCAAAGTATGTTATTAATACTGTAGAGAGCTTCTAAAGCACAAATAATTCAAATATACATTGGCTTGATGTTGTCAAAAATCATGGGCTGACAGGGAGACTTCAGTCAGTAGAGTGTAAAAAGACAATGCAAAAGTTTCTATGTATTGAACCTGAGCAGTGTACCAGGAAAAAAAAATGTTCCTAGTCTTCAGCAAACAACCTCACAGTGCATCCATATTGCATATCCAGTTGTAATTAAAGAATAAAACTGGGACAAATTAACAGGAATACCTTTATTTTTATACGTATATACGTATATAATGAACAAATATGTAAATATATATGTTATAGCACTTCATCACTGTATTCATATGCAGATATTTCACTGCTAGAAACAGTCTTTTTAGATTATTTAACCTGATCATCAAGCAAAGTTAAAGCTGGACACTAGGACTTCAGAGCTCAGTGCTATAATGCTGTGTATTTTGAGAAGTTCTTTGTGAGGGATAGCATGGTGAGAAAATGCTGGAGGAGGGCACTATCTTGTGAATATGATCTCAGCCTGATTAAGCTGGCTGTCTGCCCATCCACCCACCTGGTATCTATGACTAGCTCTTCTACCTTCTAGACACTATCTGTAAACATGTCTCTTATAATAAAAGAAATGGTGGTGAGGATACCATCTTTTGAACAGTCTAAAAGCTAAATGAGAAGGGTGAAACTGCTACACATTTATTGATCAGGGTAAACAAACAACATTCAGATCGAAATTCTTGCAAAGTGTGCTTCTGGGGTTGTGACATGAGCATCAATGCAATGTATTTCCCAGGCTGAATGTTTTATGGAACAGTCTATGGTACAGAAGTTGCTCAAATAAAGCAGGTCACAGTAAGGGTCATTCGTATCTTCCTACACTATCGCAGTTTAATTTGTTTGTCTCTCAGTGGAATAGTGTGTGTGTCTCAGTTCAACTTGGGAAAAATAGCTATTTGCACAGATTGATCAAATTTCAGAACCCAGATTAAACTTCACTCTACATGTGTGGAAGTGAAATTAGATTAATTAATGAATTAGGTTGCAAAGAGAAAACGTCAAAATGCCAGTTCTTTGCAACAGATAGGCAAGAGCAATGCGAGAACCTCTTGGAAAGGAGTCATTCTGCTGAAAGGTGATTACTCTATAAGTCTGTGTGTAACTTGGCATTTCCCCTACTAGAGGTTCAAGCTTTGGAGTTAGAATGACAGCTCTTGGATAATGAGGTTTCCTAGCTATGAAGCAGATTAACCATTCAGAGAGAAGTTTCTTGGTGATGTCACCATCTGTCTTCATCATATTTACTTGAAAGGGATCATGAAAGTTATTCTCATCATGACAACTGCATAAGTAATTGGCAACAAATAAAGCATTTGGTGCTGCTAAGCCTAAGTAGTCAAAGAAGTTCCTGCCATCTTATCTCATTTTGAAAGCTTGTTTCCAAACACGGAAGCTATGTGTTTAAGAGGTGTATCGCATTTTATCAAAAATCAAAAGAAATAAAACCCCCTCAACCCACAACAGTAATCAAAGCAACAATAGTCATGAGCTGAATAAGTGTTAACAGACATCATCTCCAAGTTCAGAGAATCTTAAGCAACAAAATATCTCAAAAGAAATCAAAATCTGCTTTGTGTTCGTTTCTGCTCAAAAACCAGCCAAAACTTGTAGAAGTGCAAATCTAAAGACATAAATTAATTACCAGATTATCATTTTCTTTTCCAAAGTTTCTATTCTTCCTGATTTCCAAAATTCTTCCATAACTATTATTCTTTGCTTGGCTCTAGTTTTTCAGATAAGATTTGTTTATTAGAGGGTTAACTTTTCATGCCCTTATGCAAATAAAATTCCTTTAGAAGCTCTAAGTCTGGTCTTGCAAGCATTTGCTTATGGGATTTAAACTAGAAATTTAAGGCCCAGCTACACACTCTTCCGTGTGCCTGGAGAAGGGTAATGGAATTGGCTGTCTAAGCCTGGCCTAAGGAAGTGTTCTTTACTGAAGGGCCTTGTGTTCTGCACAGACAGCCACGGGGCTCATCTAGGCAGGCTGATCATGAGCATCCCCCATGCAGTACAGTACCTACACAGCACAGGGGAGCCTGAAGTGGTTAGTTATAGCCTAAGAAATGTGGTCAGAATATAAATACATGTTTAAGGAGAAGGAACTCAGGACTCCACTTACAATAAATTCAGTCATCTTTGTACAGCAGTTGAGGGTGACGGCACATCAATGCATGCACAGCACAACTTCATCTATTTCCCAAGTAGCTTCTGTGTCTTTGAACACAGCAACAGCAACAGAGATGATTTCTCCACACGTTGCCTTTAGAAATCTTCAGAACACCTTAATACTTGGAAAGATAACCAACACCATGATCTGTGTTTTAAAACATTACTATTATGTTTGATGATTATATCTTGCTTCCTTCATTTTTTCACCTTCCCCCAGTGCCAAGCTTATGTTTAGCCAATTTTCAGTCTTATTCATGTTCTGTTTCACAGCTTTCACACACACAACATTTGTACTTATAGAGTGCTCTATTTCTACATTTTTCAGGTTAACTCATATACATTTTCATGACTGAACAATTAGAGGTTATTGTACATGTTTCTTGTGCAATAGGCAGAAGAGCCTTAAATGAAAATATGCTAATTTTGAAAAGAAACGCTAATTTTAGAGTTGCAAATGCACTTAGACCAGCCACTTTATTACAACAAATTTTATGAGTTCTCAGAGATACTACACTGGCAAATAAGGTAGGCTGACATGATCTCTATTGGTCTAGTCTGGAACAATTTTCCATGCTGTATGGCTGTCATCTTCCTTTTATCCCACACAACTGGCAAAGCCGTGAATGTCATTATAGAATTGCAGGATAGCTGAGGTTGAAGAGAACCTCTGGAGGTTTACAGTCTATCACCCCTGCTCAAAGCAACATCAGCTAGAGCAGGTTTCTCATGGTCTTCTCCACTTGGGTTTAGAAAACCTCCATGGATGGAGTCTGGGTAGCCTTGCTAGGCAAGATATCACTTTCCGATGACTCCTGCCCCTCCTTTTTTAAAACAAAAACAACCCAGGTGTACAAACTTTATAGCAAAACAACATCCAATATTTTAGAAAAAGTTCCTAGTTTCCCTTAAACTGGAATCTTTGATAAGAAGAGGTTGTTCAGGGTTTACAGTAGGAGGATGTTCTAGTTCTGCAATAGTTCTACAATAGCTATATTAAGAGCTAGTGGGGTGGATCAATTTATGTATTTGAAGAAACATTTATCTCTCCCACTTTGCACTATCATACTTTGCATCCTTCTCTATGTTCTTAACTTGTTACCTATTCTTCAAAGAAAATCATCCCACTTAAAGCTCCCAGTGTGAAATAAAAAAAATAGAATTTCCTTTTGCCAAGCCATAAAGAGACACCTGAAAATCAACAAAGGCATATCCCCGGAACAAAAAAATATACTACTTATGTGTCCACCAGAGACTTTGTTTCCACATTTTTCTAAAGTCTGGAATTCGCAAAATATCCAAGTATCTGTTACATGGCAGTGGTGGGGCCCCACAGCACAGGGTTGCTTGGAATGAAGGGGGTAGGAACAAAGATCTTCCTCTCTGGGCAATTAGGAAATGAGGAAGGAGAAATCTGTTGTACTGTCTTTCCTTTTCTCTGGCACAAGAAAATTTCTCCCTTTCAATAAGGAAATAAGAGCTGCACACTAAAAACATTATTATTTCAAATCACTGTTCATCAACAGTGAAACACTCATCTTTATAATTTAGAAGAAAGCAAGCAACTATCTCTCATCCTTTTCCACCAGTGGTAAATATTATAGGTGCCTGCTGAGGGAAGCTCTGGGCATCCTCCACATTGCAGTCCTCTTTTGCTCTTTCTTGGACTGCACGATCCCATCCAGCTAAATGCTGGTGGATATCTCCTCCCAAGTGAGGGAAAACAGCTATTGGCTAAGAGAGAGAGGGAATTTAAACAATTTATCTGTGGCTTTTCCACACCCTTTTTGTTCTTAAATACAGTTGAGTCTGCAGATGAGTCAATGGGTTTTTTTGTTTGTTGTTTTGTTTTTTGTTTTGGCCCAATTCCCCTCCCCCCCACCCCCAACATCCTTAGAAGGCTTGGAGAGAAAGGGTCCCCTTAAAATTCTGATGGCACCTAAAAATGTCATACTAAACTAAAATAAAAAAACCATTGCAATTGTGTACATATGTTCAACTAGTTAGTTCTTCACCTACATTTGCAAGTGTTTCTCTGATGACTGCCTCCAGGTTTCACTTTCCCCCTCAACACAGCTTCTGGCTATGTTATCTCTGTGCTTTTAAGTATTTATGGTTGCCCTTTTTTTCAGTCCTTGTGCTCATGAGCTGTGGAGACTCAATCCACCAGTGACATCAGTGAGAATTTGGGCTGGATTACTCTTGCTTTCTACACCACGTTACTGTGAGTTCAGTTCAGGATTCCACACTATGTCACATAGCAAATAAGATATGTTTTTATGTCCATTCCTACATAACAAATCATAAATGTGGCTTAATGTTTTTCATGGCACTGTAATGAAGTCACTGTTTTTCTTTTTCATGATAACAGATGCTGAGAAGGTGAAAGGTTAAATCAATTAACCTGCTGGTTCTACCCACAGATTTATCACTTGATTTAGCCTAATGAATGTCAAAAGAAAAAGTAGAAATGTCAAGACATTTTCAAAAATTCTTGACTGGTGTGAGTAAAAGAACTGGCAATGTCATTTTAAGGTTGTCCACTGAAAAAAAACAGGAATCAAAACATTCACTTTAGTTTACTTTTTCTGCAAAGAGATTGATTGTAAATTCTATGACCTGATATCATAATGTGCCCACAAGTAGTTTCATGTTAAAATAGAAAACTGGAATAGAATAAAAGAAACATTGATATTAAAAAAAAAAAAAAGTTTGGTACTTTCAGAGAAACACAATCTGAAGAAAAAAATATCAGTATAAAAAATTTAAACTTCAAGATATTCTACCCAAGAAAAATTTATATTTATTACTAATTTCCAGTGAGTCCAGTGTTGACCCTGATGCTTGTCCATCAGTTTATGTATTAGCGAAGAAAGGCAACCATGGAATTCCTTGATAACCCTTCAGTGGTAGGGCTGTTCTTGCGGCCCCTGCTCTTTTGCAGTGATTTCACACAACACAACACAGTGCAGAACAAGTTCTGATTCCTACATTTGATTCAAACTTCATACAGCCTATTTTGGCTTAATTTTCCTTTGGTTTAAGACCAAGAAACCTATCTCCAGCTATTTTACTCTCCCTACCCTCAAAGAAGAAGCTTCAGACTTACCCCTGGTGGTCAACAGAGTTTTGCCGTGAAACATAACACTAACACTGAAGTTTCTCCTAATTAAGATCCTAAATTCTCGTCAGCTATTCAAACTAATGAGTTAGTATTTTCTTTTCTATGTGTGCTCATTATTTCTATTAAAAGTCGAGAGAAACAGCATTTTGTTTAAGCAATAGGACCTGCCTGGTTTTCCTGTTGGCTAAAGGAGGGTGTATACAAATCATGATGTGAAAACAAGGGTTTCAGCCATTGCATGGAAGCAACAGACACAGAAAATACTAATTTGGCTATATGAAGCTTCTAGGTGAAGGGTAATAGAGCAAAAAATATGTTTCTTGTTTAAATTGCAGTAGCTATTTGCTCCCTACTTTGCTTTTCTTTCCCCTTCCTATTGTTTGTATATTTGTGCAGGCATGAATTCAAAATGTCTGATGAGAGGTATGAACTTTGAGAGTTGAACTTATGAGAGGTATGACAGGTGAGATTCCAGTAGAAGAAGGCTGATGTGGAAACTTGGTTCACTAAACCTGTACTTTAACTAATAGGGAAGAGAGGGGGGAAGAAAAGAAGCAGAGCACTGCTGGAACTAATAGATTACCATTATGAATGAGAAACTCAAGAGGCAACAAGTTTATAAGACACATCATTACTATCATGTGGATGTGTTTTGCTGATCCCCATTCTAATTTGCCATGAGCAAAAGGCAGCTGTGCCATTAAGAGTAGAGAAAAAACCCAATGAGATGCAAATATGCAAGAGACTAATTACCAGGCAGGCAAAAGAGCTTCCATTTCGGGACTGCTGAACGGGGGTTTAATTTCTTTTAATGGAAGTGAAATCTGCCAGATCAGGCTCCTGCATAACCCATTGCCTTCAGATTCTCACTGAACCATCAGCCTGCACGTCTGCACTGAGCACTCTGTGTCAGTGGCTTTTATCCACACATGGTGCAGTCCCCAGCTCAGCCTCCTGTGATTTTAAAAAGGGCACATTTCTAAATGGCTGTCACGGGGTAGTTCCTCACCTCAATAGGCTGTTTGAACTGTTTTTGAACTTTTATGTATGTCAGAAATTATTCTGCATGTTAATGGTAGAGGTTTTAGGCACAGAGTATTCACCATAACGTTGCAAACATATCCCAGAATAAAGAAAGATAGAAGTCACAGTGCCACGTGTTCACTCTGTGGTGTGAACTCTGGATTTTCTAGGCAAGACTTTATAAAGACCACAGTGGTCAAGATTCACCCTGAAATACAATCCTCTAGTCTTAACTGGATTCCCCTCCCTTCTGTCTGTTACTTTGCAGAGTGTTACCCACTGTGTAGAGGCACCTCTGACCCAAGGATTGCAGTGATCCAGAACACAAATTCTCACTTCTGCCAGGAAAAGTGCATTTCAGGTCTGCTGCACAGCCGTGTCTGCATATGCAAAAACGTGGCTCAGGAGAGCACAAGGAGTTCATGCAACAGGGTAGGGGCATGCCCTGTTTAGGGTAATACCAGGCCAGCTGTAGAAATGACAACTGAAGTCTTTAATTCGGAAGCACACTGAAACACATATTTATCTCACAAGAGCTGATGAAGCTTAAACAGCCTATTTCTGTGCTCTGCCAAATTACTATCGCTGTGTAGAGCATTATAGCTCAAAAAATTTTAATGGGCCACTTGTTATAAATTTCTCAGACTATCAGTCTTAAAGATGAAAACCTAGAATAAGAGGTAAGAGACACTATTTAAAATATACACCATCCAGGTGTCATAATATCTTGGAATGGATTACTTCCTTGAATATTTTAAAGTATTTCTACTTACAGTACCATTTTAAACAAAACACATGGTGTGGAGCATTTAAAAGGAATATTCTGATTCAAAATATTAGAAATAGCATCAGATGCTTGCAAAATGATAAATCTTTCACCCTATGAGTACATGCATTTCCTGGAGAAGCAGGTTAGTATAATATATGATCTATGTAATTTGTCATCAATTTTCATTTTTTTTTTCTGATCTACACCTGTTTTTCTCTGATATTTAATCTTGATTTTCATTAGCTCCTCTTCTTCCTATAAATGTTATCTGCAGACAAATTACTCTCCTTACAATCTCAATGTCTGAGAAATTTTTTTCCTTCACTACTTAAATTGAAAACTTGATTTGGAAAGATAACCTGAAATTTGGAGAGCAGAGATTAAACTAAAATTAGCCCAGATGTTTTCTTTGTTTAATGATTTTATTTTTGTTTCAAGTTTTATCCCAATTCTTTGACAAGGAGACTGATGAGACAAGGCAGCACATGGCACTAGCACAGAATAACAGGCTGGACTCTCACAGGATTTAAAACTATCTGAGGAATAAAAAGCTAGTAAAGCATGTGATCTGCAGAGACATTTAACTTCATACATGGATGATGAGGACAACTCTCTTATAGAACAGCATGAAGCAAAATAAAAGACAAATTTCTGCTTTAAGAACTCAGATTGAAAACTCATGGGAACAGCAATTCATATTGCTCACATGTGACTCATCTGTCACCCCAACCTGCCAAGGAGAAGACCCAAGGAGCACAGTGGGCAGTGAAGCAGGACCAAGTTGTCAACAAAAAGTGGTGGCAAGAACAAAGCAAGACATTTGCCTAAGAGAACTGAACTTGCACTAACAGTGGGTATTAGCACAGATACTAGTCTTTCTTGCTAATAAGAATCCAGCACTGCACTTCTGCTCCAATTACTGCATATAATTTGGTAAATCTATTTCATAAAGGAGATCAGCACAATATGTAGAAATACAGGAAAGAAAAGTGGGAACATTTCTAGAAAAGGGAAAAATCAGATGAAGCCCTATTTAGACTGAAAGAAGGGGGCAGGTTGAGGAAACTTGCAGAAATATTTGTTGCTTTAAATGCAAAGTCAACCAGACATCTTTGCTTACTGCTGTCAGAATACAGAAGGAGAACCCTGCATAAAATTAAAAAAATAATAATAACTAAAATTTACACAAAGCATTTCATAAGACAAGGCATTCTTGAGAGGAAAAAATGTAGGCAGGCCTATTAATATCAAGACCAAAACATTCTAAATTATATCAAACTCCACTCTCTCCTGTCAAAAAAATTTATCTCCTGTGAACACTGATTTGATATCAACACTGACCACTGTTAAAGGTGCCTTTCTTTGTAAAGCTCTCAAAAGTGGAACCTCTAGGACTATATGTCCCAAGACTGAAACAACTTTGGGGAATTGCTGCCATGAACCATTTCCCAATGACTCAAGCTTTCTAAAGAGCTTGATGATGGACTTTCCACATCACAACAGTAATGATGACTGTCCCCAGTGGGGTTGGTATTTTGTTTGATTGGTGTTTTAGTTTTTTTTTTTTTTTAATTACTTCCTTTTTCATTTTCTTGTGACTGTTAACAGTTTCACTCATTAAAATAAATTAGATCCCCAAAGAAATCAAACTTACATTCAAGTAAATATAGCAAATATCAGGAATGATGACAACCACAATGATAAATAATCTTTTATAGACTTGGCAGAAAAAAAAAAAGTTTGAGTTTTCTTAATTCGTAAAAGAGAGAGAACATTTTATTTCACAAAGACAAAAGCTCTAGCTGCACAAAAGAGAGAATGAGTATTTTATCCGCAGATGCCTCACAAATGAGACTGAACAAACACATGAGACATGTATAATCAGGCAGCAATGCTGCACTACATAGAAATGAACTGTTTGCAGAGGATCTAACTGGCCTACTTCTACGAATGTTCCTATCATTTTATCTCACAGCTATCTACTTCTTGTCTTTTTATTATAATCCATGGTCAAATTGTCCAAGGACTTCCTTGTAAAACAGTGAATGCCAGAGCATCTAGTTTATGGGATGCTCTCTCTAGAGATAGCTTCAGACTATGGTCTGGGAGTTTGCATACATCTGACATATAAACCATGACTTGTTTTGGAGAGCTGTGCTAGGAAGGTCAAATGGGTCACTGAATACAGTCTCTCTTGCTTTTGCAGCCAAACCACAGAGGCAGTATTTACTCGAGAAGGCTCATCAGTGTGACCCCTCATGCCATTGTCCCCAAAATATCCTCCTAGTTTACTTTTCGGTTCCAGTAGAAAGCAAAAGTTTAAAAGAGTCAATAACATACCACATACAGAAAGCAAAAGATATCAAAAGTCAGCATCTCAAGGCCTTGCCATAACAGCAAACATGTTAGTCAACATCTCCACTGACTCCAGAATGTGAGCCATGCTCTTTTTTTTTTTCTTGCACTCCATTACAAAGCAAGACAAAAACAATCATTACCTTGGTCCAAGACACATTTGCTTCCTGACACTAAATCTTGGGTTTATGGTGGTTATGAAGGTATGTAATAATACTTATAATAACAATACTCTGCACATTACTTTCCTTCTTCAGAAAAAAAAAAAAGCCAAACACCAAAAAACCAAAACCGAAAAACCCAACAAACCCTGGACTGGGAAACTTTCAGAACTTTATCATTATGTTATATTGCTTTTTACTGCATTGAGGAGGTGGAAAAGTAACTCTCTAGAGATTCTTCAGATATTTACCAAAATATATTGTTCTGCAATTACTGCTTATCAGTGTGTTTTATGTCCTTGGAGACAACAACCTTTGCATCTCTTACCTTAATCAAGTTGGGGGCGGGGGGGAGGTTATTTGTTTGTTTTGAGTTTTTTTGTTTGTTTTTTAATTATTGCTGTAGTGAATAATGCACATTTTTCAGTTTGATATTCGTCCTGGATCTGAGCTGACATAACTGACTTAGGCAAAAGCTAAATATGTCCCAGGTAAGTACTGAAATGCATTCAATTATTCAAGACTTTAACAAAACCATAGCAAAATTCTATGTCTGCATAAGAGAGAGGACACCAAGTGTTCGGAATACAAGCATTAGGAAAGTTACAGCACAGGCACTTAACTAAGAATGTATTTAGTGAAGGACACCAACTAGAATAATATACCAGAAAGGCAAAAAAAAAAAAAAAAAGCGGAAGAAGAATTTCTATGCGGATACATATTATTCTCCCAAGACATATTCTGATGTCTCTATTGACACTTGTCTTATTGGCCTTACTTTGCCTAAATTGAGGAATATGAATAGATTTCCTACCAGCAATGCTGACTGACCTCATTTCCAGAAAGGCACAGAAAATATCTGGTTCTCTGTGTTTTGACAGCACAAATATTAAGCTAAAATATATCATGTTCAGAAAAGGAGCCATAGATATGGGCAACTAAGTCTTCAGGATGAAAGCTGTTTGTAATTGGACACTGTACCATGCAGTGGTTTACACTGTGTGGTACTGGGCAGTCAGGCCCTCAATGAACCCAAATTCTTCCAGGCAGCATGGCTCCAAGTGATTATCGAAGAATGCTGGAGACCTGGATTTAAACAAACTGGAATATCCTTAGAATAAGGAGAGAGCAGTTAAGTGCCCCATCAGATACATGAAAGCATTCAGAGATACAGAGGCACAGCCAACACTCCCACCCTTGAGAACAAAGGCATTGCATTTTCAGTTACAAATCTATAACAGGAAAACCCAAACCAAGGGAATTTCTGTGACTGCACACTCTATCTGGAGCATTCAATAAAAGTGATCAATACATCTTCTGTTGCATTAAAGGAAACCAACAGACAAATGTCTGGTCTCAAAGAGTATGTGAATTCTAATTGCCAGAGCCCCTACTGAGGAGCAGAGTCTGAGGAATCTAATTCCTTCTGTAAGCATAGGGTGGTCAAGGAAGCAAATGCCTCAGCAGCATTATCAATTTAAAAAGCAGTTCTAGGGACTAGAGAGGATTTTGTTTAATGCCAAAGGAATTTTAACTCCTTAGATACTTTAGAGGAACATGTTATAAAAGACACAGAGGTTATTTATAGACCTAGAAAAAGGGCCAGATATATTCTATAGGAGTTCTCAGATGAACAGAAATATTGAGAAAACTATTAGGGCTGTCATGTATGACAAAAATACAAGCCAAGTCAAGCAAAAGAGTCCATTACATTACCACATGAAAAACTGACCCCAGAGGGGAAAAAATATGCACAAGACCTTTTTGTGGAGCGTGTGCATGCAAGCAAATCTATTCACTATGTTCATCTGTCTTTAAGAAGAGATAGTATAACTTAAGAAGTCACTGGATTTATTACTTGCTCTTTCTCACTAGATATCATATACCTAATGGCTCTCAGTTTGTCCAGTGCATGTTTAAGCAGTTATCAGCCACGTAAGGGATTATTTACATGAATTTAGTATGAATTTTCACAATCAGAAGCAGCAGCAGTATTATGGGAGACTGTACCAGTCAAATGGATACTTTTCGGGGAAAAGACAACACCCTGCAGAACTCATTAAGAAGAGATATAAGAAGCAGAGACTTGGCTGATGGGCTCTGGGACCACATCAACTCTCCAAGATAAAGTACAACATAAATTATCTTTTTTAGCAGCCAAGATGGAGAAAACTGTGCAGAATACTATGCAGAAAGCCTCTGAAAACTACTAAGTAGCAGGTTATTCATATACATTTAAAATGTTTTATCACATGGCTGTTGCTTTATCAATGATTATTTTATTTATCAAAATTAGGCATTATGATTACTATTATTATCATTACTAAAACTTCTGACAGATGATGAAAGGGGAAACAATACCTTTTGGGCAATCTCACCAAACTGTTTGGAAATGGCTGTTGTGCTGTGCAGATGCTACAGCTGCAGACTCCATCAGAGAGTTTAATGTAGCCACTGACAAAGCCACCCTTTGCCAGATGGTTTGGCTTAGAATGGCCACCAAACAACACAAAATATAAAATTTAAGTTTTTCACCTGTCAAACTATGCTTTTTATTTTTCTTTAATTTCCTAAAGTGTATACAACTGTACTGGAAAGAACCTGAATTTTCAAAGTACTTGCAAAAATGGTGGTTTAACATGGGGGTGAGAGGATCATGGGAAGAGGCATTCACACAATTTGACTGCTTCTCTTGCTGAATCCAAACGTTATGGTCTGAACTTTCAGGAATAAAAAGGAAACACTTGCTGACAGCATGAGAGAAGTTAAAAATACCCACCAGAAGAACAGGGGATGCAATAACGAGTATGCAGCTTAAAAAGTTACTTTGAACCAGGAGCTTTCTGTCTTGTCTAAATTTAAAGAGCCACCCACAAGAAGGCCAAGTGAGAAAGAGGAGTTGCAAAAAGAGAAAAAAATAAACACGCCACACCCCACTTCACCTCTCTAAATGCAGGAACTTCAACAGCAATCAATCATAATACATTCCTCTCCTGGGATTCCTTCTGTGTCCTGGATAGGAGAGCCTTGCATCAGCATACTTACAGTTAAGTAGCTGAAGCACACCCAAAGGCCACAGTAAACTTCAGACCAATTTTGCAAACAAATAAAGGTCAAGGCTGAAATTTCAGCCACTGCTTCTGGCCACACATGGCTCATGATCCCATGAGACAAGAGATGAAGCAGGCACAGTGCTGTGACACAGCCTCATATATTGGCACAAGTAGGCAGTGTTTCCAAAATAAAGATGTGGGCAGGAGTCCCATAACCAGAAAAAATATGAGGGAACTGTTTCAAAAGTGACTTCAGAAGGTAATTCTGTGTCATGTGGACTCCAAAATCACTTGGAAAATATTACTTCACATCTGCTTGTTCCTACAGTGGGGTCTGACAGCATCTCTTCCCAGTGCCAACACTATATCTGCTTCCAGAGAGAGAAAAAACATTCAATGTGCCAGCTTTCTGGAGACTACTTCTCTACATAAAGGGGCATGAGGCTTGCTGGCTTGCTTAGCTGCTCTCTGCATATGCTAGGACTGTGTTGAGCCTGCTATAAATCCCTTCTAACTGATGTATCAAGCCATCCATGTCAGAAAAGGAACATATTGGTGTGCACCCACATCTCAGCCCACTATGGATGCAGGCATGGATGAAGTCAGACACTTGAACCAGCAGCACCATAAAAAACAGCCAGACATTATGTGCAGCCAGAAACAGATGGGCACACCATCTTTCTGCTCTGTTCTGCGCCAGCTTGTGGTCTGCCTCTCAGAAGCAAGGCTGTATTATCCCCCTTGCCATGGACATAGGAAACCCCTTGGACTTGCTCACCAAAGAAGACAGAAAGGAGACAAGGGATGGGTGAAAGTCCCATGTCTGTGTATGTCCATTACCACAGGTTAGTTACTTCACTGGGGGCTCCCTCTTGGTCACCTTGATAAACAAAACAGCCACAAAGCACCCTCACAAGTGGTTACACACCTCAGCCATCCACACCACAGGGTGTTTGTACCATGGCTGGTGTGGTGCTGCACAAAATATCAGCAGTTATTCCACAACAGCAAGAGCTTCACTTGCATGAGCTTCACCATCCTTTGGCCAATGTAGCCAAGGGTAAACCCAAGGCAAAACCAAAAATTGCCACAGCTTTGGCTAAGGAAGTCATCCTCACTTCTGTACCAGCCTGGGGTGGGGCGTAGTCTGGGCTACACTGTCACAGCACAAGAAGAAAAGTCTCGGGACTAAGTAACTTAGAGGTCTCTGGAGACCCCTTTCTTCTCATGATTTTGAGAAGCTTGCAGCATAGACACAACCAATCAAAGTTTCACTACCACTCTTTCCAGACTCACAATGACCCTATGGTCATGGTCTCCCCGCACCTTACAAAACAAAAATGCAGCCTAAAATTATCTTCTAAAAATCAAGACAAGGATTAGAGCTTTTAAACATACTAGGACATTCCCATTTCTACAGTTGTATAATTGTCATCATTTTAGTTACTATAAATCCATTATTGTAGTTTCTATATTATGTAGTTGGAATTGGTATAACAAAGACCGTGAAAGAAAAGTGGCAAAGTAATTGTTTAGCATGGGACTCATATAAAAGTGCAGACTAATAAGCAGTAGGAAGGATGAAAAGAAGTGAATGCCTAGACACTCAGTTTGCATGTGTAATAACCCACTGTATATGCTGTAGCCCCACAAATAATATGAAGACACTTTTCATGGCAAATAGTGGACTCAATTTATTTTCTTGGCTTCAGTATTTGTAAAGGAGATTTTTTTTTTTTAAAAAAACCCTAATATTGCTTTTTAACAATATTTAGTTACTCATACATAATGGTTTATTATACCACAACACAGTAGCTGTAGAAAAAGCTTTCAGTTCATCCTTCAGAAGCACAGCATATATTATTTTCACATTGTGTATAGTGGTCAGGTAGTACTACTGGCCAGTAGCAGGAGTGTTGAGGCAGCCTGTGATTTGCATTCCACAAAGAAATAAAGAGGAAAACTGTGGGTTTCCTCTCCCTTCTGCTTCATCACTCACGGACTGAGGGAATGCATCACTCAGACGCAGCTAATACGTCACCAGGCTTCACAACTGGAGCAATGCACTGAGCAACAACATGCTACTAGGTCTGCAACTAGTCATGCCAAGAGTGAAATTTGAAAGCAGATTTCAGAGATTTGGTTTAAAACTACAATGCATTTCACATGGCTTTCCCAGGTTTTACAGAAGGTACCAGACTGTTACTTCAATGACTATACATTCTACTACTGAGACTGTCCTCAAAGATCTCCCAGAATTAGTGGTGCTACTTGAATGAAGTGGTCACCAGCAAGTGAAAAACACCAGTGAGTATCAGAAGCTTGTGCCATACAAATCTGAAGGCTTTTCAAGCCACTACTGCTCTCAGGAAGTAAACTGGATATTCAACACATACCACTAAAACTACTAAGGGCACCTCCACAGAGAAAGAAAAAACTTGAACTTCAAGCCTTCTCCATCACACATGAAAATCAGGGGGGTTTTAGCAGGAGAAAAGCAGCAACAGGCACCTGGCTTATTTTTTAGTGATCCCCAAAGCATGTGCAAGCCATGCTAATAACCAAAAGACAAGAGCCTTGAACACGGATATCACAGATATTAAAAAATTAATGAGACAGTCTATAACTACAAGATAAGTACTGAGAAGTCGCTTGCCTAGTCACTGACAGTATAGTCACATTTCCATTATAACAAATAGCCACTGAACTAATTTTGTGCTTTAATGTTAACTAATAACTTCCTTTTACTCATATCGGGGTTTCGTCTATATAATTCTTAACGGCATAGGAGGAGCCAGCAGGTCTGTGTGCAGAGGGGAAACCGAGCAATTTAACTATTAAGAGATTAATGACTAAATAGAAAAGAACCCACTTAATATCTGATTAAATGCTTTCAGGTAATTTTTGTAACAAGTATCCTCTGATCTTCCCAGCCATTATAAGCCTTAGTTATTCTTTATATTGAAGCTAGTAAGGTCCAGGTACAGTGCCTAAGAAAATTGGTTTACATGGTATGGAGTATTTGTACATAATTTGTGCTCCCACTTTACTCCCAGTGTTCGGGCCTGAGAAAAACAAATATGCAAATAAGTTAATTTCAAACAGCAGCTTTAGCAAGGAAATCAGTTTCTATTAAAAAACAGCATAATATTTACATCCCTGTTTGTTTATGGCAGCACCTATGGCCTGATATATCTTATCTAGACCCCAAAGTCTGACACAAAAGATTGACTTTGACAAAGAATGTCAAGGTTCTTCTGAATTTCTCAGTTAAACTACACAGCAGAAAACTAAAAAAAAATTAAAAAATCCAACCAATGATCGAAACAAAAAAAGCCTCAAAAAGCCCATGATTAATTTTAATGCCACACAGCTTAAAATCACCAACCCCTTTAACTGACAAATACCAATTTTCGGCTCTTTCTGCATGATGCAAATTACAATCTAGAGTGCAGTTTTTATATGTGCAAGACAAGGGATTTAGCAGAGGCTGTTCTTACCTTTCAGAGATGAAATTTCCCAAACATATGTTTTCACCTCTCTTCCTCCTGTGGTCTGGATATATCTTTCAAGGAATGGGTGTTTGGGTCAAATTCTAAAAACACTCAAACTGGAACACCACCACAGTTATTTTTAGAGATGTTCTCCCTAAGTCAGAAAGCCAATGCCTAGGCTGTATAATCACAATGACACTATCACTGTAGTAAAAAGGATCTAGTTTGAGGACAGACCTTGCCTTTCCCATTCCCTTTCCCCATCCTCTGGAAAAGCAAAGAATATGTCTTGCATTTGTACTCAGTAAAGTTTTATGGTGCATATGTTTTATTTTATAGTGCCCCCAAAATGTTCTTAAATTTTTAAGCACATTTACATGTATTTTTGCACAACTCTTTAACCCTTCTTAGCACATCTGCACTAATACATATGTTTTGGCACTGCCTGCTGCACATCATAAAACTGTACATAAAACATGTGTTAGAACTCTGCTCAAAGCTGTTTGCTGCTAGACATTAAAATTCACAAGCACAGATTATCCAAACTCCCCAACAGCCTTTGTAATATTTCAACTTGTCATACTCCAGATTTTTACTACTTTAAAAAAAAAAAATCAACACCTTAATTTGCTTGAAAATTACAACAGAGCTGACAAGCTATTAGCGAAGCTTTTTTTGCTCAAGTGAGCCAATTTTGACACCTTTTTTTTAAAGGTGTAAAAAGCAGCATACTGCCTGTTGGTTACACAGTGCATAATGGTTACAGTGGGAGTGCTATTTCCAGAAACCTGCCACTCATTTTGTTTACATGTGTGAACTATACCTGTGGCTCATGTGGAGACTCTTAAAATGAACACATATTGACCAGTTTCCATTATGTTTGCTCACGGCAGGTTAACACATTAAAAAAGAAATGCTGCCAGCATTAAATGCCTTGAATCAAAAACACAACAGAGCAAGAAAGATGAGAGTGAACATATAAAATAGGAAGGTAAGTACATATTAAATGCAGACACAATTGTTAATTAAACCAAGAGTCTCCCTCCCTTTGGCCCTAACCTAAACTAAAGCTCTGTCAGCAGGAACACACTCCCCTGTTAATTTTTAATCCATAAGGTCTTTCAATTTTGCTTTCAATTCTCCATTCACAAAATCTTTCTTTACTTCTTCTCATGGCTTGTTTGCCCTGACAGCCTGCCACCCTCAGATAGCTACGGTCACACTCAGCCCCACAAGGGAAATCCCTTTTCAATCTAACAATTTAGTTTTCCTCTTCAGATTTCTGAAGTTGCTCCCTCATGGAGTGGTATTTCTGATGGTTGCTACCTGTCTAAGGCAGCACCAGGCAAACCTTCCTTTGCTAACATTCCTCAGTGCTGACTCCTCCCTGATGGGGGTCCCAAGGGTCTCCAGTCCCAACTCTGTAAGCTATGTTTGCCGACCCTCTTGTTGAGCAAATCCTGGTGTCCTAGGTGATGGCAGAAATGGATCCTTCCTTAGTAAGGGAGACCTCTCATATGGGCTCCCCCGTTACTGCTAACCTAAAACTTCAAAACTCCATTGAATAACTCATGGTGGCCACAGTACCTATGCAATACCATGGACTGTACTGCTCAACTCAATGATAAAGCAAACTCCAGTGACTCATCTGCTCTACGCATTTGATGTCAGACACCATTTGCTTTGCTCAAAACAGCGCCCACCGTCAGCAGGACCTCTTCGCACAGCACCAGACACTCTGAGCACTTGCAGGAAGAGCTTCAGCTGCTGCCTGTGTGATCAATAAGGTCTTCACGCAGCCAGCAAAGGCCACACATCACACTGTGCATGCAGTAAGTCTACTCTCAGCGTGTGTTCAGGGCTCAGCTGATCTGCCCAGAAATGGCAGGTCCAACTTGCTACACATGATGCTGAAGTGAATTTGTCCCATAGCTTCACTCATCTCCATAGCTGAGTCAATTAACAAAGCTCCGTATACACCAAAATGTTTGTGTTGCTAATCACATTGACACTCTAGACAACAACGATCAAGTAAAGAAGTACCTGATGTCTTGTTCTTACTGAATTTCTTAATGGCTTCAGATCAACATACTCAGTTTTTCACTTCTGTGATGTGTAACAACTTTCTGGGTTGTTTTAGTTCATTTGTTTCTTCAGAATAATTCCCTTGTACCTAAATTCTTCCCTGCAGATTGTTACTCTCTCCAAGGCAGCAGAGAATTCTAGAAGGAATACGGCTACACAGAACCTCACAACTTCTTCAAATCCTATCTCTTCCTTAGACATGTACCAGTTTCAATGCCGATGTCTGTACCTGGCACCTGTGTCTTCCTCTGAAAGGAAGGAGCCCTACAATTATGTCCCACACTTCCTAAATCTTTCCTGTTTGATACACTCTCCACAACCAAAAGGAAGAAAAAAAGAGGATAAAAAGGTATTGTGCACATAAGGATTTTTAAGTGTCTGCCAAATACAAAGTATCCATCCTGGGTCCCATGTAAAGCAGCAAAGGTGGGTCAAATGTAATTTGTGGAAGAAAGAAAAAAATCATCTTGTATGTCTCAGCTTTTCTAACCAAATTTCAACGATTCTCCAGTTTAGTGTCACTGGGCACAAATATTTACTCCATTGCCAAACAAGTCTCCAAAGAAATCGTTCACAGGGTATTCTGGCTAGTATCACTTCCAAGTATCAGACTACCTAGAAAAAAGTACAGAATTTAAAGCACTGTTTTGATAAGTTTCCATAAGGATACTTAAACACCTTCAGAATCAGGCACATCATCCTGGTAAGCATCACTCATGCTCTAGGAGTCGTGTAGCAGCTTTGTGCCAGATGTACCTATGCCTGACTCCTGAATCAGCCAGATGACAGATGCAAATCCCTCTGTCTGGGAGAAAACAGCTCCAAAGAAGTGCCAAGGCAGAGGACAACAGCAACATTGCCTGGAGCTCTGCTTTGCACAGGCCACCTCAGTGGGTGCAGTCACAAGGCAGACAGACCCTGCAGCTGTGCAGGAGGTGTAAGATGAAAATGCAGACTGAGTTTGACTGCCAGACATGTACCTTCCCAGAACACTCCACACCAGGCACAACTTCAACTGCTGTCCTTCAGAAAAGTGTGAGTTTTGGTGTCTCCAGATTGAGTCTAAAACTAACAGGGTATCCTCAGGATTTACCTTGAGGATTTGGGTAGGATTTGTGGAAGCACATACCGAAACATCTGGTGGTGGTTACGAGAGCTTCAGTCCCTCTGCATCTCAGGGGGAACTGGAAATGAGCTTTCTGGGAATTCAATGCAGATGTGTAGTTAGTATTTAATAAGTTTGATATAAGGTTGTTAAACTTTAACATTCTTACATTCTTTCTGCTTTTGGCAGAGGCAGTCCTCAAAAAGAGAGTCAACAGACTATTTCGATCTCTTAAGAAAAGTTATCAGATGAAAGATTTAACAAAATCAAGTAGTTTCTCTGTTCTGTTCCTTTAGACTGAGGGGAGAGTCACAACTTCAGGTGGTCCTGAGTTTATGGAGAGAGACTTTGTCATAACAGCAAGGCTTTTTTAATTTCCACTATTAAGAAGAGGCTTAGACGATATATATCAGTCTCATTTTCTAGAGAAAGATTAGGAGATTTACATTCAGCCAAAGACTTTTTCCCTTGCCAGGTTGCACAGTGCATTTATCAAGGCTAATTCCATTTTGCAGTATTGTTTTGCCTATTTATGTTTGTTATGAAATGACAATTAGTGTCTGAAAGAACTGTACTGGACATTTTCTTTCTGAATAACAGAGCCTAGGTCACTTATTAATCATTACTGTAATGGAACTTTCACATAATTCTTGCACCCATTTTTTTTCTTTAACTTCAGGGAGCTGTGCACCTGCTCTAAGCATGAACATTTGTAACCTTACTGGAAGCTTCTTGTACAAACTGAAGTCAGATATGAATTCCTAATTAATTATTTTAAGGCCATTCCTCTTATATCCCTGTCTTACCTTTGTGAAGGGTACAACTATATATTCTGAGTGTCCAAACATGCCCTTTAATGTTTTCTATTAAGCTTCAGCTTTTTAAGAACAGGTGTGTCAGTATCTTAGTTCCCAAAAGGGAGTAGGAGGCTAGTCTTGCCTCCCTCACAAATGCAGACAAGGAATATCCTGGCATCTGTGGAAGAGTCGCTCTACTAGGCAACCTTCCATAATCAGTCAGTATAACTCACTGAACAAGCAAGCAACCCCCAAAATATTTATTTTAAAACTTCACACCTTTCTGTTCTTAATACATTTTGAAATTAATCTGAAGGAGATAAAGATATCTTCACCTGGTCTCACTGTCTGAGGTTCAAACGTTTCTCTTCAAGAACTTTCAGTCCTGTCCCACTTCTTCCAGCATATGTTTCAGTGTAAGTTTTCCAGCTGTAAATCACAGCCAGGGATGACTTTCAACAATACTGTACCTTTACATTTAACAAAGGAGGACCAGCTGCTTCTCCAGGGTCTTACAAGTTACAGAAGTTTTCCTCCAGAGGCCAGCTCAACCTTTCATGTTTGCAGACATAATTTGATTTCTGTGAGGTTTATTCTTTCCACTGAGGATCCAGAGTATAGCAGAGTTTTCAGAAAATGAAAGTATTAACTTTTGCTGTTATTCTTCAAAATGTCTTGCCTTCTTGCTGAAGGTCGTGCTGGACTCTGGCTATGCAGACTGTGTGATGGCTCACTTCCCAGAGCCATGCCTTTTGGCATTTGATTGCCAGAAGAGAGTTGCAAGACTGGAGGGTGACAAAAACAATCCTCGCATAACTGAACAAGCCCTCTATGACAGAAATTACTTGGGGAAAGGGTGAGAATCTTGTTTTTAATCGCTTTGAGAGGATTTATCTCTATTTTAAAGAGAAGCAAATGGAGCAAAGTGAAGGCATAATTAAAGGAAGACAAAGCAAAGGGAGAAAACCAAATAAAACCTAAAATATCTGAGGAGTACAGGATAAAATTGGACAGCATTTACATAGAAATTTAAGAAAAACACATCTATGTTTCCTCCAAAATTTTTTGAGATGCATGCCTTTTCTTCACAACAAACCCTATACTCAGGCTAAAATTGTTATTATTTAAATTAAATTGCCGGCTTTATTGTGCCTTCTTTTTTTTTTTTTATACCAGAAGTTGGATTTTTTCTACATGAAAACTTCTCACACCTATTCTGAAAAACCAGAAACTGAACAGTGGGGTACTCCAAACTCCTCAGGACACTGCATTTCAGAATGATTTTGCACAATCATTTAGAACTAGTTTTAGCATTGGGGGCGGGGGGGTGGGAGGGGGAAGGTTCAAATCTAGAATTCAATCTAAGATCTCTTTTTTTATGGGCAGCATGGCAAACTCTCACACAGGCTGGCAGGCTCCTGCTCCTGCTCTGATATTGGATTACATCCTGAACCCAGAAACTCAGCATTGCTTTCAGATAGAGCAGTTCAGATACAGCGTGTAATCTCAGAGATAACTGGTTTAGTTATTTATTAGATAAATAATGTAAGAGTTTAAGGTAGCAAATAGATACATGTGCCTAACTACAGACCTTACCGACTTTCTTCACTCTAACCTTGTGGTGTGAGCCATTTATCCTATGCTATTTCTATACTAGATCTATATTAGATCTGAGTACAGATTGCATTTTTTTGGCCCTTGCATTAATAATAATAAAATGTGAGAAGAAATCAACAGCAAATATTGTATGTTTTGTGCACAATCACAGGTGTAGATTGTACATATATGAGATCTTGTCTCCGTCAGGAAAACAGGTTATGTCTTGAGGCTCTATTTTTATGTCTTTGGAAAGAATGTATCTTTCCCATTAAAAATGGAAAACTAATAGAATTTCTTGCTAGAGGACATACTCTCATAATTTTTCTTTGCTAGATTCATTCAGTCTGCAGCTTATACATTTAACAGTGGTTTGGCAAAGAGCTTTTGAACTCATATTATTGAGAATCAATTCATCTTCAGCACCTAACTGAGTAATTGAATATTCCCTCTTCAATATCTGCTTAGACATCACAGTTGCCCTGAAAATTGGCAATCATTGCAAATTTCAAACTGTGAATGAAAAACATTTTTCTGTTAAGTGGCAGATTTTCTTTATACTTTCTTAGTCCCCTTTCTATTCCTTTTCAACAAACAAAGGTACAAGATCCCTTTACTGCTATCTGTAGCACAGGAAATACACATCATACTAACATATGTGAATATTTGTAGAAGAAAACATTTATTTTCTCCATCAAGATATTCGTGCAGAAACAGCACATGATTTCCCAAATACTGTCACAGTAGCCAGAACAGACAAAACTAACTACATCTCTGGTATGCGGGACAACAAAAGGAATACACAAGACATCTGTGTCAAGATAAAGTTTAAACTGAAACTAGGTATTGATCCAGTTAATTTTGCTTTAATCTTTCATATGATTAGTTTGGGGTTTTTTTGGTTGAAAGGATGTTTCTGGCAAGGTCTGTATGCCCTAGAAAATGAAAACATGAACAAGTTCTAGGGTTTCCTAGCCCCTTTTTACCACTAGCCCTCCCTGAGTGATTTCGTGCTCCAGAATTTTCTTTCCAACTACTGATGTCAAAAGATAGACTCATGTGAAAACTAAATAGGAGCACATCATGAGTTCTTTGGCCTACTGCTCAAAGTCTACATGATGAAGGCTTTCGGACTTTTTTGCAGTTGACACTGAGAATTAGTTTAACTGACTGATAATTAGACTAAAAAAAAAATAAAATAAATGAAAGCAGGCACTATGAGTGAGGAAATCTTACTACCCTTCTTTATCAGAACAGGGGAATTTCCATTACAAGATTTGTCTTTGCATTAATTATTCTGAGACCTCTAAAAGGGACAAGACTGGCAGAAACATCAGCAATTGGTAATGAAGTTTTCTCTGTGTTCAAATACTGCACCACTCCCACATGCTATAATTGCTTTCTAAACTTCTATGTTACAAAATTAAAAAGTCTACCAATAGTCTGGGCAACGAGAACCTGGGCCTTAACTGGTTTTTTATCACTCAACGGAGAAGCAACATATTTGCTAAAATGCAATCTCTTACAGAACCAGCAAAATGGAAGTGACTGGTTGACCAAGAGGATAATTGTGTCAGAGAGTGCAGGTTAATATTTGAGACTTCTCCAATTTTCCTATGTGTCCTTGTTTCAATATCTTAATTCACTTCATTTTTCCATTATTAAAAAAAAAAACCAAAACAAAACAAAAAACACCAAAACAAACAAAACAAAAACAAACAAAACCCCCACAAAAACCCCCAATGACAACAAAAAACATCCAACAACACCAAAACCCCCTCAACAATAAAATCTTTCCCCACTCACTCTCTGTATATCTTGCCTGTATGATGTTGCAGTTTTAGGTGTGTTGACGAACACAGCCTTGGTTATCATTAAGTTTTCTATCAGATACTGCATATATACATCCTCCTCCTCCCAAATCCAGAATAAAAGTGTACCTTACTAACATCTAGCTGTACACTAAGGCCAAAAGATGTATATCCCAATTTCTGCTTTGTCTTCACAGTTCCACGAAGTCTGAGAGTCTACCTGCAGCAAAAAAGCCTTCATAGCAAATTTGTTGAAACCATATTATGAAAAGACAAAATTGTTATTAAAAACAAGATCTTCTCTAAGTGACAGTATCTTTTGTTAGCACAGCTTTCATCACATCAAAATTGCTGTGTTGTAATTTCACACAGTCCAAACCTTCCAACACTGCACGGCGCTGGAGGCAGAAGTGGTGAGAAGTCAAAATTTGGGGTACACAAGTGCAGAGAGTGGGAGTCCTGCGGTGCAGACACTCCCAGGGTTGGCTTCCTCTCAGGCTGCCTTCACTGCTGCTGAATGGCTGCTTTTAATAGCTAACCTGGGGTAATGTGTGTGTGCAAGTACACTGCTAATTATTCTCAGCCTCTTCATTTCTTATACAAAATCTTCACATCCAAAGGAGAGATCCTTGAAATAACAACTTCATTTGAAATCAGCATGACCCTCAAGCTTTTGAGAATTTATATTGAATATTCTGTACCCACAGACAATTTAATACAGATACTTTGGGCACAAAGAACCATTTCACTTTAGTGATGAGAGTGTTTATTATTTCCCTTTTAACTTGCTAGGTACTTAAAATATTTCTTTTAGCAAGGTAAAAGAAAAAGCACACAAACAATTTAAAAACAAAAGCCCAATTAATCTTGGTTCAGATGAAGGGTTCTGTAAAATAAGATATCCAGACAGCCTTAATGGGTTTTGAAAGAACTAAGCTTCAGGGGAAAAGAAACCACCAAAACATATTTAATCCTTGTTTTTCCAGTGGAGCAATCGTTTTTTTCATTGAAAAGACCCAAAAATTTAGGGGGCAGTATTTAAGGACACATCTAGGGATTTAACAATGCCATTTTGTCAAGGCTAAATCTCCAGAACCTGCTGCCTAGCTGAGGGGATCAGCTAATGTATGCCATAATTTTATACACACAGACCCAGAGTCTCTTGCCACTGAATTATTTATTAGTAAGACTAGTTGTTTGTCAAGGCAGATAATGGGGGAAATGTTCCCTGGGAAAAGATAGATTATAGTCAGGCTTTTAGTTTAAAAAAGTATCTCACTTCATACATTCAATGATATTTTTACACTCTAAAGTTGAAAAATATTTGATAGCAGGCCTTAATAGGTTAAAGAACACTTTAAAGACTGAAATATCTCAAAAGATATATTTAAACTGAGAAATACTCTGCCTTGGTGAAGAATTCTGTAATTATGTGCTTTTAGAAACCTGCCTAAGCACACAATTTCACAGAACGAGTAATGATTTTTGATGAATAAACCGAATATCCTCATGTTAAAAAGATTTCAGCTTTTGTTACTGATAGTGATAAAAAAGAAAAAAAAGGACATGGGCCAGATCAGTGAACTAGGTAGCCTTAAGTATAAGGAAGAGACACTCTAGCAAGACGTGTCAGTTCATGGCAATTCTGAAACCACCACCTTTCCCTTGACAAGGTCTCAACATTTGCCACAAATAAATCCTCAGCTGGACAATTAAACTCAGTGTCACTGCAGAGACACCCCTTTCACTGTACTGCAGAGGGCATCCTGATGCTACTGAGAGAACGATTCCAAATTGCAAACCCTGCCTAAGCAGAAATTTGTGTCTGTATTGACCAGAGCCTGTGGTAACATCCAGCTTATGAATGTAATTTATCATTTGCTCTCTAGTGGCCTGATCTGGTTTTGGATGAAACCAGTGGAAAAACTCCTGCCAACTCCACTGGCAGCTAAATCAGGTCATAGATGGAAAGATACAGAATTTTTAACAAATTTTGAAAGCATGGAGAAACAAGTAGGTGAAGACAAGATTACCTCTGAAGGCCAGTTAAAAGAATCAGAAATACGCTTAAAAGTTACCTATTTAATCAAAGCATTTGAAGTCAATACTAAACTTCAAACATTAGTAGGATCTTTATCATATTAGATCACACATCAGGTTTAGCTACATAAGCTTTGAATTATGTCAAATATGCACATAAGCTAGAGCTGGATCTGCACTGAACAACAGAGTTGGTAAGTGTACTTTTAGTTTACTTCTGTCTGTCAATGTCAGTAAAACAACAGTTACAACAACAAGATTGAAAGTGGAAACCACTGATAACTTTCAGCTGGGCTCAGGGAACTAGTGAGTGATGTCTCTTGGGAAAGTGCTTTGGAAGCTGCTGGGGCCCATCAGTGCTGGTCACTTTTTAAGTACTACAGGAGCAAACAATTCTGAATTGTCAGTAAGCCAGCAGACAAAGCAAAAGGCTAGCTTGGTTGACCAGGAATCTTCTTGAGAGGTAAAACAAAATAGAAAGGTGTATACCCAGTGGAAGCAAGATCAGGTGATGTGGGAGGGATACAGGAATGCTGCTTGCCACTGTAGAGAGAAAATTCATAGGGCCAAAGCTCAACTGGAGCTGAAGTTCATGCGTACTGTGAGGGGTGATAAAAAGGGTTTATTTAAATACACTAATGGCAAAAAGCAATGCAAAAATGGTATCAGCTCATTACAGGATGAGGATGGTCACCTCACAAAGAGGGATATAGACGAGGCAGAGATATTTAATGCTTTCTTTGCCTCTGTCTTCAATGCTCATGATGGACTAAGAGGGTCCCAGTGCTCTGAGCTGGAGGACCATGGCTGCAAGAATAATAAACTCCCAGCTGATCCTGAAGTTGTGAGAGATCTGTGGCTTCAGCTGGATCCCTGTAAGTCTGTGGACACTGATGGGATTTACCGAAGAATACTTACAGAACTGGCTGATGGCATTGCAAAACCTCTCTTGATGATTTTTGAATGATCCTGGGAATCTGGAGAGGTCTGAGTTGACTGGAAGTTGGCTAATTTTGTCCCAACTTTCAAAAAGGGCAAGGACGATGACCCTAGAAACTACAAGCCTGTTAGCCTCACTTCAGCACCTGGTAATGTTATGGAGAAGATTATTCTGGAAGGTATTAAAAAACACCTGAATGACAACGCAGTCATTGGTCACAGCCAACATGGCTTCATAAGAGGAAGATCTTGTCAATTTTTTCTTTTAAGACAAGGTAAGCCACCTAGTTGATCAAGGGTAGCCAATGAATATAATTATTTTGGATTTCAGCAAAGCTTTTTATATTGTCTTTCATAGTATCACCCTGGGAAAAAAGTCCAGCACACAGCTGAATAAACACATCATACAGTGGAGGAGCAATTGGCTCAGGGTTTGAGCATAAAGGGTGATAGTGAGTGGGGTAACATCCGACTGGTGACCTGTCACTAGTGGGGCTCCATCTTAAGCCCAGTGCTCTTCCACATCTGCATTTAACTACCTGGGCACAGAACTCGAAGGGATCCTGAGTAAGTTTGCAGATGATAAAAAATTTGGAGGAGCTGTTGGCTCCCTCAAAGGCAGAGAGGCCCTGCAGAGAGACCCAGACAAATTAGATGGCTGGGTGATCACCAACTGTATGAAGTTTAAAAAGACAAGTGTTGGGTTTGGCACCTGGGAGGGAGCAAACCTGGAAGCACATACAAACTGGGGAATGAGATGCAGGAAATCAGTGCCAGAAAAGGAACCTGCGGGTTCTGGTTGATGGCAAATTGAATCTGAGTCAGCAGTGCCTTGGCAGCTGGGATGGACAACCCTGTCCTGGGGAGCATCAGGCAAAGCATTGCCAGCTGGGCAAGGGAGGGGATTGTCCTGCTCTGCTCTGCACTGGGGCAGCCTCACCTGGAATATTTGGGCAGTTTGGGGCACCACAACATAAAAAAGACATTAAGCTGTTATAGAGTATCCAAAGGAGGGGAACGAAGAAGATGAAGTGCCTTGAGGGGAAGCCATAAGAGGAGAAGCTGAAGTCACTTGGTCTGTTCAACCTGGAGAAGAGGAGACTGAAGGGAGACCTCATTGCAGTTACAACTTCCTTGTGAGGGGAAGAGGAGGGGCAGGGACTGATGTCTTTTCTGTGGGGACTGGTAACAGAACCCGAGGGAATGGCCTGAATTTGTGTCAGGGGAGATTTAGGTTGGATAACAGGAAAAGGCTTTTCACCCAGAGGGTTGTTGGGCATTGGAACAGGCTCCTCAGGAAAGTGGCCACAGCACCAAGCCTGACAAGAGGTTGAGAAGCATTTGGACAACACCTCTCAGGCACATGGTGTGATTCTTGGGGCTGTCCTGTGCAGAGCCAGGAGGTGGACTTGATGAACTTTGTGGATCCCTTCCAACTCATAATATTCTATGATTCTGTTTTCATTTCTGTGACATACAAATGGAACTCTAATGTTATAATGCTGATATAGAAGAAAACAATGTCTCCAGAGAAAAAATGGGGCAGAGAAGTTTAGAGGAAGTGGATGTCATCATCCTGCATCTGTGCAATAGCTATCTCTCAGGCACAGGGAAATTTATCAGCTGCCTGAGACAGGAGACTGACAGAAACCAATAAGAAGTAATGGGAAATAAGAGAAGGAAAATGGTGGAAAATATTAGGTGCTTGTTTGTGCTATGGAAGACAGGAGACCTTGGTAGAGATAAGGATCTAATGATCTCTGGCAGGAAGAGTAACCCTGGCTCCCTCCAGACGCCCCTTTTACTTATTTCTACCCCACGTTACTGAGACTTCAGCAGCCTCTGGTGTGTCCTTTATCCTGTGTCTAAGAAGTGCCATTTTGAATGGGAAAAACTTTCAGTGCATACTGATCTTTAAACTGAACAACAGCCTTTAAAAATACACTCATACAACACCTAGAGTGTAATAACTGGAGACAGAGTATAGCTCTTTAAAAAAGCTATAGCAGAAGAACCAATTTTGTTATTTATCTATTCTTGGAAACAGAAAAGTACCATCATATCTTATAGTTTCCAGATGTCTGCTCTAATAAGACTCTGTAAGTCAGAAAGAGCTCAGTTTTTCCCTGTGATCCTTACATTCTTCATTAAGCTGACAATCAGCATGAATTAATCAACCCTTAATCTGTTCTTTTTAGGAGAAAAAAATACTTCATATAAGATTTTCTGTTTTCGCTAGAGTCTCTAATTCATCCATATTAGGCTTTGAGAGGTAGGGGAGCTTCACAGAAAGCTCTGGTCAAACTCAGGCAAACTCCTGCCTAACCCAACAGCTGTGTCACACACAGCCAAGTCCAGCAAGGTCCTTGGTATGTGCTTCACTTCCAGCATATGATCCATCTTATTAAAGTCAGTGCTTCACCATCATCTCAGAGATGGAGAGGATCCCCACCTGGCTTTTTTTCGTGTCGCCCAGAAAACAAATCATGCTGATTTAGGCAAGGAAGTTCTCGACCACAGCTGGGAGGGAGGATACCCAGGGAGAAAGGAAAGAGATAGGGCAGGTGGAGAGTGCTTCTGTCCCTCACGTGATCTCCAAGCCTCCAGCAATCAGTAATTTAGGGTTTTCCTAAAACTGATGTTGCATCCAAATCATCATGTTTAATAGTAACTGATTCAAATGTGAGCAACTCTGCAAGTCCCCTCCTGTACACATCATGATAAGTTGTAATATAAATTATATACTCTAATTCATCATACCACTTCTAGTATTAACTACATATTTTGATATTTTAGGCTTGAGTTTTCTCCCTTTTGATTGCACTAGCATAACCTACAACCATTTGAAAGGAGCAGCCATTTGGATTTGAAAGAATCTACATGTTGTCTCTAATATCTGAAACTGAAACATAAAAAACTCATAAAAAGCATTACGACCACAGTTGTTGCCTCAACTCTTATTTTGCCCAAAACACCACCCCCAGTGGCATTGCACAAGACATAAGAGAAATCTCAAAAAACTTTGTGTAGCCTACTAAAGCGTGCTCAGTGGAGCTGCAAAATTCAGGTTTTGTGTGTTTTTTTAAAGCTTTTAGGAAATTACACTGTAGAATAAACATGTAAGTAATTTCCAGAAGAGCACTATGGATACCAGTGCATACATCAAATTCCTCCCTTCCTGCAGCTTAACACCATTTGCATTTAGATGATGGCATGGTAGAGTTGACACACCTGAAGGATGGGATGCCTTCCAGAGGCACCTGGACAAGCTCGAGAAGTGGACCAAACCTCTCATGAGGTTTAATAAGACCAAGTGCAAGGTGCTGCACCTGGGTCGAAGCAACTCCCAGTATCAGCACAGGCCAGGGGATGAAAAGATCAAGACCAGCCCTGCTGACCAGCCCGGCTTGGGGCTACTGGTGGCTGGACATGACCTGTCAATGTGTGTTCACGGCCCAGAAAGCCAGTGTTGTCCTGGGCTGCATCCAGAGCAGCATGGCCAGCAGGTCAAGGAAGGGGATTCTGCCCCTCTACACCACTCTGGTGAGACCCCATTCAGCTCTGGCATCCTCAGCACAAGGACATCAACCTGTTGAACAAGTCCAAAGAGGGTCACCAAGATGATTAGAGGGATGGAGCACCTCTCCTAGGAGGAAAGGCTGAGAGAATTGGGATTGTTCAGCCTGAAGAAGGGAAGGCTTAGGGTTGACCGAATTGCAGCCTTCCAGTACTTGAAGGGACCTTACAAGAAAGATGAGAAAGGACTTTTTACAGGAAGTAAAGTCTAGTGAAGTCTAGTAAAGTCTAGTGAAGGACAAGGGTTTAAACTGAAAGGGAAATATTTCCATCATTTTAGAATAGATATTAGGAAAAAATTCTTTACCATGAAGGTAGTAAGGCTCTGGAACAGGTTGCCCAGGGAAGTTGTGGATGCTCCACCCCTGGAAATGTTCAAGGCCATCATGGATGGGCCTCTGAGCTACCTGGTCCAGTGAAAGGTGTCTCTGCTCACAGCAGGGGATTGGAAGTAGATGATCTTTAAGGTCGCTTCCAACACAAACCATTTATGATTCTATGATTAACTCTCTCTCACCTTTAAAACAAACTAAGTAATTTAAGAGAGAAATTGCTTCCAATTATGTTTTCTGTTTTGCCAGTAAAGCCAGCTTTTCTTCTCTGGCAAAAATCTAAGACATCACAGGCAGATTGCATGTATTTCTCTCAGACATATAGCCTGCCATGCATATGCTGGGTGTTGGGTGAACATTCCTTAGCACTTAACTTGCACAGGCTGCTTTCATTAACCCAGTGTTCCACTTCATTATCTGCCTAAAAATAGCAACTTGATGTAATTGTCAGATTTTTCAAAAGAATAGTGCAGAGCTATTCTAGCCAGCTATTTTTCTTCCACCTACCTTTCAGAGGGGTGTTGACTGCCTCTGACCCCAGCCTATATAGACATTTTTATGAAGCAATTGTAGATGAAAACAATCTGAGCATTAGAAGGGGCTCTTCTTTAGGTTTTAGGGGAATTGTCATTTCAGTCACTAGCAACCCTGCATGCAAAACACCTTTGTTTCACTGACTGTGTGATTACATCTTTCTACAGGCTTTTCTCTAATGGAAAATCAGTGTTCTGTTTACAGCAGAAGGGCTAAAATGGTTTAAAATGTAAAGAGCTATCATGATTTACCCTACAATAACACAAATAAACCACAAAATCTATTTCCTGGCACCTTCCTCATCTACAGTGCTAACGTACCAAAAAATTGCCTGTCAGAAAATTTACAAGAGAAGGTGCTCTACCAAGATCTTCTGAAGATATATGTAAAAATAAAGGTAATTTTCAGCAAGAACAAGATTATAACAGGTGTGGGCAAGCAAACAAGCATGCACAGTGGTGGGTGGAGGAGGAAAGGAAGAGGTAGGGAGTAAGTATTGAAACACTGACACTTGTCCTTTATCTTGTACAGCTGCATAAGGACCTTTTGTAATTCTACTTTCAGCATATATATGAAGGAAGAAAGAGAAGCAAGAAAGAGGAAGAAGAAAGGAAAGGAAGAGACATATCTCTGTGTCACTTTTAAATTTGATGGTGCTTAAAAAGATTTTGTATGAAAGAACAAGTACCATGTATACCCAACTTTGTAGAACTTTAAGTAAAACTTGTGCAGAAAAACCTTGCAGAAGAAAAGCACTTAAATTTTCAAGGGCAGCTCTCAGTCATTTTAATTTACTTAGCAAAGATACCTTGTGAGCAAGCAGGTGACACAGCTTCAGAGATGTCCTTGGGCTGGAATGTTCTATCACGGAAAGGGTATGAAAAGCTGCCAGTGTGAGGGACAAAAGAAGAGCTGCTACCGCTCCTTCCTCCCATTTCATTCTCTCCATCAAACCCAGCACCACCTGTGCTGTATTGTTTATTTTGACAGACCTCAACTTGGTTTTTTTCTCTGCCCTCATTTACAGTGCAACACACTCCACACCCGCCCCCGATTCAACTTTCCCTTTTTGCCTGGCACAAAACTAAGGTAGTTATGCTGAAACCAAGACACTTTACATGATGTTTGAAAAGTCGTGGGAGTCAGGTGAAGACCTGGGTGACTGGAAAAAGGGAGTCATTGCACATATTTTTTAAAAGGGTGGAAAGACAGAACCTGGGAACTACTAACCTGTCAGCCTCACCTCTGTGCCAGGAAAAGTCATGGAACAGATCATCCTAGAAGCTGTGCTAAGGCACATGGAGGACAGTGGAGTGATTCAAGACAGCCAGCATGGCTTCACCAAGGCAATCTAGTGGCCTTCTATGGTGGAGTGACTGCATCAGAGGAGAAGGGAACAGCTATGGATATGGTCTTTCTAGATTTCTGTACTATCTCTGACATCATCCTTCTCTCTAAATTGGAGAGGGATGGATTTAATGTGTGGACAGTTCAGTAGATGAGGAATTGCTTGGATAGTCACATCCAGAGGGTAATGGTCAATGGCTCAGTGTCCAAATGAAGATCCGTGATGAGTGGTGTCCTTCAGTGGTTCATACTGGGACAAATGCTGCTTAATATCTTCATTCATGACATAAACACTGGTATTGAGTGCACCCTCAGCAAGTTGGCAGATGACACCAACTTGAGTGGCACAGTTGACAAGCCTGAAGGACAGGATGCCATCCAGAGGCACCTGGACACACTTAAGAAGTGAGGCGATGGGCACCTATGAGGTTCAATCAGACCAAGTTCAGGATCTTGCACCTGGGTTGAAGCCACCCCCACTATCAATACAGGCTAGGGGATGAAGGGATTGGGGAACCCTGTGGAGAACAACTGGGGGGTGCTGGTGAATGAGAAGTTTGACATGACCCAGAAATACATGCTCATAGCCCAGAAAAACAATCGTATTCTGGGCTTTGTCCAAAGCAGCGTGGCCAGCAGGTTGAGGGAGGGGATTCTGCCCCTCTACTCCACTCTTGTGAGACTGCTTCCAGCTCTGGGGTCCTTGGCAAAGAAAATACGTGGCCCTGTTGGAGCAGGTCCAGAGGAGAGCCATAAAGATAATTACAGGGCTGGAGCACCTCTCCTGTGAGGAAAAGCTGAAAGAGCTGGGGTTATTCAGTCTGGAGAAGAGAAGGCTCTGGGGAGACCATACTGTGGCCTTTCAGTACTTAAAGGGGGCTTACAAGAAAGATGGGAACACACTTTTTTTTAGGGCCTGTAGCAATAGGACAAGGGATAATGGCATTAAACTTAAGGAATGTTGATTCAGACTAGATATAAGGAAGAATTTTTTTACAGTGAGGGTGGTGAAACACTGGAACAGGTTACCCAGAGAGGTGGTAGATTCCCCATCTTTCACAACATTCAAGGTCAGGTTGGACAGGACTTTGTGCCACCTGATCTAGTTGAAGATGTCCCTGTTCATTGCAGAGGGGTTGAATTAGATGACCTTTAAAAGTCCCTTCCAACCCAAACCATTGAATGATTCTATGAAACAGAGGACAACAAGCTCTCGCAGCATTACTCTATTAATTAGGCATAAGTATGAGCTAAATTAAAAAAAAAATACACACAAAAAAAGGCCAAAAAAGCACAAACAAACACAAATTATGTATGCATGTAAATGGACTCTGTACCCTCTCTATATGTTTGGATTTTACTTCCTTTAGCTTTGCCTCAAGTTAGAATTGCACTATAGGCTGTTTACTTCATACTTGGAGACCATTTTCCCTTTCAGCTGTCTTACCTCATTCAGAGTTCCTACCATAGAATCTCTATCTGACTGAGATTTCCCATCACTAGAAAGCTGTCAGTGTACCTGCTTTTTAAAAAGAGAGGATACTACAACTTCCTCACACACACCCCACCACCTCTTAGTAGGGGGGAATGATTAGCTACAGATGGGTTTCAGCAAGGGGCTGATAATGGATGAGCATCCTCAGGATGGGGAGGAGTACAGAGTTGAAGTATTTATTAGCTGTTTATGGCTGAAGTCTAGGTCCAAAACACAAAAGTCACTTTTGCCTGTGCAGAGTAATTCTTATGAATATATGTGAATGCCTGCAATGCTTGGTGAAACTGGGCCTTACCTGAAAGCAAACGAGCACAATACACTGTAAAACAGAACAGCTCTCTTAACACTCTGCCTTTGCTTGGGAAGGAAACAAATACATGTTCTCTAGTAAAGGACTGCTACTTTGATCAGCCTCAAAGATCTATTTCTCATGTGGCAATGGAATGAACTTGAATAAAATCTATCAGGTTTATTCTCCACTCTCTTACACCAGTTCTACACTACTACAGCATAGCCCTTTCACACCCAGAACAGGAATTGGGAATTCCCATTAGAATGGGAATCTTCTTCTTTAAGCTCAGCTGAAGCTTTTTTGTTTTTACTGTTTTACAGGCTTGTAATGCCGGTGATCCCATTTAGGTGAAAAGCTTTTCTCTCCAAAAACAATTTAACCTGTATGGTCATAACCAAGAATGTTCACAGCACGTGTTACCTAGTGCAGATTGTCCCACATTTTTTTATGGCTAAATAGTTCCCACTGTTATTATAAGAACATACTATTCTCCTATTTCCCTCAGTCCCTGAGCATACTTTTGTTTGTCCAGCTTTATGTGTAGCTTAAAGGCTGTAACACTGCTAGAAACCTGAGGAAAGTGCTAAAACATAAGAAATCCCTCAAATGAACTTTGATGGAAATAAATATTAAGGAACCACAGCGAACATATGCCTAAGGCCCACCTAAGATCTGTGTAGAACAGCACTACAGATGTGGTTATGTTACAAAAAAAAAAAAAAAAAAAAATTGGTTATTTAACATACAGTCCACAAAATCACTTCAGAAAAACAGTAGAGAGAAAATAAACAGCAAACCAACCATTAGCAAAGTTTCTTAAAAAATCTGTACTGGATTCGTATAAAGACTAGATTACTTTCAATGAAAATTAACTATAGTTCTCACATAGCAATTATTGTTGCAAATATTTGTTCTAGTTGAATGAAAAGGAGAAGCATTAGAATAATAATTAGGTGTTGTAAACTTCCCTCTTCCTTCATAAGTATTGAAGCAAAGCTCTTATGTCATGGAGGTGTTTCACAGAGTAGTAAGGAGCAGGACATTAATGGGATGATCAACATGAGGAAAAGACTTGAATAGTGACATAAAGTATAGTAATCTTGACTTATATTAAGGAATTAAATGTCTTGGAATAGCCTAATTATTACTTTTTGGTCTCTACTTGCTGTTACCGATCATTAAGCTATGACAAATATGAGGAACAGCTGTGACATTTGCCAAATCATGGGATTGTTTGGAACAAGCAAACCCAGGTGACATGTAAAACTACACAGATCATGAAAACTTTAAACAGAGTGAACTATTTCAGTTGAATCTGTTTCCAGGAAATTCACATAATTAAATTTGTTTCCAGGAAATGGAAATAAAGGAAATGGCCCAGCTTTGTTTTAATATATGTACATCTCTCCTCCCAGCCTTCAAAGAGTATTGCATGAGTTTCAGTGGTCTCTGAACTAACCCATAACCACACACCACAAAGAAATAAAATACCAAGTTACTTATGTAGCCCAGAGACATCTCTTTTTCACAGACCCTTGGCTCCTCAATAAACTATCAATCTTTTTCTCCAGATGGTGTTGCCTCCATTGAGTTGCTCCATTGTTTCCTTTGTTATGCAAGTGGTTTATTGATTAAAATTTGTCAACTACCCTTCCCCTAAGCATTCTCCAAATAATATCTGCAGTTGTTCAATGTAAAAAAAAAAACCAAAAAACCAACCAAACAAAAACCACTGTCCTCCTCCCAAAACAAACCCCCAAATCCCCCAAAGAAACAATCCCAAAGTCACTCACTAAAAATATTAAATGGAGAGTGGAAATATTTTCTCTCTATGTTCTCCCAGAAGTCAGATGTAGAAGAGCTTATCAGTAATTTGCCAAAGGCCAGATGCTTATCTGGCTGCCCTCTCTATATCTGCCTGCTCTTTGCTGTTAGCAAAGTAGATAATTGGGCTATCTTTATTTTCCAGCTTTCACACATATGCATGCCGTTTTAATCCTTAGATATCCCTGAAACAAGCTATTTTCAAATGAAGCATTTTAATCTGCATTGTCCCCCTGGTAACAGGGGATTATTTTCACCACTACGTAACTCAGGATAATTCCATCAAAGTACACTGGTAACCAGTAAAAGGTGAACTTTAGAAGATTTATAGTTTTAAGTATTATAAAGAAAACTCTTGAAATGAAGAGGGTTCTCTAACTTGTGTGGAAATTTTCAGCATCTAAAATGCTGGAATGAAACCATCTCAATAACAAGTTCCATAAGAAGTCTTTGAGAATGGTGTGTCTCTGCTTAGGGAAGAAATCTCAGGAGGACAGCTCTTACAATGTTGGGTCAGTACTGCCTCTAGTCGTGTTGGTATGGCCAGACCATACCAAGAACCACAACCATGTAGAGACCAGCAGCAGATGAAAAAAAGAACACATTTTGAATATTTTAAAATTTGAGAAACTACACAGTTGGATGGATGGGAAAAGTTCAGCAGTTTTTTAATCTGTCTACTTCAAACCCATCCCTTCCTTTCTCTGTGCCTATTTTTACATTCCACTCTGAAGTGAAGGAGCCATGTCACTATAACTTTCCTCTAAAATTGAGAATTCTAGGAAAACTAAAGAAAAAATGATGCAAATATTTGTTTCAAGACACATTTCAGATATATTTCACAAGATCTGCATTTCTAAAACTGGATGAATGAATATTTTTTGCTGAGGTTCTCTACTTGAAGTTAAAGGAATGGTAATAATTTCCTTTCTGTTAGTCACTGGACATAAAACAGAAATATGAAAGTCTCTCAAAATTTTATTATTACTCTACATATCAAGGAATTATAGCTTTTTAAGTAGACTTACTAAATTTAATTATCTTTTTCTTTCTATATGATTTGTACATAATGCTGCATAACTGTCAAAAATGGAGCTTAGCAGAAAGGTAAAATATTTTACTTTTCAAATGATAGGTTTATGTAAAAGCCTGATTGACTTCTTTCAGTGAGAAGCTCTCTTTTCTCTTCAAGACCTCTGCCAAACATTATACTTTCAATGTCTTTAAAGTAGTCCTAAATTCACCAAATCAAAACCACTTGTTTAGTCAGGTAAGTTTTTCTCATATCCCAGGATTCACCTGTGCAACAGGCATAGAGGCCAGAGCCAGCAATTTGATTTTTCAGAGGTGACTGCAGACTCAAATTTGCCTTCTGATCAAAGAAGATCAAACTTTTTGTCACTGTTTAGAAGTGAGCAAACAAAACTGAAAATCCTAAAATGGTTACATACTTCCAAAGCCTTAGTTTGGCTCATCTCTATTGCTTGAAACTTGTGGAAAACACAACTAGACATTTTATGAATGCTTCATTTTCAAACGTAGTGCTATGACTGCACTGGGACATCATGACATATGTTGATGCATCAGCCATTAACAGTGAGAAGACTGGAGGTCACAGGAACTCAGTGAACCTTAAGGGCACGATGCTGTGTGTGCTACAGTACAGCTGGGAGCCTCTGTTGGATGTCTGCTTCTTTGATATCGCTTCAGAAAAAGAGATGCAGACATTTATTTCTTTCATCCCACTTCTGCCATGTTTCTAGAACTATGGGTCATAATCTGCCGTCCTTTTAAAAAAATTTCCTTTTATGGCGTTCCCACTATCAAGCTAATCTTTTCCCAGAAAGTACCTATAATATTTCATGCTGTGATTTATTTTGACAGTCAACACATAACCACAGCATGTGCTGGCTCAAATATATTTTGAGGTGTTTGAGGGGCCTGAACTAGCTTCTCCAGGACATCTCATGAAGGTCTGGTTTGCTTTGCACTAGCTGATCTGAGTACCAGTAACAGTCTGACAAGGGAAACACAAAACTCTTAGCAAAAAGGCAAAGTACGTTGGAGCGCACTGAGCTTCATCCATGACACTGGTACTGAAAACAAGTAATTTAAAGAAAAATTGTAAGTTTATACAATACTAATTTCACTTCAAGAAGCCTGTACCTTTACCTCTGCCCCTTCCAAAGACTATGAAAAATTTGACGTCTGAATCCAGATTTCAGGCTAGTTCTCAGCTTCTGTCTTGTGTTAAAGTGATTCAGTTTACCTTTCTGCATCCTCCCCAGGAAACCCTAAGCCATTTATTTCATAGCATACTAGAGAGAGCCAAAGACTGTGATGCTCAAAACAGCATTTTATGCGGTTATTAGCCCTTTAAACAGGCAGAGGACTAAAAGTTTAAAAGCTTATAAAGCCTGATTGCAGTCTGTGTCTTCAATTTGCACAATGGCATTAATAAAGGATATGAGAACATAGTAGAAAAATGGATCCTGAGAGGTCCTGACGTGTTCGTTTCCAGGTAAATTTTCAAAAGCTCCTATGTGGGGATGTAGGATGGAAGATATGGTCTGAAATGTCTAAGATTGCAGGTTGCAATATGAAATCACAGGAACTAGAACAGAATGCTGTGAAAGTCCAACCAGCATGGAAAGGATTAGCCTTTTAAATGAAACAAGCACAACCAGAAGCATATTATTCCAACCCCAAAGTTCTGGCAGGATACACACTTGACAAAAATCTATCTAATGAAGCACATCATCCAGTCCCAAAAATGGATTTATTTTACTGTTTCTATGGAAACTGTTTGCCTTTCAGAGCTACCAAATGAAATGAATGGTGAAAAACCACTCTGTATGGTAAATTGATTCCCTGTTTTTATCCCATGCAGCACTGCATCACTTAAAGGTGCTTAGTGATTTAAGTTGTATCATGTTTCTAAATAAATATTTGTACTGCTTTCATATAGACCATTGATCCTAAACCATGAACATCTGAGGCCTTACTAAAAAGTTTTTTACATGTTCTACATTTATGTCTGTAACACAGTCTTGAGTTTGATCACATCATAAGACAAAATGTCTTTGCAGACCATCACCATAAAATGGCCTGATTTTAAAAAGTATTCTGATATTCTTGGTGAGGCTTTATATCATCTTCATCTGATCAAGCATTAAAAGAAACTAATTATTTCATATAGAACTACACAAGTGGAATATTGTTGTGGCTGCTGTGGTCTAAAGACTCAGGAGACAAAAGTATTACATACCATGTGTGGGCTGTTTTTTGTTTCATTTTGTTTTGTTGTCTGGTTTTTTTAACTTAGGAAAACTGGAAGGTATACAAACACTTTCTGTCCGAAACAGAGTCTGCAAATTTAATATTTAAACTGGGTTATTTAATTCATTATTTCTCTGAAGTAAAGATTATTTTTATTTGTGCTTTCCATGGGATCCTATTTATACTACTTTGAACTTCTCTTCCAATTTGTCACATCATTTAACACAGAAATGTCCTCATGGTGGTTATTCTTCTCTTTCTGCAGTTATTCTTCAAGTGCCTCTCAATCCTATTGTTTTCCACAGGTTCAGCTTAAAAGTTGGACTAAACTCCCCTGTCTTGTATCCCTGTTCCATTCCTATGGTGAAAGGCCAAGTATGTTTTAGATCTTGGCAGGAACAATAAATGAAAGAAAGAGTTCAGGCAAGAGGTTTTAATTGAAAACCGCCATATGAAAGGACCCAGAAAACTGAGTCACAGTTTCTGATTTTTCTCTTAACAAAATAGCCAGTTTGCGTTTTCAGGAGTGTGACATTTGGGCAAAGATGAATGATGTAAGTTCATATGAAGAACAGCTTATACTGAGAGGGAACCCTTCCTGCACACTTGCAAACTGATGAATTGACATGTCACAATGCTATTGTCCAGCCAGTTTTCAATGCAGGGTCAAATGTAAACAGGCAAGAATACTCACATCAGAAGTGAGTACATCACTGAAATCAGCTGTCACATCTTTACCTCTGCCATAGGATCACCAGTCAGGACCAAAGAATCCTTGCCTTGAATAGGTAAAAGATAGTGGAGGTTCAGGTCTAAGTCCTCAGTGAAGCAGAATGAACTTAATTTCCAATTTCCCAGGCTGCTGCTCTGGCTATTGACTTTCACACTGGAAGAAGAAACTGAAGAAACTTTCCCTGCCCATCATGAAACAAACATAAAAGTGAAAGCACATTCCTTCCTAAAAGAGGTTTGAACGTTGAGAAACTACCTTTCTTTCCAAAGAGAATAAGTAATACGTACCCTTAGAAAACCAGTCTATTTGAACTTCCTTCTGTTACAATAAATAACAGGGTACTTAGACTACAATATGTAGCTGAAACAACATTCTGTCATATGTAATTTCTTGCAGATATAACCCCCCCCCCACACACACATTCTTAATTTATGATCTACCTGGGAGGAAAATAAATGCACTGTACCTACATATGTGTGTGTAAAGACCACCTTTTTTTTTTTTTTTTTTTTGCAAGGTCAAACAATAAAGGACTGCACTACTTTGCATATAAAAATGTTATTAATACAGTTTATATGGAATTTGTGCCTTCTCACTGAAACCACACTACTAAGGATTTAAGTCTGGTACATATCTCAGGCTAAGAATGGTGAGGAGCTTGTTAGGAACATTACCTGGCCTGCTAAACAGAAATGAAGTTTTTTGTGACCACGATTGCTATGGTCCCCTCCTCTGTGCTGTTTCACAAGACACTGTTAGGATGTAGCCCTTGGGACATTGCCGTGCAGAAACACTCCTTCAAACATTGATGTATCCAAAGTGACTGCTGAATTAAGCCAGGCAATGGCAAATAATACCATTAACTAGAAAAAGCTGATTTCTAACGAAAAATAGACTTCAGAGCTCTGCAGGGGAAAACATACTCCATGAATAATGAGATATTGCAGAGTGTGCTGTAAATGCACTGTAACCGCCCCATCTGCTGGTGAGGGCTCAGGCTGCACACAGACACCATGGAAGCTTCCAGCTAACACTGAAACAAGTCGGTGTTTTGGCTTCTGTTTGGGTCACAAAACATCTGGGTTCAGGCATAGCTGAAGGACAGTCCTGCCCGGGTCAGCCAAGGATCACTGGGCAGGAGTGCACGGGCAGAAACAGTCCTGACTGCCTGGTTTGTTCCCGAATCCCTGGTAATAATACTGACTGCTTGTTAGAGAGTGATTTCATCTGTATGCATAAACAACTGTGGCATCTCCACCTTCTAAGGGAGGCAGCATGTGGTGAGCATGATGCAAGTAAATACCAGCAGCTGATCAGCTCCAGCCCACTGATATGCCAGCCAAGTCACTCATGATCTATTAGACATGTATCGTGACTACAATCACTACTCCTAACAGCAGCATTACTATTAGAATTATTACAGCATATGTTAATAATTACTGCCAAATAAATTTGTAAGGCATATTGCTATATAATGATAGTTTTGAAGTGTAGAGAGATGATGGGAGTATAGTCAAATCTTGTCCATATACTACCTCAGAGGGATATCATGATGTTTGGGTGTTTGTGACTTTGACTTTTGTCAGGTAAAGTGAGAGGTAAGAATCCACATAAGACCCTCTGGATAATTCTGGCCAAAATTCCCTGGCACAAACCCAGCTTTTACTTATCATGCTTCCCAGGATGAAGTCCCTCAAAGGTAGGTCATGTGCTGCTGATTATAAGCACAGAAGGGTTATAAGCCAGTTCTTCATATTTAGGTTACAAATGTGATCCCTTGCCTTGTAAAGACACAACTGTATAGCACAAGTAACATGAAAACATAGTATCATAGCCCTTAGAACTTGAAATTCTCAGCTGCAGAACTTTATCTTATTCTAAACAGAAACAAAAGTAAAGGTGTTGGCTGTTTGAGTTGCCCCATCCTCACCTTCCCTGAATTGCTCATAAAATTGAATTCTCTAAAATCTAATGTTGGAGAATGCTCTCTTTGGAACAATGAGTCACCACTTTGTTCTATTCTATTCCAGGAAACAAATATCAGGTAAGCTTATTTTGCTCTAAAGCCATCACTAACTAGTCAACATATCTTTAGCTAAAAATTAAAAGTACAGTTTTGCAGACCAAATAGGAAACATAAAAAGGTTTTAAGTAGCAACTGGCATTTATTACAATAAAAACACAGTATAGAATATTGAAAAATACAAAACCTGATGGTTTATAACATATCAAAATAAAATCTGCATCTATTCAGTTAAAACAGCTTTTTATGATCACAAAACTCTTGATGGAAATGTCAGAACACCTCTCTTCAGATCTTCAGGTTAAAATAGGACTTTTTTCCCCCCTGAATTTCCTTATTCTATTGTGCAACACCTTGCAAATATCAAAAAAGTCCTTTCAGCAATGTAGCCTAACATGCAAAATTTTTGCCTTGCTTGTAGCACTCTATGTTACTGAGCTATAGATGTGTCTTTAGTCTGTCGTCTGGGGCAATGATGTTACAGGAGACAAGAGCAAGTTAACTTTAAAAGAAACTCCTCCCACTGAGATACCTTGGAAGCATCTAAGTACTTCTGCGCTTTAAATTAGTGAAACTGCAGATCCTGGAGTACTTACAGGACTCTTACAATAATAACCATATTGACAGGACCACTGAATGAAAAGGCTGTGATGAATCAAAGCTAACATTTTATGTCTCTTTTTTCCCCTTACAGAGGGGAAAAGCACTTTGGTTTTGTCTTTTTTGCTGATGGAGTTGCAGTTAATAGAGATGAATAAAGGAATATTGGACAGCAGCTTCCCCAGCATCAGTTCACCCAACACCATCTAGCTGCTTGGTCCTGCATCATCCACAGCTGGGGCTTTGGACCCATCCTAGCCAGCACCACCATCCCTGCTCTCCCGACTCCCCCACTGCTCATCTAGGTTTCTTCCAGTTCACACATGCTTTGTGAGGATAGCATGCTGTCGATTTTTCCATTATCATCAGCCAGCCCAAAAAGTCCCAGTTTTGTAAATCTGACTAAGCTGCTGTTCACAGAAGAACCCTCAAAGTTTCTACGGTACCTTTGAGGAGCAGCTTTCCAGGACACATGGAATCAGGCAGGTGAATGCAGAATATGCCAGGATTACTGTGTATACCTTGGGTGGTTGCCTCCAGCATCCAGGTGTCATGAAGTGTTGCCTGGATTTGCCATTCGAGCAAATTGACAGTACAATGTGCTCTGAAACCACTGGAGTGACTGCAGATCAAGTGCAGCAATGTTACAGAATCATAGAATGGGTTGGAAGAGACCTAAAAGATCATCTTGTTCCAACCTCCCTGCCAAGGACAGGGACACCTTCCACTAGACCAGGTTGCTCAGAGCCCCATCCAACCTGGCCTTGAACACTTCTCTGGACAGCCTGTTCCTGTACCTTATATACGTTTCTCACTGGAAAATGCTACTCAAGGTCATTGCTGCTTTACTAATGGTAAAAAGGAGAAATATGGTTAGAATCATTTGATTTCTTGTCCCTTCCTCTTAGACCAAAGACAAATAAGAGAATAGGTGTCTTGCTATTGCAGTTTCCAGCAAAATGTTTCCATCAGATCAAATATCTGGGCTTCCTCTATTGCTGCTAGGGCTCATCATAGGCAGCCATGCAGACTTTGCTGCGTGGACCAGCTCCAGGGGAGCAGGGAACCAGTGCAGGTAACTGACCCATTTGTTACAAATACATTGAGGTCTCTCTTGATCTTTGAGAAAAAAAAAAAAAAAAACAACAAAAAAACCCCCAAAAAACCCAAAACAACCCACAACAAAATTTCTCTCTACCACTGGGTGCCCTGCACTCCTAGATAGCTATAAATTTATCACGTTCAAAACATGACCTTCTGGAATTGGTAGGGTAGTACTGGTGATTTCAATGGGATTTGGAGCAGGACTGTTGGAGGGAGAAACCTAAGCCAAAAGATTAAAGAGGTGTTCGGCAGGTGAGGAGTGTCCCTTTTTCGTCCCTTTGGTTTTCCAAATTAATAAAGGATGGACAGGATGATTTAAAAATGTAATTTAACTTTGGTTATTCTCTGAATTTTTACTTTCTTTTCTTTCTTTTCTCATGGCATATTTTTGTTATTGTATATTGCCTTGATTCTCCATGTGCAACAAAACAATATGTGAAATACCATGAAAAAGCCAAAGAAGAAGTAACAGAAATTCCACACAGAGTGAATTGATATAGTGACAGAACTTGCACTTACGCGTGAAGTTGTTCTGTGAAGAATTCAGCTGACTTATAAAAGTGAGAAAATGCATTTTAAGGTATCTCTTTCCCACTCTCCGCATATGCATTCTCTAGAGGAAATGGCTACATTTGAAGACAGCTGAGTAAAGCTTCCAGAGATGAACATCTTACAAATGAGACCCATTTACATATGAAAAAAGCGGTACTGACAAACAGCACCCACCCTGCATGAAATGCAAACTCAGAGTCCAGTACAACTTAGAGCTATTAGAAATTCTGATTCCAGTGGTACACTGGTACAAGGGATTAAAAGCTTGACCCAAAGCACACTGGAATTGATAAGGACTGTGTCCACTGCAATGGGCTTTTGATTAAGTACTGCTGGAATTTGATTCCAGAGAATGGATTTCTCTCACCATGGTCCTCTGCAGCTGTCTGTAGCTGCAGCTGTGCAACACTCCAAATGTTAGTCTTACAGAAATCTACACTAATTTCCAGTTTAAATTTATCTTGTCCCTGGTTCCCACCCTGTATCCTAGATCATATTCAATGTACAACATCATCTTCCAGAACTTGTGAGTTTAGCAAAGCTGAACTAAACATAGTGAAAAAATCAGCCTGAGTTCCAGAATGCCATTCTCTAAATTAGACGAGTCATTCTGTGTCCTCCTACACAAGGAAGTGTATCAATTTTTAAATAGTAAATAGCTGGTATATCACCAAGTATGCACTTAGTCTCTTCAAGCAAATTCTAGACTTTTCAGGTTTATTGGGAATCTTCATCCCTCTGTATAGTGACTAGCTTCACTTCAAGTCAGACTGTCTAACTTGTACTACCTCCAAATTTTCCCTTTCTCATAGAATATTCTTCCTACTGTGCTTCTGCAATAAATCCTTCATCCCTACATTTTCACTGCCGTTTCTCCACGAGAAGTCAAATTAGTTTGTTCACATCCTAACAGCCTTCCCCTTGGTTTGTGTATGCTAATGAAGAGCCTGCAGCAGCAGGTTGGCATTAACACAGCTGAGCTGTTCCCCACCGCTTCCAGCAACTGCTGCCAAGTTGCACAAGTGGCAATGCTTGTGAGTTGTGTTAGCTACAAGAGCAAAGAGGAGGCCTTTGCTTATCTTTGATCTGGAGGTTAGCCTGAGGGGTGGGCAATATTTTGATTTTCTGAACTGTTGTAGGGTTCTGAGATTCAGTTTTCTTGAGAAGAAAACCCAAACCATCATATTTCTAAGGGAATGAGACATACTCACGCTAATATCAGGCCACCCTCTCTTAGATGTATGACTCCCTCAGTGATGACGCTTCAAGGTTGAGTCCTATCCAAAGTAGGAATGGCTAAAAGCAATCTCTCATCCTTTCCCTCTGGAATAGTAAAACTTACTTGATTATATAATGTGCTTGACTTAGAATTTTTGATTTAGTAGGTTTATCTGTAGTTTAGGAGATTCGGATTCTTTGCCTTGACTGATTCAGACAGAATGTCACCTATTTGAACTGCTTGAGAATTTCTGAGCCCCAACAATTTCACTTTTTTTGGTTTAAATAACAATGATCAGCCACGTTCTTTTAGTCTCTTTAACTGAGTGGCTAAAACTGAACACAAATAAATCAAGCAATCCTCAAGGAGAGACCTTATACTTGTGTCAATCCTGATTAGTAAAACCACATATTTATGCAAACAGTCATTCCTGAAATATCCCTAGGAAATGAGATTGTTCACCCAAGCCACTACTAATTGTGAATGAACAGCAAAGGGCACCCTAGTCAATTATTGAATATGGGACTATGTAAAGTGGTCATTATCTGTCCTGAGATACCTAGAGCGTAACTCTCAGGGAGAGCCAGTCTAACTCCATTCTGCAGAACTGCCTCAGCTTCTGCTCTGACACTGTTCTCTAAAACCTAGCAGTGGTCCATAATCCAGACAATTAAGCCTGCCTAAGAGCAAATGTATGGTCTCTTTTCCTGGTTCTGCAGCATACTTTGCTTGTTATAGTCCATTTTAGCAGCCCTTTCAGCTGCATTTAGTCTTTGGAGAAGTCAAATTGATTTTTATTCTGCCTACTAGATGATCGCTCAGGATCATCCATTATGGACAGTACCTCACTGTCATCTAAGCCACTGCTGTAGTGGTGGCTTGTTTTGTAATGTAAAAGCCCAGCTGTCTGCTGCTATGTGATAAGTGCTAAAAATGGTCCATTGCAATCCAAGCTGCTGTAGCATTATAGCCAAAAGAGGATTACAAATGGGATGGCTGCTGTAAGGAAAGGCTATATACAGTTGCACGTATGCACTCTGGGGATTCTGATCATGGGAGTGGAGAATGGCATTTTCACTTTTAAGAAATATTTTCCTCCAGAGTGTACTACTGCTACCTTGCTGCCAATTGCTGCTTTCTGGCAATGAAGAGAGACCATATGCTTTTAGGCCATGACATTTGATTAATGACTTTAATACATAGCCACCTGAGGAAAGAGTGGTGTCATTAACAGGAGCAAAAAGAAGTCAATAGCTGTAGCATTGTCTCTCCACAATATTTTGTGAAAGTGAGGGAAGGAAGTGAAATAAAATAGAAAGGAATTAGAGCAGGAGAATAATGATCATAGATGTCTTTAGATAGCTCCCCAGAGGGGAGGCATTTGACAGCTTTTACATGAATAGGGCTATTCCCTTCCCCTGTGCAACAGCCTCCATCTGGTTATATATCACTGAAGTAGACCTGAGTCATTTCAAAGAAGAAGATGACATCCACAGGCAAACCCAGGCACACCTGAACAGGAACATTTGTAGCCTTGTACCTTGAACCTCAGACAAGGCTATAAATGCAGTTCTACTCATGGGAGACATTGATAACATCATGATAGTCCTGGAGGGGTTGGGACAGATGTACAGCCCTGCTGTTAGCTAATGACCTGATATTTCTGGTAGTTTTAACAACCTAGCTTTAACAACCCAACAAGTTAAAGAAGTAAATAGAAGCAAGAGAATTATCAACATCTTTATGTAGCAGACTTACTTCATATATATCAAGTAAGAAACATGCAAGCATGAATGTAGAAGTTTGATTTATTAACTGAGTTTGATAAATACAGACCAGAAGTTAGTATGTTACCAGCCTGCAGAAGAGGAGACTGAAGGGAGACCTCATCACAGTCTACAGCTTCCTCCTGAGAAGAAGAGGAGGGAAAAAACACTCATCTCTTCTCTGTAGTGAGTGATAAGACCTTAATGGCCTGAAGTTGTGCCAGGGGAGGTTTAGGTTGGATATTAGAAAGAGGTTTTTCACCCAGAGGGTGTTCAGGCACTGGAACAGGCTCCCCAGGGAAGCTGTCACAGCACCAAAGCTGAGAGAGTTCAAGAAGCATTTGGATAATACTTTCAAGCACATGGTGTGACTCTTGGGGATGGTCCTGTGCAGGGCAAAGAGTTTGATGCAATGATCCTTGTGGGTCCCTTCCCACTTGGGATATTCTGGGATTCTGTAATTTTCCTAACATTTGTTCATGCAGCTTCAAATGAAGCCAAAGAGGAGACAGACAAAAGGCACTACCTAAAGTCAGAATGGATCTGCAAAACTACATAAAAGCTAGTTCTTTTTTTGTGTGTGTGTTCTGTTTGTTTGGGGTTTTGTTTGTTTGGTTTGTTGTTTTGTTGTTTGGGGTTTTTTTTTGGTTTTTTTTTAATCCAGCATTTTCCCATGTGCTATGGAGTAGAGCTTACATAAGTATTTGAGTATTTGGATCAATGTATCACATCTGAGCCCTAGTATTATCTTATTTTCTGCAAGGCATGAGAAGCTTGTGTGAAGTTTACAACCTGACTCATGACAGATTCCTGAGGGCCAAGTTTTCTCTCTAAAACTTGTTTATTTGCTTGTTGCTATAAATATTACAAGTCTTTGATTGAAACTCAGACCTTCCATTTGAACATACTGTGCCTTTTGACCCCAAGTTGCTTATCATTTCAGAAAGTAAATGACCAATGAAGAAGAAGAAAGGACACAGAATCACTTTTTAATTCTCAACCTTTCACCCTCACAGCTCCATTCCATAGACAAACTATAAATAACAAATCACCAATCTGAACATTTCATGTTTCCCAAATATAAAAATGCCATATGCAATCATTAAAGGGCACATAAAAGACCGAGGAAAATCACAAATTCTGACCAACAGCAATAATCAACATCAAAGAGCTGAACTGAGAAAGAAAAAGTCTTCAGAGCAGCATAACCCAGATATTTTAAGAGAAATGAGTCCAGAACAAAACTCAAGGTTTGCGTTTTTGCCCTCTTAACTTACACAACATTTTGAAAAAGGTGGCTCTAAGGCAATGAAGATTTAGGACCAAAACTCACAAGAACAACAATTAATCTTTCTCCTCCTTGAACGTTGCCCAAGGTCTTGCTAATCAAAACATTCATGTCCCAATTGTACCCAATTCTAGAGGCTGGAAAAGAAAAAAAGTCCGATGGCACAATTCGATTGTGACAGTATGATCTTCTTGGAAATACAATAAAATAATTACAAATTACAAAACAAGTGTCAGCTGGTTAGTATGACACAAGGACATTTAAGAAGTAGCTCCAACTGCCCAGGTCCTGTTATTGCCTTACAAGTTAAAATTAATTGAAGGAAAAAACAGGAAAGAAAAATCATAAGGTTTGTAGTCTTGTTATGAAATTTGTTTGAGGGCAGCAGAAGTTTAAGGACAGAGTTGTAGCAACAACTTGAATTCAGGAGAAAGCAAAGCAAAGGAAGCAAAGTAGCAGTAAAAGCTCTCTTAGTGCAGCTCTTCCAAACAAAATCCCTTGATGCCAGAAAGTAGAATTGAGACAGGAAACTTGGGGGGAAGCCCTGCCAAGGTACTCATGGAGGTCATTAAAGGGAGGGGGATCAGGCACTGGGTGCACTAAATATTGGAGAATTATAAACTATCATTTATTTTGAAGATGCACCACAGTCAAGTATTTTAAATTAGGCAGTCACAAACAACACAAAATATTCCAGAAGGATGACAGCAGGGAGAACTCTGAAGTTCTGCCTGATCTGCTCCTCTGCATGATCTCTTAAGAGTACATTGGACAAGATTCTTGGTGCAGTATGTCTATGGCTGTGTAACTTCCACTAAACAGTACAAAATAGAAAAATTTCATTCTTTTATAGATGCCCTCATGCAGAAAAATATGTGTAACCAGCTTGAACTGCAGGATCTTCTCATAAGCAATATAATGCACATCCCACCTTGCTTTATCACTGCTTTTCCCGTAGACATGCAGTGATGAGGGGATCTCAGACAGACCATCAACTAGAATATCATAATGATAGGAATTGTGTAAAATGTCACAGACTTTCCAGTACAGCCAGGAAGAAAAAGTATTTTTTGCCATGCTTTGTTATATCAAGTGATGTGTTTATTTCCAAGAGCTACAGTGGTGTAGCTGTCCATGTGTGCTAACAGTGGAGCAATCCTCTCAGGCATTCAGGCAGTGCATGGAGATTTTAACTGTCAAGGAAAAGCACTTCTCATGCTACATAATGCATCAAAGGTTTGGTGCATTCTAGGATAACATAATGGGATTTTTTTTTCCCCAAAGCCCACACGGAGGTCAATGGTTGATATGCAAACCAGACCCCATAAACATTCATAATAATTAGCTCTTTAAAACGAGATTCAACTAATGATATGTTCTGAGGCATGAAGCTAATTGTTTTCACTATCTAGAGATGCAGAAACTGCCATTATTTGCTGAAAATGGCTTTTAAACTTCAGATATTATACACAGTGTCAAATAGACTATGATTTATGTCAGACATGTTGTTCACCTCAATGCTGTCCTCTTGCAAAACAAAGCCCTCAGGCAGGAAAAGAAAATAACCAGAAAAGATGTGGACAGCTGCCTTCCTGCCCTTGACAGAGAGACATACAGGTAACAACACTTGCCAAAAAGTGATTGGTGTTATGGGGTAATGGAAAAAAAATTGGTCAAAGCAATTTTCCAACTATACTGTCTCCTTCACAAACTGCAAAAGCCTCATTTACCCTTTTTCCATTTTATGTGAGAGAAAATTCAAGAGGGTCATGAGACTTTAATAATAAGTTAATTAAGATGAACAATAAGACTGAAAAGCTTTGCAGGCTTGGTTCAGATTGTCTTTCTATCTCTAATTTATCTAACCACTTTTGTCCAAGGAGTAGAACTAAAATTTTCGTGGGATCAGTTATTTTACTCTTTGGGTCAAAAGACACAGCAATTACTGTTTTATTGCTTCCCTTCCTCCTCCTCTATCAACTTAGAGCTAAATACTCTGGAACAACAAAATCAAAACAAAATTCATTCAATGTTTTTTGACCGTAAGACTGAAGTCTCACATAACTTCAAAGCCGATTCATGTTAAAGCAAGACAAAACTACAGCCCTTGAAGTTAGAGCAAAGCACCAAACACACTAAAATCTGAGTGTTTATAGAGTCCCATGAAGCAGGCTCAGCTTCCATACCAGTTCCCAAACTTCATATTTCTGTGAGGGCATGTTGGAAGTCTTCAGGACTAATGGAGGCTTGCAAGAGTCGGAGAAGTGACTGAGCTCTGATGGAAGTGAAAAAAATTATCACCAGTGGCAAAACAGAAACAAACATAAAACCCCCAAAGCACTGCTTTGTAAAAAACTCTGAACGATTTAGTGGTATGAAGAAAAACTGAGCTTTACAATCCAAACAGGACATCAGGATTCTGGGCTCTATTCAGACAAAAGACAAAAAACTGGAGCACAAAACTTCTTTTCCTTGTAGAGATCCCACACATACCTGATAAAGAGATGGTGAACATCATTCCCAAGAAAGTTTGCCAGTATTTAAAGTCATGTGAAGATGAATGTTCTGTGAAACTCAGTTATCAAATTTCACCTTACTGTAGCTTATGCTGACACCTTTCTCTTGGCCCTCCCTGACTTCCTACAAAATATATTTAGAGCCAGTGTGGATTCTGGTCTGTAAGATGTCTAATTTTATCCTAACCAGACAGTCAATCTCAGAATACATTTTTAAAATAATTTAATGAGTAAATTACAGTAATAGTCATTTGGAAGTTGCAACATGCCAAGAGTCATTACAAAGAGAACCTTGATATTGTACAGTTTTCTCATTTTAAGAGACATAGGAAATAACAGGCTCTGTGTAGTGTCGGCTGAGATAGGTGGGACATTGACTGTCATTAACTTGTTTTAGTGTGTATTAGATCCAAGAGTTACCTATGATCCAACTATTCTTTCCTTTGGCATCTGAGAAAATCTGACGCCACCTTCATATTGATAAATGTTTAGTAAACTTTGCTGAAGTTTTTTCAATACAGAGTTAGATTCAGTACTTCATAACAAATATTTTGATAGACTATTATAAACTGGAGGTCTCCCACATACTTCTGCTGTCCTTTTTACCTCTGGGCATGAAATGAGAGTCCCTGGGGATGTGAGAAAAGCCCATTATCAGTTGTGTTTCACTCTCACTGTACCTTAGCCTAAACACAGTTTACATATCATGACAAGTCAAGCAGACAAATCTAACTCAATCTCCTGGCCTTGGCTGGGTGATCACTGCAGTACTGGATTAACCAGGTTACATTTAGATACAACTTTCTCACCCCATACTCTTTTATTATCTTTCCCTTTGCTAAAGTTTGACATCCCTACATAGAAGATAGATAACATGAGCATCCTTCATCAACCCCAATTCCAGACTTGATTGAAACTACGACAAAGGACTGTGTTTTTGCAAGTTAAAAGAGCATGGATCCTCAAAATAAAGCAAAACAAAAACCCAACCCTTTCCTGAAAAAAAAACCAAAAAACAATTACTTTGGATAACTCTGTCCACATTTACTGTGTATTTGTTTTGAAAATATTCCAAAAGGGACATCGGTACTTATGCCAACATTGCCAAATGCTTAATTGCACAAATGTTTCCATCTGGAGGAAGGAAAGATTTACAGGCTGTTTAGCCAAAACAAATTATATTTTAACTCTGAGATATGAGCACATGTGCCTGGGAGGTCTCAGCTGGAGAGTCCGATGAGCTTTTAAAATGTGGGAGTTCCCACAGCCTCTGAAGCTGACTGATGGGTTCACTGCTGGAGCAATTACCAGAAACAGTGGGCCAAACCTTCCTCAGTTCATTTGCTCTGAAACGTGGCTGGATTGCTGGCACAAGAGGGTCCATTGCCTTGTGTGGGGATACGATAGTCTCCAAGGAGTTCTGGGTCCACAAATAGAAAACATTTTCATCTCCCCAGCTGGCCATCAACATGTAGTGTACTGTATTTTAAAGAACCTTAAAGAACCTCTATTTATTTTAGATAGTGTCACACTCTACACAGCCAAAAATCATTTGCTGTAAGAGTCTGATATGTATTATGTAGACAGAATGCTTCTTAGTTTAGATATTTCTAGCACCAAGTTTAGGCAAAATGCTAAGCATTTCTTCTGAAATATTTCAAAACAAGCATGAGAGTTCACAGAACTAAAAAAAAAAATGGGCTGCAGAATGTTACAATATTTAGGCATCAGGCATATTGCAGCTGATATATATATATATTCCTGATGCAAAGCAGACTTAAATGAGAGAAAAGATTGCCAACACTGTTCATCTTGAAACAACCTCCTCTCTAAAACAGTATACTGTGGAGACGTATTACATTTCCCTTTGCACATGTAGGGAAGTCAAGGCATAAATACATAGACAACCTAAAATATAAAATATATACTGGTATCAGATTCAAAAACAGAATGTATGTTTCCTGATAACTATTCCTGTGATATTCAGTGTTAAAAGCACCACAAACAACAAAACCTGAATTAACCAATGTGGGAATATGCATCTAGTTACAGATCAGAATAAATGATCTCTAGCTGGCATAAATCAGTATCCTTGAAATGAGCAACACTAGTTTGTCCAGCAGATCCCTCGTTTGGATTAACCTGCTTTTAGGGGCACTACTGGAAGGATGACACTCAAGCTGACATCTCCAGCTAAGTATCTGATCAGCATGTGTGTTTAAGTAAAGTAAAAAGTAAAGAATCGGAGCCAGAGGAGAGGAAATGAGTTTGTGAATACAAATGCTATGATAATATAGACCACTACGAAGAGAGTATTTTAGTGAATTTAGGATGAACTCATATCATCACTATCACATTAGCCTGGGTCATTGCAAGGGACCCACAAACCCTTTAGACTTCACATATTGTGTCTTTGCCACTCATTTTTATTTTGTTTACCACTTGATTTTATTTATTTATTTTAATGCTCCAGCTCATTCCATCTTTTGAAGTCTTTGTTACCATGGAAACAGTTACAGTGTTGGTCTACTCATAGCCTAGTGTTACCTTAGAGCAGAAAAAAATATCAAGGGAAAAGTTTGGGTCAAAAATTGCTTTGATTTGAAATTATAAAGCAGTACAGGACAGTTTACTTCCTTTTCTTTAGCTCCCTAATTGACTGCTGATAAAATCAGAAAGGTTCATTTACCCAGTTTAGATAGGTGGCTTTGCCTGAAGTGAATTAGGGTAGTACTAACACAAACACTTAAACACAAAGACAGAGAACAGGGTTGTGCCACCTCAGCAGCTGGAAATGACCAGCAGCTGGGCACAGCAGAGCCTTCTGCTGGAGAAGCACCTTCATGGCCCCTGAGGCATGCTGGTATGCTATATGTTACACACTCGCAAAGAAAATTTGCTCTGGGCTGTTCTTTGGGATTCACGCCAAAAAGCAAGGAATGGCTCACGTCCATGCTATAAAATCTTCTTAACCTTCACAGTAAGGTAGCTACATCCTTACTGCTTATTAAGGGTGGTGTCCAGACCATGTGACTTCCAAAACCAATGCACTGGACCTTTTTGGAGTAGCACCAGTAGACCCAGGATGAAGTCAACCAGGGCCATCCTAACACTTCAGCTAAACAGAGGTCTGTACCTCAGAACACACCATTGCTTATTCTTTTTTTTTATTAATATCATAGCTATATGGCACATAGCTATACAGCACAATGATCCTGATAAGCATCCTGAAAAGGACCAAGGCCCACACTGAAGAACTAGCCCCTAATTGTCTGCACCACTTTACCGCTAGCTCACTTACCAACTCAGTTCTAAATTGCTCCAGTCACCTCCCCCCAGAACTAATACATTACAGAAAGAGCTAGTCAAATTCTGCATATATGACCCAGTTGGTCCACATGATTTTGGGGCCAGGGATTTATCTGTGGCCCTCCTCCCTCCAGTGAAGTAGATATATTGATGCCTTTTATATCACAGGAGCCATCAGAACATGTGTATACAAGTGCATAACTCTTCCCCAGGGCACAAAAACCCGGCTACTTACACCCCAAAGGGTAGCAATCACTGGAAAACCTGGTCACAGACAGAAATTCAAACCCATCTCCCCAGGGAGCCACAGGCTTAAATAGAAAATAGAAAAGGTATTTGCAAGAGAAGCAGGTTTTGTGCAGTAGCAGCAAGATCCTGCTGCAGTGATGGAGAACAAAAGGATAAGTTCAACAGATGAAACCCTGGGGTAATACTGCACTACCTCTACTATATAATAGGTTTACTTCAATGAGAAGATATTACTAGATGCTATATGGCTATAAAATCAGATTCTTTTGATAAGAACAGGAAAGACATAAATTATTCACTGTCAGTTGATTATTTTTTAGATGTGCTGTCTGTACTTGTTTATTTTTAATATATGGAATTACTCTTAAGAAGACAAATGTATCAAATTCTGTTTTCTCTCCATCCTGGTATTTTTCTCCACTAAGATTTCTCTTAGTTCAGCATTTAAATAATTTTTTTTCAAAGATGCAGTACAAAAGTGTTTCTGTGCAGAAAGGCATTTCAGATCTGTCTGCTCAATGGATTTTAAGGTGTATTTATTATCTTCCATTATATATGCCACTTTGTAAAAAGTTTTTTCTCACTGTTACTAACTTCTGGTGAGGAGAAAATCCCTGGAGCTTTCTGCAATATGCTAATATGCTGAATCTTATTAACTAGTGATAATTTTTTCTCCCAGAAAAGAACTGATTCATTAAATTCTCTTTGACTTCACTGTAAGTTTTGACTGAAGAAGAAACGTAGATGTAAGTAAAATCTGGAAACACTGCAGGAGTCAAGTCCTTTGTGACTTTGAGACTTAAGTGAAGTTCTCCATCAGAAAGGAGTAACTCTTTGTTTGATTGTTTATATTTGGTGCTTCACTGTCCAAATATGGGAATGATGCCTTGGACAGCAGGCAGGAGCAATTCCAGCATGCCTCTCAAAAATGAAAACATGCACTGAAGGAGATGGGTACTCCTCACATAATTCCTTTTTTTTGCACTGATTGAGGGAGGAACAACTTTGGGAAAAAGTTTAAGGAGTTAGCTGAACTTCTCACTGCTTGTTAGGATCCAGTCATAGTACAAAAACCATAGAGCCACATACCCTTTCCTCATTGGAGAGCCACAGCAACAAACAGTTGCTTTGGAAATAGTTCTTAGAGAAACAAATCCTTCTTGTTGAGTGTGGGATACCAGTGTCAGTATTTTAAAGAGAACACAACTCATAAAGATCTAGAAAGCTCCATCAGTCCCAACAAAGTCCGTCCTGGTAGGGTATCATGTGCCGATGGGGAGGGAAGGACACGATCCACAGCCGGTGAGGGGTGAAGAGGGCTGGAACACTTTATTATGGGCGCATGGGACTGATATAGGGTCGTGGGGGAGGCTTGGAAACTGGGAGGAGTTA
>JAWWEE010000074.1:47401139-47415817 GCA_035221455.1 Xenops minutus
TGTTAGCTGCTCTATATGTGAAAAACTACCTAGAAGTATAAAAATCTACAAATTCATGAAAACCTTACGGCAACAAACCAAAGTAAAACATTTAATTTTAAATCAATAGTAGCACCTTCATGGGTACTAGTCAAAAGAGGGAAAATTGCTTTTCCAGTAAATAAAAAGCTCAGGAAGGAATTTAATGAAAAAGAGGACCTGAAAGAATATTATCCATCAGAACAGCTGAAGATTTGAAGACTAATGCTCTTAGTAAAGCAATGCCAGAGCATTCCAGCTGTATGCAGAGAGACCAGATTGTTGCAAGGCAAATTAATGCCATAAAAAGTTGAGTTGCTAGCACTGAAAAATGATGAGTCATTAATGATTCCTAGATAAAAATAAAAATACGAGTGCTAACAGAAAATACCAATCAAGTTAAAGGGTTCTTTTAATGAGTAAGAAAGATAAAAAATGCAGGTGAACAAGACTTGAATCACAGTCTGTGAATACATGTATTTTAATGCTTTAGAAGAATGGGAGAAAACACATCACAAGTCTAGTGAAAGATAAAGATAATTACAGCAACTGAATGTGGAAAGTCTCACTGTATTATATGAGCATAATAAGAAGAAATCTCCAGAGCCATAATATGAACAGACATTTGTTAGCCTCAGCCATGTACAGGATGGCTGCTAGTTCCAGGCTCAAATTAACCACAACACTTCAAACTACAGCTGTCTATAAATTATAGTCCTTCAAATTCCATTAATTATGTACTTGAAATTGTAGTAAAATTTAGGCTGAACAGAAGCTGGTGTATTACATAAAAAGTGCCAAAAAATACATTACAAAAAGAATTAAAAATTTGTTGTTTCATCTCCTGGAAAAGAGAATAGTGTTCAGTTTAAGTGCTCTAAAACTAATGTTAATTATCATTTTTCCCATAAAAAATGGCGTATTTCAGAACAGAGGGGCAATCCACAGAAACTTCTGTTCAGTTAAAGACAATTGTTTTTTCAGTGAAAAAATTGTCATGGGAAACAACTTATTTATGTGCAAAGTATACCCTTAGAAATACTTGAACATGGTTTTGGAAAGGATAAGTAAGCAAGAGAGATTAAAAAGGCCTCTACTATAAAATATAGTCATCCTGTACAGGTGCCTAAAAATTTTTTGACCAGTAGCTTCTTAACCTTTTTTGATAAGCTAAGCAGCTTGAGCTCATGGGATTCTTCATGGTTACACAAGCAAGAAATTATTCTTACTGCTTGTCTATTTAATCCTTTCCATTTTTTTTTCCTGTAAGCTTTCAATTGCAGAGGCACAAGGCCCAGCTGCATGCTGTCAGGAGCAAGTTCCCTGTTTAATGTCAAAGCTCACACGCATTGCAGGAAGGCACAAGTACTGACAGGAACCAGCCTTCAAGGTGAAAATATTTAATCTCAATTAACAGAACTCCCATTTATCCAAATTCATAATAGCATTTATCTTTGCCAATGCATAAGATTTTGTCACTGCTTGAAAGTTTTTAAGATTTCTTCCCTTGTCAATGCCTAGACCTTAGAATTGAAGAGTCTACAACAACAACACTTTATTTCGTGTTCGAGCTTCTCAAACGGTCCTTGGTGATGATTAAAAAAAAGCCTCAAATAAACAAGGGGGAGAAAGGGAAAAAAAAAAATTCCCCTTGGCTTCTGTCACTGATGAAAACAGAAACAGCATTGGAGGAACAGTCTGCAAAGCTGATTAAACCCTGGGAAATGAGATCCTTTCCAAAACAAACCAAAAAAGGTACCATCAGCCTTCTGTTTGCTCAGAGAGGCAGCGCAGGAGAAAGTAAAAAGCAGAAGAGTTGCAGTCTTGTAGCTACAAGTTCAAAAGTCTAGCTCTGTGGGAACAAAAGCCATGCCCTAGGTGTTTCTTAAAAATGGGGTGAAGGAAAGGAGTGTAAAAATTAAATAGTGGAAAAACAGCAAAAAAAAGCTGTTAAAAGAAAGAAGTATTCCCTCTAGCAAACCTGTCCCTCACTTGTGTGGCTTTACTTTATCCTACCATATTGAAGGGGGCATGCATGGCTGTTTTTCATCATTCATCTGAACAAATTTAACAACCAGCAAAGCTGCATAGACACTGAAAGAGAAATGCCTCACCCTCTTTCCATACTGCAGAAAATATTAAAATACATGTTTGACAGACTGAAACTCCAGGTTTAGAAGAAAAAGGGTATTTCCCTCCTGAAATATCGGGAGATTCTCCAAAGGCCTCTATGACCATAAAGGATTCGGATTGCATTAAAGCATAGTAGGGAACTGGGCTCCCAGCTGTCACTTGGATTTGAAATCTCCCATGTGATCAGAAGGCTCTATTCAAATATGCATCTATATATTTACTTCACAAAGATGCTCAGACCAACTCCCAAAGCAGCTCTGCAATACACAAATTCATGAGCATCCTCTGATATTTAGGAAAACAACCACAACAGACTGGAGTTACTGTCGTTGTGTGTGGGAGCAGATCCAGGCACCGCTGAACGATTAGCGTGGAAAAAAGACAAAATGAATACATTTAGAGAACACTGGTAAACAACTTGTCTGTTGAGAAGCAACCTGGGATTCAACTCCTGAAGAGTTACTCTCAGGTGAAAATACACATCTTGTGAGTTCCAGAACTGCCAAGTAAATGTGATTTGTTCAAACATTCACATTTTCCTCCAGTGCATCAATAATATTCTCTTTTAGAAATTTCTGTGATTACACCTGAACTTCAATCACCCAATTAAAATTGGGGTAATGTATTTCTATAGATTTTTAGAGGGAGAAAGAAAGAGTCATTCCAGACAAACCCCTACAGCCCTGTCTCCAGTACTAAAAGGTGTGCACGCGCATCACCCTATCATTCCGCCCCTGGAATGGATGATTATTCAGGTGACCTTGACCTTTACCGTGAGGCACCTGCAAGGGGACATCTCTTTGCATCTTCAGTTCCAGACAACAGAAAGTTGGCCCCGCTGGTGCAACACAGTTATGTCTACACTGCAGCCTTGAGATAAATTGTGTCATCTTCTTATTACCAAACAGAGGGCTTGAGAGCAGACTGCCCTACGATTCAGACAAGGCATGAAGAGGTACTCATGTTCTCAAGTGCCCAATTTAGCCATCCCATGTTCTCACTGCCCTGGCAGTCAGTGCTTATTAGACAAGATTGCAGATGGTTATTCCTGCAAGTAGGGCAGGAAGAACTATGGGCAGCGAAGAGAGGTGCACAGAGTCTGAATCCAGGAGCACTCCTGGGCCTCAGGGCACAACTAGACTACGTTAACTAATGAATACTATGGATAAAATCCATGAAGTTCCTGATGACTTGTATTATTTATTTATGCTAATTTATGTTTTAATTTCTGCTGTCCTTAGAGGAGAAATGCTGACTTTTTGGTTACAGTTCCCATTATTAAATATATCCTGGTGGGCCATTATATTTTTCCTAGTAGTGCAGTATATTCAAGTATACAGGACTTGCAAAGAAAGTTGTCCATGTCACGGGTAAGGCTTTGTTTTCTTTCAGGAGCTTGCGAAAGATCAATGTTTCATTTACCATAACCACAAGAACAACAGAACAGAGAAAGCAGTAGAGAACAACACGGAGTGAGGGTGGAGAGAGCTCTCCCCATTGACCCGAAATTCCCAAAGGGACAGAAGAAAGAGCAAAGCTATCCTGGGAATGGGCAGAGCAGAGGAGGCAGGTCTCAAAGGTACAAGAGCTGCAGAATGCAAAGGCCTCTGAGCTTGAATGCCATTGAAAGGGGATATTGTACACACAGCAGACTCTGATGGTCCATACAGGCTTTAAATACAAAATCTTGCTGAGACCTCCTGGGCTGAGTAGCCAGCCTGTGCTGTGAAGACTTCTTACAGCCAGAGACGTGTTGTCTGCCCCTGCAAACACAGAACACATGTGGAATCATGCTCTACACACAGCTTAAAACTCAAGTGCTTCATTTTTACCTCTTTAAGCAGAAGGTGATGTGCTTGAATTTTACCTGTGCACACTTTTTTAGACAGTTCCTCAAAACAAATGGAAAAAAGACCTACAGAACATATTCTCTGATCCGCAGCATCACTGCAAACAGAAGAGATAAGTGAAGTAGTCTGGCTCAGGTCATTTCTGGAGTCAAACCTTATTTCTGCTCAAGAATCTGATTTCCTTTCATTTCACAAATGCTCCTTCAGAACAGAATTGGATTTTGCTTTGTTGTAAATGACTGTGTACCAAAGCACATACAGTTGTCTCCTATGAATATCCCACACATCTATTATGCTGTAATAAGTAAGTCTAGATCAGGAGTTGACATCCAGACCCATTTATTGAAAATACTTTCACTTCATTCATACCTCCATGTTGTTTCCCCCTTTTTAAGAGAACTTAAATGAGCACTGGAGTCTTGGGAGATACCTGTCACTATTAAGAAAAATTTATTGTAATTGTGCATGACAAGACTTACTTCTGCACAAATCTCCTTTTTATCTCTTTGCCCACCCTGTAATTTCATGTAATATTTAATTTGTAAGTAAACACAAGATTAAGAACTAAGAACACAACAACAAAACAAGCAACTCGATACAAATCCAGCTGAAACATTTTCATAGAAGGTGGTATTGCATAGATTCACAAATTAAGAAATAAAGAGTTGGCAAATAGAAATAAGTAACTATTTCTCATTTCATTCCACCTTCAAGTGCTCCTAGAGTAAGATCCACAGAGAAACAGCTGACTGCCTAGAGGAGGAAAATTACTATCTTGCATCTACAACCTTTTTTTATTACTAGGTTCTTTGTTAAATACTAAGTTTTTACTGCCTAAGAGCACTGGAAACAGCAGATTGTAGGACTGAACACACTATTTGAATCCTTTTCCTGTTACATTGAGAGGTTTTGGGGGAGAAAAGAATTTGCCACATTAAAATTTGCATGCAGAACATACTAAAAGAAAAAAGACAATTTTCCACTACTATGAATCTATCTCCAAGAGAGCAAGGAAGAGGGGAGGATACACATTTCATTAGTGTAGCCTTGCATTCTTCATCACATTCCATTAAAAATTAAGATGAGGAAATACCAGCTTCATAAAAAAATAATGAAGTCATGGTCATCCATATACATTCTCATGATCACCAAGGGTTCAGTTCATTAAAAATAAGGTAAAAATCGTTGTTTTTTAATTCTAGCAATGCCAGCCAACTGTTTCAAAGCAAAACTTTCAAAAGTATCTACCTTTGTAAGAAGATGAAGGGAAAACTGGAGGAGAGCTATGCAGAAAAACATTGTTCGAATTGATTTTTAGGAAGGGGGGTTGGGGAGAGGGAGAACAGCAAAAGGAACAGCTTAATGTTTCTAACCTTTCCATAAGTACAGAGTAGAAAGGGCTGGCAGGGTGAGTCACTGTGTGGGTGACTGGCAGAGCAATGCTGAGCGGGGAACAGCGGGGGCGCAGGGACATTACCCGAGCTCATTGATGACTCCTTACATAAAGGGGAATTACTACACAGCAATCCCCCACTCAGCAGTACTACCGTCTCTCTGGAGAGTTACACAAAGGCAACTCTACACTATGAGCTTTTATACTCCTTAAATTTGTCTGCCATTGGGGTACACCAAGCAAATGTCACACAGAGTTTTATGTGAGCAAAAAAAAAAACCTCTTGCACACTGCACCCCTTTTTTCTCAGATTCCTATATTTTGTGCAATTTTCATTGGTAGAAATGTTCTAGAAAAATGTAGCCATTGTCCATACTATAACCAACTTTCTAGTGACAACGTTGAAATACATTGCTTTTCAGTGATGAAAAAGCCTTGCCTACTCCTCTTTTAAAGCTTCAGTACATTTTGGATGTATTTCCCTTTTTTACAAACTTCTATTCTCCTTTAAGGTTTCTTTAATTCTTTTTTACCCCTGCAGACTAAAAAAGTCAGGACTTTTTTTTGGACAAAGTTCCAGTAGAATAATATATGCCAATTTGCTGGTTCTTTTCATCCTTCCTCTTCTATCATAGACAACTATTTGGCAATTTGATGTCAATTCAGAAGGCACTTTTTTGTGCATATATTTGGGGGGTTTTGTGTATTTTTTTTTTTTACTTTTTTCTTAATTTTCCAGCCTATTGGTGTTGGTAAAAATTAGTGAAAATGGGAATTACAGTACCTTACTATGCAGCTATGAGGATGTTCCTCAGTGTATATTACAAAAAGCATGTAATTAACTCCCAAGATACAGGACCATTAAAACATTTCTTATTTTATGGTTATAAAATACAATCTAATAATTGCCAGGATTAGACAGGAACTGTAGGATTTTTCTCTATATACTCCAAGCTCAAAATAAAATATAGACCCAACTATGATAGCATAAATTCTAAACCCATGAAAGTCTCTTCATTCTTGCCGCACTTACTTGGTGAATTTAGGCCTTGCTATTAGGAGAAAAGAACCATAAAATTAACAGAAAATTAAATATTCTACCAACTGTAGGTACTCAGGGAAAATAGATTCATAATTTCTAAATGAAGTAGCACCTGGGGAAACCACATTTAATTTTGGAAATATTGCTATCCAGCTCTACTTTTGTAGTTCTGACTGCTCTGTTATGTCCTTGGAGTTTGCAGCTTCCTGTGATGGGGACAGTCCCAAGAACTATGCCAAAGCCTGGCAAGGAAGGCAGGTCAAATGAAATGACAGCTCTTTGTCCTGGTGGAAGTTCAGCAAAACTGAAGCAGTTCTTGTGGAGACATAGCAAAAATTATCTGGGTAAAAACTTTGGTGAAAATCGTTAGAAATTCTGAGGTCTAGGAAAATTTTTACTGAAATATGTAAATGTCTGCTGTTCCAGATGGCAGCCTCACTAACCTGTACAAATATGTCTCAGCAGAGAAAAATGTTTGCCAGTGCTCTCTACTCCATTACTTTAGTAACACAACTATAAACCCAAAAGCTTTTCTCCTCTTTGAGAAACATCATCATAGCCACATGTCATAGAAGACTAAGTTTGCAATGCATTGGATCCTCAGTGAATAGTGTGGACATTGAGGTCTGTGGAGGACTGCTGGCTGTTTGCTGGTATCGTGTAAGGTCAAGTAATAAAACCTGGCATGCACCTGCTGTACTGAGACCAGAATTGCCAATCCAAAAATGTTAAGAGTCTGAAAAAAACTGAAGAAAACAATTTGCCCAAGAAATATTAAATTCAACCCTCAGAAAAGTAGAGACCTCCCAAGTTTTTTTATAATATGAAAGGTCTGAAAGGTGAAAAACATCTAAAAGCCTTGGAAAAACATTACAAAGAGCCTGGTCCCATAGATAAAAACACTGCACATAGAAGTTGATGTCCATCGTATCTTACTGAATAAGGTTTCTGCTTGCTGTCTATAAAGAAGATCTGACTTTCTGGCTGGAGAAATTTAAGCCACAGTACACTACTCCACAGTCTAGGCTGGGCTGTGGGAGGGAATTGTCATTTCTTTTTTGTAGTTCATCCTGATGAGACCAGAGGACTGACAATGGAGGAGGCAGAATAGAAAGCCCAGTACCATCTGTGAGCAGCCTGTATAAAACCAGTTAATGATATAACTAAAAGCAGCACAGGACAGAATGAGTTTCAGAAACTATAGAAAGGTTTCATAGAATCTGTTTCATTGCTGACCTATTCAGATGGGATCCAGTTCTGGAGTTACATACGCTATCCCCAGGATTTCCCCAAAGATTTGTGCTTCAGGACATCTTTCCCCTTTCTGCCTCTGACTCTGGGCTGACAGAACCTTCCCCCAGAGTGCTTGGCCTAAGGATGAAGGCTTCCTTTCTCAACCCTGAGGAAGAGCAACACCTTTCTCTTCCTTCCCCTGCCAATTTGGCAGCAGCAGCTTGGATTGGGTCATTCTTTGGAAACATGAGATGGTTCCTTATCAAAAACCTTCGATGGCAGCCCTGGTATGTTTATCTGGTTTGTAAAACATGACCTTGCAAACATGTCCTCAGAAGACATGGATGAAATGAGCTCATTGGATAAGGCACTGTACAGATTAGAGACTAACCTGACAGCCTGCCCAGGTCACTGTACAGGAAGGGAGCAACAGATCTAGCTGTCTGGCAGAGCTGCTGACTCTCCTGCTGGAGAGGTTTCTTATTTTATACATCACAAAAAGGCAGCCTGAGCTGGGCTTCTCACATCAACAGTGGGGTCACCTTCCTGACACTCAGGCCAAACAACCAAGCCCTTGCAGGCAGGCTGCCCACTCTAACTGGTCTGAGCTCCATGAAAGAGGATCTGTCTATCTTTAATCCTGTCTTTCACCTATGTTGGAAATGAGGTTTGCTGAAAAACAAATAAACCAAAACTTTGGGTCTCATACATGGAACAGTGCATAGAGAAATGGAAGGAAGAAAAAAGTATACTGGAATAGAGAAGAAGCATTCCATTAGAAGGCACCAAGACATCACCAAATATTAGGAAAGCTAATGGTAAGAAAAAGAATGATGATTTTCAAAATACAAGGCTTTTTTCAATAAATTCAGTAAATTCTAAACATTCCTAACAATAATTACCAATTTAACTTGCTTAGGTGGCTCAAGGAAAGAGAAAGAAACCATAAGATAATTTAAATCATACCTTAACAGGGTCACAACATCAAACCATATGCATGCTATCATGTCACTTCTTTGTAATACACTGTCAACTAAAGAATGTTTAATTTTAGCCACAGGATATAAAAATCCTTTCATATGTGTTTGTTCCTTCAACAAGTTTAAAGATTTTACCTGAGCATTTAAAGTTGTTGCCACCGTCACTTAAGGGTTTTTTTGCAAAATATCAATGCATTATTCAACAGTGTGTTTTTATTTTTCAGTGTTTACAGCATCTTCAGTTTGAAGAAAGATCATACAATAAAAATATAGACTAAAAACATTCAGGTCTTTACTCACACAGCAAACCATTACAATACATTCTTGTGGGATGCTACTATCAAAATTGAGTCATATAAGTAAATTAATTTAACCCCTCTTTCCAAGACCAGGGAAGGAGGATTACAGCTGAGTAAAAAAATGATTCCTAAGAGAAAACTAAAGAAGGAGAACAACCTGTTATCAATCACAGGATGACTATGAGCCAGTGATTAGATTTACTGAGGCAAATGACAGATATGTTCCTTGATGTAACTGGAAAGCTGTTTTCAGCTGAAAGAGAAAAAAATTAGCCAGCATCCTGAAGCATCTGGCATACCAAGTGTAATTTGGGACATTAATATTCAAGAAAAAAACAAAAGGGAATTTACACTGGAGCAGTGGCAGAGAAGGGCAATCAGAAATTCAAGAAAATGACAAGTCTGTTCTTCAGGAGGAGACTGTAAATGCTCAATTTTATCACTTGGGAACTCAGATGAAATATTACTGCTCTCTCTGCATGTCTATGAAATTACCAGATAAAAGATAATAGATAGAATTACCAGTCAGGTGCATAAATGAGTGGTAGAATTGTGTAACTATCAATGACTGACTTTCAGCTAGTGGGTTACATCAAGGAGATTCTGAGCTACTCTGGGCCCGAGGCTTCTCAGATTTACCTCAATGGTTTGGAAAGGATGAGCGAAAAGCGCTCTTTTAATCTGCAAATCCAGTAAGTTAAAGGGGTGGCAAGCATATTGCAGAAGAGGAAGAAAGTTCAAAGCTGTCTTGAAAACAGAAGAATTCGCCCGGGGTAAGGGGACTATAATTCTGTAAGCGAAATACAAAGCTCTGCACATAGGAAGGGATAATCAGCTGTTTAAGCACCACAGAGTGGTGGTGCCATGACTAGCACTGATATTAGTAAGGAACTAAGATATCATTGTCAATCACAAGTTAAATGTAAGACTAAAATCTGTTTTAAAAGTCCATACGGGAATGTAGCAGAAGTATTGTCTGTGAAATGAAGCAGTTCTTTATCAGTAAGGCCTCAGCTGGCATGCAGTTAATATGATTCAAGAAGGACACAGTTCAATTAAAGTGAGTCTGAAAGACACTAAACGAAATTTTTATACACCTGTAAAAACTATTGTATAAGGAACAGCTGAAGAATTCAGATTATTTAGTTTAGAGAAAAGACAGTTTAGGAGAGATATCATAATATTCCTTAATATTTGAAATGTAGCTCTAGTCAGAAAAGAATAAATGTTTTCCTACAGTCATTAAAGGTGGAGAAAGAAGTAGGGAATTTAAGAAAAGAAAAAAAAAATATATTTAGCATAGATATAAACATCTAGCAATAGGATGAGGAGGAATGGCAACAAAAGGAGTCTATTGTTGCTTATACTCTGTTACTGGACTGCAAATTTGAGAATCATCTGCCAAGAATGATGTAGATAATATTGCCACCTCCAGGTATGGGGATGAATTGCCCCTCTCCTTGCTGCAGACTGCAGCTCTGCGCCCTTCAGCATTGACTCATCACGGACCAAAGTCAGTCACTGTGGAGTAGAAACACCTGCAAGTCATGCATACGTTTGGGAAAGGTCTGTATCAATTGTATTAATTTTGCAAACTGCTGACAGGTAGGAAAAAAAGATTTCCTCGGGCCTCTTGAACACCATCCTTGTTACATTTAGCTTTTCCCTCATCCCACCAACATCTCAGCCTCTGCCAGAGCGCTACATGAGACAGCCCCTCTTGAGAGCTCAGAGTGCAGGAGCACTGCTCCCCTGGGCATTAGTGCTTGCTGCCCCTTCCTCCCTGTGCCACCCATTGCCCAGGTGACAAATCCTGCCACGCCAGCACATGAGTCTAATTGCCTGGCACCACCAGGAACTTCAAGCACTGACGGGGTGCAACAACACAGCAAACACTGTTCCAAAACAGAGAGGCTGGTTAGTACTCCAGAAAGCCACCTGGTGCCTGAGCGTGCTCAGAGCTGTAATTAGTCTTTTTAAAATCTCCTTGTGGCTGTGGGGACAAGCTCCAATTCCACCAGCAATAGGTTTTTTGGTTTTTCTCCAGTTCTCGCTGTGGTTGCTGGTCTAGCGGATCAGTGTCTTTTGATCCTTCAGTCTGGCAAAAGAGTCCTGTCATCAGCCTGGGGGAGCAGAACCCTCTCCTGCAGCAATAAACCTGACTGTTAGAAAGGATTTGAGCAACCCTTTTGGTTTTCCTGTCCTCCTGCTAGAAACTCCCTCTCAGTCTCTCTCATTTGTACATAACCCTTTATGAAAACACCCACGCAGTGCCATGCCTCACAGTCATGCAAACAATATTGATGTTTCTTAATTTGCCACACACCAGTTTCCAGAGGTGATTGTGCCAGGCACTGTGAAGCCAAAGGCAACTAACAGCAAGGATCAGAAGGAGAAAATTAGAAGTATTTTCCAGGTTCTTGCAATGAATATTTTATTTCTTCAACATCTTTGGTTTCAACATGCAGGGACAAATTTCCAGCTGGGAAAAACAGTGGTAGTGTGCTGTCCTCAGAGGAACAATAGTGATTTATATCAACTGAGAACCAGACAGAATTAATAGAAGAAACAGTAAAATTCTAGTAAGTCTACACACTGAACATTAAATCCAGGCAAGTTTAACACTGGCTAGTTACAACAGCACCAGACTTCTTTCTCTGCCAATCCAGTCAACTCTTGTTCAGCCTGGATGTGCCATCTGCTGAAGGTGCCTTTGCTGAGACAGAGCTCAGCTGGAAGGCAATGCTTCCCCAGCACACGGGTGAGCACTGCCCCAGTCCAGAAAAAAAATAGGAACACAATGAAGACATCCTACAAGACCCATCCTGTTTTTCCCAGGCATCTGTCAACAAACACCATTGCAGCTTGGCTAGCACGGATAGATCCAGTGGTGTCTTATACCCCTCTTTGCATCCCCTATTCTTTCAACCACAAGTGCTGAAAAACTTCTTCGGAATACTCAATTATGTTTCTTTGTCCAAGATTCAAAGAATTTCTGCAGAAGACGCATAATGCATAGAAGGTGTAGGCAGAGACTTCATTTAGAAGACAGGTTCCCTACCATGAAGCAGTGAAACCGTTTACAAATCTCTGATTATCTCCAGGTCATCAGAAAGGCCGATACACTGTTTATGTCTTCTCCCTATGCCTTCAGATTTTCAGATTTTCTTTATTTTGCCACATGGCTTATAATTATTTGCGTAAGTATCTAATCTCCAAACTGGTAATGTTATTTTTGTGGCTGATGGCATCCACCTTCCAGAGCAAGCAAGTTTATATTGACAAACCCTCTATTTAAATGCACTCTTTGTCACTGTTGGATCTACCTTGAACTGCATTTACAAACCAGATCATAATGACAATAACTGTTAAGAAAATATTCTCATGAGTATCAACTTTCTACCCATCTGGATGAATTATGTTTTGTCTGCAGTACAATGCATCTTAAAGCAGCATGCAGTTGCTAGCAAATATTTTAGCAGGTCACAGACCTCCAGTGAAGCTCCCAGTGTCTGAAAGCCCTGATAGCCTGGGGAAACACTTGCATCAATATTTTTTGTCAGATAGATAAGTATTTAAAATGAACTCATCAAAACATCCCTGCAAGGTTAATAACAGCATAATTAAGCTAGTGAAACACATCAATCTGCTTAGCTGGTGTCATAATGAACTACACTTGACTGACATATATTGTGCAAAAGAAATTGAAACAGGAAAAGGGAGGCACTGCCACTTTAGCTGCAGTAAAGCCTATTGACATAGCTATATGGAAAACTCAGTAAGAATTCAAGACTTGTTATGTAATTTGAGAGCAGAGAAAATAATGAATTAATGGAAAAGGCATCGTAGGATGTCCAAAAGAACACAAAGCAAAGTGGTGCACTTAGGCTGTCATATCTATTTAGCTACAGATGTAAGACTAACAACTAAAACTGCAACTTTTACTGCATATAATGCACAAAGAAGGCTTCTATAATGTTGTCTGCTTCTGCAGGTTGATAGAGAGATACAGCTTTTACGTCAGAAGTGCCAATTAAAAGATCCATCCTCCAGTATGATATTCAATTGTTTGGCAGAAAAAAAAAGAATTAGCAAACTGCAGCCTCCCCTGTCCCTCTGACTCCTATAAAAGAGAAAGTATCCACATCCACTTAAGCAAAGCCTTTTTTTCCTGGAGTGTGGATAGACATAGAGATCACTGTTCTCCTAATATTTTCCTTTGAATGAATGATGGGAAAGTTCTTCCCTTTGTTCCCATCCCTGTAGGCCTGCAGCACCTGGCTGAGTGTCAGGGGCAAAAAAAGGTGGATATAACTCCCTGGTCTAACAAGGAACAGTGCTGTGCAGGTGACAAAGAAATAGGTCCATGTCTCAGGAACCTCAGGCAGATGTTTGGTTAAAGGCCAGAACTCACCTTTACACACTCTTGCCACATTGCGTTTGTGCAGAATACATCTGGTACAGGCAGCTCGTTGTACATCTGCAGTGTCAGCTGCAGATTGAACTCTGGGTGCTGGGAACCTGGGGTGAGAGGCAGGTGCAGACCCTTTGCACTGCAAAGACAACCTGTGGCACCAGCCAGGTGACCAGACACAGCAGGAGCCAGTGACTCAGGAGAAAGATCACAGAAAGTAGCACACATAGACTGAGGGTGTAAAAGCCCGGGTTTTCCTTAATTCAGGGTCCCTCCTTGGAGGCTCAGCTTGAGCAGTTATTCTGTTGCTGCACCAAGATAAACTTGAAAGAACCAGAGGTCTGAGACTGCTATGGGAAACCTGGGGTCAAGCCACTAAGGAAATATTATCTGAGAGTGTGAGTGGTGTGTGGGCAGTCAAGCATGGCACCCATTGGCTCACTGAAGTCCCCCACTGCAAAAGGGCTTCAGTCACAGCAGTGAAGGTCTCAGGTGGCGGGAGTGTGACTGCCAGAGCGAATGGATAGACAGGAAAGTCACTTTAACAGCTTTGCTTGGTGGAAAATGCAGAAATAATTCATTGGGAGTGTGTAAAACCAAGACATACCATGCAGTCAGGAGATGATTGATACTATGCTCTGCAACACTCTTGCATTTAAGTCCAGACACCTGGGACCATTAGTCTTTCCCTAGCGCCAGTTTTCCTTATACTAACTTAGGCCAGGGAGCAAGGACTGGTCAAAAGGAAGATCTATTAGTGTAACAAATTACCTCCCCACAATATGTCTTCTCCAAGCTAAACTCTCCACTGGTAAAATTTGGGAGTTGAAAATGTTTGAGGCAAAAGCAAAATTCCTAGCTTTTTATTAAGAGGTTTGCTGCACAGGACTCATTTAATTAGGGGAATAAATTAGTCCTTCCTCTCCTATCCTTCATCCAAGTTTCTCACCTACAGCCTCTGACCCTGGAGCAAAGCTTACTGCCTCCCCTTTGCCCAAATGAGCCCTTGATGGAGGCAGTCTACTTTCTATTGAAGGCACCTCTTCACCTCTCATGGAGTTAGTTTGCAGGTTTTAAAAGCAAACTAGGACAAAATACTTTTGCCTTGAAGTGACACAGACCTGTACGGGAAAACAGGACGGACCACTCCACACAAAACGCGGGATAAGGTGAAATGGCCGTTTATTCAACAGGGTAAAAGGCTTTTATAGGGGCTAGCTAGAAGGAGCTAGAAACTACGCGTGGTTCGGGGAGGAGATTAACAGGTCTGTGACAATAAAGGGAAAAAAGGGTGGGCTACAACAAATAAGGAGAGG
>JAWWEE010000074.1:47416748-47442745 GCA_035221455.1 Xenops minutus
GAGCCAGTAGGGAGAGGGGAAAAACGGCAACCAATTAAAGGGGTAGTAACCGGGGGAAAACCAAACCAATCAAATAGAAACATTTGAACAAGTAAAAGTAATTAATCCTATTCTAATACATTTAACATGAACTACTCTATTTTAACTCATAAAACTGGGAATAACTTGTCAGATAATGAGGTGTTTAATTGTTTCTGTCTTTGTTTTTGCTTTTCTTCTTATTCTTCCTTTTCCAGTCCTGGTAGTCCTCTGACCGTACTCCCACATTGAAGCTGTGAGACAAACTTCTGCTACTGTATAATCGATTGTACCTAGTCAGAGTAAGGTAGCTAGCTTCATAATGATTCCATTCCTTGGAAAAGCACTACCCAGCAAGATATCCTGAAAGTCTGGCAGTAACTAATATCTTATTAAAGTTCTGTGTTAATCATCAGCTTTAGCACTTTGCCACATATCTGTTTGTTCTATACACAATTAATGTCTTTTCCTTTTTCTTCCCCCCTTGGAATCACAGTATAGTCCTCAATTTCACTGAAGAGTTTGCACTCTTTTTTCTTTCACCCTGTAACAGTGGCATTCAAATTGCAGCTGGGAAAGGGAAGTATGTAAAAATAGTTATTCTGCCAGTACACTCAGCTAGCTCTAACATTAACAAGATACTGATTGTTTTTGATGAAAAAGGTAGCACAAGAGCCTAAATAGTGTAGCAAGAGATTTAACAGCTCACTAGATTGCAGGTGGTGTTTTACCAGCCTGACTTCTCAAACACTGCAAAACTACTAACTGCTACAAATATTAGAACTATCGGTTTAACATCAGGTGAAGGTTGGCTTGTCCACATCCAGAAAAATGTAATTTTTTTTTTCCATACAGGCGGGGAGGGAGTGTTAGTCTAAAAATAAAAAAAAAAATAATTAAAAAAAAAAGGGACATAATAGAGGGACCACTATTTTTCTTCTTTCATATCCTCCATATCTGCAGATTTCTTTAACAGCAACAGTTAACATTCAAGAAAGTATGAGGAATTGCACACTCAAGGGCAATCAAAACCAAACAAAATACAAGCCAGACTTGTAGTTTATCTACAGTATTATTGATAATTTCTTCTGAGATTCATGACCAGAAGAAAAGCTCATGACAAAATCTTTTGGATTTGTTGCAAAAGTTGAGATAGAAATGTTGCAGAAGACAAGTCACTGTGTGTTAGAGAATGAGCCACTGCACTCTGCAGATGCTGGTTAGGTTTTTACACTTACTGTATGAAATACCATTTCAGCAATTCATGGTATTATTAGTTGAACCAACACATAAACAGATATTTATATTTATAAATCAATATTTTTTTCAGTTAAGGTGTTTACATAACTTGTTCTTAAAAATAAAGAATTTCCAGTGAAGGATGGTTTCCTGAGATTTACTATTAGGAGTAAAAAAATATTGCTGAGATTTACTATTGGTAGTTTTTAATGACTACTGAACCTGTAGTCAGCTGGCTGACACTTTTGTACCTCCATTATGACTAAAAATTTTCAAGTATTTTTTTGTCTTCAGCTTAGAAAGTTGGAGGGAAAAATTTAAATGCCTCACCTTGACTTCAGGCTTCTTTTTTCACCAGCTATTCTGTGGCATTTTCCTCACAACCACATGGCATAAACATTATTTTAAGGGAGTTATTTGTCATTTGGATCCAGAGTAAGGGTGTGTACAGGTTTTAATTAATGTATTTAGACACTAGAAAATTATCTTCATTGCCACTCCCTACCGTTGTCATGGTTTCCAAGCACAATGGTATTGTTAATGTTCAGTTTAACATTTCTAATAAGTACCTGCTGTTCCTTGATGGTCAGTGTTTTCTGGATTTATTTTCTTCCCTAACAAAACACTAATTGAACCACAGATTGCAATTAGTGTTAAGAACTATTTAAAATGCTGCCTACCTTTTACCCTTCATTTATCATTTAATTTTATTTTCAAGGAAAAAAGCCACTAATGGTAGATAAGAATCGAAACAATCCCTGAAGCCACAGTTCTGAGTGTACATATTTCTCATAAGGGAGATCAACCAGTAAGAGGGTAAAATCCAAACAAAACAAAATAAAACAAAACCCCCCCAAACAAACAAAAAAACCCACCCCCCCAAAAAATCACCTCACCTCAAATTGAAAAAACAAGTTAAAAGCAAAACAGGCAGTTATAATTTCTAAACAGTGAAGTGAGAGAGACCTCTCTAAGTATGAAGAGAAACATTCTCTTCCCCGTGGAAACAATAGGAATTGGAGAGGGGAAAAAAAAGGATGTAAGAGCATGTTTTCAATTCCTGCCTCAGTGCCTTTAAGACTACTAGATTTACTAATTTCTTACTTCATGGCAGCATTTTCAACTTAAGAAGTATTTACGAAAAGAATCTTGGACAACACTTCTCTAATTGAATGTCATCTTAGCCTGTTGAAAAGTATTATAAAGATCAAAACTGGACATTTTCTAATAAATTACTTCTTCATTGGAAAATGTTGATTCAGTGACATTGAACCGTGCTGAAGGAAAAGATTTAATTGACAATTTTGTGTAAGAACCATTTGAAGTGCCCTATTTAAATGGAATCATTCCAGCAAATACAAGGAAAACGTATTTTTTTCCTGTGCTAGAAAACTCTGATTTCTCTTGGCATCACTCCATCACTCACAATGAAATATTTTGGATTCACTGGAGTCACGATTTCCAGTCATATAATAATTGAGTAATTTTGGCCAGTTCTGATCTTTGCACAAGTTTCAGTTTTGGAGGCCTTCTTTAAAGGACACTTCTGCCATGCCTTGTTACAAGTATTGCCACTAGTGGTAACTATTCTCAAATACCCTCACAGCTTCCACACTGCACTGCCCATCCTGTGTCACAAAGCACAGCAAGAACAAGTGAAAGCTGCTAACTCCTGGATAAGAAAAGCACTTATTCAGAAAGAGGCTAGGTAAGACTTGGGGGTTTTTGTATGTTTGTTTGTTGGGGATTTTTTTGTATTTAACCTGTCTTGTTCTTTGTTACCAACTTGTGAACCTATTGTAAAATTCAAGAAAATGAGCAAGGAGAATAACTCAACCCTATTGAATCTTTCCATCTTTCATATAAACCAGTAGGCAGATTGAAAAGGGGTTATTTTAGTGTTGCAACCAAGGAAGTTATTGGAGTGTGAGGGTGCACCTCATTAGGCAACAGAGAATCCTTAGGGCATCCTCAGATGTATTTTAACCGTGGGAAAAACTTAAGTCTGAGCTTCTATCCTCTTGGTTGACACCTCACCTCAATGAGCTTTGGGACACAGTCTGTAGGATTCCACTTCCATAACTCCACTGTTCATGACAGTTAAGAGCTCTTAAACTCCTTGCTTTTAGTTATTAGAAAACAGTGCTAGAAGTTCCTGGAAAACAAGCTCTTCCCGTATTGAAAAGCACCCTGCTTTGACAAACAGGTAAATGGGGAAGGGAAAAACACAGCATAATGCTGATGTGAATAACTTCTGCAGACTTTTAAAGCTATAATGATACCTCCTTTTCTTGCCTCAGAGAAATAGAAGGAAATTGCTGCTTTAGAGCCGTAGTAAACCAAGCAAGAGATGAAGATGTGTTAGAAATGGTGATAAGCTGAGCTGTTCATGTGTGGGGACTGGAGAGCAGATTCGGATTGCTGATGTGTATTCCCAAAGTGAGCGTGGAGGGCCCTGGCATGCTCCTTCCCATGGAACAAGCCCTGGCCACATCATCTGGACAGGAAGGAGCAGGTGCTGTAGCTGCCTCTTGCTCACAGACACCAAAGCTGAGGAGATGCAGTATTGCTTCTGCTGGCAGCACAAGGAGAGACAGAGTTGGGTACTTACCAAAAGGTAGTAGCAGTTAATTTATTACTCCACTGAAGAAATCTACCCCCACATCATGAAGCCCAGATATTAGGATGCATGTTATGGACTTGTTATGGACTTCAGGACAAGCTGCTCAACTCTAATGAGATTTTGTGAACTGTGATGACTGGTTTCCATTTTCTGAGATACATCTATCTATATTTTATATAAAAACATGCATATTTATAAAACTCATACATTATATATATTACACACATACGGGAAAATATACATATGATTATATACATATATATATGATATATATATATATATATATATAAAAAAAACATGTTAAAAATGTTTATCTACTTGCCCCTTGGATAGTGCACTTTCAAAGCACAGAAAGGAAAAAAAAAATCATAGCTTACTTTGGCCCAGTGTATTATTACAGCTAAATAAAACACTTTTGTATGGACAAGCATCCAAGTGGTACAAGACTTCTCCTCACTAGAAACTTTGTGTTTATCTCAAGTCTCTGAATCGGATTGTTCTATTCATCAATTTGAGAACTGTCAGGAGTTAGACACCTGAATTATTTATGTGGGGTTTTTAAAGTCTCTTTGAGAAAACCAAATATGTTCTTTCCCTTTCAGAATTTTCAGTAGTAGAATAGTTCACAAAAGGAAACTAAGTCAGTTACAACTGTGCAGCCCTGTGGTATTCTAATTACATTCTGGACAACATTGGTCCTGGCATATTTTCTTCAAAAGGATTTAAAAAAATTAAATTACAAATTGAAATTTATAAAGTCCTTAGATGATATTTTATGACATCAAGTGGAATTCAGCTTAGTCTCTCATCTGAACTGTTCCATAAAGCTGAACAAAGTGAAAATCAAGTAAGCATTATTTTCATTGCTAAAGCTGGCTGAGCTGGCAATACTTTGTGTGAGGTTGTCTTCCCAGCAAGAAATTGCTATTTTTCCAAAGTATCTAAATGGACTGTGATATAAAAGAGTACTCTTAGAGATTCAAGTAGAAGTGAATAAAAAAGGGTTCGCCCGTTAAACTTTTTGTCAATTTTTGCAGTTGGCTTTTTTTAAACAGTTGCATTATACAAAGATGAAGATGTACACTCCAACTGTAATATCCTTCTTTTATAATGCATCTACACTTGTCTTGATTACATGAAATATGTAAATGTATGTTGATTATGTTTCACTGTGAAAGAGAATACAACTATTATGGAAAAAAAGTGTCTGGGCTTTTTCAAAGAGATCATTGGCACCCAGCTTTCAATACAGGCTATTACTGCTGCAAGTTGATAAAACTGATGGCTATAATCCTGGTCCTGAGAAATGCTTTGCCACCTCAACATGGAGGAGGGCTATACCCCACAGCAGCTCATCTTTAGTGTTTTTTGAATACTGACAATCCAATTCCCTCCTTAACAAGATTAAGGTGTTTGTGTTTATATCCAACTCAAATGTTTGTTGCTGAGGTTGCTTTGATAATGAAAACTTGCATGACTCCACAGATGATGCATGTGTTTCTGCAAATCCTTCAGGGGCTACAATGGATGGCCATAAAGTACAGCTTCTGGTAGAGCAGTGTAATCAGGATTTTGAAGAAAGTGGTAAGTTCAGTTCATATCTCAAGCTTCACTTCTTAAAATGTTCTTCCAGATTTGTTGTTTCTTTTCTTACCACAACAAAGGTTAGAGAATCATCTGAAAAGCACACATCTATATTTGTCTATTACATTGAGGGACCTAGTTAAAACAACTCTGCTTGTTTGTTCATGAGCATTAGGAAATAATTTCCGTATTTGCGCAAACACCTAATACAAGCAGTTCAACCAAGAATTTCTCCCTTCTGGTGGTTAATTTCAGTTAGATCTCAAAGTCACAGAAAAAGTCTTCTTTGGTGTGTTCAGATTTTATGTGTATCTTGTGCCCAACTGTGTATTTCTAACTTCATGAAACCCCTCACTCCCAGAAAAGATAAATGTGATATGGTTATACAGACTATGTCGAGTTGAAACTTATTCTAAGAAGAAAAGTGGCACTGGCTAAGTAACCTTCAATCTATGTGCAATCATACTTTATATTGCTTTTTCTATCACTGAATGAATGGGGGATATTCCAGTTCACTTCTGAGGTCCAAAGGAAAGTTTAGGGGATATTACAAACTTGAAGAACTATAGCAAGAGTTTACAAACATACTGAAAAAAATAAATATAACTTGTTCTTGAACAAACAGTTGAAAGCAGGTGAGACAATATAGTAGTGTCATGCAGTATTTCTAGACAAATGATAACAAATTACAGTGGGAAAAAATATTAGGATAGAAAAAACCCATTTTAACAGAAAGTACTGCACATCATATGCCTAATATCATTAGGGGGACAAAAAATTGACAAGAAAACTAAATTATCTCTCTAGACAATAAAGGAGCACCAAACACCTTCAGCAACCTCAGACTTTCTGAAAGGCATTGATAATTTGGTTGTCACATAATTTCTTTCTTCTTCTCCAAATGACAACACAATAGAGTAATACAGAGGTAGAAAGCATTGTATTCCTTAGAGTTGGCTCCCATGTTAAACATCCCTCCTCTAAGACTACATTTTGAGCCAAGGGCACACTAGAATGCTTACAGCAGTTCTACGAGGGCAAGCGTTTTTACGTAATTACTGTGTGAAGTATTTCTAAACAGTTTGGCTTAGGATGGTTTTAGCTGTGACTCAAGAGAGAACTGAAATCACAACATTCTGAGTTGGAAGGGACTCACAAGGATCATTGAGTCCAACTCCTGTCCCTGCCCAAGAGTCACATCATGTGCCTAAAAACACTGAACTCTGCCAGGCTTGGTGCTGTGACCCCTGCTCTGGGGAGCCTGTTCAGAGCCCAGCCACCCTCTGGGTGAAGAACCTTTTCCTGACATCTGACCTAAATCTCCCCTGATACAACTTCATGCCATTCCCTCAGGTCCTGTCACCGGTGACTGCAGAGTGCCTGGTTCCAGCCCACACCAACTAGCAACCCAAGGGCACGCAGACTCAGACCTCCATTAGTGATGGACGGAAGCAGAGAGGAAAGCCAGAGCTATGTTGAGTAAAACAGATCTGAAGGAGGTCTGTCAGTCCTTCACACCTCTGAAAATCCAGTCACACCACAACACCTTCGGTGCTGTTCTTCACGCTGGACCAGTACAATCAGTTTGACAGGGCAGATCATCATGCCCTCAGAGTGATATGAATGTGCAATCAAAAGACAGAAGGAAAAAAATAAGGTTATATATTATCAAAAATTTCTTATCAGAAGTCCTCTATTTTTAACCACAATGTCCAAAATTAACATTAAATTAAAACTTTCTGGAAAACTAAACCTGACAGCATATTCCTGTAATGGAATATGACGAAAAGTCAAAATCTAAATAACATTTAATTCCAGCTGATCAATGTGTAACAATTCCTCAGGATTATTTCAAGTAACTTAGTTTCCACATTGAAACCGTTCAGGTTCCTTTTAAATTCTGACATTTACTAAATTCTGGAATTACTAGGAAACTAGAAATTAAGGAACATGTTACATCCCTATGACCTAAGCAGTCATTTCTTTGTGATTCCAGCTGTAAGAGACAAGAAAGAAAATACCTAGTCTTTACCAAATTCTTTATGTTAAGCAGGAAATAATGTTGTCACACAAGGCACTTTGCATAATTTTAAAATTAGAGAATACATGCAGTGCAAACGCAATATGTTTGACAAAAATATTGTAACATTTTGTTGCAGCTATTTTCCCCCCACTACGATTTCTCACACATGGTATTTTTGAGGAAACAGGAAGAAGTGTTTTTTCATTCTGCTTGCTGCTGCAATTCAGCAGGCCAGAAATTCTCCAAGATTACACTTGTGAGCCAGCCTCTGCGAAATACCTTCAAAATAGAATTTTTCTCTTTCTTATTTTACAACCAGTTTTCAAAATTACCAATTGCTCCACTACTCACAGAGCAAGGGGTTTAATCAAATATCTCCTCGATGATTTTGGAGACCCCAGGTTTCATCAAGGTTGTCTTGGCTATAACCCGCTGCTAAACCAACAATAAAACCGCTGCCAGCTCTTGCTTACATAAAATGTAGGTACAACAAACTCTGTTTGCCTATGAGAAATGATAGAAACTTCACCTGTCTTAAAACCTTCACGTCACTGAAGGAATCTGTTGTACAGTGCAGACTGTCAGTACGTGTTCAATACATGACCAATTGGGTCTCAACACATTTGTCAGGTGTTTGCAGTAATTGCTCACATAACCTGGACTAAATTCACAGATACAGTTGTAGCATAATTATATACTGTGGTAAGAGCACTTATTTCACAGGAACCCTCCCCCAAAGGGCAACTAATACTTAGAGTGCAGGTTCTCCATGTTAAAGCTATTGTTTCATGTCATACTCTTAGGAAAATCATTTGAAACTCTTACTGAAGGTTCCTTCTTTTGAATTATCCAACAGGTAATTGTGAAAGTAGTGTTTCATAACTATTGTTTAACATACATATATAATTATAGACAGTGCACAATATTTTAAATTCTTGTGTTAAAAGGATAATCTGAGAAGGAAAAATAAAAGTCCTGGTTTGCCAGGAATACAAGATACAATGAGTTACTAAATATCCAGATTTTTTTTTTTTTTTAAAGGCAAAAGGAAACTACAACATATTTAACAATTGCAAACAAACTGATTGCTGTGAGGGAATACTTAGGGGATATGCAATTCTACAAAATGAAGCATTTTTTAATGCTTATTGGTTTTATCTTGCTGTGTTAATAGAGAAATGTTATCTATCAAGACTTAAAGCTCTTTGTCTTACTGTTCAAAAATCTACTATCTTTAATTTCCCCACTTGTCAAAATCAGTAAGAATGTAGGCATTTCACTATCCTGTGTACTAAAGACAATCACACTCTGATGGTGTTTTTGGTTTGACGTTGAATGAACATTAAGCCAGTGTTTTTGTTATACCAACATATTTTTAGATGTTTTTATAGTTATCTTAAATTGGATTTTTTTCTTACGACTGCAATATAATTTAATATATCTGATCCTGACAAGATCACAACAGCTCCTTTGAAGATGGAAGAGGATACTTCTCTAGATTCCAGTTAGAGGAATGACTGACGGTAATAAGGTTTCCTAGTGAGATTTATACACAATGGTAAACAAGGATTGATTATTCTGCCATATTAGCACAGTGATATAACTAATCAAGCACTGAAACTAATTTGCTTATTTTGTTGATTTTGACACAGATAGTATTTCACTATTTGTTATTACAAATTTTGCTAGTTCGGTTAAATAATGTGAACTATTTAATTTTACTGACAAGTTTTCTTGTTTTAGTGAAGATTTATAACCTGGAAGTTATAAACAGAAGCTGATGTTCACTTATTTTTTGGAAAGCAGCTTGCATCCACATCTTCTGCCTCTGAATACCCAGGATAGACAGTGAGCTGTTGGCCTGACAGCCTGAGCTCTGCTAACAACTTTGTTTCTCACTCCATGTTAACAGGAAAACATTCAGCACACTAATCACACTGGGTTTTTTTCAGTAGCAGCTATTTTTTCCACAATCCTGCCTCTGGCTTTTATTTGAGTGCTTCTAAAGGGAAAGAGGCAGGAAAGAAATAACAGAAAGAACATTTTCTCCTCAAAAAGCCCATCCAAGTTACTGTGAGGAGCAGCAATATTTTTGAAGGGGAAATAAAAAGCCCCCCTAAACAAAACATGAGTTACAGTGTGTGATATTGCAGTTTCCCATTATTTTTTTGTCTACCATAAATGTCACAGGACTGACCAATATTAGCACAAAATAAATTCAGTTGAAAGAACAATGGTGATAACATTTATCCCAAGGTGATGTGAACTGACTGTGGAATACAGCCCTAACAACAATACTTATGTGTGTGTATGCACGCATAGATATTTTAATTTCTGTGTCATAGTTGCATCATCTTCCTTAACACCATAGGTTACCACGAAGCTGAGAGTTGTGTTTTCGAGGACTGCCACTAATATCTGGGCTGCACCAATGCCACAGCTGTAGCAATGATCCCTGGTACAGTTACCCTGTTGGGAGGGGTGTAGAGGAGAAGTCAAACCTAAAACTGCAGCTCTGGAATGCCGTTTTGCTTTGCTCAGTGTGACGGTGGACAACCATCATTTTTCTATATGGCACTTGAGCAATTCCTCTGCACAAGGTGTGTTCCCTTACTGTGTGAAACACTGCGCATTTTTTTGTGCATTAGTTTTCTGTGACATACAAAATACTGCTCAGACCCTCACCCTTATCCATCCTTGGCAGGATCTGAAGTATGCTGCTTCCCAGAGCACCATTAGCCTTTCAGGCAGTCTTGGAATCAGGTTTGTTTCGTGAAAAGCTCTGAGAGAAACCAGCTGTCTCTGCACAAGGGTTACCTCCCAGGTGGAAGTGTTCTCTACAGCTGTAAGAAGCTGACCAAGGAAATGGATTTAATCTCAAGCTAAGAAATGGATTTAATCTCAAGCTAAGGCATATCAAGAATCACAAAAAGGAAATTAGCTGCTGTTCAAAACCCCCAAATATCATCTACCTGGTACCCCCATGATACAAATGTGTGATTCTCATTGCCTCCTTTAATTGTGAGGAGGACAGCAGTGAAAGGAATACTCTGGAAACTTGCTTCCAGATCTCTACTAATTGACACAGTGTAACCCAATTAAGGATCTTTTTATAGAAAAAGCCTTAAATTTTTCATTCAAGCCTTAAGAACACAGGAAGACACAGGAAAGCGATGCTAATATGTCCTTTAACAATAAATACAAACTAATTAGCAACTTACTGAGGCAGCTGATCTGCTATTATGACGATTCTAATTGCAAAATTGTGGCAGAGAAATGTGTGGTGGCAATGCAAGTTCTTTAAGACATAACATTGGATTCACTACCAAAACAGTTAGGACTTTTTTCTTAATATGTATTTAGGGATAGGTTGGGTCCTTACTAGCAGAGGAAACAAAACAATTTACAAACTCCAAGTATTGCAACCTTGTTCTCTTTCAGGAAAAATTCTACAGTGTTTCCCTTTGCTCTGTGTCTGCAGGTACAGCAAGAAGAGCATGAAGTCAACTAGATCTCTGGCACTGGGTGGGAGAGCTGGATAGTGACCAAAGGAGTCTCTTTCCTCACCTGTTACCCTCACAGGGTAACATCATGGTGTTTTGTGTCCCAGGTATTTTCTCTGGTTATTAATCCCTAAAATTCTCACTTAAGTGAGAAAGAAGAAAGTTCACTGAGCTGAAATATAAAGACTGAGTAGTTTTCATGTGCTTTCCTCTCCTGCATATCCATGTATCTCTGTGAACATGTCAGTCTGCTTTCATTACCAGAATCTTTCAAGAGCAAGAGAACAAATATTAAGAAAGAAAAGGGTGGGAAACATGGTTTAACATGTCAGTTTTAGCTAGCTCTGGAGTATGAACACTCTATAGAAGTCTTAAAGATAAACTCCTACTGGTTTAATGAAAATAGGTCCTCCTTAGCAAGTCAGAGATCCTACAGGTGTATCCACAGCGGGAATATGCATATGCCCCTGCCACACACACTGATTAGACATCAGAGAATCAACTCTAATGGTTTTGCAGGACATTGTAAAGGTAAATGAAATTTGAAATATTGTTAATAAAATGCTGGCACTGGAAAAAAGATAATTACAGAATATTGCATTAATAAAGACGAATTATTTCAAATGCACTCACAGATCACAAATGCATTGTCTCCCATTTTACCTCAACTAAACTGATTTTCTGCAGTGTCAGAGGAAAACAGGCTCACATGACTAAAGGACACCCATGTAAGAATGGTGTGCTGCAATATTCAAATGCAGCCTCTACTAAAGAAGGGAAGAATGGTTACACAGCACCATCCACATTGGAAGTGAAGACCTTTAAATTCAAAGCTGACTACTGTTACCTGTCTTTGACATGCTTTTTTGTACAGAATAAAACTAGTGAGCTTTCTGGAGGTAGATTGACTCAGTATCTGAGGAAATCTTTCAAATATTTGATGGGTTCATTCTCTGCTCAACAGAGAACCTCAGAAGACTCCCTCCTGACCCAGATAACTTCTCCCAGAACCCTTTTTGTGGACTTAAGTTCCTTTAAGTTGCAGAGCAACAAAGCTTCTCCTAGTCAAAGACACTCAGATTAAATCTCACCACCAGGCAGTAAATGGTCCTTCAGTGAAAAGCCCTCCTAGGCTAGTCACAGGAATAAAGCAGGCTTGAGAACACTACATAGTGTTTGTTGGGCTTTTTAACAGTACTAGATGTAGATGAGGAAATTATAGTGCTAAATTATAGGAGAAGGCTCCATGGATTTCCTGCAGCATTGATTTGCTGCGTGACTGACAGTTCCTGTATAACCAGGGGTGCAGGGAGGAGGTGGGAAGTGAGGAAACCACTACCTAAGGAAATACTTGTGGCCGTGACAGGTAGCAGGAAAAGCCATGAAGATAACTATCAGTCAGGGAATAGTGCTACCTATACTAACAGCTATTTTACTACAAAATGAGACAGTAATTATAAAACAGACATTGTAGAAAACTTGGAGGGTAGAAACCCAGACATGATGATAAGCATAAAAGACAGTTCATCTGAAAATGAGAGGGAGTTTAATTAATAACAAGAGGAAGCACAGTTTAATTCAATTTGTGAGTAGGTGGAAGTAGTACAGAAGCATGCTGAGGAAGTAGTTTGAGGCAAGTGGCAGAGATATAATATGTATGCCATATTTGAACATGGAGGTATTATTTGGAAACAAGCCCCTGCCTGCAATGGCATGCTTTGTGAAAAATAATCTGAAATATTATATCAGAACACATGAAAATAGATATTAGGCTAAGCTTATACTCTGTTTGGCAGAACGAAATGCTACTTTACTAACAAATACAATGAAATAGCAAAAAAACATTATAATAAACTATGAATTTGTTGAAAACTTACAGTGAAAACCTCTATTGATGTCCCTTCAAGGAAAGAAACAGTAAAATTTTTCAAAAATTAAATTTGCATTTAAACATGTTGGTTTAATTTGTTGCTCCTTCTCCTTTGCTGCATCTTTGCACTGATCTTTTTAAAAGGAATTTAATTTTATATAGCTTGGTTTTTAAACAGAACATTTATCCTAAATAGCATGGCTTAAAAATGCAAACCAAAACCCAATACCATCTACTAATAACTTTATCTCACACCACCGATAAAGGAAATGGTTTGGCTTAAGTACACAGTACTAGATTATTTTGGTGTCCACACTGGAGAAGACAATGAAAACATGAAAGAGAGCAAAAGAGGATGGCAGAAATGGCACTTTGTGATTAAGAAGCTTAATCCATTCCGTCCATCAAAGTAGAGACAGAGAAGTAATTTGATCACTGTGTGCCAGTGCTTTCACATGGTGAAAATGTTTAATGGCAGGCGACTTGCTGACTGCATTGATGAGAAGGTAAGAAAATTAAATTTGCTCTATGATAGAGCTAGATACATTGAAACATGAAAGATGGTGCAGCCTCCCCAGCAGCCAGGGCAATTGAACATTTTGGTCACAAGTTTTGAGTTCAGCTACAGCACAGATATGAGGTTTTCATATTTTGTCCCATTTGAGTTCAAGACTTAAAATAACATTTTGATGTCAAAAATTGCTCAAATATATTTTCATTCTGAGCTGTGGTAATGTCACTGATTAAAGGCTACATGTTTGTCAGTGGGGCAGATTCACTATCACAGTGAGAGAAAAGTTATTCTGCTGTAAGGAATGAAGAAAACCTGCCAGAATCAAGCTTTTGTGGGAAACTATGCTGGGATCGTGAGGCAAGGAAATCTGCATCATCACACTCATAATCTTGCGCCCACATTAGGACCATAACTCTCATAAAAGATTAAGCTTCTGTGCTTTAACCTGACAACTCTAAGATTCAGGGGAAAAAATTACTTTAGGGAAGTTGGGCAGCCTCTTGGAGAGCTATGTGATCTCTCTTATTTTGGGCTTATGTGTGCTTCCTTCACATAAGTAGACCTCTGTAATCAACCCTTGTGTCATAAAGCTTAGCTGTCTCAAGAAATAAAGTATTTGCCAAAACAAAAATCTCTGACAAAAAAAAAAAAAAAGGCTTAAGACAGTACAGCTCAAATTTCACTGTTGCCACATCTTCTGGCTTTCATGATTTCCTTCCCCAGCAGCAATACAATCATCCTGGCAGCATTTTCTGTCTTCTCCTTCCAGTACACGTGAACACCTGTCATCTCCTTCTCTCCTGTGCCTCCTGTAGAAGTCCAAACTGTTTCTGATTATATCTGCTCTTATGCAGAATAGTAACAAAAGGAAGAGCTCTGCTCTCAATCAGACATTTTCTTGCATTCGTGGAGCAGGCAAGTTGGAGACCTTCATGCTTGGTAATGTGGATGTCAGCACTTCTACTGGTAGGAGCAAGGACTGAAAATATTTTTTCTGAGAGAAAAGTAAGGCTTGTATTCTCTTTGCTGTTTGTTCCTATGTAATATTCACTGAGTTTGCAAGAAAACATGCATTCATCATCTCTTCAAATATTCTTTACAGTTAACTGAACTAACTCTAATGAATAATGCTGAAACTGTGCTTGTTCTGCTACTCAAACTGATTTCACGTGGCTTTTTTTAAAATTACCCACATATTGAAGACTGCATCCCAAGTTAATGCCTCATTACCTCAAGGTGTAAAAAACCCAACAAAACAACAACTCCCAAACTCATTGTGAAATGCAAGATCAATAATTGCATAGATTTCATACACTGCATTTAACTGATCTGTGAGAAAACACAGCCTTAGAAGTGCCGTGAACCTGTTCTTCATAAATGTGCATTTTTGGTTAAATTCTTTTTTAATAGATATGAACATTTGAAAAGGTAGTTATCTGGGTTCAGGATTAAAAAAAAAAAAAAAAAATTGGTCTACTTATATCATGCTGATATTTTAGACAAAGCCTTCATAGTGCCAAACTCCATACAAAAATAACTCATTTGTCCCCACCACAAATTGAATAAGAAAGCCTCCAGTAATGTTTGTAGACTGGTCTTTAGTTTAATGACACTGAAGTTTATAGGATATGAAAAGACTGCTTCTTATTAGGTTAAATGAGATGTGAACTACTCTTGTTGCATTTGTCAAATGTTTGGAGTATTGTAGCCAGAATCAATTAATGGCAGAAAATAGATTTGAGAATGGTGCTGAACAGACACAATGGTTGGTGAGGCAGCCTGTGGGAAATGTCAAGGGCTAGGACATGCCTCTGCATTAATAGGCAAGGATGAAAGACACATCCAAAGAAACAGAATATTTCCTGACTTCACAGATGAGATGACCACATGGAAAGTGCAAAAAAAGAAAAAAAGCAGCCAAACAATACTTTTCACAGTGGAAAATAAATTACATTGAACTGCTTGGCATTTTCTTCTTTCTATTCTGCCACACATGCATATCAAGTAAATACCTCCTTTCTTATCTCCTAGATCAACTCCACAGGGAGCTCCCCAAAGATCCCTTCGTGCCTAACAAGGCTGATCTTTCCTAGCAGATGGAGAAATCTGCCTACCTGGAGCACTTCCTTTGGTGATATCTCAAATTCCTCAAACCTGCAGGTCTTTGCATTACTGAGCAAAAGCAGGGCAGGGCAGGCACCAGTGCTATTTGCAGCATCACTTGGGATGGCAGCCGCAAGGAGAGCAGCGATGCCAAGAGAAATCTCCATGTCTGAAAAGAACAGTGAGTATCCTGCAGTAAAACACAAAGACAGCAAGAAAAGAAAAATAAACCCATGCTAGACATTGCTGTTCTTTTGTTCATAGATCAGCTAAAGCCCACAGGGCCTTTGGAAGAAGGGAGAAAGATAACTTAAGGAATTATGTCAGGGTCTGTGCATCTGTTCCCAGGAATAACAGAGATAGAATGAGATAGCTATATGTTAACAGATTCTCTTACTTCTTAGGCTTTTCTGCTTCCAGGCAATCTGGAAATTACATCTTCTCTTTATACTACTCTCTTTCCATTTCCTGCCAGAACCAGGAAGTGGAGAGCAGGATTTGTTTGGCACATCTTCCAAGCAAACAAACAAACAAAAAATCCAAACCCCCAAATTAACTATTGATTCTGTTTCAGCTTCTCCCAGAGCAGCCTTACAACTCTTAGAATAAAGAAAAAAAAATTACTTAATTTGTTTTTTATATGCCTTGAGTGAAAATAAACAAACAAAAAGCATTCCAGGAACAGCAAAATTAATGAAGTCAGTATTCCAAGAGATGCATATTTCTGAGTGGATTTTCTCATATTTGGTAACAGATGAATGCTGACTCTTTCTCTGCCATAGGAGTGTTAACAGGGTTTCTCTCCATCACCCTACTGTCAATTTCTGTGCTGTTTGCAGCAACGTAATTGCTTTTAAGACCTCTGAGCCTCTGCCAAATGCCACTAGAACTGACCAGTGGTTCAAAAGTTAATTGCAACAGTCTGACAGACACAGAGACATGTAGCATGATTCCAAACCCCTCATTTCCTTAGGAAACAAAACAAAAACATATATTTGCATTTAACTTAGATGCCTAAGAATAAATATATGACCTTGTGGAAGAGAAGACTAGAAACTAAACAGGAAAAGATTTCAAGAGTAATTCATGTTTTGCCTGGTGGCTGAAATGGACACACAACTGTGAGCCTTACAAATAACCTCTTTCACCACAAAACAATCAGCCGACACCTCTGAGAACTGCTTACCCCAGTGACATAAGCAAAGGATTGCTGGCTATTGATTCCATTAATCACAAACCCAGATTGTGAATAAAAGTCATCTTGATGTCCTGACAGCTACCACCAAACTTTAAAAAAGAGGGATTAGAGGGTGACTGCAATCATGACAGTGTAAGAACTGTATCAAGGACAACATGCAACTATTGCCAGTGCTTAACTAAACTGCAAAATATGTTTCATGCTAGGAAATAGCTCCATCTCCTGTTCTGCACACAGAAGTCCTCAAAATCCTAACTTTAAATAATAAGAAAGAAAAACCCACCTTACAGCTGCTGTTGGAGAGTCTGCAAAGAGAAAATAAAATTCAAGCTTATGTGTACAAAATTAAATCCCTCTCATTTGCACATTTAAATACCCCCTTTATCAGCTGGGATGGAGCATTAGCAAAAAATATTCAAGTAGTTGCTAAGAGAAAAATGTTCCTATTTGTTAAAGTGTTGTATGAAATGATGATGTGTAATGTTCCCATCTCCCCTCTAAAAAGTGTCATATGTCCTATGTACTGTGGTACAGGCATTGTTCATGATTTTGGAGAGTGCTTTAAAGCTTTTTATCCATGAAGTGGCCAATCCAGTGTGCTTTTCCAGTCTCCCCAGTGACACAATTGGACACTGGATACTTAAATGGAGTCAATAGCAGTTTTTTCATGAATCCTATGACAAAGTTTTCCCTTGCAGTCAAGTAACAAAAATTAGGAAACTCTTCCCCACAGAAAGACATATTCTCATTCCATCTTCTGCTGCACTGCATGCCCTATCAAAAACTGAAAAAAACCCCCACCCCACCTGTATGTGAGACATGTCTTTGAAAGTATATACCTTCTGCAGAGGCACATTGCACTACTCCTTGTGAATCATCATTTTGAAGACTACAATCACCTGTGAGACTACCGAGGGGCAAAAGCAGGGCAAAAATCAGCTCTGACACTATGATGAAAATAATAGAAATAATCTGATTTAATCAGGTTGCAGGACATATTTTTTATAGTAGCACATAGAAACAGCTCTGCTGCCCATCAAGTAGCCTGTGATGTACCAGTGACTAGACTGACATAGACGCCATGCAGAACAGCATCATTTCATTCTTCTACCAATTCACCTCCAAGAGGGGACTTATTCTGTCACTGAGAGCAGTGGGTAAATTCTCCTTCTCTTTATTCAGGATGGCACAAAGGAGCCTCTTTCCACAGCTCTGGCAGGGCAGGCAAGTAAGCATGTGCAGACAAGACTAACTGACAGACTATTTTCATGAGTGGGAAGGTGAGCACTAAACCACATGTGGAATTCAAGACACTGACTGGAAGTGAGATTGTACTAAAGCAACAAAGGGAGTCATCTATTACGGCACATTCACTGAATTGGCTAAGAAGGATTCAGGTAATCCCTTTCAAATTCATCAAGAAATTTTAAAGCTACACCCTTCCACTTGAATAAGTTAGTTTGTTGGTCTGTAAAGTGGTGCTGCAAATGCGAAGAGAAGGAAAACTCACTCTTTCCCGCGTTGCCATGCTGTGAAGCCACCATATGCATCATTCTACGTAGGGCAGGGGTTTGAACAGAATTGTGACCCCCATTCCCATTCAGTAAAAACTTTGCATTCCTCTGGTGCTTCTAAGACATCTGTACTTCCAGAGCATTAGATAACAACCAAGACATATGTTTCAAATATCTTCAGGTAAATTTACACAAGTAGGATTTCATTAGATCTATTAATAAAGAAATAGCTATTTTGTGTCTGTACCTCACCATTTACTTTTGTTTGGTTATCAAAAAGATGTAAGAGTAAATACAACTTCCTCTAAGTGGGTGGGACCAAGCATAGGCTTTCCTCAAGTTAACACCTATCCACAGAGGAACAAAACCTACAGCAGATACTTGACTTCCAAGATCACAGGGAAAGGTTTCACAGCTGTTCAGTAGCTCCTTTTTCTACTTATGTGCTAACTACCTTTATCATTTGCCTTTTACAGTCTCCCTGTATGTCTTTATATCTGCTTTTAACCTATATCAGAATAACACAGCATTCAAATGGAAGACACCTGACTTATGAATGTGAGAAGCTGAGTACTACAGGTGCAGCCAGATAATAAAAGGACCCTAAAGGCTTAATATACTTGTCCATAAATTGCAATGGAGATGGAGGCATGTCAGTCATTCTATACCACTCCATCAGCCTGCTGGCAAAGGCAAGATAACTTATGCTGAGCATCTTAAATCTTTCAAGAGAGGCAAGTGGTGCACTACTTGCACTTGTATACTGAAAACCAAGTACTGCCCTGATGGGAGTTCATACCCTTTTGAGGAACTGTATATCAAGATACGGTCTGGACAAGAGGTAAACTTTCCAACTGCTCCTGGGTGTAATATGGGCTGAGATCCTGCTTATACCCTTACAACACACATACTGAAGTTCTGTATGTAGTATGGGATCATGTATGTATGGGATGCAACATGAGTCTGTTCTATATCTTTTTTTTGGTACAGCAACTGGAGCCCAGTGAGGTTGGTCTATTATTTCACATCAGATGAATTAGCATGAGAAAAATTTAACCCTGCAGAGGTAGGAGGTATGTAATTCTGGTGACACAGAGTGCATTCAGACCTTGAGTGAAAACAGATAAAACTATTTCACAGTCTGGGAAGGTAAAAAACACTATCATCTACTTTTAAATGCCCAGCACACAGCATGAAGCTGGTGGATCTATAGGGAGCATTTGTCAAGTAGGTGCCCTCTGAAAATGTATAAAAACCCAACAGCTTTGATCATCCACTTGTAAAACTGCAGTATTGGTCGAATGTATTCCACTGCAAAAAGTAAAATTTCTCCTTGCTTTCTTTTCACTCTAAGTATCAGTCTTCACAGCTAAGAGCTCCTCAGAAAGGAAGTCAGAGCAGCACTACAGCAATTTATGAGCAATTACCTATTATTATAGGCCTCTGAAGGAGGGCCTTGATACATGTTGTCTGCCTGTGTCATTTCAGATGTTACAGGGCTAACAGGATGGGTTCCACAGTGGGAGTAGTCTCAATCCAAATACCACTGATCAAGGTCTCTGGGAGCAAATCATTTTGAGGGCTGGCTTTATAGAGGATTAAAGGAGAAGAAAATAATTTTGCAGCACGCGACAACTTCCCCTAAGAGTGATACCTTAAAACAAACAGTTGCATGAGAATTTCCTCCAAGTAAAAACAATTGCAGCACATAAACCAGAAGCATATATAAAATAAGGCCTGCTTAGAATAGCAGCATGGACAGTCTGGACTCCTTTCTGTTGAGGCACTGGGTTTTAATGTCTCTCTTTGAAGAAAGCAAGGATGTACAAAGGCCAGTTCAAGACAAATACAGAGAGATGGGAAAGAAAAGGGCTGCAGTTGCGTTTCCTATTAGTATTTCCCAGAACAACACATGTTCTGCAGGAGAAAGGGGCCTGTCTCCCGTGTGGTACACCTATGTAGAGGCAGAACAGGCAGATGTCAAGCTCAGCACTTCACTCTGACATCACCAGACCTGAGATCAACCTAGCTTTCTTCTAGTGTCTCCAGAGTGCACTGGACTCAGGGTCTGATCCCAGGGGCTCACCTCGCCTGTCCCATGTTGACTGCACTGCAGTGTGTTTTGCTATTCCCAAAGGAATGGTGAGTCTGAGACACTGACTCAAGATTCAACATCTTGAGCTATAATACCTAGCTCACATGCTCCTTAAGAAATTTTTGATAAATCACTTTATGCCTTTAGTTTAATCCTCTACTGTGATCATTTGCTTTCTGTGCCCAAAAGCTGACCAAGCAGCATGCAGACCTGATCTGTGTGACTGCTGCTGCCTCAGAGCATGCACAGCAATAAACTGATAGTCCACAAAACTCATCCAAAGTGACAACATCCTCCTTGGATCAATCCTGTAACAATACCCTTGGTGACTATCTATGCTACTCCCTGGGTAGATCACTCAATTCCACTAGGTCAAATCTACACTATAGAACTGTTATTCTTCTGCAGGTGAGATTTTGAAAGAGCTGCTATTAAGAGATGGTGCATGAAACAGGAGAGCAGATCACTTTGAATGACAGATCAGAATATACATGGGTATAGCCCTGTCCTGTAAGTGTGGTGAAAATGTTCTGACCTACAGAAATAAGAATTCTTGCCGCTTCAGGTTTTTAAATATGAAAAATATATCTTAGAAGTTGAGTTGCTTAAGTAGTTCAAATAGCTCAACTCTCCAGTGTACAAGGCTATCATTTTAGATAATGAGACATTTCTCCATTTTCCAAAAGGTTAAAGACAGACTCTATAAATTCTGCATCTAGCAGCCCAGGGAGGTTTCTCCTAATAGCCCCAACAGCCATCATTTCATTGTCTGGAATGCATCAGGATCAGTAAATGCTGATGAAGTGCAAGGCTTTGTGTTCAGAATAAAAGTAGAAGCAGATAAGACTTCATGACTTGAAACTGCAAAACAGCTTTTTTGCAAATAAGCTAGAGGAGGGGAAAACAAAAAGAAATTCACTGCCATCAACTACAATGAGACCAGCAAACAACTACTACAAAGCAGTCACTGAGAGAGGAATGTGCAAGGTCATTTTCATCCTATGCGTTGCATAAAAGTTCATCTCTGCAAACCAGACTCTGTGGACCAACCTGTGTTTCTCAGAGCAGGTGGCAGTGCTGCCCTTTAGGTACCAGCAAGCCAGAGGACATGTGCCTCGGCCATCTGGAGCTCCATCAGCATGCACTCATGCTGGGAAAAAAATGCAAAAAGATTTGCATGGCTGATTTTCTGCTCCATGCTTTGGCAAGGACAGCAGAGATGAGCAGCCTTGCCCTGCTAACCGTTTGTGACAAGAATTTACTTGGCAACAGAGACCCTCAGGTGGCCAGATGAAACCAGCCATCTGTCAGCTGTGAGTCTGTGGCCAGCCCCTGCACGAAAAGGTGAAAATCAAAATGGAGAAAAAAACCCTGGAAAACACAAAAGGAAAAAAGTCGAAGAAAGGACAGAGAAAGAACAATAGTAGCTGTGCTGCAGACGTTTATTTTCCCTTACAACAACAGAGGGCGGCAATCCTCCATGCTGTCCACAGTCCTGGCCCGCTGCAAGTCCAGTGTGACACCCTGGAGGTGCTCAGCTCTTCCCTCAACAAGAAGCAGCAATTTTATTTCTAGACAGCAACACATTTTTATGTGTACTACCTTACCAGAAGCAAAAGAGGCAAGTTAAGCAGACACTTCTCCCTTTTTAAATGAAGAATTTTTTTTCAGGTGGAAATGCAGAACTACTTTTACAGAGGTATTCACAGAAAAACCATAAAAAATATGCCAGTCCTCTAAGCAAACTTTGAGGTCTGCTGGAGGAGCAATCGTCCACCATGGGGCACAAAGGCTCTTTCTGCTCCCCTCCCTCTAGATTTTGAGCCCACTAAGGGCTCTGCATGTTACCTGCCTGAGGGACCACACTACTGCCCAGAGCACCAGGCAGGTTGTCAGCTCTGGGCCACAGAAACTCCACACTGCTCTAGCCGATCACCTCTGTCTTGAATCTAGTCATTCCTCATGTGGGGAACCCAAACTTTGGACATAAAATGCCATCAGGATGGAATTAGGAAAAGGATACTCTGCTTCCTGAAAGGCTTTAGGCTTTATGTAAGAAGAAGGAGGCAGGACTTGGCCATTCAGGACGTAGTCTTTGACATATAGCCCACCTTGAAGAAAGCCTCTCAGGTGTCTAATTTCTTGATCTGGAGACAAAAGCAGCATCAGGTCATGTGCTAGAAGTTGTCTGCAGTTAATGTAAAAAAAAAAAAAAAGAAACCAAAAAAATAACTGAGGAAGGGCAGTAAACCCAGGTAGATCTTCTGCAGCCCCACTGTTGAGAGGCACTCTGACACCAGTGTCAGTGCCTCCTGCAGATCAAGCTGTCTCTGCTTTGTAAGATGCATCTGTGGCCAGGGAGCAGGAAAGCAAAACCCTATGAAGTGCAGAAGGGTAGTGATATTCCCACAGCTGCCATATAAAGGTAAGCCAGAGTCAAATGTTCAGTGCCTCAAAACCATCGTGTTGGACAGGTAAGCCTTTATATTAGTTACATAAAGGATCCCAGGGCTGTAGAGATGATGTGCCTTATCCAAAGCTACAAAGTAAGTCCAGGACAACACCAGGAACAGAACATGCCCCTCCAGAGTCCCTGGTACTTATGCCATACTGCCACACATACAAGCACTCTGTCCGGGAACTCTGAGCCACAACAGGGTAATCAAACACTTACTGCTCAAAGTATAGGCCATATTTCAGAGAATTTGTGTGGCTCAAGTCTCCATGTGGCAATTTCTGCTCCAAGCTCTGATATTCAGGAAAACCTTAAGTGGCACCGTTCAGGTCTCAGTTTCAGCAACATTAAGGTTTTCCCTGTAAGCTCCAGAAAGTAGTCACAAATGCAGTCAAGCCTTGTCACTGTCAGATGCCCAAGTTCTAGCTCAAGGGAAACAGGTAAAATGCATAGTCCTTGGAAAGGAAGAAATTTTGATTCAAAGTGGCAGGGGAACGAAGGCTCACAATGAGCTCAGAACACAAAAACATAAGTCGTGATCCCATGTTGCATAAAGAGATCAGTTGCTGCTACATTTATAATTTATGCTGCTGAATCCGCCATGTCCCAAATTTTCAGTTTTAACTATGAATGTAAATTGAAAGAAACCTGCATTAAAATAAATCACCTTTATCTAGAAACAGTCACTGAGCAAACAGTGACTGAGCAAACAGGGCAAAGCTCTGAAGGGGTCAAAATTATTAGGTTTTTAACAGGCAGGAATTGTATTTGAAATCAGCCAAAGTTTTGTTGTAATAACTGGTGTAGCTCCTGTCAGTTTTCAGTTAGTATGCTAGTTATAATAAATAATGAAGGTGCCATTCATTTAAAAACATATTCAACACCTCTCCCTTGGAAGCCCCATAGATTGAACACACAGCTCTACTTATCTGTTTGCTTCGCACTCAAAAACCTTGTGTCAAAGATTAAGAGTGGTGACCAAAGTACATCTATACCCTCCCTCCCTGTCTTCCCCCTGCCAAAGAGTTACCATGCCAATAGAAACTGTGATTTATTCATGCTTTCTTCAAAAGATTGAAAGTGTGCTGAAAACTTTCTGTGTTGAAACCAAGTAACTACACTGAAAACATGATCTTTTCCCCCAGTCAAGTCTACACTTTCAGATTTTGTTGAATCTAGGTTTTCAGTGAAAGAAGGAGTATCCATTTGCTATGGAATTTTATTTATATTGTTTGGAGAGAAAAATTTTGACTATCTCTGCCAGACAAGGGGTGCTCACCCAGTACAGTGTGTTCACATTTGCAGCTGGACTGTCTGGTTGCAACCATGCCCAAAATGCTTCCTTTCTTGTTATTTCAAGACTTTAGAAGAAAACCACCATTATGCTTGTTCATAACCAGGGGCTGCTCTGTGTATGATGGGAGGGGAACATTTAGGTGTAGGAGGGTACCAGTCTTTATCCTGTAACCCATACAAGGACCTATGCAAGCAGTCTGACATATTTGCAGAATCAGATATGGGATCTTTTTTGTTTCTGCTCCCTGTATCAGCTGGTGATAAAGCTTATTTTGACCATTTGTATTGGGTCTGGCTGAGAAGTTTTTTTCCCCATAGCAGCCCCCACAGGGCTGTGCTTTCCGCTGGTAGCTAGAAGGCTGTTGATAACACACCGGTGTTCTGGCTGCTGCTGAGCAGGGCTGGCACAGCCTCAGCACTGTAACACTCGTTCCCTAAGCAAGGGCAAGATTTTGGGAGGGGACACAAGTATGTCAGCTGACCCAAACTATCCAAAGAGATATTCCATACCATACGAGGTCAGCTTAGATATAAAAGCTAAGGAAAGGAGCAGGAAGGGGGACATTTTTTGTTTCCAGTGGCTGCTTGCTAAGAAACCATTACACGTGCTGATCTCGCGAAGTGTCCAGACATCGGTGCTGATGTGATGTAGGGATAAACAGTGGTATTTTTTGCTTTGCTTTTGTGCACACGTTTTGCTTCAACAAACTGCTTTATCCCATCTCACGAGTTGTTTTCCACCTTATTCTCTCTCCACTATATGGCTGGGAAGGGGAGTGATAGAGCAGCTGGCTGGGCACCTGGCGTCCAGCCAAGGTCAACTCACCACACCATTGCATCAATACAGAAGTGAAAAATCTAGAGTCTTCACATTCAGCTTCACTTTCTACCATGAATTACCATACGACATTGATTAGAACAGCAAAATACTATTTCCAAAAATTATGGCGATATTTAGTATAGACAGAAAAATATTTTTAAGGGGATGTATTCTCATCTAGAGGACATAAACAAGCTGATAATGAAGGCTGAGATTTTCCCTTGTAAATAAAGTGTAAAACCAGCTATTTGGAGATGTTGCACTGTTTAGTTCCGGAGACCAGAGTCTGAATCTCTCATGGGAAGTCGAGGGTTATCTGCTTCTGTGCACCTCACAAGCCAGATTAGTGAGGACCCCAGCATTCAGTTTCCACAACCCACAGGCTTTGCAAGAGCTTGCTGGGATAGTCAAAACTCTATAGCAGCTATTCTGATCAGAAGGTAGACTGAGACTGACTGAACACAACATCCAAATCAAGGCCCAGTTCTTTATGTCAAGGGAAGATACTAAACAATAAGTAGGAGGGGCCAGGAAAGGCTGCCTAGTGATGTCATTGGATAGAAGGACTGAAAGTTTAACTTAAGGCAGTACTAGTATCATTATTATTGCAGCAATATCAAGTTAATTTGCGAGCTTTTCACATACAATGGAGAGCACCAAAACAGTTTGGGGGACAAAATACTTGTATCAGGAACAGGCACATCCATAGCTTTTAAAGAAAAAACTGGTGGAACAAAAGAGGAAAACCCCTCAGTGCAGGAGGGGCAGGCAGAACATCTCTGATAGCAGAAGGATCACTAGAGTTGCCTTGTACATAATGCATAGTGGTTGCTGTCAATGTTGCCTAAAATTAAAGAGAAATTCTCTGGACAATTTTAGTGTAGTTAAGGTAGAGAGCAGGTTTTTAACTAAAGCACTTTAAGTTGCACAAAATACATTAGCACACACAGAATAGCTTTTACAATTTTATAATACTAGCTAATGATCATATCTAATGGGTGTCCTAGTTCAGCAGGAGGGACCAGTTACCACTGGGTGGGAGTGATAAAAAGCTATGTATTCTATCCCCTCTATTCATTCCCCAAGAACAATGGACCATTCGCAGCAGCTGCCCGGGAAGCAGTTAGCACCTCCACACCCAG
>JAWWEE010000074.1:47443132-47477765 GCA_035221455.1 Xenops minutus
GGGCAAACTCCATTTTACAACACAGTAAAGTCCTGTTCTCAAAGCATTATGGCTTCACTTTTTCCATCTTCCTCAGAGACCCATCTCTTACAGGCTTTATTCCATTTCTGATATTGTATGCTCATTGCTACACAGATAGAACAAAACAAACCCATTACACATAGGTATTCCCGGTCTTTCATTTAAGAAACCTAAAGCCTAGGTTTAACATCGCCTTTAAAAGAAGAGTTTAAGGGAACCACAAGGAGTACAAAGCACTAAAACCTACACTTAAGGCAATTCTGAGAAATTAATAGCAGATATTTAAGTGAAATAAATTACTGTTAAAACTTTTAGTATTGTGGGATTCTTCATGACCGTGACAAGCTGAAATTGCTGCCTCATGGCTCCAGAAATAATTCATGATATAAAACCAGGTCAAATATGAAAATTAAAAGGGACCTACCTCTCAGAAAACAAATCTGTGTGAGAAATGTGTTTCTCCTGAACCCTGCTCTCACCTTCTCAGTGGGCAATTAGTTCTAAACAAGAACAGATCAGATGAGGGTGAAGAGTGTCGAAGGAAAGATGGGGCTGTCAATCTTCCACTGGTGATGTAGGCTCTAAAGGAGGAGGATGAATTAAAGACAGCAGTAGCAAAGTCTAAAGGGGCAGGACTAGGAGGCAAAGACAAGCACCAAAGACAAGCACAGAAATTAAAACTATGCAAGTCAGTAATTAATATTTCTAAATAGGGCTGTTGGCTGTTCTTTTTATCCTTCCACAGAAACCAAAGCCAGTTTGGTTTTTAAAAGCTCTCTCAGATATGCATTATTTCAATTCAAAGACAAAAACAACATGAGACACAGGCCAAGGACACAGTAACCTAACACAGGTGAGGCATCAGCACTCTTCAAACACCTGAGAACCAAGCCGAGAACTCTCCTGCACCCGATGGAAATTCCTCTCTGCCCAGGAAGCTCAGGAAACTGTGCCTCCTGCTCAGGACTTTATTTAACCCAACTCTACAACTGATGCCTTCAGGCACCTCCTTAGAGGACCAGTCACACACAGAGCTCCTAAAGGGATCAGTGTTATCCACCGCAAGAACCTCTTAAAAATTTCCTACTACCTTCATTGGTACTGGAAGTCAATCTTTCCTTTGGTAATTTCATTTTTGTGAGCTGATTTACGCTAAGACAGGAGAAAAATTATTTGCAGTAGAGACTAGTTTTTGCTCACAGTAGTGCACATTACTTAATCTAATTTTCACCATTCCTTATGTTGCTATCCCTTTGGGATCTTATTTCCTCTTCAGCTGTATTTATACTTTGTGGTCTCAAGACGCTTCTGTTTGAAAGTGTGAAGTTTTGTGTAAAAACAGCAGAATCAGTCTGCCATCCTGGATTCTTAGCAGCTCAGCTCAAACCTGCCTTATGAGCTTTGGGTTGAAGTGAATATTGGTAGGCTCCTAGCATAAAAGTATTGTCACTGTGAAAACTTATTTTACTCAATAAATCCTTATTCGAACAGCAGAGACGAGGTTTCAGCTCGGTCCCATCTACCTTTCCTATCAATCACACAGGCCAGAAAGCTGAAACATTGAATGACCTTGTGTGCATTAGTTCCAACAACAGCTGGGAAAACAAATAGGCTCAAAGAGACCAAAGAAAAGTCTGACTAGTAGCCTGGGATTGTTTCCAGCAGTAACAAGTAGCAGAAACTGGGAGAAAAGGTAGAAGATGGGCAAAATTCTTTCTTAAATTGGCTCTATTTCACCAACCTGTGACAGGATTTTGTGAGCAGGGGATGCTCAGAAGGGTTGAAAGATTTGGGATAGAAAGGAAACTTAATTTTCACAGTTCAAATATTGTTTGTCAAAGTGTAAGTTTCATTTATTATAAAATTTTCACTTTATCTTGTTTTATAAAAGTAGAAAATTAATGAAAAGCATTTTTCAAGATATCGATTTCAGGCAGGCATGGGAACCTTGACATTGTGGACAAAGTCATGATGAGTCAAAGCTACAAGAGATGCAAACATCAGCTACTGAACAGAAGCTCTTCCATGAATGTTACCGCATCTCTTTTCCAGTTTTAAACTGAGCCTAACCCCCTTTTATCATCAAGGTGTTTTTCTAAAGTCGCTCCTGGTCTTCAAAAAGAACTCTTAGAAAGATATTTCTTCAAGGCAAACTGAGTCAGGTTCTCCTTCTGCATCTTGACCATCTTAAGAGTGAGATGAAATCTCAAGAGCAAGACTCACTTTATTGCTAGAATGGGACAAGAGTCTCTCTTCATGCACATCTGCCATAGCTAGACTAGGGATTTGATTTTTTTTCCCCAGATTACCCAGACCTTGTATTGCTATTCAGGCAACAAGTCAGAAGTCTTAAAAGAGTCCAGCACTACAGGAAAAGAATGGAAAACAGATTTAAAGTGTAGAATGTAGTGTTTGTTATTTGATTTCAGGTTTTTCCCTGACACAATAAGCAGCATCACATGAATAGGACCTTACAAAACACTGCATGAGAATACAATTGTGATTCACCCTTTGTCTACTGAGGGCCAGAAACCTCAATTTCAAAAGCCTCACCACATAAAATTGTGCAGAAACCAATAAACACATCTACAGCAGTTCTGAGGTGAGGTTTTATCAGAGGCCAAGAATTTGTCACCCACATCTTATCATCTCAAATAGATTACCTAGGAAGACTCTCAATGCTTAATTTAAATACCTTCTATCACAGACATCCTACTACAGCATCCCAAGTTGTTCCAACATGTACATGCTGTTGTGACATTATTTGCTACTGATATTGACTAATTTCAGGTTTCAGTCTTTGGCTTATCTTTCAGAAAACTTTTTCTTATTTAACCTGTTGCGAGTCAAACCACGAAAAGGTTGCAAAACTTAATCCTTCATGGAGTGAAATCCGTAACTGGGAGCAAAATGCATTAGCTTCCCTACACAATAGGCAACAGGGGTAGTTTCTTGACCCAAAATGATACATACTTCTGGTATGCAATAGAAGGCTAGTCAGGAGAAAATATCTAGGACAGAGGCACATCTGCATCTCTGATAGCTGGGAGTTAGCTTTTGAGGATCCATCACTTCACACATACCAGGAGAGAATCACCCTCCTAAAGGTAAAAGTGAGTGTTTTCTGTGGAAGAGCTATGAAGGATTCAGCCTTTTCCCAGAATCTATGCAAGAGTGACTGTGACTGGCTTTTAAATCAGCTCACTGACCAAGTGCTCACATGGGAATCTGAAAATTCAGGTTTAAATCCATCCTCAGAGCAGAGAACGGGGGAAGTTCACATTCACAACACCATTTTCATTTTCAAAAAATGTGCCCAACACTAGTATATATGAAGACCTGTATTCTCTTTTGTTTTCTTACTCCCTGGCCTCTCAGTTCTTGAATCACTCCCTGCAGAGTGGCACAATTTCAAGAACTGGGTAAAAAGTGCTGGTAGCCTTGCAGTTATGGCACTGTCCTAAGAAATGCAATCACAGTGAACTTCTGTCCTGTGCTTCCCAAGCAAGTGCACAGCTTAGTGGCAAGTTATGCCAAGATGAACATCCCTCCATTTAGCATGAAGCCCAGTGCTCATTCTTACAACTCTCACCAGTGATATCTCTGGGGCACAGACACAGAGGGGATCTCATGTTGAGGATGTCAGGCCAAGGCACAGCCTTGGCACTGTTCTCCTGCCAAGAGAGACAGCTCTGATCTGCAGTTCCACGAAGAGCTTAGAAGCTGAACAGGGAACGTACCTGTGAAACACAGGCATCTCCAGGCACCACAGCAAAGAGGAGGTTTTAGAAGGGCACAGGTTTAAACGTAGAGATCTGAATTCCACATGCATGCTATATCAGTCATTTTAGTAGCTAGAGACTTTATAAGTCCGTGATCAAGTCATGTCTTAACTTTCTTCAGATTACATAAACAAGCTGACTTCAGGTTTAGTCTTTTCCTATGCCCTGTTCTTGCAGCTGTCTTTGAAAATTTAAAATGTGTGAACTTACTGGGGGAAAAAGAGGCACAGTAGTGCCCCTGTGAAATACATAGCAGCAAAATCCCTAGTGGACACAATGACATCTTCCTATTTTTTTTTTTTTTGGTGACCTTGTCCTTCCTTTGTTTATACTTTTTTTTTTTTTTTTTTTTTTTTGTCAGAAACAAAACAACCATGAAGGAATAGATATCACTTCCTCTCAAAGTGTGTGAATGAACATATCTGGAGTTTTCTAGCCAAAAACCAAATGGGAGCTCCTAAATACATCTAGTGATGAGAAATCCATTAAGTGTATTATGTCCTCTGAAGTATTTTTAGCATTAACTTTGGTAAGCTTTGCTATTTCTGCCCTTTTTGTGTCACATGCTAATAAGATGTGATGATTCACAAGAGAAGCCAAGCCTACTTTTCTACATTCAACTTAATGAATTATTAGTGGAATATTAGTAACATTAATGCTTAATGAGTTAAATTTTCTTTGCATCATATCCTCTATTTCACCCAGCTTGCTAAATAAAATTTTATTTATTGTCTTAAATTAAAGGACATTTCTGAAATGAAATATAATAAGATTGCAAAGACAGAAATGCTAATCAAGATAATTAAAATGAAAAATTGTTAGAATCATTCACTTTCACCTGCATTTGCAGAATAGTTGAACTAGGAGTTTCTAATTAAACGAGAAAGTATGTGAAGTGCAGTTCAGCTGATTTGCATTTATGGAACTGGAAGAAAATATTACCTTATTAAAGTGAAATTCAGAGGAAATGTCATAGCACAGAGGTTGGCCTGACTTGACTTTCTAGTAGATTATGCAGTCGTTTATAAATTTGACTGCTTCACAGAGCCAGATCCTCTGTGGCTCTAAATCTGCATGGTCTCACTGAAGTTAATGAAGCTACACCAATTTATACCAGGTAAGCATCTGCCCACCAACCCTCTGAATGTATATATTGATGCACAGAGCAAAATTCAGCTACATCTGCCACTCTGCACACCTGAGAAAGATGCCTGTGAAAGATGGTGTAATGGTGCTGTGCCTAAATAATCAATTTAACAAAATTCTGCTGCTTGGACAAGGGCCGTAGCACACTGCCTGCTTCTGGTGATGTATTCCTGCAGATACGTGCATGAAAACAAGGTAGGTGATATTTGCTGGCCATAAATACCACTGCTCACAGGGCTGTGCACAGCACTTGTTAAAACTACCACAGTTACCCCAATTCATGACAGACCTGAATCTGAGTTGACCTCGTATGTTCACCACTGGGAAGGAGAAGGTTTTTGCTGCCACTGCCTGGTGTGATGCATGTTCCCCTTCATAGTCAGATCTCTGTTCTTACCTGCTTGCACTCTCAGCAACAAGGTTAACACTACTACTTGGTTGGAGTAAAAACGGGGAAACCAAGACCTCTCTCAGTCAGGAAGCAGCTTCTCGTTATTGCTTTATACACATAGAGTAGCCAATGGATAAACCTGCATTGCCCTACTGCCTGTGTACATATTCCTAATACAATATGATTGAGGGTATTCAAGGTATTTAATGCTGATTAGGTTAACCTAAGACAACTCTTGTATTGTAAACTCTTGAGGCAGGAGGAAAGATTTTAAGATTCAAATAGTGTAGTTCATATTACAGATGGAGTCAAGCAGAACTGTAACTATTGGTGTCTGCTGCAACATCACTACTACATCAAGATTATGTAAATGTAATACTTGATAGTGGCAGAGTATTCAACATGTCTCTTTAAGAAAGCAGGATTAAGTGTATGGCAGAAACAAATGCTATTGCAGCTATTTACTCTTATATTCTCTACAAAAGAAAATGAACACTTCTACCATGCCTTTGCTAGGAAAACCACAGCTGATCTGGAGATGCTTTCTGTGGTCAACGATTCAGCTGTCAAAATTGTGTTCCATCAGAGACAAAAACAACCTGCTGGCAGAGATAACAAGTCAGTCCCATAGAAAAGACTCTTCAGAGAGAGAAGGCTAATTTCCAGCACTACTTCACTCATTGCAGCAACAGGCCTTGCAAAACAGTCAGGAAAATTTATCAAACTAAGTATAAAATTTACGACCCACTATCAGTGATGATCACTAATGGTGATGACAAAAAGTGTTAATGACATTCAGTCCACCCATGAAGTTGTTCACTCAGGCCAGACAAACAGCAACAGTTTTGTGGTGCTGTTTCAGCTGGCAAACTCTAATCACAGCCTCATCATAGCACCATATAAAACAACATAGTCACACTCATTAAAACTGTTCAGCCCAGTCTTTTTCTCAGCTGCCAGGTGTCAGCAGATACCTAAATGACTCAGAACAGCTTTGCTGTTAAACACACATGTCACCAGGCCAAGTGACCTTCTGGCCCTATTTGTTTCAAAGTACATTAAGCTTCCTTTTATTCATATTTTAAATTATTTCAGTTTATTGCTAACTATGGAATTACATACGTGCTTGGAAAATCCATTTTACAAAACATAAGTTTTTCTAATATTAATTATGCAAGAATTATGTTGATTTTCTGTGCTACTTGCCACAGGAACTCTTCTACATTCTTTGAGCAACCTTTGTTAAGATTAAATATAATATTCAATGCTACCAAACAGATTAATTACAAATAACACAGCCACAATCACAGCAACTATTTATTAGAGTGAGGAAGGCAAACTTGCTAGGCAGATCACTTAAAAGCCATCCCCCCAAAGAAAATTGAGGAAGTGGTGCAGGTATTCCTCCTTTTATCTGCCCAGCTGTGTCAGTGTCATTCAGTAGTGCTGCAAGAGTGTGGAGAGGAGGAAAGATGGATAAACCAGGAGAAGCAAGAAAAAGAAGACCAGGAGGAGACAGCAGCAGTCTTCCTGTCATCTTGTTGGTGACTTTCTTTAGTCTCTCCTGGTGTTTCACAGATTGCAGAGGACACAGGGCAATGCACCAGAACAGAGAAATTGATCAGTACAGGGCACTTTTGGAATCCTGTGTTGGATCTTGGTGGTGAGGTGCCTGGCAGAGCAAGGAGGGAAAAAGTGAGAGAAAACAGCCCTGTGAGCCCGAAGGAGGTGCTACAGGTGTAGAGCTTGCTGAGGACTTGTCATCTGACCAACACAGGCTTGACCACATCCGTGGATGGCATATGTGCACGACAAGTCTCCAGACATTGCAATGGCTGCTTGAAGATGGAGGTCATGAAAAAGACTTGTCATCTGGTCTAGAGAAGTTTTTTGCCCAGTGGCAGATTTAAGTGTGTAGGTTTTCATGGATGGCCATTAAATCTGTGATTACAGGACTTGGACAGCATCTTGACATTCACCCTTACTGTCTAACAAAGCCACATGAAAGGACTGGTACCACCATTGGTACTACCAAAAATAATAACAAAAACAACACCAAAACAAAACAAAACAAAACAAAACAACCAGTTTCCCAAAGCTCCCAGTACCTGAGGTATTCAAGTATCTTGTTGCTCTTGGAAAACAGACACCATCTAAAATCATTTGAAACCTAGAAAGTACACTGGAAATCGCTATTACTATGAATATGTATGTGTACACTGAAATTAAATTATACCCACTGGAAGATGTTAAATGAAGAGAATGCCTTCAAGAGGAAAAAAGAAAAAAGAAGAAAAATACAGAGAAATGTACAGAAACAGGTACAGCTGGAAAAAGGATGCTATGCTTTGCCAAAGATTGAGGTCACCTGTTTAAATTTACAATGCACTGGCTTTCTCTACTTTCAAAGGAGACATTAGAAGAAAAGATATCTTGAGACCCTTTCTAGCATCATTCTCTGTGGAGCAAAGAGCCATTCTCCAAAAATCTGCATTATATATTATGAATGTGTGTTCAGTCTGTGGAGATGTTGGAAGGTGGGAAGCTTGCTTTGGGTGCAAGCTGATTGCATGTGGCCTTGGAGAGTAGGAAGGCATACAGAGAAGTCAAGGTGGCCAAGTTCATCCTGCACTGTTTCAACACACATTCCATTTGTCATCACCTGACAAGACATACTGCTCCAACCACTTGATCACATTTCTTTAGCCTTCTAACTGCATCTCTACTGGTTTTCTACTGGCTTCACAGAGCAGCTGTGAGCAGCATCTTTAAAACTTATATCTCATTCCCACATAGCCTGCTATGAAATGGAGGAGGTGGAAGAGGGAGGAGGTATAAATATAAACATATTATCCCCTTGGATTTTCTGTACTTCTATAATCTATGATGGTCACAAAACATTATAGCAATCTCTAAAAAAGACTTACTACTGAAAGACCATCATGTTAAAATGGGTGTTATATTCACAGCTATGAGCTCATGAGTTTTTTGTTTTTTTTAAAAAATAATCTCTTAAAGCAGCAAACTATACAGTAGAATAGATTTAGTGAACTAATTTTGTACTGGAAATGCTTACTACATAGTTTAATCCTAAATGCAAGATTAAGGAAATCTGCAGTGAATTACTTAGCATCAGGATTACATGAATCAATAGAATGCTGCAGCACTTAAATAACTGCATTTAGTCATGCTCTTGTTTTGTTCTTCTCCTAGCCAGACTCTGCTTTGGTTTCTCAGAAAGTGTATCTAAATGTGTATGGACTACACTGAATTTTCTTATTCCAGGGACATCAGATGCTGATTCTCATTCCTATTCCTTTTTAGCAGTTCAGCATTACAGGCTTGATATTTTTCTTTTTCTGATATAATAACAATGAATGTAAACTTTAAATTCAAATAGGAAATACCTTGCTCTACTTTCAGAGTCTGAAGTTTCAGCATGATTCCTTTGAACACACTCTCTCAAGCAAAAATTTCGTGGACAGCGTGATATCTCTGGTCTTTTTTGAGCATTATCTGTTCAGGTTCAGTTTCAGCAGGACAAAAAAAATGGACTTGATTCTATATCTACAAATACAAGGAATGAGAAAGCAAGAAGAGTGGGCTAATCATATACACAAGGGAAATGCTATTAAGAGAACTTCCTGCTGGAAAGAGATGTGGATATAAAATAGAGAAGTGGTTAAAAAAATATCAGTATAATGGATAGTCTAGATACAAACACATTATCAAAAGTTGTTTTTAAAAGCCTTGCCTGAGATAATGCTGCACTGATCTGGCTGGCTGGATGATCAAGGTAACTAGAGGGTTAGCCTTTATTTAAAAGGGTTTGTACTCTACTGCTACTTAAAGCAACAGAAGAACCTACAGTGTTGTCTTCCATGGGAGTCAGGGTGGCTGACTCTGAATGGTAGGAGTGGGGGAGCAAAAAATTCCAGGTGTAACATAACATCAACACTTGCAAAGTCCAAGCCTTTGTACCACAGGTCCCTGACCCCCTCAGCTCTGCTGATGCCACTGTTTATGGGGTCATGCTGTGAAGTAAGGGGAGGAAGCCAGACTGTTCCTGGATAGGAAAGAAAAACTACATATTGGTGGCATTGGTCTGGCTATCCAGTTGCTACATCAGGGATAGACACAACTGCAGAGCAAAAGATTGCAGCAATTGGCAAGGTAAAAAACCCCAACAAAACAGAAGGGAAAGATGAAAACTGTGAAAGATGGCTCTGTCACCAAAGGCAGCTACATGGAAAGAAATGGAAAAATGGGAGGAGAGCAGAGAGAAAGAGGCCATTAGAGGGGTTGAGATGGATGTACAGATGGATATTTAAGAAGACAAGATAACTGGAAAAAAACTTTTTAAAAAGGAACTTGAGACCACAGTGAGTTGGTGTGAAGGACATGAATGAATAAAAGAATGTTCATGGACCTAGAAAAATGATGGTCAGAGCTGAAATGAAGCAACAAAATTAAATTCTGGAAGTGGTTGGTGTAAATGATACATCATATACCTGTGTGATTTTGCACTAGAAATATCTTACATGTACTACTAGTTATGACTATGAAAGTGTTAAAAGTCCTTATTCTTCTAACTGGTACCTCTTTTCCTCTGATTCCGCCTTTCCCTTCTGATTAGCTATTTAACACTTTCTTTGTTCTGCTCCAAGTCTTAGCATTGAACCCCACTCTTAGCCCTAAATCCTCTTCATTTGATACAGTCATCTGTAAAGTTCTGACTTGTGGCCTTAAGGTTTTAATAGCCAGCTATTTTCTGAAATACATTCTCCCTATGTAGCAAATCTGCAGCGGACTGAAAACATTCACTCAGACAGTTGGCAAGCAAGACTCTTTACTAGCAGCAGTCTTTTCTTTTATAGTCTTTTTCTTTTGTCCACATGCATATAAGCTATATTCCATTGGTTATGTGCTCTTGTTTACACGTCTTACCTCATCTTCTGATAGGTAGTCGATGTCCCTCCTCTTCCTGGCAAATGTCAAAACATCCTGTTATTCACTGTTGTTCTTCCTCCTTTTTCTGCTTTCCCTTCCTTCTTGATGTTTACATGCCTTCTACAGGGTTACAGCAGCATCTGCTCAAGGCCAAGGCTGCCCACAGCCCAGCTATCCTCTACACAAATCTATCAACACTTCTAAGAAATTCTGCAAAGTCTACTGTTTATGACTACTTACTGGTGGAAGAAGTACTGGCTAGAACTTCTCTCTCCATGTATTTGGTATCTACTACTCCCTGGTGGATTTCATCTTTAGGAATGTGCATGGATAAAATATCATAACTGTCCAGGCAAAAGGGAGATTACATTGAAACAGCTATAATACATCGTGTTGGCTATAGTGCTGTAATCAGGAAACTGAATCAGTGTGTGACCTCTTGCTCACCATGAAAATGTCATTGCAAATGTCGTAGTAGAAGCACCTAAGAGGTTTAAATATGCTCACATAAACAACTTGTTAAATAGCTTTCAATACTAATATCTTCAGACTAGAAGCATGTACATCATCCAGACAAAAAAAAAAACCAAACACACACACACACAAAAACAAACAAACAAAGAAAAACCACCAAAGAAAACCCAACTTACTGAACTAAAGGTTTCCTGAATTTTTTATTTGAGTAATACATGTTTCAGATATGGCTTCAACACCTATGTTGTTGCTGTCATCAAGACATTAGTGGTCTAGCTCATGAAGGTTTCCTTATGCTGCTGAGTTGACAGGCTTACAGATCTGCAAAGATGCTAAAACTTCGCAAAGCAATGCCTCTTTCTTTCTATACTTCCAAAAACCCTAAAGGGAAGGCATAGGACAAACTTGTAAATCTGGCTATAACACACTAGTTACAATAAAATGCTGGAAGGAGGTTAACTCTAAGTTTTTATTTCATTCATAACTTTGTTTCCAGCTCTGCAGTCAAGAGTATATTTGCTTTAATAAAAATAACTTGCAATGTTCTGAAGAATTACAGAAATTTAGGTGGAACTGCCTGATACTTTCTCAAAGATAAGAAGCCTGGTAGAAATAACACATGGCTACATTACTCCTGCAAGTTCAGGTGAGTTTTAAGGTATCAGGAATTAGCATGTGTATCTTCATAAGGCAAAAATTTGCAGGGATATTTGAGGGTGCAAATTCCAGGTTCTGAGGAAAAGCCCTTTGCAGACCTAGCTAGGAAGGAAGGCAGCTAAGAAACACAGTTCAAAACTTATCTCCTAGGTCCCTGTCCCAGTACCTAATATTTACTTTGGTTGCAGAAAGCAAGCTATCACTTCAAATACACTGCAAACACCTAGAATTAAAAGATCACCTCTCCTAAAAATAAAACTTTGTTACTAGTACACAGTCTAGGATCATAGGTAGGCATGAATTTATGGAAGCTTGACAGTTGAGCTAGTGATTTACCTGGTTTACCTTTTTAAATATTAATTTTGTCAAGTTGAATAAAAGCATTTACATTCCACCTAAGCAAGCCCCTTCTACAGTGGCTGATACTCCATGTGACACCAGACCTTACCTAAAATTAATACTACCCCTACATGACCTCATAACCTAGTAAATTTGGTTGACTTCATCTCCCTTGTCCAGATTACTTTACTCAGTCTCAAGTTTAATACTTATTGAGGTAGTGTTATCAGTTGAAATTGCAGGGAAACAATTAACCAGGCTTTTCATGGCAATGTTTTATTTCCTTTTGAGTTAGTGTTTCATTCTATTTATGACTACAAAGACTACAAATCTTACAGAACTGCCCTATTTTGGTAATTGTCTGAGCACACTGATTTCTCACTAGCAATATTTCTCAAATGATGCAGTTCTGAAGGACACTAAACAACAACAAAACCAATCAAGGTAGTTATTACAGGAGCAGCGTAATTTACTTACTGTTCTCCCCACTTCCCCAGTAAAAGTAACATTATTTTTGTTACAGACCAGTATGACTGCAGAGGTGATTTTATATGCCCATCAATTAATTCTATTTCTTCATATCAATGTAAATGCAGAATAAAAGCTTTTGTAATAAATACCGATCACAAACAAGTATATTTCACAACAACCAGCAAGCAAAAGTACAAGGGCATCCATACTGAAAAACAAGGTCACATAAGGTAAAAGAACTCAGATAATTCTCAGTTTTTAAAGATCTAGACAATCCCCAAAGATCTTAAAATTGGTTAATTCAACTGGCTTTGTACTGCCTGAATCATATAACCTTGCACACTATCTCTAGTATACAACTTCAAATATATCTAGTGAGTAATTCCAAAAACCATCTCTGAGAATGAATGCATTTCTTCACCACTGAGCTGATGGAAATGCATTTGGGAAGTCTGGACAGTATCTTAAATGTTTCATAATCTATATTTTTTCTGAAAGAAATAGTTCCCAGGCAGTCACTCAGGGACTTCCCAATGTACCACCTGATGAGCCATATAAATCAAGGAAAGTTTAAGATCTAAAACTATAGAAATAAAATACAGTTCAAGTCATAAGAAGTGGCAGGACATCTTTCAAGTACCAATACACTGTGTCTCAATTGTACCAAAGGATGATAACACATAATGGTGCAGAAATAACATAATTCATTAGCATTGATACACAGTAGTAGGTTATGAAATTACTCAGAACTGCAGTGTCATTAATCTCTGCCAAGTGACATAAATGAAACTGAACATCTGAACTCAATATTGAAGGAAAAATCTAAATGGAGAACATGCCAAAGGATATGAGCTGCATGCGAAGCACATTGTTAGTTTCTTCAGCCAAGTAAATACTGTCATTTTAATCATAGTATAACATAGGTTTGTAGGCCAGTTTTATGCAGGACAGGGTAAAATCCCACTGTAGCAGCCACCAAACCTGTTTCCATTTGAATTCCCCGAGAGGAAGGAAGGCTCAAAGGTGGTCAGATGAGCAGAGAGAAAAAAGGTCATATTTCTTAGGTACAGTGATGGAATATTTGGATCTGCAGTGGGTCCTGGGCAAAATGCTGCTTAAGGGGTGTCTGATGGTGGTCAGCACTGGACAAGAGCTGGGGTACAGGGTACATTTTGCCACAGAAATGTAGATCCATACAGAAACAGGGACTGGTATAAACAGGAAACCTCAAAACAAGTTGGAAATTGGAAGGTGGCAAGTTGAAGTGGATTCATGGTGATTTGCTACGTGAAAGAGGGAGCAGGGGAATAAAAGTAGTGGAAAATCAGCGCAAAAACAAACAAACAAACAAACAAACAAACAAAAAAGAGAAAAAGACATAGTGAGGTTCAGCTTAAGGTACCCAGAGAAGGAAAAGAGCAAGCAGAACCTACATTCCAACTGTACAGCATTGGGACCTCAAAGGGTGAATGAGCTTCTATTTCAACATACCGAAAATTAATCTGCAGGCAGCAGAGAAGAGATTAACAACACAAAAGATAAATGTTAGAGTGTCATTAGACTTTTGGACCTCATTGCACACATTCATGCTGTCATATTTCAGCATCCCATTAGAAATCGCTGGTATTAAAGGCCATTTCAAAGTGGGACCTTCCTGAAAGTGTTTTAGAGCAATACTGATCTTTCATGATGACAGGGGAAAAAACCTCAATTTACTCATGAGACTGCTCCTGCTTCAGCTTCTAAATTAATCTGGGACCAAATGCCCAGACAGACACACACTGCTAATGACAGAAGCCTTTTGCTTGTAAGAAACAGCATTTTTTTCTAATTAAAAAGAAACCTTGCACATGATATAAGGGAGAGTCTGATTACCTAAGAGACTGGTTCAATAGCTAAAGTTGTTGTAGCAGCCATGGGATTCCCAGAAGTGATGCTGCAAAGAACACCAGTTCAGCATTGATTACTGTACACAGGAATACCAGATACTACCATCCCTCCCAGAAATAGGAGCCTGGTTTTTAAGTCAAGGAGATCTCAGAAAGATGATTATCAGTCTTATTTTTAGGAAAAAAGGCAAATGCTGGAATTGACTCTCTCTGGCTAGTTTCGAAAAGAGCATTTTGCTTTAGTAGGAAAAAAGTGATTGAAGGCTTTCTGCATCTTGTTGATCTATGAACTCAAAAGTGATGGTACAAAATTGGAGTGTCATTTATTTTTCTTCAGTGTTTTACATATAAATATAATACACCACCCTTGCTATGAAAATTAGAATAGAGCTTTGATTTGACACAAAGTACCATCCAACAGCTTAAAGAGTCAGACTGGTTGGGTCTTCTGTGCCTCACTGTCCAAAGTTCCTGACCCCTACATGACTGCAGATCTGCTTTGTGCTCGTGTTTATCCCATAGGAGGCAGAGTAAGGAACTTCTATGCATGTGAACAATGCATGAAGCCATTCCTGAACCTCAGTTTGGTTCCATGGATATGCAGGAATCTGGCAAGGAAGGAGTCGGCCAGAGAAGAAACTTTAGTCACTGTTTTGATTCCCTAGTTGTGTCCCGACATTAAAAATGCCTTTTTGTGGTTTTTTTTTTAGTGTGTTCCAAGTGGAAATATCCTTTAAAGCTTTTACTGTCATGGGGTAATCCCACTTTAACCTTGCAAGTCTCCCCAGTGTGAAGAAGGGGAAAATAATAATAATTTTTTTTTTTTTAAAATAATAAAAAACATTCACTTCTGGCTGTCTAGTCTCTCTAAATTCCCACTATCATGAATGGAGACTGAAAGATTCGTCCAATTGTTGATTCAGAACTGGAGGATCATTTCGCTAAACTATGTAACTTTATTAGTTTTCTTGGATGTTATCCCACTAAACCTTCTTTTTTATTTCCTAGAATGCTGTCCTTGTTTGCTCACACATGTTTTATGTACCTCCTTTTGGTAAGAATTTCAGTTCCAGGCTATGCACAGGACTAGCACCAGCTCATGCATAGCACAAGTTTTACTTTATAGGCAACTGAGATTTGCTCTGAAGAAGCACTCTGTTCTGCCAAAATTGAATGATTCTCTTCTTCCTCCTTGGCAGCAAGAGGCTGTTTCCATTTCTTACATTCACTTTAACCTTTTAAATCCATTCATTAGGGCACTAGTACGCTCTGTATGAAAGCAAACTGGGCTCAGTCCTACATGGAATTCTTTTCTCAAGAGTTCAACTATATAATCAGACTTGCTTAATAAAAGCTGACATTAAATATTGTTTCTTCTGAAGTAGACATTGATTCTCTTGAAGATTATCTGATTGTAATGTTAATAAATCAGTCATCAGGTAAAAAAAAAATAAAACAAAACCCCCAACAACAACAACAAAAAAACACCAACAAAACAATTAAATGGTCAAGTGTAAAAATCCTAACATGGAGAGGAAAGAAGCACGTGAAAAGGACTGTAAGGGAAGCTGTTTGGTCTTGTTTAGTCATGATTTTGTTCTTACCTTCATTTGCTCACCAGCAACAAAGCAAGCTAACCTCTCCCACTACCAATCAAGACATAAACATGTAGGAACAAGGATTCCCACCCTGGGAATAACTGCAAGACACAAAATGCCAAAGATTTTTAGCTGGTGTAAAACTGGAAGTGACACATACCACTTTGCAGGCAATTACAACCAAGAAAGAGACAGCCCTTTTCCCCCTGTGTTAGCAGCTTGCTCAGCTGTAGTTACTACCCTCATGTATCAGGGTGAAGATGGATGAGACCCAGTCTTTGAAAGCAAACAGAGTGTGTGAAGGATGTTGCCCCTTTCAACAGAAAACTGTTAATTATCTGTCATTGCACAGCAGAGCAATGAAGTAACCAGACAACTCCTGACTTTCTTCATAGTACAGAGTTACAAGAAGAGTTTGGAGTTGAGGTCAGCATTGAGAGAAAGAACACAGTTTTCCTTAGCTTGTAGAAAACTGCTAATTTTTTTCTGGGGTGCAGTGGGAAATCCTAATATTGTAATCATAGTCCATGCAAAACAAGTGCAGATAATAGGACAAAGAAGAGTTACTGATCACAGATGTCTGATCTTGCATCTTTTATTAAGGAAACAAAAGAAACAGACCCGAGTAATCTACCCTGTCCATATGCTTTTTTGCACCTTGAGAGAAAAAAAGGTCAAAAAATTCAAGAGAAGGAAAAGGTTTTCACAGAACCCAATTCTTAGTTTATTTTCAAATGGAAAGTTGCAACTTTCAATTTAGGAATGATTCAGTATATTGTTTACAAGCTGCAAGAAAAGGTTTTTCATGCATAATCACTCAAACCCAAAAATTATTTGACACCACAGCACATTCTCATTCCTACCCACCAAGACTGCAGCAGAGCACTTAAAGCACATGAGCGAACATCTGGACAACATCAAACCACATGTCCACACAAGGTCAAGCAGAAGCTGGGTACTCAAAGATGGGAGAAAAAGACTACAAAAAGCTTTCTGTCGTCACCTGAATGGCTTTTCTGTGGTGGGCTATGGATACCAACCATGGTCACCAAGAACTGCCACTCACAGTAAATCCTCGGCAAGGAAAGGAACTGACTCAGCTGTAGCACATCACATCCTCCCAGGGTTTTCCAGGTGGAAATGCCACCACAGTTCTTCTCCACTGAAGTCTGAAGCCCAACTGGCATCACCTTCCAGCATCTCACCCTGCTTCTTCATTGGTGGCACAACTTAGTTCTTATACTACAGCTTCAAGCACACCAAGTCAAGAGGGCAGCCATTCAAATGGGTATTCCCACAATAGCCACCTTATTACCCTGAGCCAAGCGAAACAACTGCTAGAGGTTCTACAGCAACATTTCCATAAATATATTCTACATTTAGGTTTCTACTTGTCTGTTGAAAATTTGCTTTGCAATCTTTGCCTTTGTTTAGCAGTTATTTTCTTAGCACCCTTGAGACTTCCTATAGGAACAAACCTGTAGCAGATGCCAGATTCTGGCTCACTCATTTCTTTAATACTACAGTTCTGGTTTCCTTTTCCTGACAAATTCCAGTTGTATAACTTCTCCTCTCAAACATATATAACCAAGTGTATCTACTACATCACTCCCCTATCAACTGGCCTTTCTCAGCCAGAAGAATTTATTCAAGAAGCATCATCTTACTAAATACTTTATGTAATAAACTCCTGAAGATTTATTGCCTTGACCTTCAGCTGACATCATTATAAAAGGCAACTCCTGCACAGCCCCTGCAATATCTTATCCACCGATTTCCTTTGCAGTATGAAACAAAATGATATTTTTGACCAAGGCAAGTATGAAAAACACAAGTCCCCTCTCCTAGATGTCCATTTAAACACAGAGTACTTAATAGCACTTGGACTAATCACAGCACCTCAGGACACTTTCTATATACCTATAGAAACAGCAATCACCCTGGTTTGCAATTATATTTGTAATTGTTTGGCCACTTTTCCTATGTCATCGTGATTAGCCTATTCACCAATATGGTATGCCTATAGCTTTCATTGTGCTGGGTACCTCGCTGCAACAGGGGACCCACTGAAACATCCATTACACTTACAGCATGGAGCTAAGGTTCTGCTCACTTGGGTCTGAATCCCTCTTTCAATATCAAACTGCTGACCATTTAGGGCTTATTTGCAAGAAAATATTGCAAGGACTACAGGATTCTAGGACATACAGGCCACAAGTAAACCCATAGTTGGAGAAGGTCTTGCTCAATCAGTACTCTCTGCAGTCATCCTAAAGGAAAACAGCCAGTTCAACAATTTATGGTGACAGATAGTAACTAAGTTTTACAACTTTACACCAGGTTTATGAGGAAATAACTTACAGCACAATTACAAACTTCAGTGATCAAGTTTCTTCAGATTTTACTTTTGTCTACCAATTTGTTCCTCTAATGGGGGTGTTGGAAATACCTTTACAGATGTCCATGACATGCCACAGAAGCTCTTCAGACCTTCTCACAAGCCTGACTGCTCCACTGCAGACTACCATGTGCATCTCAGAAGCACAGCAAACTATTTCTATGGCCTAGACAACTCACTGCCTGCTAGGGGAGTACCTATGCCAGTTTTGGTTTCAGATCCATCCCTTTTGGTACAAGAGCAAGAGTCTTCAAACTGCTTTCTATTACATAAGCAAGCCTTGAAGAGATTTGTCCTCAGGACTTTTTCCAGTTATAGACAGGATTTTAATGACAAAGCCTGAATAACTGGCAAGGTGAGGCTGGAAATAAATATGCAGATAAGCTAACATTTTTTCTGAAGTTTAATATGCAAGAAGAGATTGAGACTAGTGAAGTATCAGGTTTGTTATAACCAAGTAATAGAGCCTTCCCACTGTCAGTGCAGTCACTTATCCATATGACTGAAATGAGCTGGCAGTTCATGTGACTGGACTGCAATAGCACATTCTGGATCCAGACATCTTTCTATGCAATGCCCCATGAGAACGACAGCAGCACATACAGAGCTTCATTTCACATGGAAATAACATGGAGCAAAATAATTGCACAAAACTCCTTGTGGAGAAAAAGCCTAAGAGCATCTGTCAAACCTGGTAAGTCTCTAATTTTGCCTCAGGAAGAGTTTGTATAACCATTTAACTACATCCCTAAGTATGACATCAATGAACCTGTAAAAATACAATCAGATAACAAGGTGCTCCAAGATCTGTGAGAAGGACAGGAAAATTTCTAGACATATTTTTCCTGTTTTGCATTAAAAAGGGCCTAGATAATTCTTAAGTGAAAAACCTATTTCTTTCCAGGTTCTGATAAGGTACATGCATGCTATTAGCCCTCGGGAGAAGCAAGGCAACACAGCTCAACTGTACACTCTTCCTTTGCAAGTTAGGCAATAGTAAATTACCTCATATTTCCCAGTGACCAGGAGTGCACGTACAGAAATCTGCAGCCAGTTATAACTCATGCTGTACCCACCAAATGTTTCCTCAGAGCCCAGATGTCACCTGGTGTCTTGAGGTGTTATGGGCAGTGTGAGGTGCCCTTAAACATGGCAAGTCTCTTGTCATACAGGGCAGCTCCTTCACTCCCTAGAACTCATTCCATCTCCATATAGTTAAATTAAAAAAAAAAAAAATCTTTCTGTCTTCAGGAAAAGATTTGGTGGCTTGCTCAGCATTATAAGCCGTACATAAACCCTTTGCAAGCAGAAAATTAAATTCTCAAGCCATTTACGCTGATGCTTCAGTAATATTGGCCAATATGTACATCATCACAGGCTAGCTTCAGCTATAGCTGTAACATTTGGAAACAAAAGCAGGTAGATGCATTACCAAGTACTTCTTATTTTTGGATTTTGCACAAAAGAATGTTAGAATGTTTCTAAATCTGCGAGGAAAAAAATGAAACAAAGTACCATGATTTTTCATGGTTTTAAGCAAAAAAACCAAAAGCCTGTCTTCAACATTTTTCCTTACTTTGAGTCCTATAAGATTTTTTTTTTTAGGCATTAGATTGTTAAACTACTTTTAATTTTCTTTATGTAAGTGTGAAATAAGTGAGTATTTCTATGTAATGAACACTCAAGATAAACATATTATAACAATTCATCACATTGCAGCATATGTTCCATAAACTCCAGGAAATACCATCATCTTAAATGCATGTTTCATTCAGGATCCCAGCTCATTTCCAACACAGGAAAAAAAAAGATGAAATCATAAGAACTAATAATCAAAGACACTTTTATGAGTCTCAGTGCTCCTGACTCTCCAAGTTCTGTAACAACAATAGAAAGTCACTTAGAAAATAATGATATTCTCAATAATTTTTTTCCTGTGGCTGCCATTTATACCGTCCTAAGGGTGCTGTCTGGGAAAATAACAAGAGCTACTACAGAACAGCTTGTTGTCAGCATTGAACATCAGCCTAAGCGAAACAGAGATCAACATGAAGTGCACTTTAAAAAGCCTATCTTCAGACCTCAGATATATGCCTAATGGCAGAAATTCTTCAAACAGCTGGAGACATCCCATTCTTCTTGCTCCCACATCACCCCCTGCTTTCTGCAAACTGAACTGAGGCAGCAACCTTTAAGCAGGTGCTGCATCTGAGTGGTTAACACTTTCTCTACCTCATCCTTGCTGCAATACAGAAGATCCAGAAGTATTTTTAGGAATACTAAGGCTAGAAGAATAAGTGGGTAGTGAACAGCTCTACCAACAGACTTTCCACATGAATGGCAGATGATTATTGCTATCTTATGTCTGATGAGTCAGACAACTTCACGTTGAATGAAATATCTACTGCATAGGTAGTTGGTTTTTTTGGGCTTGTCATGAAATATCCACTGGATAGGTTTGCCAACCTCTTTTGTTCAGATAAACCATTTGAGTTTATGCATATAGTAAAATTACACCACTGTAAAACTGATGTATTTGGGAGGGGAAATACCCATTGCATGCTGCTGTTGACTTGTTAACCACATGAAGTTAATGGCTATTATCATTATTTTGGGGTGACCTAATTGCAGACTTTCAGAACACTGATGGGAGCCTACAAGAAAGATGGAAAGAGACTTTTTACAAGAGAATATAGTGGTAGGACAAGGGGGAGTGGCTTCAAACAGATCAGGATTAGATTAGATATCAGGAAGAAATTCTTTACTCAGAGGGTGGTGAGGCACTGAAACAGGTTGCCCAGAGAAGTTGTGGATGTCCAGTTCATGGCAGTGTTCAAGGCCAGGCTGGATGGATCTTAGAGCAACCTGGTCTAGTAGAAGGTGCCCTTGAACATGGCAGGCAGGTTGATGACCTTTAAGGTCTCTCCCAATCCAAACTATTTTATAATTCCATGATTATTTCACATGTGGTGTCTTTTTATTTCCATGTTTCCATGTATTTCTGAAGAATACATTTCCCTGTAAAGATTATAACTCCTCAGGTTTCAAACCCATGGCTTTTTGGAGAAAAGGTGTGAGAAGCTGCTTACTATTACCGGGATATAATGTGGAGCACAAGCTATTCTGTTATGCAGGAAGTGATGCAAAAAGAAAGAAGTTTGCACATCCATAGTCATTCTGATACCACTCTCACTTACTCGCTTAGGCACTTTCAGAAACTCTACATCAACCTTCAGGGGTCAGTTCACTTAATGAGTTGGATAAACTGTTTCATCAATTTGCTTTCATTTGATGAAAATACAAAAATAATCTTTGTGAATTCATGGATCCTTCTGTGTTCATCTTTATGAGCTGTAAAATAGATAATTTATGATGCACTTACAAGTTACAGAACTATTAGGTACTAAAACCTTAAGAGGGGAGGTGGATAAGCATGGAGAAGTGGAGGTGAGTTTGTGGACATAAAAGATGCAGCATTTTCCAGGTTGCCTTTTACTTTATGTTAAAATACTGCAATAAGTCAGGTACCAACATTTTTTTACATTTATATCTCCACGTTGAAAAGCAATAAATCCAAGCAAAGTTATACACACCAACAAATAGATTTTGGATTCAAACCTCTTCAACTTGAAGATAGTATAATTTCTAGTTAGAGTGAACTTCCAGGCTTCATCTTGCACCACACTCCCCATCAAATGCCTCTTGCAGCCAGCTGGGCTGTCCCTCTCACCTCTTTGCTCCATGAGATGGACTCCTTCCCTGTATATGACCTTGTATTAAACTCCAATTCAGCCATCCAGTACCACATAACATTTACATAAGTCAGAATAAGCACAAGATGCAAATGGTACAGCCAGGGTTTAGAGAGCACATCATTCCTGGCAATTAGTCATGTTAAAAAGGTCACAGTTGGACATGTCATTTTCACACAGTGCATTTTCCTCATAAGAAACAAAAGAGACTACAAAGACATTGTCTCTGAAGAGCCATACAGGTAACTCCTACTGACTTGTCTCCAGGGGAAACACTATCTCTCTTGACTGCAATATTTCCTCCTAAAATCTGTGATTCTACTTTTCATCATCCAAGTGCTAGACATTTCCTCAGAGCTGTAGAAAGTTTTGCTTGCATCTTATCTCTTCAGTTCTGTCTTAAACTGTTGTTCTTTACAGTTTAATAGCACATCACTTTAAAGCATTCTTTTTGTGTGCCAAATGTGCCCACAGGAATCAGAACAACTAAAACATTGAATATAAAAAGAAAATCAATTCTGTGGCATTTCCACTTGACCACAGCTAGCCCATATAGCCTTTCCTGCAATACTGATTTATGATGAAATTAAGAAGTTTCCAGACAATTCTCCTATTTCATCATCAGCAATAAAGTGTAAATTCAGATAAAACTATCTCTCCTCCAGGTCTACGGTGCTTAACTGTCTCAAGCAGGCTGAATAAATTTAGTTGAGCACTCCTAGTACAGGTGTCTCATGCTTTTCTCAAAGAATTGGAATGAAAAACGCATATATAAAAATGCAACCCTGGACCTCCCTTAACATATATATGAATATGCTATAAGATTCCCCTAAAGAGTTTTCCCATGCAGAATTTGTCACCTCAAACCTGTGGACTACCACTGTACAAATACCAGCTTAAGAGAGAAACATGGAGCGTGCACTGGTCTCATTTATTTTTCTGTATAAACCCATGTTTATTGTCAATTTACTGCCTAGCCAGTAATAGGGCTTCATTAATACCCAGTAAAGAGTTTTATTTATTGCCTGACCAGGAGATGGCCCTATACAGCCATGTCCCAAGGACAACAGCATTCTACTTGCAAAATTAAGCAGGTGCAATAAGCACACCTAGGGACAAAAAAATGCAAGAAACAAGAAGTTTCCTCACTGCCTCCTCCTGATGCCTTAATTAAATATTGTCTTTATGAATTACAAACTCTGAAAGCTGAAGGCCTCTTCAGGGAGAAAACAGCAGAAACTTCTCCCCACACATGGTCGATGAAAACATTATCTAAAACAATATCTGAAGTTTTGCAAGTAACTTGTATCCCAGCCAGAAAGATAGGTAAAACTAAAAATAACTTGCAGTATAAGTTGCTATCAAACCTGCTTTTTTTCTCTCCCTTGTTTCTGCCTGCAAACCTAAGTTCTGTCAATTTTGCATTACAGTAAGTTAAGTTAATTATTCTCTAGAAACAGCATGTCTATCTATTAAAATGTTGTTTCAAATGAGGTGTTATCAACCACAGGACCTGGATGGAGGTCCCTGATCCCAGGGAGGGCAGACTATACAGAGGCTAAAGTCACCTTTCAGGTGTTTCAGAGGCATAAAGGACACCCTGTGGCTTGTTCAATGATCAGTTGATGACCAATTTGTGCACTGAGATGTCTGGAAATTGGTATGGGATGATGTTATTAGCCACTCCATTATTGGTAGCTGCAGGTTATCCTTTAAGCAACTCCATTGAGTTCAGGACCCTTTGAAAGTCCTGGCTTCAGAAGTGGACTCTTCAAAGACAAGGAGCTCTAAGAGAAGCACATCTGCAGTAAGATCTGGCTAGATTTTTTTTATTCCTGAAAGCATGTCAGTTACCATTATACACATGCAAAGTATTTGCGTGGAGCAAAGCTCAAAGTTAGGGCACAGGTGCTACACAACACCTAAATAGTCTAATTCCCTGATTCAATATAACCTTGAGGCAGCTGCTTCCTTTTGACTTTCTTAGGCAGCCATGGCCCAAACACAAACTTTCTTCTCCCTACCACATTGCCAATTTAGGTTGATGCATTATGTGTATGGCCTCAATTCTCACATGAATTCTGGGAGAAGAGAGCAGTAATATGCAGTAATATGTACTGTACTGGATCTCAAAACAAAGGCCAACATATATACACACCTAGTGTCCCTTACAGGTTGAAACAAGTAATTTAATTAACATGTCCACATTTTGAAAAAGCACACAAAACATCATTCAGGTAGTCATTAGCAGTTTATGGGGGGCAAGGAAGGGTTTATATTGACCAAACACTCATGCCTGTGTTTTTTTATATAACAGAATTATACTGAACAAACTTCAGTCAGCAATGGGTTCCTAAAATTTACATTTTCTAGTCACATGAACTCAACACATTTAGGAACATTCTAATTACTATTTCCACCATTTTCCTATTCTTTACAATCTGCTGGAAAGAGTACTTTTCAAACTTAAAGGCAACATTTCTTACAACAGTCAGCAAGGGACAGGAGGCAGGAGAGCTCACATATTTCTTGAAAGATCATAACAAAAGAGAATAAAAAAATCCTTCAGCTTCATTAAATACATAGCATATAAAAAATAGCCAAGTTGGAAATGTCTGCCAATTACATGGTCAAATTAAATACATCGATAATTGGTACAAGATAATTGGTACTAAGTTAAACTCCCATCTAAAGGGTTGTGAAATTGCAGATGGGAGAAATGAAATGAGGAGGAGCTGTAAAGTTAGCCCTGATTACACTTTGTTTGACTTGACCATTTGAACAGCTAATCCTTTGCTAACATACCTGTTCTCAGAGATATCTCATTTTTATAAGGCTGAATCACTTTTTTCCTAATGTCATATGCAGGATGGTTTTGATTTGATCTCAGGTTTGGGAGGTGGTGGCAGGTTGTTTTACTCTGCTTCAGATTAATGAATCTTTAATCACATTGATGGGGAAAAGTTAATAGAAAAATTAATGAAAACACAACATCAGTGGCTGTGATGTGTAATGAATAATAATAAGAACAACAGATGCAGTCTGGTTGATGGTCCAATTTAAAATACTTCATGCCCAATTACAGACACACTCATTTTCTATAAGGCAGACTGTTGGATAAGAAATAGACTATAATTTTCTGCTTCATGACTGCTATATAGAATACCTAAGGTCATAACATGGATGGTTTACAGAAAACAATAGTTCTTATAGGACAGATGTATGAGAAGGAGCCCTAGTTCTCACCTGACATACAAAGGTACAACCAGGAAGACCCCAGGTAGCCTTGTGAAGGAAAAACACCAAAGGTGAATCTACTTTTCTGAAAATCACCACAGCCAGAAGAGTTTGTCCTTGAATTGCATCACCCAGATGCAGGTTTTCTGGTTAAGAAAGAGGGTTGGGATATAATCATGTCCTGCTCAGCTACATACTCCCCCTTTTCCACTCTTTCTTCCCTCTCATGTGGGCTATGTCAGTCCCTGCTTCACTTTCACTGCTTTGTTTGCACAGGAGAAATTTATGACTAGAAAGAAGCCAGCTGAAGGCCCTTCATTTTGATGACATCCTCTCTTGGATGTCCTAGATGGTTATCCGGCTTACCTGGGCAGAAATACAGTTCTGCTTTACTCAAGGAACCCCAGGATCTGTCTTTCAAAAAACTCCTTTGATTTAGATTAAATAAAATAAAAAAATCTCAATGTAAATAGAAAAAGTAAAAAAGTCATAAAATGAGAAACAACTTAAGAAACCAAGCACCTCCTCTCAAAAAATCCAGACCAAACTGTTCAGTTCAAAATAGCAAAGTACATTGTGATTTCAACTTCCTCAATTATAACCCACAATTCGAAACTTTTAGGCCAAATATATCTGAAACCAAATCTATTGAAAACAAAATTCAAATTGTGTTCTTTACTCACATTTTCACGGGGCTCTGTTCAGGTTTTGGAATTATGATTGTGGGGTTTGTTTTGAGGGTTTTATTGATCCAGCTGAAACCAGGGCTTAGTTCAACCTCTGATTAATTGGTATTTTTGAATGAGCAAATGATCTGTTGGGAAATCTGACTGAATATACTTCATAGAATTATTTAGCTTTGAAAAGGCTTTTAAAGGTCATAAAGTTCAACTACTAACCTAACACTGCCAAGTCCACCACTAAACCATGTCCCTAAGTGCCACATCATCATATCTTTTACATGAGGCCTTTGCACAGCAAAGTTCAGTATTACTTTTGGAAGTGATTTATGCCAGGCTGAATGCATTAAAACAAGTCTGCAAAATGACAAAGATCCTGCCTATTACTCTTATCTAGTATAAATTAGTATAAAGGTGACTTCTCAGATTGCTCCTGGTATATATTGCCTGGCCTGTTGCCTGTACAGGGTCAAAACATCTCAGAGAAACAATTGTTTGACTTATTAAACCCATCTGAATAGCACTGCAGTGCAAGGTCACAGTTATAACAAGATCTTGTTTAGAGACTCTTCCTCATATTGAATTGGAAAGAACATAAGTTCTGGGGGTGAAGGTTTGATTTTTTTTATTTTTTTTTTTTAAAAAGGCAATATGATTTAAACTAAATTACTTTTGCTTGCTACCCAGGGCAAAAATACAATGAGGTCTGAAATAAGTCAGGTCCTGTTTTATCAGCTTCCACCTTAATCGGTCTGGATGTTTAAAATTATTAACTATCTATATGGTTATTTTATCTAAACTAAATATTCTGTATTATTGGGAGAATAATTTTCAGATTCATGGACTTGTAAATAAACATTTTTGAAAGGGCCTCGTCAGAAAAGAGGTTTCATACATTTTTCACTAGGTGCCCTACAGGCACAGAAGATAACATTAATAAAGTCTTAATACATTATCAATGTTCTTATCACATTATCTCACCTAGAACAAAGATCTTGCTGCCAGTTAAACAATTGCCTGGCCCTGCAAAGACCAAAGGAGAAAACAGGTTGTACTGAATCACAGCAAAGCCAGTCCAGCACTTAGTGTCATCTCTGGCTGAGCCCAAAAGGAAACATTTTAAAAGGACTGGGAAAACATATATTGTTCTTTCTCCCTGATATTCTTTGAGTTTCTCAGGTTCTAAGGCTCAGGGAACTTTTCAAACTAGAGACAGTGTCTTTGGTTAAATATTACCAAATTTTTCTTCCAGAAGTTTGCCTATAAATTGTGATCATAAAAGGCAGCATGTGACAAAGAATCCCAGAGTTTCAATTCATATGTTTTAAAAAAACCCAAAACAATACTTCTGGACTAAGCCAGAAATAAACCAAGGAAGGAACCTCCAAAAATTATTCTTTGACAGAAAACTGTATGCCATTAACCTCCCATTGCAGAATAGAGCTATTCTGCTGAAATTATTAGCTGCTATCTTAGAAAGAAAAGGCAATATTAACAGAAACATCACAAAAATACCTATTATTTATGGGTACCTGATGATTCAGGTTGCCTGTAAGACACAGTGAAACATGCAGGACTTACATAATCAGTCCATAAACATCTGGCAGCAGAGCATGCAAGCCCATGCCAGAGTACTACAAGTGCAAGAAATAAGTGATAAAGATTTGCAGTCTCAATCCTGTAGCCATTCATGCAATCTAATGTACACAGGAAGCAGCCAGTTAAGTCAAGCAACACCATTTCTGTTGTTTCTGGGTGAGTTGTCATCTTTGACATTACCTTTGCACTGCTTCAGTACAGGAGTTTGTACCTGTTGGAAAAAGCTGAGGTTCTCCAACAGCAAAGGCACATGAGCTAGCAGGGCATAAGTGATAGGATGGCACTGGGTAGGACAGAGCATAATTACTGTGAGGTCTTTATCAATGACAGGAGAGGGGCCTGATGAAGAAGGTTCTGCTTTCCAGCGGAAGCAAAGTGTTAGGTCAAGGACAACACTGGAGATAGAAAACAAACCCACAAGATTTATTTGACCCAGACAATCTTTCCAAGGTTCTCCTACCAGACTGTCAATGTGCATACAGACACTGTGGCACTCACGAAGCCATCTCTAGCAAAAGTGAAAGCACCACAATCGTGCTTTCCCACACTTCAAAGAAAGCATTGCTTCCTTCCTTCCCATGCTGCTCTTAAGGGAAGCAATACAACTTCTCAGAAATCTCACACCAACTTTCTCCTTTCTAGAAATGTGCAATATCACCACCTTCCACCTTAGCCTCCAACATGTGTCATCCCAAACTATGGGACTCGTAACAATATTTATGTAATACAGGCTTTGTGCTAATTAGAGTTTATCTGTGGGGTATATCTCAAATTTTTAGTTCATGAGCAAAGGCTTGACAATACAATAAGAAGTCTGTTCATCTCTCTCAGTTTGGAGCACTCCTGTAAGACTGGAGTGACAGTGTGTAGGGACACTGACAATTTGCTGCTAGCTAAATCTTTGGTCCCTTCCTCAGCACCCTGTAAAAGTGCTTGTGGAGTAGAAACCACTCAGGAAACAACAGTGTGCTGCATGCAGGTCAATTCTCAGCTTGGAAAAGTGATTGTGACTTGTGGAAAGACAAAAAAAAGTGGGTTTGGGCAAACAAAACCACATGAAGTGGGTACAGGCTCCTGACATAGATTTCAAGCCTCAAACTTCCTATCTCAGTTACTTAAAATGGTTTTCCCATGGTAACTGAAACACCAACTATGACACAGTCAGAAAAACAGAGATTTAGATCAGTCCCTGTTGTCACAGGAGCCCCTCCACCTGTGTTTAATACAAGCTCAAATCTCTCTATGCTACAGTCACCTCAGAAAATCTTTCCAGATGTTTGGAGAACAGGAGGTCTCAAAGCAAAGGATGGGCATGGCTCCAAACCACCTACACAGGGGCAGGGGGACAATATGTCTTCATGGTTTTAAAGTCATCCATGAACGAGAGCAACAGGCTGACACAGTGCTTTGGACAGGTTTCCTCTGGTTTCATGCTTAGGTTTGTTTTTACACATGAAGACACTGATGCATCATGATGCTTAGTTATTCCATATGCTTAAAACATACCCATGAGGACATTGAATTTGGTCACAGGCCCCACAGAGACACTGAAAGTATGTGCCCATGCAGGAGCACCGTGGAAAGGCGAGATGAGTGACATTAGCACACAGGAAATCCTCATGAGCCCACTCTCATGATATTGAACCACAGTAAACTGAGGACACAATTTTCAAATACAGCCTCTCCAGGAAACTTCATGTGTTTGTTCTGCCTCTTGACTGACAGGAGCTTGTGAAAAGACAGCTCACATATATGGGCTGCAGCAAGAACTAGCCACCTAACCTGCCTGCTCCAAGCTGCTCTCAAACTGGAGCTCACAGACAACAGGCCTGGACTACATGATTTATCTATGATGCATTCTTGGAAAAAGTATGGAGGCACAGCTGGGTTCAGATAACCCTGTTCATGCACCTTGAAAACATACTTGCACCCAACACTTTGTGGTGCCTTAAAAAACACCGTCAGCAGCTGGAGAAGGCTGACAGGCTGTTGAGGTGCACAGCCCCCTCCTCATCCTCCCCGTCCTGCTGAAGAGAGAGGAAAATGAAGCAAACCCAAACTGTACTTCAAAGCCTTGACAATAGCAGTCAGAAGCAGTACAGTTCAGATGTATTTAACATTATGTTAATACTCAGCCTCGTATCCTAATGAGAAGCAGTGTGACATTATTTATTCATTCTAAAGGAATTTATTTCTGTGGTGGTGAGACTGTACTATAACTTTATCAGGATCATATTTTTCTTACCACCTGTAACGAAGTTGCTTTCACAGGAGCACTCTCCCAGTTGTAATGAGCTGCCTGTCTCCTGCCACTACAATCCAGTGAGAGAAATAAGACCAGCTGAGAAATACTTTATACTTTGATCTGTCTCAACAAATCAGTTCAAGAGCTCTAAAACAGAAACCCCAGGGAGAGGGAAGGGGAAGAGCAGAAGTTGAAGCAGGGAAGTTTGAAAGCTGTATTTGATTTGTTTCACTAGAGCTATGGTAGTAAAAAAAAAAAAAAATCAGATCTGTCCATCTTTTTTTGAGATTTGTCAGCTCTCTCAGGCCCTACTACAGTCCAAACTTTGGACAACTTTATTTCAGTGATAACCAAAAGAATTATATATATAGACACAGCTCTGACACCTTGAAAATCAGGTTTTATAATTCTACAATCTGCCTGAGTTGGATTTCTCCTCTTGCAAATATATCAACAACTCTGTTATCCACCTCTTATGAGAAAGAACGAATTGAGCTAGAAAGAATGGTAAGGGAAGGCGGGGTGGAACCACAGAGGTTTTACTCCTTGCCTTTGAAGTTAAGCTGCTCTGAATGAGCAAGGCATGAATCCCACCTCTGGGATTCATCCTGCACCTTCCTTTGCAACACTGGGGATGAGGAATTCATTACAGCCTTGAGCATTACCATGTTGATGTCTCCTAGTTTTAACATCAGCTATATAGAGGAAGTTTGTGTTTTGAACTCTTGCACTCTTTGTTTTCTGGGGTTCTTATTTTGCTGCCTGCTAACTTTCTGCATGATCTTGGTCAAACCCCTTCACCCAAGTGGTTCCATCTGCTGAGAAATGATGAGGCTAGTCTCCTTACACAGGGAGCATACAATGAAACATCTGGGGAAAATTGTCAAGGGTTTGGTACTAATGGAGAGGGTTTCCTATAGGATGAGCACTTACCCTGAAAGAGGGAAGAAATTTTAAGATTTTTAATAAAAGAAAACAGGAAAAAGCATATTTCAGTCAAGAAGCTCAACATTAGCAACATCTGAAACTATCATCGCTTTCCTGTATCAATGCCACTACTGCTATTTCTAGACACCAGCATGCATTAGAAGTTGTATCTGTGGATGGACACAGACGTGCAAACCAGTGACACCTTAATGTGAGTTCATGGCTCTGGTTTACATTAGTATTTTCTTGTGTAAAACATGGAATTGTAAGGACTTTGCAAATCTAATCCCTGAGATGGCAGTTTTCCTGTCCATCTGTGTTCTGTAATGGACAAATCTACTGCACACATTCAACCAGAATGCTCTTTCAAAGGGATGTGCCAATTAAAGTCACATTTGGTATCTCATATATTTTAGCCAAAATCTACCTTGAGCGTCAACAGCATGTAAGATAACTTACTTTATGGGGAAAATACATTTTCCAGTGTATTGGCTGTTTTTATACTTGTAATACTACATCCTGTTTCTGTAGGAGGGGAGTCCAGCGAACACGAGAACTTTCACGAGTGGATGGAGTTGTCATCAAAATGAGAAGGCCACTTACCAGATCTGTGGACTGTTACTTGGAATGTTGGAGTGTTTCTCATGTTTTAAAATTTTTTAATAGTTAGATATTTAATGTATTAGATAGGTAATTATTACAATTGTTCTCATTGGTTGCTTTATCCCTAGTTATCGTTTCCCCATTGGTAGCCCTGTTCCTATTTTCCTATTGGCTAGTCTGTGGTACGCAGCAGCATTCCATATAAGGCTAACCACTCCCTGTTTCCCCATATTTGTTCTAGCTCTACCCTGTTTCTCCCTTATTTGTCACACTCCGTCCTTATTCTAGCAGCTTCCACCCCGAACCCTTTATAAGTCCCTTGCTCCCGCAATAAATGTTCCACTCATGTTTCACCCTCTATGAGTGTGGATCGTTCCTTTTTACCCGGCGGATCGCGACATGTTTCCAAGAAAATTTTATAGCTATGATTATTGTTTTAAAGAAAAAAAAATAATCAAATTAAGTTTAGGAAATTGTAAATTTAAAATACATAAAATTCAGGAATAAATTCAGAGATGGTGTCTGTGCTTGAAAAAAAACCTTCTCCCTTCTCTCCTACTTGATGTTCAATGTTGAATGACATTTTAAGAAAATTACACAACTGCGAAAGCACTCAGAAGAAGGTGAAAAACTGAATGAATAAATAAAAAGCATTGAAGTATACCACTAAATTAGCAAATTATTTACACTTGTCCATGTTGCTTTTGGTGTTTGCCACTATTTCATGTGCACTGAGAGTAGAGACATAACAAAACTGGAAGAGAACACAATTTTAATTAGCAAGGTTTTCAGAAGGACTTTGTGTCAGTGTAAAACAACTTCCATATGCATCCTACCTCTTTCTGTAGAATCATAGCAGAAATAATAAGGATGCTGCCTTATAGAGCAGCATCCAGTGCATTAAATACAAGCGTGTACCAGTGCCACTTATCCCCCTAAATGGCAGGGTAACATTTCTGAGGGGGAGCTAAGGCTAGTGTACTCTGAATGGTGGACTGAGCCTACATTTAAAAGCAAAGAGAGGCATGGCTGGAGCCCAGCAGTGTGCCTGTGCAGGAGGAGAGCACACATCTTTGGGGAGAGTGTGTGTACTCTGACTGAGACTGGAAAAACAGTGCTGGCAAAGTTGTGCTGTCCATTCCCTGGAGTGCTCTGCCTCTCCTAAAAGCTGAGCATGTGCAATATTTATACTGGTCATACCTATTCACTTCAGTGCTGGACTTCACCCAGCAGTTTTGAGTGCTGACTGGGAGGAGGCAACACCAGTGCCTGCTGGAGCCCAGCTCCAGATCCCAGTGCCACTGACAAAGGGTGCTCTGAATGCCACTTTGGCTGCTGTAAGTAAGCAAGAAACAAATGCAGGATTAAGTGTCACAGCAGATGACTGAGCAGGATGCCTGCTTTACCATGACTCTGAGCGTCACAGATGCCAGCATGACTTGGTCCACACAAGTGACCAGAAGGTCGCATAGCTGCATGTCTGGGGCCATGGGCGTTAGGCATTATTTGTAAGCTAAATGTGAATGTGAAACAAAGCTGACTGACAGGAATGTGCATCTGTTGAGGCAGTTGGGCTGGCAGATGATATTTCTTGCTATCTGAAAGGCACTGACAATGTGGGTCTCTGCTGTCAGGGACTTAAATCCTGCATAGGCTGGTGCAGGACTCAAATTCTCTTACAAGCTGACAGCCACCATTTCACTTTGAAATGGTCCAGCTGAAAATCCAGACACAGACAAATGACTGTTATGAAGGAATACAGTGGGTAATAGGCTGAGAAACAGAATGGTTGTGACCCTTGGTTTTATGGAACTCACAGACAAGACACTGAATCAAAAGTCCTTGCTTCATTATCTGTCAGCAGCAAAGATCACATCCCAGCACTTCCCCTTGGTCTTCCCTTAGCTCAAGATATTGCTAAATCCAAAGAAATAAGTCATTCTGCGAGAGAGCATCACAGACCTTCAGGCCTTTTCTCCAACTACTACCCATGACACGCACTGCACAGACTCATTTAAAAAGGCTGTGCTTCACTTGGTGGTGGAAGTGTGGCACAGGGCATTGGCAATCCAGTTGTCACTGGTGTACCTGGAATGATTTCTGTGCCCTGGGTATAATTTTTCCCACAGCTCACTGTATAGAAGTTGGATGTCAAGCTGCACTAATTATCTTGGCTCCCCTAGTGTCAATAGAGAGAGGAATGGGGACTTTCACAGCGTGATTCAAGCCACCCTGGAATATTGCATCCTCACAAATCCTGTAAAGGATATGTCTTTGTCATTAAACACTAAGGATAATAGCTCTTCTTCTAAGTGAAAGCAGCAAAAGGGAATATTCTTTGTTGCTAGTACAGATTGAGAATATCAAATGGTGCCTCTTCTGCCTGTGTTTCTCTTGTGAGCTCGAAAGATTGGTCCTCTCCCACAGAACCAGTCCTGTGCAGTTCTTAGCATCTGTTTCATCTCTGTTCTGGATTTCAAAGGTGCCAGAGCATTCGGTATCCTTTTTCTATTGATTTATACATATTGCTGGTACTAGAAATGCCCTCTCTGGCATCTTGTGTACAGCCACAACTGGCTTTTTTATGCTTCTGCTGTACAAAGACCACTGCTGCAGTGTCCATAATATGCACAGAGAATAGGCAGCCATGGTATGACTTCATTTGCAAGCCACATTGGCATCAGGTCACACACATCTCTCTCACTGGTGCTGGTCGACCTTCCCAAAGCAGCACGAATTCAGGCTCCTCAATTTATCCAGCAGCTTCAGAGACTTTGCCACACTAAGCTCCAAGGAGCCAGCACACTTTCCTGAAGCACGCAGCATTTTAACTGCTCTGAACCTCCTCATGTGCTCCCAAAAACTAGCTGCCACCACACTGCTCTCCCTGAGCCTGCAAGCCATTTGTTTCAAGTCTAAGATGTTTCAGAGTGTCTTCACACTCGGATCCCAGCAGTATGGGGATTTACCTGTTATTTACCCAGTTATTTACCTGCAACAAAACTGGGCAGCACAAAGAGAAAAGGGAGAAAAAAAACCCAGCAAAAATTCTCTTATAGACATTGGTATCAATCTTGCAGCATCCACAGATCTCATCACACAGAGCCCTGCCACTGGAGCTTGCTCTCAGGTATTTCTGCTGCTTTGGAATGAAATTATCAGTTCTGAAAAAAAAACCAAAAAACGGACTGGTGCATTTGTTCAGAAATGTTTTAAAAGAGCTACTGGTACCTTTGTAGTTAAACATCACTCCCTGTTTTTTAAAAAAAACCCTTATGCTTTATAGATGAGAAGAGTGTTATACCAGCAGAGTCCTGTGTTGAGTGAGTGGCTTGAAAAAATTGCAGCTTCCCTTTACACATAATGTTAGTTACTGTGACTAACAGACATTTTTTGCTAAAGAGATACATACATCTGTTCAGAAAACTAGCTTTCCCACTCAAAAAGAAAAAAAAAAGAAAGGGAGAGGGAGAG